>JARQOC010000003.1:792577164-793177164 GCA_033576535.1 Allobates femoralis | reverse complement strand
TGAAAATGCGGCAGATGAGGTTTTATGACCGTATCTGTTGCATTTTCGAACCAAAATCGAACAGCTTCTAGAACTGCTGAATATGAACCAAATTGTTTGAATTCGGCGTATGACTCGAACACCGCCAAAAACAACTTGAATTTGAGATTGGCGAACAATTCGAGTCGAACACCGCTCATCTCTAGTGATATGTCCATGCACTGGTGTCAGGGTCTGGGGCTGGGTAGTCTGTGTGGGAGGAGTTGATGTGCATCGCTCTCTAGCTCCCCTGAAACATTGAGCTCAGTTCCTGCCAGCATCGGGTGGCTGCGGGTCATAATTCCTCTCCTCCAAGTCAGTGCACGTGCAGGGGAGAAAAAAAATTAGCTATCTGTTCTCAATTACTCACAAACACCCGAGCTGCAGGGGTGAGGACTGTGTCGGCAGCAAGGAGATAAGGAAAAAGCAGATGCATCCAGCATGTATTTCTGTATACATCTTCTTTTGCTCAGGCTGTGTGTGTCACTCATGTGTTGTATACATCAGGCTCCATGTGCTCCCTTCAATGCTGTATATGCCTCCCAATGATGTATATACCCTCTTGTGCTGTCTCTGCCCCCCAGTGCTGTATATGCCCCAGGCCTCCTCCTGTAATGTATTTGCCTCTGTCCCACCTGTGATTATATGCCCCAGTGTCTCCTGTGATTATATGCCCCAGTGTCTCCTGTGATTATATGCCCCAGTGTCTCCTGTGATTATATGCCCCAGCGCCTCCTGTGATATTCATGCCCCAGGGCCTACAGTGATGTATATGCCCCAGGGCCTCCTGTGGTATATATGCCCCCTAGTGCTATATATGCACCCAGACCTCCCATGATGTATATGCCCCAGCACCTCCTGTGATTGATTATATTCCCCAGCGTCTCCCGTGATGTATATGCCCCAACGCCTCCTGTGATGTTTATGCCCCAGCGCCTCCTGTGATGTTTATGCCCCAGCGCCTCCTGTGATGTATATGCCCCAGCACCTCCTGTGATGAATATGCCCCAGTGTCTCCTGTGATTATATGCCTCAGCGCCTCCTGTGATGTATATGCCCCAGCGCCTCCTGTGATTATATGCCCCAGCGCCTCCTGTGATTATATGCCCCAGCACCTCCTGTGATTATATGCCCCAGAGCCTCCTGTGATATATGTGCCCCAGCTCCTCCTGTGATGTATATGCCCCAGCGCCTCCTGTGATATATATGCCTCAGCTCCTACTGTGATGTATATGCCCCAGCTCCTCCTGTGATATATATGCCCCAGCGCCTCCTGTGATATTCATGCCCCATGGCCTACAGTGATGTATATGCCCCAGGGCCTCCTGTGGTATATATGCCCCCTAGTGCTGTATATGCACCCAGGCCTCCCATGATGTATATACCCCAGCACCTCCTGTGATTGATTATATTCCCCAGCGTCTCCCGTGATGTATATGCCCCAACGCCTCCTGTGATGTTTATGCCCCAGCGCCTCCTGTGATGTTTATGCCCCAGCGCCTCCTGTGATGTATATGCCCAAGCGCCTCCTGTGATGTATATGCCCCAGCACCTCCTGTGATGTATATGCCCCAGCGTCTCCTGTGATTATATGCCCCAGCGCCTCCTGTGATGTATATTCCCCAGTGTCTCCTGTGATTATATGCCTCAGCGCCTCCTGTGATGTATATGCCCCAGCGCCTCCTGTGATTATATGCCCCAGCACCTCCTGTGATTATATGCCCCAGAGCCTCCTGTGATTATATGCCCCAGCGCCTCCTGTGATTGATTATATTCCCCAGCGTCTCCCGTGATGTATATGCCCCAACGCCTCTTGTGATGTATATGCCCCAGCGCCTCCTGTGATGTATATGGCCCAGCACCTCCTGTGATGTATATGCCCCAGAGTCTCCTGTGATTATATGCCCCAGCGCCTCCTGTGATGTATATGCCCCAGTGTCTCCTGTGATTATATGCCCCAGCGCCTCCTGTGATGTATATGCCCCAGCACCTCCTGTGATTATATGCCCCAGCACCTCCTGTGATTATATGCCCCAGTGCCTCCTGTGATTATATGCCCCAGCGCCTCCTGTGATTATATGCCCCATGTCTCCTGTGATTATATGCCCCAGTGCCTCCTGTGATTATATGCAGCAGTGCCTCCTGTGATTATATGCCCAGCGCCTCCTGTGATGTATACGCCCCAGCGCCTCCTGTGATTATATGCTTCAGCGCCTCCTGTGATTATATGCCCCAGCGCCTCCTGTGATTATATGCCCAGTGTCTCCTGTGATTATATGCCCCAGCGCCTCCTGTGATGTATATGCCCAGCGCCTCCTGTGATGTATACGCCCCAGCGCCTCCTGTGATGTATATTCCCCAGTGTCTCCTGTGATTATATGCCTCAGCACCTCCTGTGATGTATATGCCCCAGCACCTCCTGTGATTATATGCCCCAGAGCCTCCTGTGATATATATTCACCCAGGCCTCCTGTGATTATATGCCCCAGCGCCTCCTGTGATTGATTATATTCCCCAGCGTCTCCCGTAATGTATATGCCCCAACGCCTCCTGTGATGTATATGCCCCAGCACCTCCTGTGCCTATATGCCCCAGCGCCTCCTGTGATGTATATGGCCCAGCACCTCCTGTGATGTATATGCCCCAGTGTCTCCTGTGATTATATGCCCCAGCGCCTCCTGTGATGTATATGCCCCAGCACCTCCTGTGATTATATGCCCCAGTGCCTCCTGTGATTATATGCCCCAGCACCTCCTGTGATGTATATGCCCCATGTCTCCTGTGATTATATGCCCCAGCGCCTCCTGTGATTATATGCCCCAGCGCCTCCTGTGATGTATATGCCCCAGCGCCTCCTGTGATGTATACGCCCCAGCGCCTCCTGTGATGTATATTCCCCAGTGTCTCCTGTGATTATATGCCTCAGCGCCTCCTGTGATGTATATGCCCCAGCACCTCCTGTGATTATATGCCCCAGAGCCTCCTGTGATATATATGCACCCAGGCCTCCTGTGATTATATGCCCCAGCGCCTCCTGTGATTGATTATATTCCCCAGCGTCTCCCGTAATGTATATGCCCCAACGCCTCCTGTGATGTATATGCCCCAGCGCCTCCTGTGCCTATATGCCCCAGCGCCTCCTGTGATGTATATGGCCCAGCACCTCCTGTGATGTATATGCCCCAGCGCCTCCTGTGCCTATATGCCCCAGCGCCTCCTGTGATGTATATGCCCCAGCGCCTCCTGTGCCTATATGCCCCAGCGCCTCCTGTGATGTATATGGCCCAGCACCTCCTGTGATGTATATGCCCCAGAATCTCCTGTGATTATATGCCCCAGCGCCTCCTGTGATGTATATGCCCCAGTGTCTCCTGTGATTATATGCCCCAGCGCCTCCTGTGATGTATATGCCCCAGCACCTCCTGTGATTATATGCCCCAGTGCCTCCTGTGATTATATGCCCCAGCGCCTCCTGTGATTATATGCCCCATGTCTCCTGTGATTATATGCCCCAGCGCTTCCTGTGATTATATGCCCCAGCGCCTCCTGTGATTATATGCCCCAGTGCCTCCTGTGATTATATGCCCCAGCGCCTCCTGTGATTATATGCCCCAGTGCCTCCTGTGATTATATGCCCAGCACCTCATGTGATGTATACGCCCCAGCGCCTCCTGTGATTATATGCCCCAGTGTCTCCTGTGATTATATGCCCCAGCGCCTCCTGTGATGATGTATACGCCCCAGCGCCTCCTGTGATGTATACGCCCCAGCGCCTCCTGTGATGTATATGCCCCAGCGCCTCCTGTGATTATATGCCCCAGCACCTCCTGTGATTATATGCCCCAGAGCCTCCTGTGATATATATGCACCCAGCGCCTCCTGTGATTATATGCCCCAGTGCCTTTTGTGATTATCGTATATGCCCCCATGTTTATCCAGCAGTCGCAGTGTCTCCTATGTAACGTGTGTACAGCAGTCTCAAGTGTCTGTTGTGTGATGTATATGATTTACAAAAATTATCAGAATTGACTGCGCTCCAGACCGACTCAAGCCTGGAAAAGAAGCTGTGAGAAGCAACAAGATCAATATCACCCAACATCATAGCCGCACCATAGAGAAGCCGCTCCCGCCGACACAGTAGGGGGGAGTGAATTAATTATTTGACCAAATATAACAGGGTAATTTTCAAGTTGATAATTTTGTGCGGCCCCCGAAGGTTGGTAGAAATTTCCAAATGGCCCCCGGCAGGAAAAAGGTTCCCCACCCCTGGACTAGTCAAAGGCCTCATTAGCATAGGAACAGTGCACTTTAAAAATGCTTTTTTTAAACATTGATTTTTATCAAATAGCATTATACAGGGCAGGTTACGCTGGGAATTTTGTTGCACACATATGAATGCTGCTGTGTTTTAAGGGCATAGGGGACCTGACGGGTTCTCTTTATCGGGTTTGGTAGGGTTCAGTGCATGTGCCTGCAAGCATCATGGCCGACGAAGTCATGGACTGAAACATTTTCAGGTGCAAGTGCAGAATCCTCCTGGGCCTAATAAACCCAGAAACCTCAGTCTACCAACCGAGGCCCTGCGGATTTCAGAGCCCCCAACACCAATCCAAAGATTTCATGAGGACCAGATAGGTGAGTATTCATTTTTTTTTTTATTATTCTTATTTTTGTCACATCTGTATGGCCTTTTATGGTTTGAAACAATAGCGGTCAGCAGCCACCATGTTGCTGAATCCATGCCAAAGTGAAGTGCAAAAATATTGGCATTTTGACAAATGTCGATTTTTGTAAAATTAGAGTAAAATTCATTTCCACTCAATGTATTGGCTCATCTCTCGTTAACAGCTCTTGTCTCATTTTCAATGACATTATTTTGAGTCGTATCCACTTTCCCATGCCACTAATAACAAGATATTGCCACTAAGCTCCATTGTGCACATAGTAGATTTACAGAAGTTTTACGGCGAGTGGCGTTGGCTCTCATTGAGGTAATCTGGGCTCAGAGAGTCCCACATTCATTAATCACAGCCTGGCCACCTTGTTACAAGGTATGATCACTGAGCACGCAGCGGCTCCGCTCTGCCGAGAGAGTCATATTGGATTTCCAAGTTACAGAGTCGGCTCTCTGGAGAAATGAGTTTATACATTCTCACTATCATGTTTCCTGCCCAACAGTTAATTGCTTTCAGTGTGTGATAAATTGTTTACGACTATTTCTCTGGGGCTTGCCGTCCTGTGGGCAGCGCCGCTCACTTATTCTGTGTGATCAAAGCTGCCCAACTTTGTACTTTTGCTTAGTACAATTTTTGCTTTTTTTCCCTACATTGTAACCCTTTCCGGGGGAGCGTTACATGGATTTTGAGAGCTGTATCTTGAAGTGGCACACAAGCATTAAACTTGTATGTCAAATGCGACTTCTATTATTTTCTGCTGGTAAAAAATTGCATATGACTGAAAAACCAATCATATTAAAACAATGTATTAGATTGGGATCACGTGCTGTTGTTGCCCCTTTAGGTAATAATAGAAGTGGTATTCAGCATGCATTTTTAAAGGATTTTATTATCTCACATATTTATAGCATGTAACCAGTGAGTGCTCTCTTGACCATGGCAATGGTGTAGTAATGCTATATGAGAGTTTGGGTGCTCACCTCCATGGGGGAATGTAGAAGAGTAGGAAGCAAATTCCAGACTTCAGAAATGAGCTTTATTTAGGTCATCAGGGTCTCAAATATCATTGTAGCATTTCTACGTCTTGATCCATTGAGGACCTTCTTGGTGAGCAAGTATAATGGCAAAGTGAAAACTCAGGGCATGCTGTAAGGGTCTGATAGATCTGGGTACTAGTTTTGGGGAAAGTCTTGAAAAGACTCCGGAGTGCAGCTCCAAAGTGCTGGTTTTAGGGTGAGCTGGATTTTCTTTCCTACTTATGGGACCTACACTAGTGATAAGTGAGCACTACCATGCTCAAGTGCTGGGTACTCCTAATGTGAAGTTGGATGCTTGGATGAGCACGACTCATGTATCCAAGTGTAATGAAAGCTGGCAACTCAAGCATTTTTCAGGAAGATCTTAAAGTCTCGTCCATCTAAGGGCCCTTTCACATCTGCGTTTATTTGAAATCGCGGCAGATGTGGTGAAAAAACCGCATCTGCCGCGATTGCCGCATAACCGCTGCACTTGCCGCGCGGTTGCGGTAATCCCCATAGAAAGTATAGGGGGACTTGCGGCAGGTGCGGCAAGTGCGGTTTTGCACTTGCGGCAGGTGCGGCCGCGAAAAAAACCGCGGTCAGCCGCGGTTTTTTTCGCGGCCGCACCTGCGGCAAGTGCAAAACCGCACTTGCCGCACCTGCCGCAAGTCCCCCTATACTTTCTATGGGGATTACCGCAACCGCGCGGCAAGTGCAGCGGTTATGCGGCAATCGCGGCAGATGCGGTTTTTTCACCGCATCTGCCGCGATTTCAAATAAACGCAGATGTGAAAGGGCCCTAAGCATCCAACTGCTCATTACAAATACGGAGCACCCGAACATGGTAGTGCTCGCTCATCAGTATCCTGCAGCTTCCTGAGGACAGGTATAGTTTATTAATGTATTTATATATTATAAGGGCTGCATAGTGTTGCTGATAAGTGCAGACAGTCCTGAAACCCCACCGATCAGTCAAAACACCTCTGAAGTGCATAGCTTCTGCATAAACTGTGCAAAGACAGCAATTTCCCATGATGTATGGGACTGCACACCGCTATCTTCACAGAGCAGAGTATGGACCTCTAAACTTACTATTGAGCCTGCATCATACATGAGATGCACAATTCAGAGTGGTATTTTGACTAATGGGTTGGGGTCGCAAGACCCAGACCCCCAAGATCAACAACACATAATGGTTGGTATAATATATACCGTACATTCTTTTTTTTATTAAATTACCGTTATCCTTTTAATGATAACATTATTGCTGCCTTCAGCTTTCACCAGAGGGCGCTCAGAAGTATTCTATAGCGGAGACTACTACTACGGAGGGGAGTGATAATTGTACGACATCTGTTTAATGCATCTTTGTAAGATCATCTGTTATATTCTGCTGAGAAATGTTTGTGAATTGGAGCTGATAGTGTCAGCTTCCTACCAGTAATTCTTCTCAATTTCTTTGTAGCCGTGGAGGAAAGTGGTGGAGACTCTTGGAAGTACAGTCTGAGGGTATGTATTCTAAATTATTCAGCCTTGCCCTTTCTTACAATTCATGAAATAGGTATCATCGCTGCTCATGCGCTAAAACAGGAAAATGTTATAGAATTACATCCTTTAGGTCCTAAGGGTCTTTCTTCAGAATGTCATCTCTCCTAATCCCCGTCTGTTCTCCAGTAAAGTGACCTTTTCATGATACTTTCTTTAATTTGCTATATGGATTTTCAGCTTTAATTTTTGCTATGTATTATTACAGTGTGCCCTTTGCATATTAACTTGATGGCGGCACTTTACATCTATGTACAAATACACGTCAACATCTTAATGTATGAAAGTGATGACGAGTGGAAGATTCTGATGTTGGAGTGTGACCTAGTGGTACTGTGCAGTCAATCATTTAAATCTGACACTCCAGCAAAGGGTTGTGAAGTGCTCGGAAAAACAATATTTCTAATTAAAAAATCCTCTATTCTCAAGAATGTAGGGTTTTTTAATTTTCTAGTTTACTGCTCATTGCCCGCATAGCCAGTGCTGCAGTCCATGAGATGTGGATGGGTTCTTAAACAAGAAGCGCAAGCTTGCAAGCTCTTTGGCTTAGAGCAGGCCTGCACAACATACCAACAAGGATTTGCTGCAGCCCGCGGACCTGTTCGGGAGACCCCGACTCCCTTATTCCAATATTCAAATGTTTTTGCCCCTTCCAGACATATATATTTGAGAATTTGCCCTGTAGTAATGTCCCCATCCTGGTCCCCTTCTTGTAATAATGTCCTTATACTGGTCCCCATTCTATATTAATGTACCCCCATCCTGATTGCCTTCTTGTAGTAATGTCCCCACCCTGATTCCCTTCTTGTAGTAATGTCCCCATCCTGGTCCCCTTCTTGGAATAATGTCCTCATACTGGTCCCCATCCTATATTAATGTCCCCCATTATGGTCCTTCTTGTAGTAATGTCCCCATCCTGATGCCACTTTGTAGTGATGTCCCAACCTGGTCTCTCTTCTTTTTGCGTACACACACAGTCTCTCATACACACTCACACACACACACACACACACACACTCTCATACACGCACATACACACTGACACTTGCACCCATACACTTACACCCACACAGAGTCACACGCTCTCTCTCACACACCTTAATCATGCCGGGATCCACTGTGCAGGGGGCCGCCACGGTGCGCTGTGTAAGGGGCTGCCATGGTGTATAGTGCTGGGGACTGTTTCTTTATTATCACTTCCTGCGGCCGCTACAACAAGCTCTGTGCCTCCTTTCCTCAGCTACATCAATGGAAGCTGGCGGGCCAATCAGATCACAGACTCGCAAGTGATGTTGACGTATGACGTCGCTTGAGGTTTATGATTGGCCAACGTCACTTGCGAGTTTGTGGTCTGATTGGCTCACCAGCTTCCATTGATGTAGCTGAGGGAAAGAGGCTCGGAGTTTGTCGTAGCGGCCGCAGGAATTGATAATAAAGCCGCAGTCTCCAGCACCCTGCAAAGCAGTGGCCCCTTACACAGCGCACCATGGTGGCGTCCTTACGTTGTCCACGGTGCCGCGAGCCGCACTTTGAAGCCCTGGGGGCCGCGTGTTTGAGACCCCTGAGTTAGAGGAAGACCCAGAGATTCTACTGCAAGATCTCCTGAAATGATACAGTTCTCCATAGAACTTTATGAGCACCAGCTGCCATCTCCTATATCAGTAATGGGAAAGTATATAGTCAGTGAAGACAGATTTTACCCTGGAAGTGAGATTTTTTGAGAATGAATTATCAATCTGGGAGGGGAAAGAACAGATTTCACTAACAACATTTATTACAAAGCTTCTTATTGAATGGGTGAGCACTAAATCTTTTATTATTATTATTTTATGCTAGATGTCCTACTTGACCATTTTTTCTCAACTCACGAATCCTCTGTAATCAGACTCTTTGTTTCACATATATGTATATCCATTTGTCGACATTATGTGTAGCCACCTTATGTAAATGTTATGTAAATTGATAGTTACGTGACTGTTTACATTGCTCCCATGGAAACAGCCTTGTCTGTCAAAGCTTTGATTGTGCACATCGAGGAGACACAGACGTATCCTTGTAAAAAGACAAACAACTTACAAGTAAAGGAATAACATACCAGACATGACAGATGCTGTCATAAAATAAAGAGCCGTAAAGAAATATATACTGTTGTCTTCTTTCCATAAATTTCCATAAGCAATGGAAGATTATGCACTAGTGACTTCCAAGACTCATCCATAGCACATTCACACCTGAAATGAGGATTAACTAATATATCCGGTGGGGTGTAAAGTTTTTGAGGGGAGATGGGGAGGAGGATAGTGGACAACTAGGGAGGTTATATTGAAATACATACAGCTCATACAGCAAGATCAGAACTCCCATACACTGCACTGATGAGGGGCAATCACCCCAAATGCAGCATCTGCAGTTTGGGGTTCTGATCTGGCACAAATCCTTAAGCCCCCTGTCACAGCTAGCGAAATCGCTAGCGAGATCACTGTTGCGTCACAGGTTTTGTGATGCAACAGCGACCTTGCCAGCGATCTCGCTATGCTTGACACATAGCAGCGACTGGGCCCCTGCTGTGAGATCGCTGATCATGTCAAAATGGCCTGGAGCATTGTTTGATCGTCGGGTCCCCGCTGGGCCCCATGCATCGATGTGTTTGACGCCTTAACAACAACCTCGTTGGCGACTCAGAACTCAGCCACGTAGGTCTGAGTCGTCAGACTAGCTGCTGTGTGACAGGGTCCCAATGACCTCCGAGGTCGTTATACGGGTCGCCGTATTGTTGCTGTGTCGTTGAGTAGATCTGACTGTTTGACACCTCACCAGTGATCACGTAGCGACGTTTCAGCGATCCTTACCAGGTCGTATCGTTGTCAGATTGCTGGAACGTCGCCAAGTGTAACGGGACCCTAAGTCATATCAAAAGGCTTCTTAAAGCGTCAATTATGACTTTTAGGATTGCTACCTTTATTAGGTGGCATTAGAGTTTGTCTACTATCTCACTGAAGCGACAATTTGCAAGTGAAATACAGAAACACTAAACAGGTAGTATGACTGGCTAAATGCTTGATCAGACCCAGAAATCATATAGTCCCATATTACTGAATATTTATCTGACATTTCACCTAGACATATCATGAGTCTATTCATGTTTGTCAATTGATCAATGAGTTTTTTTTCCCCCAAATGAAAAATAAGTCACTTGGCATTAACTTTGATTATATGGTTACGGGGGTTATTATTTTTGGACAATACTCAACAGATGGAGAATATAGAAAACTCTGCAACAAGTGTTCAGCCTTGGCAAAGTAATGAATTTTTGTAATACTCCCCGTTACTCTATTTAGCACTATGCTTACAGTACTGTTTTAATTGACTAGTTCATGTTCCTTTAGAAGCTGCTTTCAACTACTGCTCTATAATGGATCCTCACACTATTTATAAGCACTTTCTTTCTGTGAGTTTCAGTACTTTCTCCCCAAAGCAAAATATTTATCAATAATGTTTGAGCACAGATTCTTCTTGAGCAGCAGTTGAAAGCAGCATCTAAAGTAATATGAACTCCTCTGCTAAAACAGCACTCAGCATGAAAGAGAGAAGAGCTCAATATGAGATATTGAAGTATATTACAAAAATGCATACATTTTCAATGTAAGGAGCAATAATAATGCAAAAATAATTATGACAACACAATAATAATAATAATATGTATGGCTATATTGGATCCACACATGGAGATGGAGTATTTTAGAGATTTCTTTGTATTTATTTTTTCCTGTTTTTTTCACCAGCTTTGCTCAGAAGTGCTGTTCATTGATATTTGCCATGAATACAGCCAGACCCTCACCCCTGTGCTCTTAGACATGGTTCACACCCTTCAAGGTGAGTGTTCTTTTATATTACATGATATGAAATGGTTAGTTTGTGCAGTTCATGTGTCTGTCATGGAAATAGCATAAGTTTTTCTTTAGTGTTATGAAATGATATTGGCTTTTGCTACTGAAATAAAATGTCACTGTCTTAGTAAGTTAGGGGGACACAATAAAGTAAAGAAATAAAGAAAAAATATATATTTTTTACCCCAGAAAGCAAAACGTTTAAGAAAATGGGTGAGAATAAAAATGAGTACGGTAGTTGTCCGATGTCATGGAAAGAGTAATTGGCAGGGGCGTAACTACAACAGGTGCAGGGGTTGCGATCGCACCCAGGCCCTGCAGCCTAGTGGGGCCCCAAAAGTCCCTTTGGCCCATAGAAAAAGACTAATACTATTAAAGATTTGCAATATTTGGGGGCTCCGTTGGAGCTTTCGCATCAGGGCCTCAGGGCCTGAAGTTACGCCACTGGTAATTGGGCAAATTAGATTTAAACATGCTGGAGACTACCTGCTGACTGGCAAGTTTTAAGGTCTGTGTGACGCGATGCGACATCAGACACAGAGAGTATAGAGTCACGAGAAAAAAATTGAGATGATACCGTCACTGCTTACTTGTATAGCGGCAAAAGGGTTGTCAAGACAATCTGGGGTCAGTTCCAGGCAGGGGGCGCAATACAAAAGGAGAAGCCAGAGATGTAGTCCAAAACATGAACTGAGGTAAGGTATACCAGAAGGGGATGGAGTATGCAGCGCAAAGGCAAAAGGCGAAACCGGTCACAGGCAAGGGGTCAGAATTCAGGCAAAGAGAAATTATGGTCAGATGGCCGAGCTAAGAAGCACCAGAGTCCACACAGTACATGCAAGTGTATGATTGACACCAAGCAGAAGGAACTGCATAGTTAAATAACAGACTAAACACTGGGGGGTAGAAACACCCGTGACTCCACCACCCCAGACCCAGCATGGAGTTAACACAAAGAAAACAGACTGACAGCTCAACTTCTCTCAGAAACCAGGCAAAGCAACATACATCAAAGACAAAGCATAGCTCCGTGAGAGGTGCAGTATGTTTTGGCAACAGAAACCTTACCTTAGTCTGTTCCAAATTAGAGGGCAAGAAAACCAGGAGAATAGCATACTGTCTTCTTTACTAAATGTGTGCATAACTAATGCAGACGTACAAGTGATCAATGGTTTTCTTGTGTTTTTATTGTTTATGTCCTTTTAAAGGGAATTTGTCTGCAGGTTTTTGCTATGTAATCTAACAGCTGCGTGAGATAGGAGCAGGGACTTTGATTCCAGTGATGTATCACTAGTATACTCAATGCAGCAGTTGTAGTAGTGTCACAGTTTTCTCTGTTGTACAACTAGTAGAGCTCAGTTGTTGAGCTGTGTATAACCCTGCCTACAGCTTTCTTTGTATATTGTATAGTGTCAGTGAGCTGCTAATTCGTGGTACTGTGGATGAACTTCCCTGCGTGTACCACGCTGTCCTGTAATGATAATCTCCTGCTGATACATTGCTGATTATACTGAAACAGCAAAACACAGCCCAGTAAGAGACACATTGCCGTAGTTAGGGTCTCTGCTCTTAAGTCAAGGTACTTTCAGTGTACATAGCAAAATCTGGTGACCGATTCCCTTTAATATGACAGTTTAGTGTTCTACAGTTTGTTGCTAATGATTCACTTTTTCTCCAGGTCCCACTCCTTTGCAAGACCCAAATGCAATACTGATTAAAGAAACTGGTAGGGAACATGAATTAGTAAACTTGTAACGTTATAGAAATGCTGTTAATCAAAAGTCATAATCATAATAATAATAATAATAATGATAATATTTATTCATTTATATAACACTATTCCATAGTGCTTTACATACATTTGCAACACTGTCTCCATTGGGGTTCACAAAATAAACATCCTATCAGTATGTCTTTGAAAAGTCATCTCCCGTAATACGCGACTAAACATGGCAGTAAGTGTTTGGTTTCCTTGCAGCGTGACCAGAGAGGAAAGTAAGCATTACACATTACCCATTCAAATCAGTGCGCTGTCTGTGTAATGCGGGACAGGACAGGTCCTCCCGAGCCAGAAACACTCTTTATAACCACTCTTATTTCTGATCAGATCCTGTATAGGGACCATCACTGTCCCCATTGGGGCTCACAATCTACATTCACTATCAATCTGTCTTTGGAGTGTGGAGGGAACCCAGAGAACCCAAAGGAAACCCATACAAACCCAGGGAGAACATAAACACTCCTTACAAATATTGTCCTTGGTGGGATTTGAACCCGGGTCCCCAGTGCTGCAAAGCAACTGGGTGAACCAGTGAGACACTGTGCTATGCCCAATAATAATAATAATAATAATAATGGCTCTAGGATGTCCGCTTCCCTCTGGATGCTATGATAAGTGTGCAGTCATCAGCAGTACTAAGCAGTGATTGATTGTGCCTGGTGATTTAGTTTTCCTAATTGTGACAGATGGAGGTGACTTCCTCTGTCAGACCATTAATTCACTGTGATGTGATTGCAGGATACTTATTAGTTTCTAATTTTTATCTCCAGTAGGCATTTGCCTTTTAGACCATGTTATAAGAAAAAATAATAATAATAATAATATAAAAAATCCCAAATAATTTTTTTTCTTTTTAATTACTGTACTTTATTTTTGTAAAAATAGTACACACCAAGGAATAGAAATAGTATCACTAAATTTAGAACAATTCACAGAGCAAAATAAATAAATAAAAATAGATTTATGTACCTCAAAATAATAATAGAAGCTTCAATTTGTTTCCAAAAACAGCCAAAATAATAAGAAATGATTCTTGGAATGTGTTAATGAAAAAATTATTTCCGTACTATAGATTGGAATTTATAAAATGTGCCGAAGCACTAATAGTCAGGTAGTTGTCACTTGCCTGCCTGATGTGCCCGGCGCCGCTCTTCGCGACATAGAGCGGACAAAGAGAGGCGGCTTCTCTGTTCTGTTGATGGGTGTGTCACAGCCAATGGCATGCTTAGTTAGGTAGCGAGGAGCCGACTGTCAATAAGCATGACGTCGGCAGTCCCGCCCCTCCTACAGAGCAGAGCGGAAAAAAGGCCGCCACTCTGTTGATGAAGCCAATGTGTTGCGCTGCTCTGTGCCGATGGTGAATGGCACCGGACTCAGCAGGCAGTTATGTAGCAATCTCTTGCCTGTTGAGGCTTGGGCACATTTTTTATCCTTTAAAAGGATTATTCCCAGCTAGGGAAGTTGTCACCTATCCTCAAGCTGGGTGTTAACTCTGTAATTAATGGGCAATTGACCACAGGAACACAATAGCTCCTAGTAATGGGGCCACTTTGTCGTTTGTGGCGCTCTTGGAGAAAGCTGTGTACATTGCTCAATTCTAAAGTCGCATTTCATAGCCAACTCTCTGAATCGTTAGTGGTCCCATTAGTCACACATTCAACGATTTGTCACCGTTGTAACTTTCAGAATATTGTAGCCGTTTTCTTGCAGAATATCACTCTATTCTTTTTTTTGTTCTGTAAGTACCAACAAATTTCCTTTCATTCATCTTCCCCAGTTTACAATGCTGTAGGACTGGCCGCATATGAATTATTTGATTGCGTGGACTTCGATGAATGGTTCAAAAATCAGTTGCTAGGAGAACTGCAAATTACCCACGATAGGTAAGAACGATTCATCCATCTCCAATGTGAAATCGCTTTTATTATTTTGTATGTCGGCTATATGATTTATATTACATAAGTAACTGGCTTTATGGTACCACTGTGGCAGTAACAGGAAATGTTGCTTGTCCCTCATGATATATATAACATACTTTGCTTCAAAGTCCTGTGGTTTCTACGTTTCCTCCTTCCCATTAGAAATACTTCTATGTCTTCATACCCAGAAATATATGTGTGTATACACATATATATATACACACACACAAACATATATAATATCCCGTACATGGGTGATGTTTCGGTGTAGTAACACCTTTTTCCATGTTATAATGTCTGTGTACTCTTTTATTTCCTTCCCTCCAGGGGATGTGGTATGATTGCACCATGTCCCTGTATGGGCAGAAGTGGACATTACACAATACATAGCAGGGACACATATATAAGATTGTTTCATTACAGGAGATGTGGTATAATCAGACCATGTCCCTGTATGGTCAGACACATCTATTACACAGTACATAGCAGGGACACATATATAAGATTATTTCAGCACAGGAGATGTGGTGTGATCAGACCATGTTCCTGTATGGTCAGACACATCCATTACACAGTAGATAGCAGGGACACATATATAAGATTATCTCAGCACAAAAGATGTGGTATGATCAGATCATGTCCCTGTATGGGCAGACACGGACATTACATAGAAGGGATATGTATATATATATTTATATGCTTACATACATACATACAGTGCCCTGTGAAAGTATTGTTTGAGACTCTTAACCTAGGCTCCACAGACTCTATTTGCATATTCATAATTCCCAGGGGGTAATGTGCCTAGGAATTCACTGTGTTGAGCGCTTTAGCCAGCTGCCCGCAGTGTTTTCTTGGACTGGTCTCCCTGAGATCAGTGAATACTTTGTGATGTTGGTCTACTAGGCCTTGCTCCCACCTAGCCAGAATCCTACTCCACACTGATGAGGGGCAGCACCCCGAAACAGCTGTCTGTGGATGGATACCTGGCCTTGGTATTCCCTTGTCATATCTCTCAACTTGTAAAAGAGTTGGATATTGACTAAAAGGGCCACTTAATATGGTGGTTATGGTGTTCTCCGCAAGGAGCCACCCCTTGGCTGGGTCCTTTCCTGGAGGGATATATGGCTAGTCCTGTGTTTGAGACTTTTAACCGAGGCTCCACAGACTCTATTTGCATACTGTGAAAGTATTTGGCCCCTTGAACTTTTCAATCTTTTGCCATATTTCAGGCTTTAAACATAAAGATATAAATTCTAATTTTTTTGTGAAGCATCAACACAAGTGGGACACAATCATGAAGTGGAATGAAATTTATTGGATATTTTAAACCTTTTTAACAAATAAAAAACTGAAAAGTGGGGCGTGCAATATTATTCGGCCCCTTTACTTTCAGTGCTGCAAACTTACTCCAGAAGTTCAATGTGGATCTCTGAATGATCCAATGTTGTCCTAAATGACTGGTAATGATAAACAGAATCCACCTGTGTGTAATCAAGTCTCCGTATAAATGCACCTGCTCTGTGATAGTCTCAGGGTTCTGTTTCAAGTGCAGAAAACATCATGAAGACCAAGGAACACACCAGGCAGGTCCGAGATACTGTTGTGGCGAAGTTTAAAGCCGGATTTGGATACAAAAAGATTTCTAAAGATTTAAACATCTCAAGGAGCACTGTGCAAGCGATCATATTGAAATGGAAGGAGTATCAGACCACTGCAAATCTACCTAGACATGGCCGTGCCTCTAAACTTTCATCTCGAACAAAGAGAATACTGGTCAGAGATGCATCCAAAAGGCCGATGATCACTCTGGATGAACTGCAGAGATCTACAGCTGAGGTGGGAGAGTCTGTCCATAGGACAACAGTCAGTCGTACACTGCACAAATCTAACCTTTATGGAAGAATGGCAAGAAGAAAGCAATTTCCCAAAGATATCCATAAAAAGTCTTGTTTGAAGTTTGCCACAAGCCACCTGGGAGACACCAAACATCTGGAATAAGGGGCTCTGGTCAGAGATGAAACCAAAATTTAACTTTTTGGCCACAATGCAACACGATATGTTTGGCCTAAAAGCAACACAGCTCATCACCCTCAAAACACCATCCCCACTGTCAAACATGGTGGTGGCAGCATCATGGCTTGGGCCTGCTTTACTTCAGCAGGAACAGGGAAGATGGTTAAAATTGATGGGAAGATGGACAGAGCCAAATACGGGACCATTCTGGAAGAAAAACTGTTGGAGTCTGCAAAAGACCTGAGAATGGGACGGAGATTTATCTTCCAACAAGACAATGATCCCAAACATAAAGCAAAACCTACAATGGAATGGTTCAAAAATAAACGTATCCAGGTGTTAGAATGGCCAAGTCACAGTCCAGACCTGAATCCAATCGAGAATCTGTGGAAAGAGTTGAAAACTGCTGTCCACAAACGCTCTCCATCCAACCTTACTGAGCTCCAGCTGTTTTGCAGTGAAGAATGGGCAAGAATTTCAGTCTCTCGATGTGCAAAACTGATAGAGACATACCCCAAGCGATTTGCAGCTGTAATCGCAGCAAAGGTTGGCGCTACAAAGCATTAACTCAAAGGGGCCGAATAATATTGCACGCCCCACTTTTCAGGTTTTTATTTGTTAAAAAAGTTTAAAATATCCAATAAATTTCGTTCCACTTCACGATGGTGTCCCACTTGTTGTTGATTCTTCACAAAAAAAATTTGAATTTATATCTTTATGTTTGAAAAGTTCAAGGGGGCCGAATACAATATAACATCTCAACCCTTAAGTTTCAGTTTGCAATCTTCATTACTTTATTCACTTTCAGACCAATTGATATGCAGGTTGTAGCCCGATCCAAGTAACTATGAGTGTCTCATAGTAATACATGCTGAATGTGAGATCTGTCTGCATTCAGAGTGCTTGAGCTGCTGCCTTTACTTTCTCTTATGTATCAGCATTAGCAATGTGCGAACCTTTTGAAGTTTGGGCTCAGATGGTGCAGTTGAACTTTTTAGTGCACTGTTAGTGACCCCAATCTTTACTCGAACCTCAATGGAAGTCACTGATTGGTAGTTCAGCTCTCCACCCACATATAGCCAGCCATAAGTGAAACACTTTGGGGAAGGTGTGGTTCTCAAATTAAGTTTGGACACACTACCCCAATAAACTGTGCTTTTAAGCCCAGCATGAGCTGATCAAACACTGCTCACTTTGCTGAGCATCAACTGACCAAACTACAGGGATGCTTGCTCCAGTGCTTTGTGAACGTAAAGCACCCGAACACTTGGACGTTTGGCAACCCAAACAGAACCTCAAAATGTTCGCTCATCTTTAACCAGCACAGTTTCAATACTGCACTTATTTCCTCTCCTTGTGCTTTCTGTCTTATTTATAGCTTTGCCCTCCCTGAGACTGTAGAGCCTTTCCTCTTTTTTGAATGCAGATATGTGTATAACAACTTGCCTACTGCTATTTCTAACACTGACAAAGGCATGAGTGAGCAGGGCGAGCTCTCAGGACAAGGAGCTTTGTATATTTTTTTTTCTTTGCAGAGCACTGAGCTAGATGATAATAGAGACTCTGCGGCAAAATGGTAGAACACTTTTAATACAAACTATAAAGTTCCTTTTAGGAGGCAAATAATCAATATAAAAAAAATTGTACAAATGCGTATTTAGCCTTTAATACTACATTTGTTCAGCAGTTTTCTTTAGTTAACCCTGCCATAATATGGTAAATTTCCGTAGTTAAAAACCTCGAAGTTGTACAGGCCAGTCGTTGTGACACAAAATCAATCCTTTTAATCAATTTAATAAAAACAAAATAATAGCACTCTGCGCACTGCCCATTGGATCACACACAAAATGCTGACTTTTTTTTTGGTCGCTTGTTGACTAATATCTTTGATTTTTCCTAAAGGTATAAGTTGTTGCGACGGAGAGTGATCTGGTTGATCGGACAATGGGTTTCTGTAAAATTCAAACCCGAATTGAGACCATCCCTGTACCAAGCCATCCTCAATTTACTACAAGACCAGGACTTGGTTGTAAGTAGGCGAACTGCTCCACTTCATTCATTTATAGACAATGAATTGATAATTAAGTTGAAAAAAGTTTATTACCATATATACTCGTGTATAAGCCGAGTTTTTCAGCCCAAAATTTGGGCTGAAAAGTCTCCCCCTCGGCTTATACACGGGTCAATACGGTAGTCTCTGCGTGGTGGGGGCTGTGGAGGCTGGAGGAGGCGGGGGGCCGCTCATTATATATGCACTGCTTCCCCCTGTGAATCAGCGGCAGGGGGAAGCAGTTCATATATGCCCCCCAAACGCTGCCACTCTCCCCCCTTGTAAGGGCCCCCCCCCCCGCTGCTGTAAGGGCCCCCTCCGCTGGTTATATTACCATCCCGGTCTTCTGATCAGCGCCGCTGCTCGGTGCTGCTTCTTCATCCTCCCGTCCTCGCTGCATCCGGGATCTCCGGCCGTCGCAGGCATATGACGTCATCGCGCGACGGCCGGAGATCCCGGATTCAGCGAGGACGGGAGGATGAAGAAGCAGCACCGAGGAGCGTCGCTGATCAGAACACCGGGATGGTAAGAGAAGCAGCGGGGGGGGGGGGGGGGGCGTAAGGGAGGCGAGTGCCAGCATTTTGGGGCTGCTGGGTACCCCCTGGGGGCTGCTGGGTACCCCCAGGGGGCTGTTGGTACCCCCAGGGGGCTGTTGGTACCCCCAGGGGGCTGCTGGGTACCCCCAGGGGGCTGCTGGGTACCCCCAGGGGGCTGTTGGTACCCCCAGGGGGCTGCTGGGTACCCCCAGGGGGCTGTTGGTACCCCAGGGGGCTGTTGGTACCCCCAGGGGGCTGCTGGGTACCCCTGGGGGCCGCTGTATAACCCCTGGGGGGTGCTGTATAACCCCTGGGGGCTGCTGTATAACCCCTGGGGGCTGCTGTATATACTGCTGAGGCCTGTATACCACTGGGGCTGCTGTATATACCACTGGGGCTGCTGTATATACCACTGGGGCCGCTGTATATACCACTGGGGCTGCTGTATATACCACTGGGGCTGCTGTATATACCACTGGGGCTGCTGTATATACCACTGGGGCTGCTGTATATACTGGTGGGGTCTGTATATACCACTGGGGAGGCTGCTGTATACCACTGGGGTTGCTGTATATACTACTGGAGCCTGTATATGCCACTGGGGAGGCTGCTGTATACTACCATTGGGGGCCTGTATACCACACTGCTGGGGGCTGTACACCTGTGCTGGGGTCCACCCTCGGTTTATACACGAGTCAATAGGTTTTCCCAGGTTTTGGGGCAAAAGTAGGGGGGTCGGCTTATACACGGGTCGGCTTATACACGAGTATATACGGTAATTAAAAATTGCAAAAAAAGAAATTGGAGAATATTTGCCTGGAATATTTTTATCTGACCAAAAAACGATCCTTCCACAGCCTCTTTTCCTTTTCTCCAGCTTTGTATTTTGAAGGATTCTGTTATTGAGTATATATCATTTATGAAATTAATGTGAGATGAGGTTTTAATGTGAGCCGGCTCATTAGAGTGCTGGGCAGTCAAGTCTTTACATCGGCTGAAAATAGATATCAGATGTCAAAGGCTTCATCAGCAAAGTAATTGGCGGTAAAATGGGAGGCACCAAAAGCTGGAATAAAACCATATTTGTGCTTAATGAGCCCCAGGACTTGTCATTAGCTACCAATATGTACATAAAACATATGCCCGGGCATGGCGGGCAATGAAATCTATTCATGCTGTGCGCAAGGGCACTTGAAATCACAGACCAATGTCTATCCATGTCTTTACAGAATGTTTTTTTGTTTTTTTTCTTGGTTCTTTTATCTGGTATAGAAATATTTGTACCTATCAATCTTTCAATTGAAATCAATATGTTTTATATTTTTTTCTAAATACTATAATTATTATCATTATTCTTACTTTTTTACTTAGAATGAGACTTTTTGAGTGTATTTTAACTATGAAGCTATATCCAGAGTACAAAGGATTACACTGATTTGTATGCAACCATGTGGGCCAGGGTCGGACACACTATTGGTGAAAACTGTGCCGCTACCACCTGCAAAGTAGGTGTAATTGTGCATTATGAAAAGTCATTGCACTCAAAGAGCCCATACATTGATCTTGTACATGGGGCTTCCTCTCAGTGTCGGCTCCTGATGTGGGCTGCAGCTGTGACTCACTAGTCAAAACCAATCAATAGCACTACAAAATCTTTCTCCCTCATGCTAAGTCTTCCAGAAGTTGGAAAATTATAATTGGAACTTCGTCACCTGTCAACCTGCGAGGACACCAACATATTCACCACCGAGGCTGTAAACATACAACCTCTACCATGCTTGAGTGTCTTCTCCACGTGTGCCAGCTCCTTTCGTCTTGTATCAACATTCTTAGGGGGAGTGTGCACACGTTCCACATTCTTAAAGAGGCAACATTCGCAATCTGTAAGTGTCGCCAGCCTAGGTCTGCACTCGGTCTCCCTGCTGGGAAGTCCTTGAGCAACATTATTTCTAAAAATAAACCTATATATCAAAATGAGTTTTTGTACCAAAATTTTGAGGTACAAAATGTCACTTTATTGAAATACATACATGATACAATAAAAATTATTTATACATACGATGAAAATTTACTCAAGTATAAAAATCCCTCCAGAGACCAAGACACACCAAAATTTATTGTCAATGACACAAGATATTTACTCGCAATAAAATAGGGCTCTCCTTTATTGTCAATATGTTAAATGAACAATTTTTGAAAATACATACTAGTCTAGTAAAAGACACCCTCCAAGGGCAATAACAGAGGTTACCAGTTTGAATAAGGGTGAAAATCAAATTAAATTAATAAACGTGAGTGCAATACAAGCTCATGCTGTTAAATACCCAAAAAATTAAATTATAAAAAATTTTTTGGGTTTGTATATATATATATATATATATATATATATATATATATATATATATATATATATATACACATGCATAAAATTATACAAATATATATATGTAGAAGTGACTAGTGCAAAAAAAGTCTAGTGTAAAAAAAGTGACAATTCATAGCCTTCTAATCAAAACATGCTATGTAGTGTGCAATTAACTTAAGTGAGTGTAAAACAACCACACCTTTTGTTAAAAAATCTGGAAAATCCTCTGTATCAATATACCCCAGGAGACAGTCCCTCACTCAATCAATATATCACCCAATGGTCTGACATAAGATCTGCAATTTATATGTTATACCTATTGGTGCAGCATGAGCACAGGGTAAGACATCAGTAACTCTGCACAAAGCAGTAAAGGGGACTGTTTATCCCCTCCTTGCAGTTTAGTATGTAATATTACAAATCACCCTATATGCTCACACCAGCATCATACAACATATTCCATTCCTCCAAGGGTTAGATGTCAATAGCAATCCCACTCACAGATCACTAGGTGATTATATATACAGGTATATACCCAAAGGGTGAGCACATATCCCATAGGACCGATATTATATGAATGACCCCCATCCTGTATAGTTGTGGTTTTGATGATAGAGATTTATAAGCATACTCTGGGCCAGTATATGTGACCTGTATATATAATCACCTAGTGATCTGTGAGTGGGATTGCTATTGACATCTAACCCTTGGGGGAATGGAATATATTGTATGATGCAGGTGTGAGCATATAGGGTGATTTGTAATATTACATACTAAACTGCAAGGAGGGGATGAACAGTCCCCTTTACTGCTTTGTGCAGAGTTACTGATATCTTACCCTGTGCTCATGCTGCACCAATAGATATAGCATATAATTGCAGATCTTATGTCAGACCATTGGGTGATATATTGATTGAGTGAGGGACTGTCTCCTGGGGTATATTGATACAGAGGATTTTCCAGATTTTTTAACAAAAGGTGTGGTTGTTATACACTCACTTATGTTAATTGCACACTACTTCTTTTCATTAGAAAGCTATGAATTGTCACTTTTTTTACACTAGACTTTTGTTGCACTAGTCACTTTTACATATATATTTGTATAATTTTACGCATGTGTGTATATATAATATACAAAAAAAATTTTTATAATTACATTTTTGTGGTATTTAACAGCATGAGTTTGTATTGCACTCACGTTTATTAATTTAATTTGATTTTCACCCTTATTCAAACTGGTAACCTCTGTTATTGCCCTTGGAGGGTGTCTTTTACTAGACTAGTATGTATTTGCATAAATTGTTCATTTAACATATTGACAATAAAGGAGAGCCCTATTTTATTGCGAGTAAATATCTTGTCATTGACAATAAATTTTGGGGTGTCGTGGTCTCTGGAGGGATTTTTATACTTGAGTAAATTTTCATCGTATGTATAAATAATTTTTATTGTATCATGTATGTATTTCAATAAAGTGACATTTTGAACCTCAAAATTTTAGCGCAAAAACTCATTTTGATATATAGGTTTTTTCTGCAGTATTGAGTTAAGCCTCATAAATCAGTGGCCACATTATAGATAGCAACATTATTTCTAGTTTGTCCTGTACCTAGTACTTAGTTGTCCGTCCCAGTATCTGTATCCTGACCTGTAGCTGATACCAGTAGCTAACCTATCTATATACAAACCTGTCCTGTCTATATCTCAACCCGTCTGTACCTGAGAGCCGATCCTTCACGTGTGCCTCAACTTGTGGTCCGACCTGCCCCCGAGTCTTGTTTGCACTAGCCATCCTGTCTGAACCTGCCATCCAGTCTGAAGCAGCCAGCCCTTCTGAACCAGCACCATTGTTTATCCTGACTGTGATTATGGTCCAGACCTGCCTGTTACTCTGTGCTTCGTACCTGTGGCCCTGTCCCCTGCTGCCCTGTAGTGGTACCTGGTGTCTAACGACAGCCCAGTCCAACTTCACCACCAGGGGCTTTGGGGAATACCCAGTAGGCACTAAGTCAGAGCCCTCCAGGGAAAGCCTGGCTCGTGGTGCAGTGGGCCCACACCTGCGTGCATGACAGTTTGCTTTGGCCATGGACCCCGCTAACTCCAATACGCCCACACTCTCTACGTTGCTCTCTGGGGTTGGTGAACACCAGCTTGAAGGCTCAGGTGCTGGCTGCTCCATCTGTACCATTCCAGGCTGCAGTCACTACACCATCTGCTAATCACGAATCTGCTGCTTGCTCTCATTAGTCTGCCCCACTGTGGGTTAGGCAGTGCAATGACGCAGTTTCATCAACTAGTGCATGCTGCTCTTCGAACTGCTGGCTTATCAATTTCCCCCAAAATTGCTAAAGTGGTATTCCTGATGTCTCACTTGGGAGTAGAGGCCCTCTCATGGGAGAAGGGTACTCCATAACCTCGTATCTGCAAGCCTTCCTGCAAGGTCTTTGATGAGTCACCTCACCAACATCCTGACTTACCAGGCTGAGTCAGGGTAATCTAAGCTTAGTCCAATACACTGTACATTTCCTCACCCTGTCCTCAGAACTTGGTTGGAACGAAGATGCGTTGGTAGCAGCCTTCTGTGAGGACCTGGCGGATAGGATTATAGACAAACTGGCTGGTCCCCCACCTTCCTAAATGAACTTTTTTCTCTGGCAATCCAGATAAATTTCAAGATGTCAGGAAGTGACACTTGAGAGGAGATCGATGCTGCTGGCACCCTCCTTCCAGAGATTGCTCAATCTTTAGTCTCTTGCTTCTGCTAACACTCATGGCCCATGAAGGTCGACTGCATGAAGCTGGCAGAGCAATGATGTGAACATCATCGTGTCAGGCAATTCTGTTGCTATTGCCTGGTACATCTTCGTGCCTGTCCCGAGAAGTCTGAAAACTGTTAAGCCTGGGGTCAATTGGAGAGAAAACCCTAGGCGAGAGTAACTCCTCTCTGCCATTGACTCTGTCAGTGTGTTGATATATCCTGTATCCATCACCTGTAGCGATCCATGTTTTGTTTTTTTGTTGTTTTTTTTTCTTTGTAGAGTATAGATATATATGAAAAAGATGCAGACTTAAAGGACACCTTCTTGACCACTGGCTGGCTTTGAAGCCTCATGGATATGTCAAGAGCTTTTCATTCATACATGCTAAGCATAAGGCAAATACTCATTGTGAACATAGCCTTAAAGGCAACCTGTGAAGTAATTGTTGCTGCCCATTGGGTATCATGAATCAGACTTCGGCACTGTTGCAGTCATCTATGTTTTTTTTTTTAAGTACAGTGGTAATTCAGAGGAAACAGACTTCGAAAAGCCAACTGGGTTAACTAGTCTGAGGCCAGATTCTAGTGGCTTCTCCCTACCTTGTTCCCATAAGCTGTCAGATCCCTTCCATTATACACATTGTGAAAGATCGATCAATCTAATGGAGAATCCACTGTGGCCGAGCATTTTGGACAGGTTATTCTATACACATAGGACCCGATTCATGAAAGCCTTTGTGCCAGAATTTTGGTGTGGGCTGGTTGTGGTAAAGTTTTGCAACATTTGACATTTTCATGCCATTTTCGCCCCAGTCCAACTAAGTGGACACAGCTGTGTTGGGATGGGGTTGGGTCAATGTCCGCGCATCAAATTCATGACGAGCGGCAGTGTTCCTTACTCCACGTCTTGCTTCGGTCCTCAACTTTCTCCTGATTTGTGGCGAATCGGGATCATCTGACTCCAGCACGACTCCTCATCAAGATCAGCAAACACAATGCTTGTCTTGCTAACTCCCGCCATAGACTCTTGTTGACTTTTTCAAGGTTCTTGGCTGCAATAATGCTGCGCGGGTCTGATTCGTGTTGACCGGGATTTGGGCGTCTTGAATCATCTGAATGGTTCCCTTTAAATGGAAGCATTGGTTCATCCTAAACCTAAAATTCCCATCCTGAGCTATGTCTGCCATCCTCTTTTCTATGTGACCTTCAATGAACTAGTTATAAATAGCATAAGTTTGTAATTAGATTTATCATTATAAAGGGCAATTTTCCTAATTAGCAGTTTGTGTGTCCCATAAACGATCTTGAAGTCCCATCCGAAGTGCGAGCGAGCGATTTACCCGAACTTTAATAAACGCAGAATATCTCATTATTAATATGTATCAGGCGATATTCCCATCTCCTTCACTCACCGAGAGGCGGCAGGAAGAGGGGGGGGGTGACAAAAATCACATTAGTAATTTCTTTAATTGGCTAAATGTTGTATGGTTTTGTCAGCATTGTTCCTGACAGGCAGCATAATGAATACATTTCACGGCAGCGAGCCGCTCCTCATTAAATAACTGTCAAGACTTTCCTTAAGGTTTGCTAGAGAAGTATTTTTTTCCAGCCCTTTAAGCTGTAATAATTTTACTATTTATAATGACAGTAATTGAAGTAATAGGTACTAAATGTTAATTGCTATTTATGAGAGTGCATATGCATGAGGAGATGGTGTTTTGATATGAGCGGCGATGTTACATACCGAGTCTCGGTTTGGTGTATTTAGAGCCTTTCTTTTATTTACAAAGGTGTTAATCTATATAATAGGAATGATTAAACTTGTGCGTCTGGGTGGAAAAAAAGCTGCATTTCTTCCAGTTTCTTGGGTTCAGTATTTACCGTGTTAATTCTTTCTGTAAAAATGATATGTTAAATGGAATATGTCACATTTCCAAAGGTCTCCAAACTGCCTGGTATCATAAAGAGCCCAAATCGTGCTTTTTAATTGTGTTGTGTAAGAAAACTGTTATGCTGAGCACCGAACTATTATTTCCCACATGTCGTGATCCAGCGGTCTATTCCCTGGACTAGTCACAGCCTTGGGTGCAGGAGATCTGTACGTTTGGTGTCTTTTTCCCTATTTTATAATGCTCTCACATGGGGCTTCTAAGACTGGGATTAACATTTCTTTTTAGAGGTAATCTGAGAGCAGCATGATACAAAGGACCTTGAGTCCAGTCATGTAACTTACAGGGCTGCTTAGTGTAGTTTTGCTAGAATCTGTTTTATTAGCAGGATATTATCACTAGAGTAGTAATAGACCTGCTGATATGTAGTCCTTTATATTGAGGAGCTCTGTATCACCCCATCCCCACCACTGATTGTCAATTTTCGGCCTATGCACAGTGGACAAAGAAAGCTGCCAGTCAGTGGGGTGGGTGAGGTTATACAGGGTTCACCACTTAAAGAATTGTTATATACAATAGTATATAACATACATAATATAAAACAGTGATTTTACTAAACCGCAGCAGCAGCCCAGTAGGTGACACATCACTGGAATCAGGATCTTTGCAACAAAATTATGCAGCTCTCAGATGGGGTGACAATAGCCTGTTGACACTCTCCCTTAAGTATTGCTTCTCTGTTATGAGGATCAATGGGGCAGTTGGATCAGCAAGTCCCAGTGATATCCCATCAATGAAAATAAAACCTTTAATTAGTATTACCTGTCATCCTATGGAAATTATACACAGCATCGAGAAAAGTATTGGGGCAAGCCACTTAATTATTGAATTCAGTCCCACTACCCCCGTGAAAGACACCCAGCCCCTCGCCATGCCATCTGTCTTTACTGACATTTATGAAGGAATGTCTCATGTTAAAGAGCTCACTGATATCAGCCTTGTCCTATACTAGTAAAACCAAAATCCCCCATAATAAAACAGAGGATGAATGAAACAACTGTCTCAGATATCAATTAATAATTTTTACATTACTCATTACATAGTAAACAACAGTATAAAAGGGTGCATGCCCTGAGGAAGATTCTGATTGAAACGATCGTCGGCAGGAGGGGTGAGGAGCCTGTGTGACTGAACGGCAGAGGTGCAGCCTAGACTCAAAGGTAATAGCAGCAGGACACTAATGTGTTGCTTTGCAGGGGGTCCCTTATCTGATTGTGTATGGGGATAGTGAATTTGCCTCTTCTAGTGAGTCTGCTGGTCTTAGGCTGCAGTTGGTGAAGGAATTTTATAGGAGCACCAATATTTGAGCTATCGGATAACTTTTGTCACACAGCAGCACCCTTTTATACTGTTGTTTACTATGTAATGAGTTACTGTAGAAATTGTTTCTTTTTTAAAGGAGTAGTGCCTGTAATAATTGTGGTACCTCAATAGATATATGTTTACTAAATTATTTTTGAATTCTTTAATAAAAATTATTAATTGATATCTGAGACAGTTGTTTCATTCATCCTCTGTTTTATTATGGGGGATTTTGGTTTTATCAGTATATGAGTGAAACTTTTAATTATTGGACTATTGATTATATTGTCCTGTACTAGGACTCCAACGCTGTAATGCGTTTGGTCATGAAAATTTGCTGGAGGAGGAAAATTTGCTGGAGGAGGGATAATGCTATGTGTTGTTTTTCAGGGGTAGTCTAGGCCCCTTAGCTCTAGTATGTGCACACCTTAAGTATTGCTTGCCAACATTACTGCATCGAAAATGTGTGTCTAGGCAGGAAATACACTGCATACAAAAGCGCATTTTTGAGTTTCTTTATGAATTAGTTCTTACACATAAGAATAGATAAAAAACATTGCAAAAAGGCTAAAATGAACATGCTGCAAATTATTTATTCAATGAATCATCAAATTTCCCACATCTCCAAAGTCTTGTAGAAAGTCTTCCCAGAAGAGTGAACGCTGTTATAGTTGCAAAGAGACCATCTCCATATTAAAGAGATTTTCCACTACTAGTGTGATCCCCTTTCTTTTGTCCTAACTAACACTTTCCCAATATACTTTTATTACCTACCCAAACAGGAGCCAAACAGCTGATCTTCAGACCTCAGCTGTTTGACTCCTGTAATCTTTATCTCTCTGTTGCTCGTAAATTCCTTTATTGTTGCAGCTTTGATCCTTCCTGCCTGGAGACCGGAATTGGTTCAACAGAGCAGGGCTCATCACTGGTAGGGGCTGAGAGGAGAGTGAAGTGTAATCTGGGCATTCGTGACAAAATTACTGTCACTCACAGTGGCAGCCCGGTGTCCACCAGTGATGTACCCTGCTCTGTTGGTCTGAATCCGGTCCGCAGCTGGAAGGATCAAAGCTGCAATAACAATAAATGTACTGCATTGACAAGCCTCAGAGAGATAAGATTACAGGGACAGGGTAGATAGCAGAAGTAAGAGTTAGGGTCCCGTCACACTTGGCGATGTTCCAGCGATCCCGACAATGATATGATCTGGAAAGAATCGCTGGAACATAGCTACGTGGTCGCTGGTGAGATGTCAAACAGATCTACTAAACGACACGGCAACCCGTATTACGACCTCGGTGGTCATTGGGACCCTGTCACACAGCAGCTAGTCTGACGACTCAGTCCTACGTGGCTGAGTTCTGAGTCGCCAACGAGGTCATTGTTAAGGCGTCAAACACACCGATGCATGCTGCCCAGCGGGAACCTGATGATCGAAAAATGGTTCAGGCTATTCCGACACGATTGGCGATCTCACAGCAGGGGCCTGGTCGCTGCTACGTGTCCCACATAGCGAGATCGCTGGTGAGGTCGCTGTTGCATCACAAAACCTGTGACGTAACAGCGATCTCGCCATGTGTGACAGGGGCTTTAGGGCAAAAGTAAGGGGATCACATTAGTAGTGAAAAACCTTTGTAATGCCTGTGGAATTATGATTGGGGAATGGGATATGATAAATCTCCATTAGCTGCAGTGTAGTTGTCCCAGTACCTCTATATTACAGTTAATTCAGGACTGTCTAGAGTATTTTCCAGACTGTGGCACTTCTGGATACTTAGTATTGAGTGAACCACCCTTTGAGGGAATCAGGTGGCGTGTACTGGCCACTTTATAGGTCTGTAAACTTTGTACTCTTTGTATCTAAGGCTTGTTAGACTTCTACGAATCGAGAATTAATTGACTCTACTATGCTCTAAACTTCTTGTCTGATCTCCAGACTTGTTTTATGTCTCTCCTTCGTGTCTCAGCTCACTGTTATACAATAAAAACATGCAAGCGAAGGGAATAAAGCATGCAGGAGCAGGAATAATTTAAGAAAATGGGTGCTCGGGAGAGAAATTGTATAGCAAAAGAGCGAGAGGCTTAAATTCTGGCTTTATGCTCAGCAGCTGTACAGAGACAAATCTTCTACGTCTCGGAGATCAATACGACTATACAAAAACATTTCTTCAAAGACAGTTCGTACACTACATGGATTAGGAAACCTTTCTTCGGAAGAAAAAAAAGGGTCCAGTTGTGTTCTTAATTTTTTTTCTTGTCTTTCATCTCCACATCTTTTAGTCTTGGCAGTATTAAGCGCTAACACTATATGTCGGAGAGAGAGAACGGAAACTTGCTGGGGTTTAGGACAGGTGATCGACAAACGCAAGTTAATGTGTTTCTCGCTTTTTAATAAAATCCAGCACGACTGCAGAAACTGATAAAGCGTCTCTGATATAAGAGGTTCACTTTGAATCCGGCAACAACACAACTTTCCCAATGGTTTAGCAGATGTACAACCACAATGCTGCCATTATTGCCCCACTGCTCAGCCACTGACGCTTTGCCTTTGTTTTTCCCTTTCTTCTCTCCCCACAGTTTATATTGTCGTATACCTTTGTTCTCCACTGAAGTATTCTGTCTTTATGGCTGCTAACAATGTAGTCTGCTTATCACCACGTTCTATAGAAAGCGTCACAAATACCATCCCCAAGGGTGCAATAATGTTTTTGTTGACTTGGTAATTGGAAAATAAATTGCCATATTCGCAAGGAAATCGGAATTAAATAGTTATCTGCTTCCGAGCTGGAACACTCTTCATGTCCTGGCTGGCATCTTTGTGCTCATGTATCGCCTTTTAATGAAAACACCATGCTAATGTCGAACATATGTTTCTTTGAAGACATGTCTTTCCTTGCTTCCAGCCCTGGTCAGATTTGCTAATTTATTGGAAGCAATTTACTTGAAAACTATATACCGTAGTTTATTACAAGGTATTTTTTTCCTTTTATTAATAGGCTATTCACAATGGTGCTTATAGATTGCAGTTAGCTGTTGGTCTAATGGTTGTTCTACCCATCTGTTCTGCACATGTATGTTCGACTTGGCAAGCAGTTGTGTTTTCAATGGTGAGAGGGGAGTAAGTTGCTTATCGGATACCCCTAGCTGCTGTTATATGCCACAAGAGAAAAAAATGAATCATCTCAATTCACAATGCCCGATTTTTCTCTACTCTGATACCAGGCCATCTTCAGCAGGAGCGGCAGGTCACTGAAAAAGCAATGGCCTGTCATTCAAAGACCAAAGGGGGGTAGAAAATCACAGACTGGAGTCAGGCGGAGAAGCTGGGAATAGGGATGAGTGAACCAGAGTTGAAAGTTTGGTGTTCATACAGAACACAGAATTTATTTATTTTTTTCAGCGTTCAAGTGCTTTACTTACGCAAACCACTGGAGCGAGAATCACTGTGCTGAGATACACTTGGTGCTCAGCCTACTGCAAGCAGCTTACAGTGTTTGATCGTCTTACACTGGGGGTAAAATCAGCGTTATTGGATGTAATGTGTACAAAAAAATTACAAGACCCCGCGTCCCTCCCCCAGAAGTGGTCAGCTTATGGCTGGCTCCATATGGACGGAGAGCCGTACTACCCAATCAGTGACTTCCAATGAGGTTCAGGACAAGTTTGGGTCCAGAACTTTATATAAAGTCCATCTGAACTTGCAGAACCCAAACTTTCATGGGTCTGGTCATTTATAGCCGGGAATCATAGACAGGGAGGATAATTGTGCTGACAGGTTGTCTTTAAGGTGTGACCACTGTTTAAGTTTTTATTTAATTATAATGTAGAGCTAATGATTATAATAATCTTTCAAATATACTTTATAAGTGAAATCTGGAAGAAAACCTTTCAAAAACCTTCCAGAAGATGTCCCTACTAGACTGTTTCTAAACCTGACATATGCTGGTTGTCAAGGAGATCCATATTCAGCACTACACATGAATACGGCCATATAATGGTGGGGGAGGCAGGACCTATACAGCGTTTGCAGTACAGCTGGGCAAAGACTGAGGTTACCTCAGGCAGGGACAATGCTGAACTCAGGCTGTCACCACACACTCTTGTGATCTTATCTGACTCCTCTCCATTCACATCACTCTGCTCTGTGCAATCAGCTGATAACACGGAGCACAGCCGATGTGAATGGAGAGCAGTCAGATAAGTTCACAGGAGCTGTTTGCTGACAGCCTAAGCTTAGCACTGTCCCTGCCTGAGGTAATCTAATGGTGCCATCACACAGCACGATCTGGCCAGCGATGTCGGAAGCGATGCGCAGGTGCCCGCTCGCTTCCGACATCGCTGGCCAGCTGTCACACAGCATCGCTGCGGCCGGCGATGCCGCAGCGATGCGGGCGGTGACATCGCTCGCTGGGCTGGGCTCAGCCCAGCGAGCGATCCGCAGCAGCGCTGCGGTATAGGCTGGATCGCCGCCGACATCGCTCTGGCGATGTCACACGGCGCGATCCAGCCTTATCGCAGGTCGCCGGATGACAGGTTTACGGTTCTTCCCGTAAACCTGACAACCTGCGACCAGCGATAAAACGCGGTCGCGCCGCTGTTTACACAGCGCGACGTCGCTAGCGACATCGCTGATACGTCACTTTTTCGCGATGTCGCTAGCGACGTCGCCTGTGTGGACAGCACATAAGTCTCTTATCAGCTGTGGCACATTGTGTATGCCCCATTATATGGTTGTATTCATGTGTTTAGCTGAAGACGGATCTCCCTGACAACCAGCATGTGTCAGGTTTAGAAACAGCCTAGTGGGGACATTTTCTGGAAGGCTTTTGAAAGGATTTCTTTCAGTTTTCACTTCTGAAGTATATTGAAAGTTTAATCTAATCACTTGCTCTATATTGTTATTAAATACAAATTTAATCGGCGTCTACACTTTGAGCAATTATAAATCTGCTTCCTACTCCACTTGATGAGGCTTTACTTCTTCCACCTTGGCCTCCTGAACATTTCATCCACTCTGTAAAAACAGCTTAACTTTGTCTTGCTCAGACAAGGTAGACCACAAGCACAGTGAGGTATCAGGTTATACTCTATAGAGGGGGCAGATCAGAGGAGCGTTGTGAGAAAAAAGGCAGAGCAAGACACAGAAAGATGGTGCCAAGCTTTCTAACAAATCCTTTAACCTCTATCTAGCTTTATTTTCATCCCGGCATTGTATATTGCCCTCCATGTGGCTGCTGCTTCACTGTCTGTGCTCTGAAAAGGAAGAAGAGCATGAATCCCTGTCATGCTGTGTATGGGAGACATCATCACAGCTAGTTTCCTCCCACCAGCTCTGAGTTAATTGCAAGTTAAGAAATGCATCCTGCAGAGGGGAAAACTAGGGAAAATGTAGCATATGTGTCATATACAGTCATATGAAAAAGTTTGGGCACCCCTCTTAATCTTACTCGTTTTTTTTTTGTTTTAAAATTGTTTTTTTGCAACAGCTATTTCAGTGTGATATATGTAATAACTGATGGACACAGAAATATTTCAGGTGTGAAATGAGGTTTATTGCACTAACCGAAAATGTGAAATATGCATTATTTTAAAATTCGACAGGTGCAAAAGTATGGGCACCCTTCTGATTTTCATAGTTTGAATACTCCTAACTACTTTTTACTGACTTACTGAAGCACTAAATTGGTTTGGTAACCTCATTGAGCTTTGTACTTCATAGCCCGGTGTATCCTATCATGAGAAAAGCTATTTCAGGTGTCCACTTGCAAGTTGTTCTCCTAGTTGCATCTTCTCTGAGGAGTGGCATCATGGGCTCCTCAAAACAGCTCTCAAATGATCTGAAAAAAAAAAAGAATGTTCAACATAGTTGTTCAGGGGAAGGATACAAAAAGTTGTCTCAGAGATTTAACCTGTCAATTTCCACTGTGAGGAACATAGTAAGGAAATGGAACACCACAGGGATAGTTCTTGTAAAGGCCAGAAGTGGCAGGCCAACAAAAATATCAGAAAGGCAGAGAAGAAGAATGGTGAGAACAGTGAAGAACAATACACAGACCACCTCCAAAGACCTACGGCATCATCTTGCTGCAGATGGTGTCACTGTGCATTGGTCAACAATACAGCGCACACTGCACAAGGAGAAGCTGTATGGGAGAGTGATGCGAAAGAAAGCCGTTTCTGCATGCACACCACAAACAGAGTCGCCTGAGGTATGCAAAAGCACTTTTGTACAAGCCAGTTTCATTTTGGAAGAAGGTCTTGTGGACTGATGAAACAAAGATTGAGTTGTTCGGTCATACAACAAGGCGTTATGCGTGGCGCCACAAAAACACAGCATTCCAAGAAAAACACTTGCTACCCACTGTCAAATTAGAGGGAGGGTCCATCATGCTTTGGGGCTGTGCGGCCAATGACGGCACCGTCAATGTTAAAGTTGAGGGTCGCATGGATTCCACTCAGTATCAGCAGATTGTTGAGAATAATGTTCAAGAATCAGTGTCAAAGTTAAAGTTACAGCGGGGATGGATCTTTCAGCATGACAACATGATCCAAAACACCACTCCAAATCTACTCAGGCATTCATGCAGAGGAACAATTACAATGTTCTGGAATGGCCATCCCAGTCCCCAGACCTAAATATCATTGAACATCTGTGGGATGTTTTGAAGCGGGCTGTCCATGCTCGGTGACCATCAAACTTAACTGAACTGGAATTGTTTTGTAAAGAGGAATGGTCAAAAATACCTTCATCCAGGATCCAGGAACTCATTAACAGCTACAGGAAGTGACTAGAGGCTGTTATTTTTGCAAAAGGTGGATCTAGTAAATATCAATGTCACTTTTCTGTTGAGGTGTCCATACTTTTGCACCTGTCAAATTTTGAAATAATGCATATTTCACATTTTCGGTTAGTACAATAAACCTCATTTCAATCCTGAAAGATTACTGTGTCCATCAGTTATTACATAGATCACACTGAAATAGCTGTTGCAAAAACCCAATTTTAAACAAAAAAAAAAATGAGTATGATTAAGAGGGGTGCCCAAACTTTTTCATATGACTGTGCAGTGTTGGCCAAAATTATTGACACCCCTGCAATTCTGTCAGATAATACTCAGTTTCTTCCTGAAAATGATTGCATTCTTTGGTATTATTATCATCATTTAATTTGTCTTCAATGAAAAAAACACAAAAATAATTGTCCTAAAGCCAAATTGGATATAATTCCACACCAAACATAAAAAAGGGGGTGGACAAAAGTATTGGCACTGTTAGAAAAATCATGTGATGCTTCTCTGATTTGTGTAATTAACAGCATATCTGTAACTTACCTGTGGTACCTAACAGGTGTTGGTAATAACTAAATCACACTTGCAGCCAGTTGACATGGATTAAAGTTGTCTCAACCTCTGTCGTGTGTCCTTGTGTGTACCACATTGAGCATGGAGAAAAGAAAGAAGACCAAAGAACTGTCTGAGGACTTGAGAAACCAAATTGTGAGGAAGCATGAGCAATCTCAAGGCTACAAGTCCATCTCCAAAGACCTTAATGTTCCTGTGTCTACCGTGCGCAGTGTCATCAAGAGGTTTAGAGCCCATGGCACTGTGGCTAACTTCCCTAGATATGGACAGAAAAGAAAAATTGTCAAGAGATTTCAACGCAAGATTGTGCGGATGGTGGATAAAGAACCTCGACTAACATCCAAACAAGTTTAAGCTGCCCTGCAGTCCGAGGGTACAACAGTGTCAACCCGTACTATCTGTCGGTGTCTGAATGAAAAGGGACTGTATGGTAGGAGACCCAGGAAGACCCCACTTCTTACCCCGAGACATAAAAAAGCCAGGCTGGAGTTTGCCAAAACTTACCTGAGAAAGCCTAAAACGTTTTGGAAGAATGTTCTCTCTTTTTGGGCAAAGGCATCAACATAGAGTTTGCAGGAGAAAAAAAGAGGCATTCAAAGAAAAGAACACGGTCCCTACAGTCAAACATAGCGGAGGTTCCCTGATGTTTTGGGGTTGCTTTGCTGTCTCTGGCACTGGACTGCTTGACCGTGTGCATGGCATTATGAAGTCTGAAGACTACCAACAAATTTTGCAGCATAATGTAGGACCCAGTGTAAGAAAGCTGGGTCTCCCTCAGAGGTCATGGGTCTTCCAACAGGATAATGACCCAAAACACACTTCAAAAAGCACTAGAAAACGGTTTGAGAGAAAGCACTGGAGACTTCTAAGGTGGCCAGCAATGAGTCCAGACCTGAATCCCATAGAACACCTGTGGAGAGATCTAAAAATGGCAGTTTGGAAGGCACCCTTCAAATATCAGGGACCTGGAGCAGTTTGCCAAAGAAGAATAGTCTAAAATTCCAGCAGAGCATTGTAAGAAACTAATTGATGGTTACTGGAAGCGGTTTATCGCAGTTATTTTGGCTAAAGGTTGTGCAAGCAAGTATTAGGCTGAGGGTGCCAATTCTTTTGTCCAGCCTATTTTTGGAGTTTTGTGTGAAATGATCAATGTTTTGCTTTTTGCTTCATTCTCTTTTGGTTTTTTCATTTAAGACAAATTAAATGAAGATAATAATACTAAAGAATTTGTGATTGTAATCATTTTCAGGAAGAAACTGAGTATTAGCTGACAGAATTGCAGGGGTGTCAATACTTTTGGCCAACACTGTAATTGGCAGAAGTGGGATTATTTCTGAAGCTTATTTTGAAAAATTAATTGAAAATTGAAAGTGTGGCTACCCTGTAAGGTATAGATGACTTGTGGTGTGTATTCAGTTGGGATTAGTCGAATTTAGCTGAACACACAAGATTTCATGATACACTTGTCTTAGCTTGATCTTCAGACCTCAGCTGTTTGTCTGCTGTTCTCTAATCCAGTCTTTACGAGGGCTATGTCTGTGGGGAAATATGTATATTCGATTATTCCAACCACCACTATATAACCTTTTTCCCTCCCATCCATCATCACTGTACAGTCCATATAGGTCATTCTTACCTGCAGTATTAAACACAAATGAAGCAGTTGACTGGTTGCAGCGTAAATCAAGATCCAGCAAGCTTCCATTCATCCACAGCCATGTCTTATTATAAGGTTTACTGGAGATTTAACAGATAATCATAAAACACTGTTGGCATCCCAGTGAGAATAGACCATCATGCTATAATGAACATGGAAATGTATTGGTGCCACCAGTGCTAAATTTGCTCTGTCAAGAATGTCTCGTTAATATAGCCATCCCCACACAAAAGGGAAAAAGAGAGAGTGCACAGTGGTGAGGCTGCTCAAAGGAGAGAGCACATGAGGGGAGAAGACTGCACCAGGGGGAGAGACAGCACACAGGGGAGGCAGCTCAAAGAAGAGAGCACATGAGGAGAGAAGACTGCGTGGGGTGGGGGTGGGGGGTTGGGGGTGGTTAGAGATGGTACATGGGGGAGACAGCTCAAAGGAGAGAGCACACGAGGAATGAAGACTGCACTGGGGGAGAGATGGCACATGGGGGAGACAGCTCAAAGGAGAGAGCACATGAGGGATGAAGACTGCACGACAGGGGAGAGACAGCACATGGGGGAGGCAGCTCAAAGTTGATAGCACATGAGGGGAGAAGACATCACAAAGGGGGAGAGAGAGCGGACAAGGTGGAGAGCACACAAGGGGAGAGACGACCGCCACCCCCAGCGCCTCAGAGCCCTGCCACCATCGTGCCGTCACTATCCTCTCGAGGTGATATCATCGGGCCTCGATCTAGTTCACTATAAAGTTACTTTGCTGTGCCAGGATTGTCTTAGTAATATATCTATCCCCACACAAGGGGAAAAGGGAGAGCGCACAGTGGCGAGGCAGCTCAAAGGAGAGATCACATGAGGGGAGAAGACTGCACCAGGGGGAAGAGACAGCACACAGGGGAGGCAGCTCAAAGGAGTGAGCACAAGGGGAAAAGACTGCACAGGGGTGGGGGAGAGAGATGGCATATGGGGGAGACAGCTCAAAGGAGAGAGCACATGAGGGGAGAAGTCTGCACGGTTGGGAGAGAGACGGCACATGAGGGAGACAGCTCAAAGGAGAGAGAACATTAGGGGAAAAGTCTGCACAGGGGAGGAGAGAGGGATGACAGCTCAAAGGAGAGAGTGCTTGAGGGAAGAAGAATGCATGGGGGGAAAGAGATGGCACACGGAGGAGACATCTCAAAGGTGATAGCATATGAGTGGAGAAGACATCACAAAGGGGGAGAGAGAGAGAGCGGACAGGGTGGAGAGTGCACAGGGGTGAGACGGCAGCCACCCCCAGTGCCTCAGAGCCCCACCCCCATCGTGTCATCACCACCCTCCTGAGATGATAGCATCGGGCCTCCCATCTGGTTCACTGTAAAGGTCCTTTAGGCTGTTCAAAGAAAAGATTAAAATAAGACTTTGGTATTAGAAATAAAGGACCACCTTTGGTTCCAAAAATTGTGCCACCATTATCAATGGGCAGTGACTGGTATTGCAGCTTAGCCCCATTTAAGTGTGTACAGTAGATCTGAATTATAAGACACAACCAATAGGGGGAAAAAGTCGAATTTTTTTAGTAATTTGCTACATTCACATTGCATAGACATAACTAGCTGTGCGGAGCGTGGAATAAGACAGGAGGAGCTGAGCAGATTGATTTCAAGGATTTTGATGGAGAAGGTTCATTATTGTTTGTATTTTATACAATTGTTATTTTTTAGTGCTTTGGATTCCAGTGGGCAGTACTACTCAGTGACTGACAGCTCTCTCTACGGTACAGACATATGGGGAAGGCTGTCACTTTATAGAGCCGCCTACTGGACTCCTAAACTTTAAAAAGCAGAGATGCCAAGGGATAAAATACAAGTTGTGATCAATCTTTTCCTGCTCAGCTACATCTGCTGTATAGCATGTCTGGGGATCTTCAACTGATTTTAATCCCTTGCTGGATTAGTTGAATTTTTGGAACTTTGATTTTAAGATTTGGTGAAGTTCTACACCTTGTTAATGTTAATAATATTATAAGGCTCAGGACTACATAAGACAACAACAATACATAAGACAATCTTGCAACAAGGACTGTAGCAATACATGAAATGCAGGACATATTGATGTTACTGAGACCAGAAAATGGCGTTACAGCAATAAATTAATGTAAGCGGCGGGGAACATATAATGACCAACAGCCCCATGACATTGTACTATTAGATGCTCACTTACATTATAAATATTTAACCAATAGGAAGGATCACCACCATAGGTACACAGCAATCAGAGAACCTATAACCAAAGCAGACAGAGATCCTCACAGGTCCCATTACACAAAACAACACATCAAAAGGAAGGTAAACCAGTAGTTCATAAGGTGATTATAATACATTGCTTTCTTCACCTTTTTAGGAAATTTGCACGTCACCAATAGTCAAATACTTGATAATAAGCTATTACTGCTAAAGGTTAAAGTAAAATCACCTCATATAGTGAGAATTCAAAGCTTCTCAGAGGCACTATATGAGGAATTTCTCAATTATCTGTGTTTTGGATGTACAGGAGAATACCCTCCATTGAGTAAGGCTGGCTTCACATTAGCGTTTGTGTCTGCATGCTGATGGCATGCAGACACAAACGCTGTCAGAAGCAGGGTCCAAATGATGTGTCCGCAGCGGATAATGTCCGCCTGCGGACACATCACTATGGAGCCCGGCAGCCAATCGGCGCTGTCCGGGGCGGAGATCAGCGCCGGAGATCTCCGGCCGCCGGTAAGCTCCGGGACTGTCGGCGAGGAGAACAGCTGATCTGAGAGCTGTTTGAATCTTCCCGCGCCGACACTGTGAGGAGATGTCGGCGCGGGAAGATTTAAACAGCTGTCACATCAGCTGTTCTCCCCGCCGACATCGCTAGGAGATTACAGGCGGCGGGGAGGAGGAGGACAGCAGAGGGTCAGCTGATCTCCTCGTGGCCGTCGGTGAGCTCCTGTGACATCACCGGCGGCCACCGGGAGATTTTTCAGTGGGTCCGCAGCGTTCTCCCGCGCTGTCAAGCGCTGAACACTGCGGACCCATTGACGGCAATGCATTTTTTGTGCGCTTGGGGAGCTTGCTGATCTTCCAAGGTCCCCAAACGCACAAAAAAAACCAACATGCTGCGTCCCGGGTGCGGATGCTGGACACCGGAAGCAGCAGATATCGTCCGCATCCGCACCCGAACGCAGCAAACGCAGGCACCATGCGTTTCCTATGTTAAACATAGGAACGCAGTGCGCATGCGTTTGACTGCGTATGGGAACGCAGCAATACGCTGCCTTCCCATACGCAAATGTGAAGCCAGCCTAAGAGAGGACAAATGCCAAACCCCCTATTCAGGACCAGTAATTGCTGATAACCATTAGAGAGTGAGAAACTAGCTTCAGGATAACCATCCATAGAAGATAAGGCCCTTGAGTACACCCAAGACTAAGGACCCCTTCACACACTGAGACTTTCCAGCGATCCCACCAGCAATCCGACCTGGCTGGGATCGCTGGAAAGTCTCTCTGGAGTCGCTGGTGAGCTGTCAAACAGACATACTCACCAGCGACTCACCAGCGACTCAGCACCCGTGAGATCGCTGGTATCCATGATAAACAGCGGTAACTAAGCTTGTTTATCATGGATACCAGCCTCCTCCATGCTTAGCGCAGCCTGTAAGGAGGGAGTACGCTGGTAACCATGATAAACTGCGGGTATCTAGGCAGCGCTGCGCTAAGCAAGGAGGACGCTGGTATCCATGATAAACACCGGGTAACTAAGCAGCGCTTGCCTGTGAGGTCGCTGGTTCGCTCATCTCTCGCGGTCACACACAGCGATGCGTGCTGACCAGCGGGAGGCTTGGGACCAAAAAATGGTCCCGAGCAACGTGCAGCAACCAGCAACCTCACAGCAGGGGCTGATCGCTGGTGGCTGTCACACACTACAACACCGCTGGAGAGGGTCGCTGTTAGGTCACAAAATCTGTGATGTTGCAGCGACATCATTAGTGATGTAGTGTGTGAAGTGGCCTTAATTTGGCTACTTGTGTTTACAGGCCATACAAGAATAATATAAGAAAAAAAAGGACCCACACCACAACAACCATCAGAGTATAAAGTGGGACTCCTGGACTACCATCGTATTAGCCGCTGTTTAACCCCCCCTTTTTTAAATACTTATATAGTGATATTTTATATTGTTTTACGAAGTCTTCCTGATATTTTAATAAACATCCCAAAAAAGGGTTGCACCAAACAAGTTGTAGTGCCTATCCTTATAAATAGATGTTGCGCTGATCCTTATATCATTATTAACATTAACAAAGTTCACGATGGGTGAAGTTGAACACGGTACTTCACCAAGGCTTCCAGCAGCAAACATCAATGACCATAGAGATAGTGGTCACCCATACGCTAGCTCCAGTGTTATACCATTAATATAAGTTCTACACCTGCTCATAGCACATGAGGTGTACACTCATTAATAAAATTTTTCAAAATTCACACACCTACACAAACAAACATATGGATGTATTTATGAGATGATCCCCAATGTTCCATCTTCCCAATGATTCAGTAGATTGTGTTAGCACAAGCCAGCAGTGGTTGGTACAGTTTGGGCATGATGTCATTACTGATCATTTACATATTTTGCAAAGTCCCATCTGTTTCATACCTTCATCAGAATACTTTTCAATCTACTAATTTAATACTGACAGACTGGGATATGTAAATTTTCTGTTGTCCAAAATGCTCAGTTCTTTCCATGCTGATATTACAACATAATCTGATTTAAAAAAAAAATCCTCGCACCTCTAAAATGTCATTGCATCTGTGTAGATAATTTAGAATTGCAAGGTGGGGGGATTTAGTTGTGCAGAGACGTGAGGATAAACTCTATGCTGTTAAACACAATTAATCGTGCCATTAATTAAAACTTTTAAAGACGTCGCATGGAAGCTGCAGTTCTATTGCATTAATGCCTTCATGAACAGTACAGCGTTCAGCTTAGATGTAGTCATTGTGCAGCCAAGTTCTGTCTATTTATCCAAATCTGCTAATTATAAGCAGTCTAATTAGCTCATTTTTACCTGTCAAATCTTCCCCTACCAATGTCACAATGTCTGATACGCATAACACCTATATATTATCTGCAAATGACACTGGATTTAAAACTGCAACGTAACGTCAATCACTAACAACACCTCTATTTGTAATAGCTTGCCTAAGTGAATATGATTTTGTAATAGAGAAGTCTGAAGATATGTCTCAATGCTCTGTGGCTTAGTTTTTTGTTTTCACAATTCTGGGGCCATTAGCCCATTGTAGGTGGGCACAGTTTGGTCCACACAACTTGCCACAATAAATGGTCATACCCTAAAGCAAGGGTCCCCAACCTGCAGCTCCGGAGCTACATGTGGCTCACTGGCCATGATCTGAGGCTCACGGCTGTTTCCAGCTTAGTAAATAAGCACCAGGTCTGGCAAACAGCTATGAAGATCAGGTCTTCAGATGGTGAGTTTTGTGAGTAGCCCCACATACAACAGCAGATATGAATGGGCGTAAGATAGAAACCACTGGATCTAGATGAACCACTGGTTCAAGATGTCCGCCGCGGATGATGGACGTGTGTGAGGGTACTCTTGGCTAACGGACTACAATCCACTCCATCCAGCCTTTCCAGAGCCCTCTGCACCTCCATAACAACTATGGGACTATGGTATTGTGGTTGTTCCCTCTGTAAAGCCAACTTCTCCATAAGCTGTACAAATTGTGCCAGAAGATAAATTATATCTTCTCAGACCGTATGTATTGGCGCCTGCTGCTGTCATGGTGACACGTCCCATACTGCGGCGTTACTCAGTACTTGGTGGGTGAGCGTCATTGGGAATTATGGCGACACCCCGCTCCCTGTCAGCTGGATTCGAAATTTTGGTGATGCGGGGAGAGTCTTCCAGTTACCCGACAACGCCCCGCCCGCATGCGGTATTACGGTCACGTGACAAACAGCGAGGCACACAAAAGGCCCCTCGGGCAGGAGTAAGAATACCCCCACGAAAAAGCGGGCATTTAGCCTGTGAAACAGTCGTAGGGTCTCCTTCTCCAGCAGCCTCCAGCCATATAACTCCTTAGGTAAGCCTGGGAAACTAGGGAACTGTGTGTGCACTGGTGTAAAGGCGCAATGATGAATGACCTATCAGCCCTAGTGCAGGATACCATACTGAGTCATATATGAGTGGGTTCCCCTACATTGAGACAACAGGTTATTTTGGTACCCTCACTAGTGACATGAACATTACCACAATTTGGAGAAGCTTGGTTGTTTGTTGCCGTATATGCTAGCACCGCAGTCTGTAAGCAGCTTGGTCAAGGAGTAAACCTGGCTCACTGGAGTTTAAGGTGCTCTTGAGAAAATATCGTAATGTAAAATAGTATCTCAGGCACACAACAAAGGAAAAAAGACTTTTTGCATCAATTCCTGTTTTTATTGTCTTGTCAGAAAAATGGAACGTTTCGGTTTCGCAGAACCTTCTTCAGCCAACTGACACTATATGATAGAGACATATACATATATTTATATATATACACATATAGAAAAAATAAATACACTTGATGTATCTGATGACGATTCAGGTCAATCATGCATAAGGCATCATGAGAAAAAAATATAGAAAAAAATGAAGACAAATATCATATCGATATATATCATAGAATTAACATATTAATACATATGTAATATAAGCCTCGTTACGAGGCTGAACTCACACTTATATATATATATATATATGTCTGCACGTTCCTGAGGACCTTTATTCCTCAGGTATATACCTTATTATTAAATGGATAGTCACCGACCTATTTTTTACTACATTGTTGTTCATATTATTATGACTTTCCTTCAGAAGTAACAATTGATTACAGTGGGATCTATTTATGTTATCCTTCAGTTTAATTCCATTTGAGTGGGTTTTGCCTTATATTACATATGTATTAATATGTTAATTCTATGATATATATCGATATGATATTTGTCTTCATTTTTTTCTTTATTTTTTTCTCATGATGCCTTATGCATGATTGACCTGAATCGTCATCAGATACATCAAGTGTATTTATTTTTTCTATATGTGTATATATATAAATATATGTATATGTCTCTATCATATAGTGTCAGTTGGCTGAAGAAGGTTCTGCGAAACCGAAATGTTCCATTTTTCTGACAAGACAATAAAAACAGGAATTGATGCAAAAAGTCTTTTTTCCTTTGTTGTAAGCAGCTTGGGACTGTGCAGTATTTGATTCCTGTCTTCCCTGTATGTTAAGTCCTTTATATAAAATAAATGCTATTTAAAATCCTCCTTGGTTTGGTTTGTTGACCTCCATAACAACGCTCACATCACCCCCACACAGCCTGCAACCCATCTGGCTGCCTATTCTCACCATCCCTGGCCGAGGGATGGGGAATTCGCGGTGTGGGCTTTGAGCCCACCAGGCCTGCAACAGGGGTCATCCCCAGACTGGGACCACTGGCACTGCTCTCCCCTGCATGGTGGGGACGCAGGATCATGGAAACCCTGGTGCCGGTCCCTCTAGCGAACTGCAGCTAGCCGTGGAGGCAGGTACTGGGGACTACGGGAGAGAAACGGCCCCTGCAGCTTAGGCCCGCACCCGCAGTAGTCCAACGTGCAGGGAACTGTGGCCACGGCGCATGGTGAGAGAGGTGACTGGGCAGCTGCCCGCACTCAGGACTAGGCCAAAGCCACAGCCTCCATCTATGAGCTCCCGAAGCCCTGTCTCCGCTGAAGCTGGCGGTGTGGCTCACCTGCAGGTGCGGACAAAGGCCACTCCTGCCACCAGTAGCTGGGTTCCGGAAACTAGGTCAAAGCCTACAGCCTCCAGCTACTGACTCCCCGGAGCTCCCAAGGTTCTGCCAAAGCCGGTGGTTTGTCTCACCAACAGGTACGGTGCCCACCACTCCAGCTGGCCCCGGGAGAAGGGTGATAAAGGTTACTCCTGCTGCCGTAAGCTGGGTCGTAGGGACTAGGCCGCAGCCACGGCCTCCCTGGAGCTCCTGAAGCCCTGTCCCCCCACCAAAGCTGTTGGTGCAGCTCACCAGTGAATGCAGCACCTGTCACTCCAGCCTGCCCCGCAAGGAGGAAGATAAAGGTCGCTCCTGCCACCGAAAACTGACACATCCTCTGCACCATTGCACATCTCCACGCTGCCTCTGACACCCGGCTGTACCTCGTCCCTGACGGCATCTCATTCCTGACCACTTTGCATCCCTGGCTGGACCTCATCCCCGGCTGCATCTCATCCCCGGTTGCACCTCATCCCTGGCTGCATCTCATCCCTGGCTACATCTTATACCTGGCTGCATCACATCCCCATGGCCTGCACCCTGGCACAAACTCATCAACCTGCATCTCATCCCTGGCTGCATCTCATCCCCATGGCCAGCACCCTGGTACGACCTCATCAACCTGCATCTCATCCCTGGCTGCTCCTCATCCCTGGTTGCACACAACCCCTGCTGGTCCTCATCCCTGGCTGTATCTCACCCCTAGCTACGCTTCACTCCTGGCTGCATCTCATTCCTGGCGGAATCACATCCCTGGCAGCATCCCATCCCTGGCAGCATCCCCCCTTCTCGCTGCATCCCATATCGATATGCTGTATCCATAACTACTGCTCACAATGTTTCCTCTTCTTTTCATCTTCAATCCCATACTACTTCATTTCCTACTAACCCCTTTAATCCCCCACCCAGTAATGAAGTAGTGCTCTCTCTCTCTCCAACCTACCCAGTCATCTCTCCTCCTTCTCTGAACTATTTCTTGACACACACTCCCTTGTCTCCGCACACGCACGCCCACAACGTACCCTCTCCTGATCTCACCTCCTAAACCTCTTGTTACTTCTCCTAAGGCGGCATCATACGTGTCAACCAAGGCTGCGATGTCAGAAGCGATGCGCTGGTGCGCACTCGCTTCCGACATCGCAGCCTTGGTGTCACACGTCAATACTGCGGTATAGGCTGGATCACCACCAACATCGCTATTGCGGTGTCAGACGACGCGATCCAGCTGGTTGCAGATTGACAGGTTTACGTTCATGCTCGTAAACCTGTCATCTTGCGACCAGCGATAAGTCCCAGTTGCGTTGCGCTGTCACACAGCACGACGCACCTGCTATATCGCGAGCGACATCGCTGTTGCGTTACTTTTCAGCGATGTCGCTCGCGATATTGATATTTGTGACGGCGCCTTTACTCGCTGGTGATATATCCCCGAATCCTGGTCCCCCCCCATCACATCTCCACGGTCACCTCTCACCCACATCCACTCCCCAACACAAACTCTCGCAACCTCCACAACCTTACTCCCATTTCTCCTGCCCCCTCCCCCAGTCCCACTACCCGGAGCACTATCGAATGCTCGCTCAGTATGCAACAAACTCCCTTTCATCCACGACCTCTTCATCACTAACAAACTCTTATTCCTTGGTATCACCAAAACCTGGCTCACCCCCTCTTACCCAGCCTCCCCTGCTGCACTCGCCTGCGGCGGACTCACCCTTTCCCACACACCCCGCCCTAACGACAAGCATGGTGAAGGTGTCGGCTTGCTCCTGTCCAACAGCTGCTCCTTTACCCCAATTACACTACCAACCTCCCCTCTTTCGAAGTGCACTCTGTTCGCATCTTCTCCCCCTGCAATCTCCAGCTGCCCGTCATCTCCTGCCCCCTGTGTCTACCCCCACTTTTCTTGAATACTTCACCACCTGGCTTCTCCACTTCCTCTCTTCTGACATCCCCTCTATCATGATGGGCAATTTAAACATCCCCATTGATACCCCCACCCTGCTGCCTCCAGACTCCTATCACTGACCACCTCCTTTGGGCTTTCCCAATGGTCCTCCTCTGCCAATCATAAGGATAGCCACTCGCTTGACCTTGTCTTCACCCGCCTTTTCTCCCTCACCGACCTCTCAAACTCACCCCTCCCCCTATCCGACCACAGCCTGCTGACTTTCTCCTCCCTCTCCCCTCCTACCACTCTCCCCCCTCTCCGGAAACTCTCTCATCCCCACAGAAACCTTAAACTGATTGATTACCACTCATTCTGTGAGTCCCTTTTCCCTCTTACAGACTTGGCTTTCTCACATGATGCCGACTCTGCTGCCACCCTCTTCAACACCACAATAACTGCAGCTCTCGACCTCGCAGCCCCCCTTACATATTAGAAAACCCGCACACACAGGCAACCATGGCTAACCACCCTCACTAAAGAGCTGCATCGAGCGTCCAGGGCGGCTGAGCAGAGATGGAAGAAATCCCACTCCGAGGTCCACTTCGCCATGTACAAACAGTCCCTCTCTACCTTCAAGACCGCACTCACCGACACAAAACAAACCTACTTCTCATCTCTAATAACACCCTGTCCCACAACCCCTGCACCTCCCCCCTCTCCCCTCATCTCTGCTGACGACTTCACCTCTTTCTTCAAACAGAAGATCGAAAAATCAGAGAAAGCTTTGACCCACTTTCCCCCTGGCCCTCCCCCATCACCGCCCGCCACCCATGTCCAAAGGACACTTTTCCACCATGTCAGAAGATAAACTCTCCTCCCTTCTGTCACGATAACACCTCACCATCTGTGCCCTAGACCTACTCCACTCCCACCTCATTCCGAACCTCACCACAGTCCTCATTCCTGCTCTAACCCACCTCTTCAACCTATCACTCAGTACTGGTGTCTTCCCCTCATCCTTCAAACATGCCATCCTCAAAAAACCCTCCCTTGATCCAGTGTTTGTTTCTAACTATCGCCTCATATCTCTTCTCTCCTTCGCCTCAAAACTACTTGAACAACACGTCCATTCTGAACTGTCCTCCCACCTCTCCTCCTGCTTCCTCTTTGATTGCCTACAGTACAGCTTCCTTTACCATCACTCCAGTGAAACAGCCCTAACCAAAGTCACCACCAACCTACCGACCGCCAAGAGCAAGCGACACTATTCCATCCTCCTCCTCCTCGACCTATCTGCCGCCTTTGACACCGTTGACCATTCCCCTTCTTCTTCATATTCTGAAATCTCTTGGCATCACTGACCTAGCCCTCTCCTGGATCTCCTCATATCTGACGGACTGGACTTTCACCGTCACCCACTCCCATACCTCCTCTTCGCCCTACTCCCTTTCTGTCTTTGTCCCCCAAGGCTTGGATCTGGGACCCTTACTCTTCTCCATCTATGCCCTCGGCCTAGGACAACTCATCGAGTCCCACGGCCTTCAGTTTCGTCTTTACGCCGACGACACCCAGATCTATCTGGGCCTGACATCACTTCCCTACTATCCAAAATTACACACTGCCTGTCCGCCATCACCTCCTTCTTCTCTGCTCGCTTCATCAAACTGAACATGGACAAAACTGAGTTTGTCATCTTCCCTCCAAGTCACTCTCCCCCTCTACCAGACATATCCATTAATGTCAACGACTGCTCACTCTCTCCAGTCCACCATGCCAAGTGCCTCGGGGTAATCCTTGACTCTTCCCTCTCCTTCAAGCCTCATATCCAAGCCCTCGCCACCTCCTGCCAACTCCGGCTCAAAAACAGTTCCTGGATCTGCACTTTCCTTGACCACAACACTGCTAAAACACTTATTCATGCTCTCATATGCTCTCATCATCTCCTGCCTTGACTACTGCAACTTCCTGCTCACCGGCCTCCCGCTACCTCCCTCGCACCTCTCCAATCTATCCTAAACTCCACTGCCCGACTCACCCACCTTCCTCCCCACTACTCCCACGTCTCCCCCCTCTGCCATGCCCTTCACTGGCTCCCCACTTTTTAGAGATCCCTCTTCAAAACCCTAACCATGACATACAAAGCCATCCACAACCTGTCACATCCATACATCTCTGACATGGTCTCCTGATACCTACCCTCACGTGACCTGCGATCCTCACATGAGCTCCTTCTCTATTCCCCTCTTATTTTTTGCTTTCACAACCACATGCAAGATATCCCCCATGCATCCGCTATCCTCTGGAACTCTCTCCCCAACACATCAGACACTCACCTACCCTGGGAATCTTCAAAAGAAACCTGAAGACCCACCTCTTCTGACAAGCCTACAACCTGAAATGAGACCTTTCCACCACACCGTCTCATGTTCAGCACCCCCCCCTCCTACTGTATCCCCACCGGTCCCTCATAGACTGTGAGCCCTAGCAGACAGGATCCCCTCCCCTCCTGTTCCTGTTTGTCTGGACTACCCATATATATTGAACTTCCTCGTCTACCCTTTTATCAAGTAAAGCGCCATGGAATCTAATGGTGTAATATAAATAAATAATAATAATAATAAAATCTAGTTATCCTGTCTCAGTTTAACATCTTCACCCCTCGGCGATTTTCCGTTTTACCGTTTTTTCCCTCCCCATATTCCAAGAGCCATAACTTTTTTACTTTTCCATCAACAAAGACATTTGAGGGCTAGTTTTTTTGCGGGACGAGTTGTACTTTTGATTGACATCATTCATTTTTAAAGAAAAAGAATTTCATTCTCGGCACCGTTTTCTGTGATCTGTAGCGTTTTCATTGTTCAGGATCGGCGGCCGTGTGATGGTGTATTTTTTGTGTCTTGAGCTGACATTTCTAATGATACCATTTTTGGGTAGATACAAAGTTTTGATTGCCTGTTATTGCATTCTATTGCAATGTTGCTGCAACCAAAAGGTAATTTTGCCATTTGAACTTTTTCGTGCTGTTACGCAGTTTACAGATCTGATTAATTGATTTCATATTTCGATAGATCAGGCATTTCTGATCTCGGTGATTCCAAAATATGTATATATTTTTTCTTTTATAAATAGTTTTTATTTTCAATTGGGCAAAAGGGTGGTGATTTGCACTTTTATGTTTTTTAATATTTTTTAAACTTTTTTTTACACTTTTCCTTTATTTTACACGGCCCTTCATGCACAATGTAATCGCTTCTGCATGGCACAAATGATCAATCTCTGCCGGTGACACAACTCAGGGATTGCCAGCAGGCAGTGATCCATGACAGCTTCTGGGTCATCAGCTGAACTCAGGCTGTCATAGCAACTCATCGAGGCCTTGCCGCGGTGATTTGGATCACGCTGTCAGTGATTGACATCGCAATCCATCAGAGATAGAGGAGAAATAAAAGAAAGCTGCACTCACCATTTGCTGTAAAATTCAGACTTTATTCAAGGTCTTTTAAAAACGAATGTAGGGACAGAAGACTGGAGAGCTGTACTCAGGACGACAGCTGTTTCGTGCAGATGGCTGCACTTCTAGAGTTCCATAGGAAATAGCTGTCATCTTTTGAGTACAGCTCTCCAGTCTTCTGCCCCTCCATTCGTTTTTAAAAAACCTTGAATGAAGTCTGTATTTTACTGCAAATGGTGACAACAGCTTTTTTTTTATTTTTCCTCTATCTCTGATGGACTTGTATTTATAAGCTAGCATCTATATTTTGCTATTTTTTGCTAAAGCCTATAATTATACCATGTTGAATAACAAACTGAGAGGTGTCCAGTTATAAAGTGGTGCAAAATGTTTCTCTATTGTCTGCATAAGGCGGCCGTCACACGCTGAGATATCTCTAGCGATATTGGAAGCGATCACGTGCACGCGCAATCGCTTACAATATCGCTCACATCGCTGGTGAGCTGTCACACAGACAGACTCACCAGCGATGTGGAGCCGCGATCTCGCTGGTAACTATGGTACACATCGGGTAACTAGGCGCCGCGCGTCGCTTAGTTACCCGACGTGTACCATAGTTACCATCTCCCAGCATAGACTCTGCGCTGGGAAATCGCTCATCGTGGTGTTATACACCACGATGAGACAGATCGTCAAATCGCTCATCGCTAGATCTGAGAACCGGAGCTCAGATCAGCGATGTCACGATCAAGCGATTTACCATCGTAAATCGCTTGATTACATGCAACGATTTCTTGCCCGATATCGCTTAAGCGATCAAAAAGGAGATCGCTTAAACGATATCGGGCAAGATATCTGTGCGTGTGACGGCCGCTTTAGATTGACATTGCAAGTCAAAAGGTGAACAGGACCAATCAGATCACTGATCCAATCGGCGCTGTTAACTACACGTCAGCTGACATGTGAAGGATGATGCGAGCTCAGCATGTGAGCATGAGCCCTTGGTCGCAAAAGGGTGTAAATTTCTGTAGAAAAGCTTTGATTTTCAAGTAATGGGGGCTCCTGTGGGACTACTGTGAGGGGGTTGGGATCTGAATGTGGCTCTCACCTCTTTCTCAGAGCTGAATATGGCTTGCAACCCTCTTTCAGAGCTGAATGTGGCTCTCACAGTCAAGAGGTTGGGGTACAGGATCTTTGACCCAAATGCTGATGCCAATAATCAAATACCATCACTAAAGGAGTGGTCCATTTTTGTATAATTTAAAAATTGTGCGTTAGTTACACATGTGGACAAAATATTTGATACCTTTCTGGTAAATTAACCTTAATGGTCACTGAAATAACTTGAAACTGACAAAAGTAATTTTCAATATAAATTTACTGGATGTTGAACGTAGGACAGCAGTGTGAGCATACTCTTCTTACCTTAGCAACCTGGGTATCGCCATTATTAGATCAGTTATATGGGGTGGACAGCTTTGTGAGCAGCTTCCTTTTACCTCAGTACTATGGGTATCGCCATTATTAGATCAGTTAGAAAAGGTGGATAGTAGTGTGATCAGGCTCTTCTTACCTTAGCAACACAGGTGTTGACATTATTAGATTAGTTAGAAAGGGTGGACAGCAGTGTGAGCAGCTTCTTCTTCCTCAGTACTGCGGGTATCGACAATATTAGATCAGATAAACAGGGCAGACAAAAGTGTGAGCAGCCTTTTCTTACCTCAGTACTTCGGGCATTGCCATTATTAGATCAGTGAGACAGGGTTGACAGCTGTGTAAGTAGCTCTTCATACATCAGCACCTTGAGTATCTCCAATATTAGATCAGATAAACAGGGCAGACAGCTGTGTAAGGGCCGCTTCACACTGCGGCATGATCCGGTCCGGTTCTGTCCGGGAGGACCCAGACAGCCGCGGACCGGATCAGCACACAGGACTGGGGGGCTATTATGCCCTCCGGTCCTGTGTGCAGAGCACGCAGCCGCTGACAGGTCAGGACCGCGGCCCTGCAGCCCTGACTTATCAGCAACGGGAACTGTGTGCGCTGCACACAGGACCGGAGGGCATAATACCCCCCAGTCCTGTGTGCTGATCCGGTCCCGGCTGTCTGGGTCCTCCCGGACAGAACCGGACCGGATCATGCCGCAGTGTGAAGCGGCCCTTAGCATCCTCTTCATACCTCATCAACCCTGGTACCTCCAATTTTAGAATACCCACTGGAGCACATCTTCCTACACATCAAGCAAAGGGGCAAAGTTTCCTACTGTACATGCTCACAGGCACCTGCCTTTTTAGCATTCTAGGACCAATCTATGTCGGTGTAAAAAGATTAAAAGACTTTGGCCATTTTAATATAATACAGTGCTTATCTTCCTAGACAAAATAAGTGTGATTGGCTAATAAGAGGTATAGAGTAATTTTTAACAACTGTGAGTTTCTTTAACATTTTTTCCTCTCTTCCGAGAACCCCATTTTCATAATCTGTGTGTTAATCTTGATACTACGTATTTATATAATGCCACATGAATGGAATCTTTAATAACAGTGGTTTGTTTTATCTTTTATGTTCTTGTCTTCCAGGTTCGCATTGAGACAGCTACAACCTTGAAGTTGGATATCCTTTGACTATGTCTTTTCGAATGGAAATGTTTCTCTATTCATAAATGCCATTCTAATTAAATCCATTTTGCGCCTGCTGAGCACTGCAGTACCACTTTGCCCTTAAAACTGTGTTAAGCTTCTGAAAATAGAAATAATTGATTACCAAATACGTACGACGACCGTGACAACAGCGTTTGTTTATTGCATGTGGCCACAGTTTCCAAACTTTGTATGGGTCCCATTGTAATGAATGGCAAGGGTCGGCCATGTAGGAAAATTACTGTTATTAGCATATTAATAATATAAAGTGAAGTTCTGTTCATAATGTTAATACTATGTAGTCAATAAAAATATGTGGCTTTTGGGGCAGATAATATTAGAAACTTAATCTACAGTTTATAATAAACCTTAATCTCTTCTTTTAATATACTGTATATACACACTCCTCAACATTGAAATTGCAACACTATGATGAAAAAGTTGTGGAATTATGGAAATGACAGCATGGACAGACATACCAGCAGGAAGGACAGCGCCACAGGCATGGGTAGTGATGAAAAATAAACTTCTTTATTCCATGTCGTGCAGCAACGTTTCGACCAACCACACATGGTCTTTATCAAGCTTGATAAAGACCACATGTGGTTAGTCGAAATGTTGCTGCACGACCATGAAATAAAGAAGTTTATTTTTCATCACTACCCATTCCTGTGGCGCTGTCCTTCCTGCTGGTATGTGACATTATCTGGATAAGGACTCTCTAGACTGGACGTGCGTCCGGGGACAGGCTGGAAAGGATATATATATATAGAGCCCGTGAGTTCACCTGGTGCTGTGACCATTTTTGCCTATCATATAGCATGGACAGACTTGTTATTGATATGCAAATTGTGAATAAATGGGAATTTTTTGTACCAAAAATCTTGACTTTTCAATATCAAGTATGAGTGTCACACACTGAAATCCTGACACTTATACACCTTGTCATGCTATCAATTAAGATAATAATGGATGTCTGAGGAATGTTCTTACTGCTGATTGCACTTAAGCAAATCATCAAGATCCTCCGCCGGCACCTCCCTTTGCAATTTCCAACCACTGACATTCCAGATGTGCTCGATAAGAAACAAGTCCAGAGATGCTGCAAATCATGGTAGCACATTTCAGCTACATAGGCTACTCACAGTAGTATAAACAACATAAGGCCTACTGTTGTTGTGTTGAAAAACAGCACCTGGGACACTTTGAAGAAATGGCCATACCACCGGTTCTACGACCAAATCAATGTAATGCTGAGGTATTAATATATCTGGAATAAAAAATAGATGGGTCTGGTTTCTGTACCTTATGCCACCCCACACTATAGATCAGGGAGTAGAGCAAAACCAGTGTGGTGTTCTCTTGTCAAGGCCTCTACATGTCATTGTGTCATTACTCATGAGGTCTCCTGATGTAGGCTGGAATAGAGCAATGGAGGTCTCTCCTTTTCAGTGATGAGTCCCACTTTTGCTTTTAGATAAATAATAGACAAAAGTTGGACTGAAGACCATGTGGGTACCGCTATAAAGAGGTCTTCACAAGGGAATGTTGCACAAGACCTACTCCTGGGATTGTTGTGGGGTGACATAATGTACAGGAGCCAAACCCAGGTAGTCTTTACTCCATGTACACTAATAGCTCGGCCTAACATTGCTTAGGTGGTGAAACAAGTGGGACTGTCATTTTTGCAAAGTGCCCTTGGAGATGATTAAACATGACAATGTGGCAAAACATTTTTCAATGTTAATAACCTCATTGATAGCAGCCAAGTCTGCAAGTGTGGAGATTTATGTATGTGGTGCTCTTGCTCCATACTGAATAAATCAAGATGTTTTGCAAATGTTGCTTCCATCTTTCATCATATGTAATATGTCTAGCTATTTTGTGATTTCCTTAATTCCACATCCTTTTATTGTTTGTTTGGCGATTTTAATGTTTAGTTGTGTATATATATATATATATATATGTGTGTGTGTGTATATACAGTGGGGAAAAAATGTATTTAGTCAGCCAGCAATTGTGAAAGTTCTCCCACTTAAAAAGATGAGGTCGGCCTGTAATTGACATCGTAGGTAGACCTCAACTATGAGAGACAAAATGAGAAAAATCCTAAAAATCACATTGTCTGATTTGGAAAGAAATTTTTTTAAAATTTTGGTGGAAAATAAGTATTTGGTTCATCTACAAACAAGCAAGATTTCTGGCTCTCACAAACCTGTAACTTCTTCTTTAAGAGGCTCCTCTGTCCTCCACCCATTACCTGTAGTACTGACACCTGTTTGAACTTGTTATCAGTATAAAAGACACCTGTCCGCAACCTCAAACAGTCACACTTCAAACTCCACTATGGTGAAGATCAAAGAGCTGTCGAAGAACACCATAAACAGAATTATAGCCCTGGACCAGACTAGGAAGACTAAATCTGCAATGGGCAAGCAGCTTAGTATGAAGATATCAACTGTGGGAGCAATAATTAGCAAATGGAAGACATACAAGACCATTGATAATCTCCTCGATCTGGGGCTCCATGCAAGATCTCACCCTGTGGGGTCAAAATGATTTCAAGAACGGTGAGCAAAAATCCCAGAACCACAAGGGGGAACCTAGTGAATGACCTGCAGAGAACTGGGACCAATGTTACACAGGCATCCATCAGTAACACACTGTGCCGCCACGGCCTCAGATCCTGCAGTGCCAGACGTGTCCCCCTGCTTAAACCAGTACATATCCGGGCCCATCTGAAGTTTGCTAGAGAGCATTTTTATGATCCAGAAAAGTATTGGGAGAATGTCATATGGTCAGATGAAAAAAGTAGAACTATTTGATAGAAACACAATTCGTCATGTTTGAAGGAGAAAGAATGCTGAGTTGCATCCAAAAAACACCATACCTACTGTGAAGTATGGGGGTGGCAGCATCATGCTTTGTGGCTGTTTCTCTGCCAAGGGACCAGGACGACTGATCCGTGTACATGAAAAAATTAATAGGGCCATGTATCATGAGATTTTGAGTGCATACCTCCTTCCATCAGCAAGGTCATTGAAGATGAAACGTGGCTGGGTCTTTCAGCATGATAATGATCCCAAGTACTCCACCAGGGCAACAAAGGAGTGGCTTGGAAAAAAGCATTTCAAGGTCCTGGAAACAGTCAAGGGCCTAGAACAGTCTCCAGATCTAAACCCTGTAGAAAACCTTTGGAGGGAGTTGAAAGTCCGTGTTGCCCAGCGACAGCCCCAAAACATCACTGCTCTAGAGGAGATCTGCATGGAGGAATAGGCCAACATACCAGTAACACTGTGTGCCAACCATGTGAAGACTTACAGAAAACGTTTCACCTCTGTCATTTCCAATAAAGGATATATAACAAGTATGGAGATGAACTTTTGTTATGACCAAATTCTTATTTTCCACCAAAATGTAAAAAAATTTCTTTACAAATCAGACAATGTGATTTTCAGGATTTGTTTTCTCATTTTGTCTCTCATGTTGAGGTCACCTATGATGTAGATTACAGGCCGACCTCATCTTTTTAAGTGGGAGAACTTACACGATTGGTGGCTGACTAAACACTTTTTTCCTCGCTGTATGTATGTTTGTATATATATTTAAGCATCAGTAAGGCCTGGTCTTCATGTATTAAGTCTTTAGGGTTGACTTTTTCCTTAATTTTTCCATTTACCAGTTGATGATTTTGAGTTCAGGACAGAATCGTTTTTACCGGTAGGTGCTGTTAATCTTAATAACAAAAATGTTGGTAATATATGATATTGATGGGGTTTGTCAAGTAACTTTCTGAGAATGCTCTTAGTTTGGTGATAACCTAAAGCTTTTAATTTATGCTATACTAAAACAGTATCTAATATAAGAATAAAGGTGACACACTGTAAATCTAACACATGGAACAGTACATGGTCTAAAAACAGTTTGAAGATTGTATAGACAAGGCTGTGGGTGAATCCATTCTAATCAGTGAATGGCTTTTAGAAAGTGAAGCATATAATGGAAGTGCTGTCAGTGTAGATTTCCCCAAAATATCAGGCATCAGGATCATTGTATATTCATCTGCTGTTTCTGGAAGTCTGTGTCTGTAGACTCTTTGTTCCTTCAGTTTCTATCTTTGGTTTCCTTATACTGCTGTATACCATGGTTAAGTCGCTGATATTCCATCCCCAATAAGGAGGAGAAAGAGGTTGAAGCTCTGTCATTAGATTTAAATCTAATGACTTAGCTTCAGTGTTGTTCCCCTTCTTTTAGTTTTTGCATTTCAACCATGATCCAGGGTCCCAGAGGCAATGTCTCTTCTATGGCTATTTTTTTTTCCAGCGGACCCTGACTTGTAAGCGCCAGGTCAGGACACATTCTGTGCCACTATATTGGCCTCCTCTACATCTGAAGCATCTCAATCTGGTTTTGAAAGAATTTAAGTCTCATCCTATCAAGCTGATCAAGGATATTTCTCTGATTCGGGTTTCTGGCCAGGTGATTTTATTCTCATAGCGATCTTTTTCATTGGGTGAGGCTCCAAGGAGGGTTCGATCCACCATTCTACAAAATAGGGTCTAATCAATAGCATGGCCCTCTTGGTTATTGCCCAAGCAGTAGGAGCCTCTTGTTTTTTTCCGGAAAACTCTCCGGAAAAATACTGCCTTACCAACGCCAGGTCAGATTACCAATGCACTAGCAGTAGACCCCCATAATATTGGTGGGATAGCACAGGTGCAAAATACTGATAAGAGCAGCCACTCACAAACCTACCAATTCATGAACTGGCACAGAGATGAGGTTTGCAGAGGGCACCATTCATACATGTGTGATGCACGGCTTCTATTGACCACACCCATACTATTAAATTAGGCAGGCTGCCCAATACTATATGAGTGCACCCCAAAAGGACAGACACCCCAATTCACCCATAATACAATAAACGGCCTGACTGCATCTGACATAACAAATGTGCAATAAAAAGATGAACAAATAATGTAAAGAATACATGAGGTATTCGTCCATAATAAGCCAGCTCACAACCCATGTGAAGGCCGTCAAGTGTCCCCATACTTTTGAATCCCTACACTAAAGATAAATGTAAAGTCATGCACTTGGGCAGAGGAAACAAAAGGTATAATTATGTGCTTAATTGTAAAACACTGGGCAAAACTGTCACTGAAAAAGACCTGGGTGTATGGGTAGATGACAAACTCACAGTTAGTGGCCAGTGTCAGGCAGCTGCTGCAAAGGCAAATAAAATAATGGGATGCATTAAAAGAGGCATAGATGCTCATGAGGAGAACATAATTTTACCTCTATACAAGTCACTAGTGCGACCACACTTAGAATACTGTGTACAATTCTGGTCTCCGGTGTATAAGAAAGACATAGCTGAACTAGAGCGGGTCCAGAGAAGAGCGACAAAAGTCATTAGAGGACTAAGGGGTCTGCAATACCAAGACAGGTTATTAAACTTGGGGTTATTTAGCTTGGAAAAACGAAGGCTTAGGGGTGATCTTATAATAATGTATAAATATATGAGGGGACAGTACAGAGACCTTTCTAATGATCTCTTTACTCTTAGGCCTGAGACAGGGACAAGGGGGCATCCTCTACGTCTGGAGGAAAGAAGGTTTAATCATAATCACAGACGTGGATTCTTTACTGTAAGAGCAGTGAGACTATGAAACTCTCTGCCACATGATGTTGTAATGAGTGAGTCACTACTAACATTTAAGAAGGGCCTGGATGCCTTTCTTGAAAATATAATATTACCAGTTATACATACTAGATTCTTTGATAGGGCGCTAATCCAGGGAACTAGTCTGATTGCCATATCTGGAGTCAGGAAGTAATTTCTTTCCCCAATGTGGAGCTTAGTGTTGCCACATGGTTTTTTTTTGCCTTCCTCTGGATCAACATGTTAGGCTATGGGACGAACTAGATGGACTTAAAGTCTTCCTTCAACCTTAAAAAAAAAAACTATGTTAAATGTAAAACATAGCTCACACAGGACTAACATCCAAAAAATCTTGCAGTAAAAAATGCAAGTCTTGGCAAAAGTGTACTGCAAGTGGCAGTCGCTCAGAGGTGGGGGAGTAATCTGAGGATTGTTATTCTTTCTTCTGCAATAGTGTTATTATTCCCCACGAAAAAAAAAGACAGCTTTAGGACATCCCGTTGTGTGTCCCCCCATGAGTTGTCTGTGAAAAGAGGATTTTGATACTCACTGTAACATCTCTTTCTGGTAGCATTCTTTAGGGGCCACATCGCTCTCCTTTGTTTGTGTAATCTTTTTCTTTTTCTTTACTTCTCCAACTGTTTTTATAATAACTGAATGCACATCTTGGTGCCAGGGGTAGCCTACTGGGGAAGAACCCACTTTTCTTTGTTTTCGTTCTTTTTTAGTGGTATGTTCTTAGTGTCCATCTCCTGGTGGCTGTAGATGTCACCCTATCATGCCCATAATGAAAGCTGCAAGAGATTTCATAGTCAGTACCAAAAATCCCCTTTTCTCTCTAAAACGCTCATGTGTTTTAAAGAAAATATGGTTTGAATATTCCTATTCTCAGCCCTACAGCAGGTGGTTGACTGGTCTTTCCCTATCCAAACATATAGAGAGTCTTAGGGGCCCATCACATGGTGCCACCTCGCTGGAGATGTCGGTGGCGACTGGCGGGAGCGCGCACGCTTTTGGCGCCCGCCAGCATCACCGCCCCCCGTTTACACGGGGAGACACCTCCGGCAATGCACCGGCGAGCTGACAGGCGGCATCGCCGCCAGGGTGTCTCAAAACCCCAGCGGCGATGAAGTACAATGGGAGCCTATGGCTCCCATCGCCTGTCAGGTTGCCAGCGGCCGTTTACATGGGGCGATGTGTGTACAGATCGCCCCAGCTTGGCCGCTTGGTTTCAGAGCACTGCTCTGAAACCAGGCGACCAGTAAAAGGCATCGCCATCGCCTAATTACATTAGGCGATGCAGGGGCAATATCGGTGCCGATAGGCCACACCCCTCCATCGCCTAACAAATCGGCGGTACCGTCGCCACATGTGACGGTACCCTTATTTTCTCTGAAACATCAGAGCATATCAGAGAAAAAATATATCTGGCTGCAAACGTGTAGCCAGACTTAGATATATGCTGCCGTGGTTTTTGCAGCATGAATCAGTTGACAGGTTTCTTGTATAGGTGTTGTCTCATCATTTGTGTTCAGGAGTGCACTGCTCTTCTACATCCCAACTTATTGCTTATTGGGTAACGGTGTGCTCCTGATTGACAGTTTGGCCCGCTGTATGGTTGTACCGCTGACTCGAATTGAATGCTCTTTATGGTCAGGATTCATCGTTGCCTTTACTCTTTGCATTTTTTATCTACCTTTGTGGGGGTGGGTTTGTGACTCTTTTTGTTTGCATACAAATTTATTCTATTTGTGCCTTTTTCTATTCTATTTTTATGTGCTTGAATTTTTTGATTATTTTTCCCTTTGTGGACAGAGATTTGTTTGCCTGATTTATCCTTTGTGACTTTTAAAAGTCCAAAAGTTGATGCAACTTCACTCCAGTTCCTTCGGATGTATTTTTGAGTATACAAGTATCTGTCATGCGTGGAGTGGATGAGGGAAATGGAGCAGGAAGAGATAAAGGGCAAGGCTAGTCTGGCCCTAGACTTGGGGTCTCTGACTAGCCATGTTCCCGAAGATACCTCTGAAGGTGAGGAGGTTCGAGCCACCACCCTATCCCTCAAATCCTCAGCCTGCCCTCAGCTAAGGTCTCTTCCTTCACCCACGGATCAGGAAAAGGACATTTCTTCAAGTGAAGGGGATAGCAGCTGCTCCAGCAGCACGTCTGCGCAGCACAGGTTCTAGATGAGAATTGAACTCAATCTGCAACATCTGGTGAAGGGAAGCAGAACTATTTGAGGCTGAGGGGGTGGAGAGCGCTAAGCTCTGACACAACCTTTCACTTTCACCTGAGCTATGATTCACTCCTCCCCCTGCAGAGCCACCCACCATACATACAGCAACTGCAGCTTCATATCAACCCTGGCTGAGCCAAAGAATGCAAATGAAAAATCGATGGCCTACATGTGTGTTTGTGTAGCCAGCTAGTGGCTGTAAAGTGAATTTCAGTCTGTCAAGGGTTTTGCTTGTAAGTTATTATATTGACATGTATTATAAATAGTTCGATTCCTTGACAACATTTGAGGAAAGTTATTGGTGAATATATCTGTAAGTAGCTATTGATTTCAAGCTCAAGTTATAGATTTGTCATTGTTTTCAACTGGATTCTAGTGGAACGAAATGACTGGTCAAACAAGGCTTGGTACACCCTTGGTGAGGTCAAACAAATTTTATCTTCCCACCTACTTATTTTCCTTGTATTTCTGCCCTGACAGCTCTGACTTCATAAGAGGCAGAGATGGTCGAAGATGCATAACATGTAGATGGGAAGGTGCACTGAATTGTTCGGCCACACCAAGGGTGCACCTAGTGCCTGTGATTGGTTTAAACAAACCTTTTTATTCTGACAAACTCCTATTAAACTTTGTTCACAGTTTCAATGAGAGCCACAAGTGTCAATTGAGCAATATGCTCAGATCTTGATTGTCAATGTGCCATCACTTGATGGTCAAGTATCCTCTGACCCCATGTGACCTCTACTTTTGTCTCTGGCTCAGCTGTCACTGTCAGGTAGATAAGCAGATGGATGTGGAGTAAAATCCTTCATGTATTCCCAATCCTGCATCTTTATAAAGCTACCGAATAATAGTATTCTATTTTCCAATATTCATTTGAGCAGTTTTTATGACTTTCATTCAAGTATTTAGAGGAGATGGGATTTTTATGAGTATGCACATACATTTTAATCTCTGTAACCTCAAATTTATGAGCTTGAAAATGTATTTATACTACTTTATGAAGTAAAATGTAGCAATTAGATTTCTTAGCTTGTCTAAACGCCTGACGAGGTTACAGTTCCGGAGATGCAGTGTTTTTACATAATGGAAATATCGACCTTTGCAGACAATTCTGGAAAACACTAACACTGACGATAGTCTGGAAATAATTGTTGACTGATAATTTCAATCTATGACTCGCTCATCGTGCTTTGCTAGTTAAAGTGTAGCCATCATTTTAATTTGTATTTATAGTACACATGAAAAAACAACTTTGTAATATTTCTTATCAGACTAATTTGGTTCTTTCTCTGCCAGAATTGTTCAGTCATTATCAAAACTCTCATTTCTGATGTACAATCTGTATTCATTGCAGACTTTCCCATTACTGAGAGATGAGATCACAGATTTTATGTAGATAGAAGAGAGGGGAGGAGCTCTGTATCTAGCACCTCCTACTGCCCTAGCTTACTTCTCTAGCTCCTCCCACTGCCTCTAGCTCCTTCTTTAGTCTCTTGCTCCTCCCACTACATGTAGCTTGCCACTCTGCCTCTAGTTCCTCCCACAGCCTCTAGCTCCTCTTTCATCCTCTCACTGCCTCTAGTGCCACCCACTGTCTAGCTCCTCTCTTTGCCTCTAATTCCTCCTTCAGCCTCTACATCTAGCTCACCCCTCTGCCTCTAGCTCCTCCCACTGCCTCCAGCTCCTCCCACTGCCTCTAGGTAGTGATGTATCAAGTTCCACCTGTGCGTATTGAGATAGACATGCATTCTGCGGTTCATCCTGCTTGTTTATGATTATAATACATAGTATATACATTATTATAATAATTAGGAATGTGTTCCTATCTTTGTGGGTACATGACTCTAGCTGATGTATGACTTTCTTTCTCTCAGTACCTGGAGTCCATCTTCAGTCAACTTTTTCAGCTGCTTCAGCAAGTTACAGAATGTGATTCCAAGATGCAGATCCTCCATGTCCTGTCTTGTGTAATCGAAAGGGTGAATATACAGGTAATTATCTGTGCATCTGTATGAGCAGGATGGTGCTTTGATTCAGAATGTTAGCACTGACTTATCATATTAGGAGCTGATCTGATGTTTCCAGAGACCCCAATAAACTATGAATAGATGGGGGGTCCTTATCTGCTCTGTACACTGTTCACATCCAGAATCTCTCAGAGCCGGACACAGTTGGTCCATGGAAGTGAAAGTTGTCGAACCCCAACTGATTTTATGTCGATGACTTGTCCTAAGGCTAGATCATCAGCATCTTGGTAGTGGACAGCCCCTTTAATCACTTGGTGATTGCTGAATAAGCGTGGCAGGCTTCTACAGGCATTTCCTTCCAAGCATCACCCCAACGTTTTTTTTATTTCCCCGCTGGAGTGGTGAATTAAATCCCCTTCCCCCCTGTACTATACTCACCTTCCAGCACCTTTATCTTCTATCGCCGTCTCTCTGGTTAATTTCCTGTGATTTGTGATCAGCCAGCAACTCCAGGTCACAGCTCAATACATCTCTATGGGAGCCCTCGTTCTGGCTGTCATTGAGATGCACTGAGCGCTACTGATTTCCTGCCAGTGAGAAGTTACAGTCACAAGATGGCACAGCATGACCGGAGTAGTGTCGATAAAAGGTGACGCCACTGGAAGGTGAGTGTAAGATAGGGGGCAGGGGTCTGAGAGTTAAAGCGCTACTCCAGCACTGAAGGCCCCCACCTGATGGAGTGGTGCTTTAAATGTTTGTAGATCTTTTGCTGACAAATATTTAGCCAAGAAATACAAAAAAGATTGCAACTATAGTATAAGCCTACTTCTTTGTTATCCCATTTTCCAATTACCTTCATATAGCCAGCAATGTACGGTAAGCTATGGATGTCCCTATTCTAGTTGTTGTGGCTGCATCCAGAGAGTTGGGTGTAGGTGCACATAAAGGGGTTCTCCAGGAATAGAAAAACATACAAAAAACTAAACAAAATGTCATTTTGGATAAATTCCTGAACACTTTTAACCCCTTACCAACTGGGTGCTTTTTAATTTTTTTGTCCCCTTCTTCCAAAAAAAACATATATATTTTTTCTCCGTTGACATAGCCGTATGTGGGCTTGTTGTTTTGCAAAACAAATTGTACTATTAAATGTCACCGTCCATTTTATCAATTCCAAAAGCAGTGAAATTGTGAAAAAACGTTGTTCTGCCATTGTTTTTTTGGCCTTCGTTTTTTTTTTTTTTTGGAACATATTTTATTGAGTTTTCAGTATAATAACACATAAGTAGACAAATAAACAATTTAACCAATCCACCCCACCTCCCCCCACCCTCAGCCTCCCGTGATTACAGCAGGAAGAGGTCGAGTCCAGTTCAAAACATACGGCGTTAAACTATGTTCATATACAGTACTGAGTGTTGACCATAACCCTTGATAGTCTCAGGGCATTAAGGAAATAAGATATCAGCCCTGTCCCTAGCCATCTGGGGTAATATATATCTGAAGCCCACCCAAGGACCCCTGTAGCTCTTCCAACTGGTACCAAGTTGATTGCACGAATGGGAGGACCGTTGCTCGAAGCTCAGTAGGAGACAACTTAGAGAGCATAAACCCTCTTCAGGTTTCAAAGAACTTCCCTGTCAGTGCATCTTTATCCCTAGCAGCATCCAGACTTTCTATGTGCATCACAACCTTCAATTCCTTGAGTATGCCTGATATACCTGGAGCATGCCCTGAAAGCCAGTCTCGAAGAAGCAATCGCTTGGTGACCATCGCCAGTATGTGGAGTATTCGGCAGATTTGCCATCCCATACCCCAGACACCGGGAAATGGAGAAGCCAGGCCAATATGTCCATTGTGACATGTGTACTGGTGACCTCCCTCGCTAGGGTTACAACCCGCTTCCACAAATTCTGTACCTCCCCACATAACCATAAGCCATGTACCATATCCGTTTTTCACTGGCCACATTTCGGGCAGTTTTGTTGCCTGTCAGGGAACCCAGCAGTTGGAGGCAAAGTAAAACCATATATCGCCCTGTGAATGATTCTATATTGCACATCCCTCCATCTTTCGCTGATTATGTTTTTTCTCATAACCTCCCAGCCTCTCCGGATCACATCCCCAACATCAGGCCTAGGTATATATTTAGACCACCCACTGAAGGTGGTGTCCTCCCACATAGCTAAAGTCGTATCCCTCAAGCTGCCATAGATGTACGACACGTTGATGGTCAAAGGATCTGATCCCAACCAGTCATCCCATATCGAGGGTCTACATTCCTGAGAAACATTGTGGAGATGACATAGAACATAATGGTGCAACTGCCTGTATTGGATGATGTGAAATGGACTTAATTGGAATTTCTCCAGGACCTCTGACTCCGTTAGCCATCGCCTGTCTGGTATGTGAATGAGGTCTCCCAGTGTGCGGACCCCCTTTCCTAGCCATGCTGCAAATAAGGCATTTTCCTGGCCCAGACTAAACCCTATGTGTGTCCATGGGTTAAGATATTTAGATGTTTTCCACGCCATCGATAGCTTCTTTCTAACCGCCTTCCAGCACATGGCCGTGTCCTTATAAATGATTGTGTTCTTCAGGGTTTTGGGCACCATGGACCATGATGAATGCAGTAAACTAGCCGGATCCCAGGGCCTACACATCGTAGCCTCAGCTGCATAAATAGAGTATCTGCTGGTCTTTTTGAGCCAATCAATAATGTGGTGCAGAAGACAAGCTAAGTTAAAGCCCCTGACATCCGGGAAATTCTGTCCCCCCGCTTGTTTTGGGAGCATCAAGATGCGAGTGGCTATCCTGGCTCTCCTCCCCCTCCAAAGAAAGTTGGAGAACGCTGCGTTGAGTTTGTGGATATCCGCCCTCTTAAGCAGCAGTGGTATAGTCTGCAGCAGATACAGAAGTCTGGCGAAACTGACCATCTTAATTAGATGGCACCTCCCCAGAAGAGTCAACGGCAGACCTCTCCACCTCTCCAGTTCATGTGTTATTTTAGTAATTAATGGGGTGAAATTCAGGTATATATATGGCTAGTGTTGCTGCTGAGAATGATGCCCAGATATTTTATGTGATGAGGCTTTACTCGGATGCCCTCTATCTCCCCCATTACTCCACCCCCATCCTTCCCTGATCTGTGTCGTGGTGTCCCCAAGCGCAAGATCTCACATTTAGCCTTATTGAGCTTGAAACCCGAAAATGTTTCAAAGGTATGAAGGTGTTGGAGCAATGTACCTAAGTCTCTCTCCGGTCTATTCATATATATAATGACGTCGTCAGCAAATAATGCCGACTTCACCGTTACCCCCCCAATATCAATGCCCTCATGGGAACTAGAGCCATTCAGATACCGTGCTAAAGGTTCAATAGCCAAATTAAAGAGCAAGGGCGAAAGAGGGCACCCCTGCCGCGTCCCCCTCTCCAGAGGGAAAGGGGCGGACAAAAAGCCGGGGGTGCATATTCTTGCGCTCGGGTTCTCATATAGTGTCCTTAGAAATGTCCTAAACGCGCCTTGCAATCCTATCTTATCCAGGACCAAGTGCAGCCACGACAAATTGACACCGTCGAACGCCTTTTCGGCGTCCAACAATACCAACGCCAGCCGATCAGCATGAAGATTCTCACGTTGACTCACTGAATCCAAGACGAGCATGGTTTGTCTGATGTTACCCACCGCCGATCTGCCCCTGACAAATCCCGCCTGCTGAGGACCAATAAGAGACGGTAGTAATCCTGCCAGGCGATCTGCCATAATTTTCAGATCCTGATTAATCAGGGAAATGGGGCGGTAGCTGGACGGGTCAGGTGATCCCACGACACCTTTCGGCAATAGCTTAATATGTGCCGTGTTGGTGTGGTTCGAGATACTGTCACCCGCGAGGATGCCATTGATGAAAGAAACTAGACACGGGCCACCTTATCGCACAGAGATTTGTAGTAGTCTCCTGTGAAACCATCTGGACCCGGAGCCTTGTGGGCACCAAGGTTCTTGATGGTCGCTTGAACTTCAGCCAAAGATATCTCAGCGTTCAAGCCAGCTAGACCATCTTCTGTGAGAACAGGCAAGGAGACCCTCTCAAGCCACCCCTTTCCCGCTTCCGCCGCATGCTGCACCGGGCCCTGCGTATACAATTTAGCAAAAAATTTGCCTAAATGTGAGTTGATGTCTTTCGGGGCATGTAGTGTATTTCCTTCAAAACCTAACAAAGAGGTAAATGTCGTGGGCTTGGTTTTGCCTCTGGCCAAATTCACCATTAACCTCCCCGCCGTATCACAAAATTTATAGAGATCCACCTCCCATTGTTCTTTACTCCACATTTCTCTCCGTGAAGCCCAGACGTCAAACTCCCTCTTAGCTCCCAACCATTCCTCTTTCGTTAACGGTGAAGAATTATTTTGAAATTCCTTATGTGCATCTCTCACTTTGGAGCTGGCTAGGTGGAACTGTGTAAATGTTTTTTTTTTTTTGAGAGCTGGTGTAGGCCAATATTTCCCCTCTCATCACCGCTTTACTCGTCTCCCAATATAGCCCAGGATCCGTCACATGGTCTGCGTTGGTAAAAGTAAAGTCAGTCCACCACTCCCCCAATAGTTTATCAAAGTTACTGTCTTTTCTCAAGTGAGATGGAAGCGCCAAATAAAATCAGTCCCCCTTGGGTGCACATCACGTAGTTCCACTACCACGGGACTGTGATCAGAGATGACCATAGGTTCAATGTCCACTCTGTCCACCCTAGACAGCAATTGATTGCTAAGCAGGAATAAATCTAGGCGTGACCACGACCCGTGGGCATGGGAGAAGTGGGTGAATTCTTGGTCAATGGGGTGGTGTAATCGCCACACATCATGTAGAGCCAGACCCCAGCTAAGGTTTGTAGCAAGTCTGATGTCCGCAGTCTGGGTTAGATCCGGTCATAGTCTTGTCGCGTCGCCGGTCAACACCTTCAGCAACACTGTGTTGAAGTAACCCCCACTATCCGAAGGTGTTCTGTGTCTCCCAGTAGTTCTACCTGTAGGTGGGAGAAAAAGGCATCCTGCGATTGGTTAGGAGCATATACATTAGTAACACTAAGCCGCCCAGTCGGACTATCTATAACCAAGCGCACATACCTATCCCCATCATCTTTAGTCCTCAGAGACAATAGTGTAAGGAAAGTTTTTATGTATCAGAATCAGTACTCCCGCCTTCCTCCCTACTGATCCTGACCCATACACCGCCCCCACCCAGAGTCTGTGCATCCTAAAAAATTCATATCTTGGAGGTGTGTCTCCTGAAGTAGAGCAATGTCCACTCTCAACCTCTTAAGATGCTTAAGCACCAGGAACGTTTTTCAGGCGACCTAAGGCCCTTAACGTTCCAGGACAGCAGATTAACCATTATTAACTGTCACTGGATGGATCATAGCAGATGGCACTTGGGAAGACTCAATCCAGACATTAAAAAACAAGCAGAATATATACAGTGGCTGACACTTCAAAAACACCCATACCCCAGAACCCCAATAACTTCTCAACAGGCGGCTGAAGGGCCTCATGCTAAACCAAAAACCCAAATAAAGCCCACCCCTCACCCATCCTCCCAAAAGTCAACAGTTCCCCAAACACAAGTCATGGACTCCCATATTCTGAAGGGCGCTCTCCTTTTTCCGCTCCCGCCCTGCGGCTCCAGTGTTCAAGGAGATAATTAGTACCGTGCACTAAGTCGATTGAGATATACAGTCAATTTTACACCCTGTCATACCCCCTTCCCCCCCCCCCGCATTGGGCGAGCGTCCGGAATGCACGCTGCCAAACCACATGGCCAGGGCTCGGGATCCGAGAGACAGATCCTCAATCATCCCCGGGAAAAGAAAAATAAAATAAGGAAAAGATCACCAGTTCAGGTCTCCTCGCAATTGTCCTCCACTTGTGCCCCATTCGGAACAGATGGACGTCTTCTGCCTCCACTTCCATCTCATCGCATAGGTCTTTGTTCCTTTGGCAAGCTGGACCCCGGGCTTCCCCTCCCAGACGACTAACGAGGAGAGTCCTCTCGAGCCGTTGGGGTCTCCGGACGGTGGTCACAATCATCTCTCCGGGCTCCTGTGTGGCGGCTCCATTGCCCTCCGTCGTGTCTTCCCTCCGGGCTCCGCTGTGTCAGGCTCCTGAGGGCCTCCCCAGGGCTGTGATACACCCTGATTGAGCCATCCGGACCTCTATATTTTAATTTATGGCTGGGTACAGAAGCTGGAAGCGTACATTGCGCTTGTAGAGTATACTACAGTTTCCCCAAAGGCTCTCCGCTTCTTTGCTACGTCAGGAGAGTAGTCACCAAACAGCAGGACCTTATGTCCACGAAGTATCAGGGGACCCTCGAGCTCTTGTACGCACCAGAAGGTTTTCCTTGTCCCTGTAATTTAGGTAGCGAGCAATAGCTTGCCGTGGCTTCACTCTCCCTTGGGACGCTGTGTCAGTTTTGGCGGGGCGGTCGGGTGGAGGACCTATCCGGTGTGCCTGTTCCACCATGCATGTGCCCCCACTTCCCAGGATCTGAGGGAGTTCAGTCTCGAAGATGTCTAATAGAGCAGTGGGGGTGATGGACTCAGGAGTCCCACTAGTCGCAGATTGTTACGGCGGGAACGGTTCTCAAGGTCCTCCATTTTTTTAATTGTACGTTCTTCCCTCTCCTTGTAATCTGAGACTTGCTGTTCCAGCCAGGCCACCCTGTCTTCTGAAGTCTGACACTCTTTGTTCCAGGGCTGCTATTCTGGCCTCCTGAGATGCAGACTCCGCTCTGATGTCAGTGAGGGAATCTTGCAACACTCCTGCACCAGAGCCCTGAAAGTCTGTTTTAGCTCCCCTTCTAGCTGTGCGGAGACCTCCGTGACCAGCAGCTTATAGTCGATGGTGGGACCGAGCCCCAGCCCCTCCGCCTGCTCCTGAGTCTCACCTCTCCCACCGCTGCTCTGGCCAGAATGCCCACCGGAATCCTTCCCCTGCGAGCGGGGCTGCTGTTTGTTTGCCGCCTCCTTGCCTCTGCCTCCGCTCCGCTCTGCGCCATCTTGGAGGGGGGCCCGGATTGTCTCGTCGCCATCCCCGCCGTAACCCGCCTGGTGCCGGTGCTCCTGGACCCCCGATGCATGCAGGGGCAACTCAGGAATAGGGAGAGTGCCTCCGGTTCCGTTTGACGGCGAATTCTCGCCTTAGAATCATATGGAGCAGGGTCAGACTCAGTCCCTCTCCTCGCCCATCAGGCCGGAAACCGGAAGTCCTTGCCTTCGTTTTTACAGCATTCACTATGTATCATAAATGACCTGGCAATATGGTTCTCCAGGTCATTATGATTATGCTGATGCCATACATGCATAGGTTTTTCTTTTTATTATTATTGAAGTGGTGAAAAAAATGTAGAAATTCGTTAAAAAAAATTTGTGGTTGTGTTATTTTCTGTAGCGTTTTTAATTTGGTTCGATGGTGCTGTGTCAGGGTTTATTTTTTGTGTCCTGGCTAATGTTTTTAGTTTTACTATCGTGGAGTAGGCACAAGTTCTAATTGCCTCTTACTTCATGTTTTGACATCTTTGCAGCCAATAAGCCACTATACAGCACGGAGGCAGGAGATGACCCACGACTACCGTCGGGAGATCAGCGGCTAGTGCCGCTGATCTCCGACGATAGCAGTGGCGTGCGTGGTTCAAATCCCGCGCCAATTCGTAGCCAGACTGCACCTGGCGCTGATTGGTCGTGCCTGGCTGGGTGCGACCAATCAGTGACGTTTTGTGTTACAGAGCGACAGACAGAATTATACATTATATAGTAGATGGGAGCCCGATGCTATCGCATCGGGTGGGTGGTGAGATCACAATGTGGGGGCACTGGGGGTAAGTGGGGCAAGTCAAAGTCCAGGCTTGAATCCAAAAGTTGGCGCTACAAGTATTAACTCAAGGGGGCCAAATAATATTGCACTGCCCCAATTTTCAGTTTTTTATTTTTTTAAAAAGTTTAAAATATCCAATATATACTCTAAGGTCATTACAGAGTGATCTATTTCAAGTGTTATTTATGTTAATCTTGATGATTATGGTTTACAGCTAATGAAAACCCAAAGGTCATTATTGCAGAAAATTAAAGTAGGGAGGATGAAGGGTTAAAACCTGCGTTGCCATATATCACAAGACATCAGACGGTTAATATAATATTGCTTTGCTAATCAATGTTTTCAGCTCAGAACACCTGAACATGCATATGTAGTGATTTTGATGATATTCTTTCATTGAGATGCACATTTTTTGAATGTATTTCAACATGAAGTAGACTTTGTGCCTATTGATTGTGCCTATTGATGAGGGGAGGATGACAGGAGAAATGCTTGAAAGCAAGTTATTAAATAAGGATGTGATGGTATCATTGGAGGCTAGAGCGGAAATTGTATAAGCGACTACTGTCATCATTGCTATCAGAGATATTCCTATGTGGACGTTCTAAGTGCATCATTGAGTGTCCCTGCATGCATTCAGTACATTGCATTTATGTATAAGTGCAGATTTGTTTCGTCTTTGTAATTATGGTGACATGTTGTGATGTGTTTTCTATCCATAGATTCGGCCTTTCGTCGGTAGTCTTGTTCAGTATTTACCTCTACTGTGGAAGCAAAGTGAAGAACACAATATGTTACGCTGCGCCATCCTGACGACATTAATTCACCTGGTTAAGGTAATCGTCCACTATTTACTGTCGTAAGAGCTCTTGGCTTTAGTTTTGAGTCAAGATTCAGTACAATTAATTTAATCCAATCCTATTGCCATATTGTGTGTTTGTCAGCTTTCTGCTTATATTTGTGCACTGGCCAAACTGGTGTCGTAAAACTAAACTATTGGGTTGTCGAAAGGTAACAAACCCATAGCCAAAAAGGACGTATTAACAAATTTTTCAAAGAGTGTTTCAGAGGTCCACTACAAAAAAAAACACTGGAAAATCGCTAAAAAAATGCCCAAGAGACACCTCCTCATTGGTATTGAAAAATGACTTTTTTTTCACATGTTCATTCTTTTAAGTGTTTTTTTTTAGCTTCAGGTATTCAAAAACATTAAGGTGTGCACATAGGCGAGCAAACATTATGTATAAATAGTAATACATAACTTGTATTTTTTTCCATTCATACTTATGGGTGAAAAATGCTGCTTACGTTCTGCAGATTGGAGAAATCATACTTTAAAGGGGTAGTCCGAGACCAGCAACCTTTTCCCTAACTCCCTAATTTATCCCTATGATCTAAGGTATTTTGTAATATTCTTCTTTTATTAATTCCCTTTATTTCCCTCTCTATACTATCAAACAGCTGCTGTTTTTTTTTTCTTTTATTTCTTCCAGGATGATGTCTTGTGTAAGTGCCCCAGTGCATGCTGGGATCTTCACACGGCCATCAGAGAGGCCCCTGACACTTTCTTAGCCTTTCCCTGAAAACAGCATCACTGTGACTCTAGTTCCAGGGGTGGGGCTGTCCTAATGTTTACTAAAGTCTCCAGGTCCCCCACCGCTCCCCTCCTCATCCTCCTCTTCCCGCAGATTGACTTTAAAGCCCCAGAAACCCCTCCCTGCAGTCCGGTTTTTCATCCCACATCCTCCTTCCCCCCACCACGGTCTCACCTGCTCCCTGCAGTGCGATGTGACAACCTCCCTAACTGCCGTATTTCTCCTTCAGACCGGCCATGCACTGCCCACAAGTGACATCAGTGGGTGTTCTGGGACTTATGCATATTGATGAGCCGTGATAGCCTCTGATGTCACTTGTGGGCTGGCTACAAAAGCACCACAAAGACGCTTGGGCGAAGTTTTTTGAGCATTTTGTAAATGTTTTTGAAACATTTTTGTCTAATAAAATCCTGCTCTATTTTCATTCTTTAATGGCTTTAAAAAAACAGTACAAAACATTTAAAAAACATTAATAAAATGTCAACAAAAATGGCTTCTGGAAGATGTTAACAGAATGTTAACCAAAAAAAAGGTTTAAATGCCTTGAAAATGTCACATAAAACATTTCTCAGATTGGTAATCGCGTAAAAAACTGATTGTTTTTGCCTACCGCTCAAAAACTACATAAACCTTACGAGTTATACATAACACTGTGCTTTTAACAACGTCAATTTCTCTGACACATATTTTTCACTCCTCGGAGGCAGGTTCTCTCTGAGGCAGGAAAAAACATCTAGCGCGAGTTACCTCTCAGTATTGAGTAATGATAAAAACAAAGAACAGGCCTTGGCTGGAGCTCTTGATTTCCTTGATCCTGGGTAGCTGTTTCTTCTTGTAGTGCAGGAGGGAGAAATATGTTATAGAGAATATGCTGTTGCTGACGAGCGGTGCACAGTGGGTTTTCGGTACAGTCGAATTGACACTGAGCTGTAAATCTGGGGAATGGCCACACTGATTGGAGCTGTGCTGGTCTGGTTGTGTTAGGGGTTGTGCAGCCTAAACTGATAATTCTGCATTTACTCTATGTGACTGCAGACATCAATCCTCCCAACACCCGCAGTGTGCCAAGATTTGCTGGTTTCTAAACCGGAACGGACGCAGTTATGCCGTATCCATGTTCTCAGCAACAACACGACTAGTGGGTGCGGCCTCGCTCAATACAAGTTTATGGAGCAGGTGTGTCCAACTAGTGGGCTGGACCTCGCTCAGTACCAGTATAAGGATTAAGACTGCATTCACTATGCAGCCACTCCCACAGTCGGATGCACCCACTCAATACACTTGTATTGAGCAAGGCTGCACCCAGTGGTCTTGTTTTTGCTGGGAACATGTATACCACGTAACTGCGGTCTGGTCCCGGCTTAGAAACTGGAGAATCCTTGCGATGCTTAGTTTGGGCTCTGGGAACATTGATAAAGCTGTAGTCACATAGAAAGACTGCAGAATTATTAGTTTAGACCAGACAACCCTTTTAACTTTATATATCCAGCTGCTGTTGTACCTGAAAACAGCTGATCGGTGGGGGGAGGTGGGAATATTTTCTGGTATTTTTGACCTTACCTATAGTTAGGTCATTAACATTATAAGCCTTTCCAACCCATTGATTTTAAACATATAAGAAACTTGATTTTAAAATCTTAACATCAAAATAGATTTGGTATCAACTTGTTGAAAAAAAATCCGATCAATGTAGAATTTGTTTACAACTGTATGTTAAACGTGAAAAAAAGGAAAAAAAATCATGGTGCCAATTAATTTTTGTAAAAAAAAATAAAAACAATCCCCAGAAAACAATGATATACCGTAATTGTGCGGGTGGGGGTTGTTTCTTCTGCAATTTAACCTCACTTAGGGTATGTGCCCACAGGACGTTTTTGCTGCAGTCCTGAACGCAGGAAAACCTGAGGATCCTAGAGGAGAAATGCTATGATCTTGTCTGCGTTTTTTGCGCGTTATTTGTGCGTTTTTGGAGCGTTTTTACTACGTTTTTGGTGCGTTTTTACTGCGTTTTTGATGCTGCGTTTTTCCCATTGACTGCACCAAAAACGCAGGAATAATTGACATGTCAATTCTTTGCTATCCGCACCAAAAACGCAGATATTTGACAGTTCTTGACACTTGCAAAACCAATGTGTGTGCACAGTGTTTCTGTGAAACACATTGGTTTTGCTGGGAAGCCCAACCGCTGGAACAAATTAGCATACATTAACATAAAACCAATGGTTTTCTGCATGCGGAAACCGCAGGAAAACCGCGGCAAAAACGCCCTGTGGGCACATACCCTTAGAGTGCTGTTCTCTCGTTTTCCAGCCCATTATATGATGAAATGAAGGGTGTCATTAAAAACTACAATTCGTCCTTCAAAAAAACTAAAACCTCATATGACTATGTAAAAAAAATAAATTCCTTACGGCTCTTGGATAAAAGGGAGGGAATAACAAAAGTTGAAAAAATGAAAAGTTCTCTTGACCTTGTAGATTGAAGGAAGGAGCTTCACGTGTATACTGTACATGTGGATCTAAGAACACTGTCAATTTTTTTATTTTTTCCTAGAGATTCTCTAATTAAAGTGTATGTGATGCTTTAATATAACAAAAATCTGCACAAGAGTGAGCCCTAACTAGAGTCATTCAGCTCTTTGAACTCTGTTTCCCAAAAAGTCTTCCAACATGTAAAAACTGCTCCAAAGCTGCAAGCGCAAGTTACTGATCCTTACAGAAGTTGAAGGTAGACCAACATCACAAAGCTCTCACTGATCTCATGGAGACCAGTTAAGGAAAACACTGCAGGCAGCTGACTAAAGCACTCAAACACAGTGAAATCCATGGCACATTCCCCCTGGGAATTTGAATATGCAAATGGAGTCCGTGGAGCCTCATTTAGGAGTCTCAAACACGGTACTAGCCAGATATTCCTCCAGGGAAGGACCTAGCCATGGGGTGGACTCCTTGCGGGACCACCATATTAAGTGGCCCTTTCAATCATTATCCCACTCAGTTACGAGGAGGGGCAATATCCCGAAACAGCTGTCTGTGGAAAGATACTTGACTTTGGTAATTCCCTTGTCATATCCTTAAGCTCGTAACTGAGCGGGATAATGACTGAAAGGGCCCTTAATATGGTGGTTATGGTGGTCTCCACTAGTTCCTTCGCTGGAGGGATATCTGGTTAGCCCAGTGTTTGAGACTTTTAAGCGAGGCTCCACTGACTCCATTTGCATATTGAGAAGTTGAAGGTAAACACTTCTGGTTTATGGTCTCCGCTTTCATTGAAAAAAGATGCAGCTCCACACCCGGCGGCACAACGTCAACTGGTAAAAAGTGTCAAATACTTTCCATGATGAGGATTGTGTGAGCTCACATTGAGTCGCCTCTCTTCAGCGATGCTCGTCAGACGGCTGCACGGGAATTTGCACTGGGTTAGAGCAGAAGAATATATTCTTCATTTCCCTTTTACCCTCAAACATTGTGTGAAGATGTAGCCGACAGATGCCATAATGCCGTCTATTCTGCAAAGAAAGCTGACGAATGTACAATATTTATAAATAATTAGAACAACTACTACTACTGGGTATAAGACACATATTTGAATTAGAATAAAGAACTCATTTCTGAGGTATATATAAATATTTATAAATAGTAGAAAATCTGTTCATGAATGTGCGCCATCTACTCATGTCATCACATATGGTAAATTCTGCATGTCCTGCAGGAGTACCGTAAGTATTGTAATTCTCCAAATCTGAGAACAAAAGTAACATAGATAGTATGGTTGAAAAAAGACAAAGTTATACTGTGATAAAACAGTATGATGTGACAAGATCCCTGTGCATCATGGTATAGAACAGGAGATGAGCAGATTGATATATGGTATTGGGGGAACATTTTCAGTATAAATAGTTTTAGTTATGTAAGTCCCTATGTTTAGTCCAGTGTGTGATGATATTTGTGTATCTCTATATACACATGTGTAGGGGATAAGACCACTCATTGGATTACAAAATGTAACTTATATTTTAGTCATTTAAAGTACCACTTCAGCATTTTTTTAGTACAGGAGTGGCACTTTAGATGTAAGCCCCCTGTAATATACTCAACCTCCGTCAACTTCAGCTTTTACCAACACTGCTGTGGTCCCACGGCACAATCTCGTTCTTGTGTCTTCTGGCTGCCCGGATGTCAGAAGTTAAGTCACAAGGTCTCAATGCATCTCAATGAGAGCCAGAAGAAGGCCATAATAAGGATCTCATAAACTTCTATTGACCTCCAGCACACTCCAAGAAACAATGGAAGTGCCGGCAAATCACAAGAGATCAACCGGAGCGCCGTTGGAAAAGGATGAAGACGGTGGCAGGTGAGTATAAGGCAGGGGGCTTACATTTAAAGCATCAAACTAGTTGTGTAATAATAAAAAATCCCTGGAGTGGTGCTTTAAATATCTGTTCTCTCAATAGTTTGTCTACTTAGGTCCTATTTGGCTACCTCTCTAGACAGGGAAGGCTGTCAGTCACTGATGAGACAGACTACTAGATTCTGGAAGGTAAACTGGCACTACTTCTCCTAAAATGCCCATACTTGAGGAAAACACCGTACTCCTGACTTAATGGAGATAGAAATTTCAGCACCAAAATGATGGTAGAGACAGAATATCTTAGTGCAATAAGTGAATATTTTATGTTGATTCGGCAAGAAAAGGTCCAACGTTTCAACCAACAACGGTCTTTATCAAGGACATAATGGGTATAAATCAGATTAGAATAAATAAACCTGCATAATTATCACGAGGGTATCAAGTGGTCAGTTGCATTAAAGTTTGGGGAGTGAATACTTCTGGTATGGGAGAGCTGGGAATGAGGTGGATGCGGCTTTCTGCAGGCTGTGGGATGTGAGACTGACTGCTAAGCATAGAAAAATTTGAAGACAACCTGTCACTTGTTACTAAAGATTGAGAAAAATACCTTGTAAAAATCCCTAAACTTCCCTGGTTTGGCCTCTCATTCTGTTCTGCGCTGCGTCACTCCAATGCAGGGATATTCACATTTATTTCTTCTGGAGCTCACTATGTGAAATCTCTGCTTGGAGTCCAACTAGGCATTTCTTCACAGGCTTCTCTGTGGGGATGCGCTTTCACCTGTCCCTTCCAGATACTGTCAGTCACATCTTGTCCATGTCTGGGGAAAGGGGTGAACACTCAGAAAACTCTGAGATGCTCAGCTGGTACTTGGCTGCACTTTCATACTACCCGTGATTTGTGCACCGGACATCTTCCTCTTCAACAATGGGTTCCTTTTATGGTACATTTTCTGCCCACCTAAAGGTGGGGGTCACACGTGGCGATGTCGCCTGCGACATCGCCGAAAAGTGATGTAACAGCGATGTCGCGGGCGATATTGCAAGTGCGTTGCGCTGTGTGACAGCGCGACGCAACTGCAAATTATTGCTGGTTGCAGGTTGACAGGTTTATGAACATGTTCATAAACCTGTCAACCTGTGACCAGTGATTAGGCTGGATCGCGCTGTCTGACACTGTTGGCGGCGCGATCCAGCCTATATCGCAGCGTTGCTGAGGATCGCTCGCTGGGCTGAGCCCAGCCCAGTGAGCGATGGCTCCGCCCACATCGCCGCCGCGTCACCGGCAACGTCGTGCCGTGTGACAGCTGGCCTGCAATGCCGGAAGCGAGCGTGCACCTGCACATCGCTTCCGACATCGCCGGCCAGAATCGCCACGTGAGACACCACCTTAAGTCTCTTCCATTGTTTGATTTATATATTGTGTTTTACTATTCGATGTATAATTTTAAGATTCGTTTTCATGTCCCCAGTGCACACCTCACATTATTCTACCTTGAACTACACTTGCCAATGTCGGATAAATTGACGGGAAAAGCAAATGTAAAGTTCATGTAATATAAGTGTTCAGTAATAGAGAAAAACATTCCTAGGAGAAATCTGCTATTCTGGGTTTATATTGTGTCGTGAAACTAAAGTGTAAAGGTCGTTTCGTTTTATGTTTTATCAGCTGTAAATAGGCCACACTGATATAATTTTTATTTGATTTTGGAAAAAAAAGGGCCTAGGTGGAGACAGCCAGAATTTCTATCCATTCCTCCTTCCAGTAATTCAGCTGAGCACAGACGTCTCGCAGCCACCGCACATATACCTCCTGGAAGATGGCCTGGAATTATGGTAAAGCTGTTTAAATATAGATGTTGTCTTCCTGCTGTAAACCTGGCTTGATGGGAATGGTTGACATTGCTTTTTGTCTTGTACTGATTTATTTTTGAATGCAGTCATGTGTATATGAGTGTATGCCGGAACTAGAGATATAAAAGAAAAGAAAAATACATTTTTTTTAGTTTTCGTTTTTTAAGAAAAATCTCCCTTTTGATCAGGTCTGTTCACCAGCGATCCACTGTACTCAGTGGTTCAATTTCCCTGCAGCGCCATCACAGGTCGAATGCAGTAGTACTTAGAGTCTATTTAAATCTGAGCTGTAAATGTCTAGTAAATAGGGCTTTGGATAAGGGAACCCACTCTTTTAAATCTGTGTGATATTTTGACACACCCTTAACATTTTCTCCATATGTAACATACATTGGGTCGGATGCTGGGCATACTTGTAGTATCAAGGATCGTAAGTGAATGGGTGTAACAGCCTGGAGAGAGTGTGGATGACTGCTTGGACATAGTGGACAGAGAGGAGACTGTGGGTTTAGAGACAGTGGGCGTAACAGAGCACGCAGAATTAATAGGCGGAAGTGGAGATGTGGTGGGCGAAACTGCCCCGACTCAGCAAGCGGGAGCAGCTGAAGGGAGCGGAAATGTGGTGAACGCAGCCTGGCATTTAGATTTTGTGGTTCAGTAAGTGTACGTGGTTATGGAGTTCTTTATAATAGAAGTAAGGTCTGGGGGGAAGACAATTAGGGTGGCATACTTGCAGCTAAGTTTGTGGCATGGCCTGACATTTTTTCTGCACTGTCTATTAAAGGACAATATGACATGTACAAATAATATTCTATTATGCAACCCATAACAAGCTTTGAGTACGTCTTCCCCCGCCTGGTGGTCTTACCCCTAGACACTCACATCTGTTTTAATGAACTCTAAGCGGACTTAAAGATTGGACTTACTGGATCTAAAATCTCCTTTCCCACCCACTAATTTTGACTGATCATGAACTCTACCATTGGCTGCTCCCACCCGTTAAGTCAGAGCAATCACGGCCACCGCCTCTCAGCTCCCGACCATTAACTACGGGTGTTTAGTCCTACCCACTAACTCCTCTGTGCAAACTATGTCCGGACAGTCATGCCCACTCTCTTCAGTTCGCTCACTCTCCCCAGGTGGTTACTCCCATTTTCTTCCTGTCTCCAATGCTACAAGTATGCCAGATGCTGTCTGTCCACAACTGTCACCTGACTCCAATGATAGGGATTAGGGGTAGCTCACAAAACCATGTGTCTGATGAAGGCCCCGTGCCATGTGTGTAATCCCATGATGCCATAATCCCAGCCACTTTTCCAGTTTGTCAGAGAGCTGCTAGCTGTGGCTTTTGATGATTTGCTATTAATATACTGAATAAATGAAGACATTTGAAACCTTTGTTTCCATTCTGTCATCATTTTGCATACCATTAACATATCTGTCTTGTGATTTCCATAATTCTATTACTTTTTACTTTTCATTGTTTCAGTTTTGAGGTGTTTCTGTAAAGATACCATCACACACGGCAATATTGCTAGGCAATTTCACTGGCAATTTGCTGGTTGCAGTGAAATCATGGATACATTGCTCTATTTTGTGACTGTGTACAAATGGAACAATGTGTCCATGATTTCACTGCAACCAGCAAATTGCCAGTGAAATTGCCTAGCAATATTGCCGCGTGTGACGGTACCTTAAGAGTATATGTTGAGTGTAAAAATATATATCTATAATGTATATATGAATTAGTACAACCCCCTTGAAAAGTAAGGGTTTTAATGAATATATCGCTGAATACAAGAACAATTCCACAATTTTTACAAGACTAACGTTCTTGGATGTTTGTTTTGGATCATTGTCATGTTGAAAAAGTGCACATCTACCAAGTGTACTGAGTGATGGCTGCATCTTCTCTTTCAGTGTGAACTCCTAATACCATCAATAACATGTAACTCCCTGACACCAGCAGTGCTTATGCAGCCCCCCATAAGGACATGGCCACAACCATGTGTCACTGTAGGCACCAGGCATTTAGAAAAATGCCTAATGTCCTTATGTGGGGCTGTATGAGCGCTGCTGGTGTTGAGGAGCTACATGTCATTGATGGTATCATGAATTCACAGATGTACTGCTCTGTAGTGAAAGAGATGATGCTGCCATCATTGCGTGCCCTTGGTAGACGTGTGTTTTGGATCACTGCCATTTTGAAAAAGTGCACATCTGTTGCATTTCTGAAGAACACAGTGAAAGTGAATGTCTGATCTCAACCAATCATATACCTAGGGAGATTTCTGAAGAGACAGGTTGTCCTCACTCTCCATCCAGCATCCAGACTCCAAGAGGTTGTTGCAATATGTCACCAACCGTTTCATTCCAAGCCTAGTAGACCTGGTGCTGCCCTTAAAAATCATGGAGCTCATGTAAAATACTTGATGTACTAGTTTTTGATGAGGGGTGTACTCATTTTCGCAACAACTCATTTGAGAAAAACTGAAGATTACCTTTCATGTAATGGGTTTAAAGTGTTCTATGATTCCTCACTCATCAAAATCTGGGAAATTGTACTAGTTTTCAGTAAGATATTGATTAAAATCAAGGGGTGTACTCATTTATGCTGAGCACTGTATCTCATGTATTGCCCTAAGAATCTGTCCTGTATTTGACTTTTATTTAGTAATTTTGCACTTCAGCTTTTGACTTCTCATTTTCCATGACCATTTTCTGCATTTGGCGTCCATCGATGTGGGTGATGGATCCGTTTTCTTATTAGAAATGATAATGGAGACATCTTTAAATCTTAATTATTTTCCATAGACTAGCTTACACCTTACTCTATAGATGGAAATGACTAATTTGGCTTTATTTGGTAGTTTGTGACCATACCACCGTTTTTACCATCTGATCAACCACCTTGAAGTGATGACCATGATCGTCATAGCTGCATCTCTCATCAAAGTTTTCACAAACCCAAGACCTGGCGATTTTTCTTAATTTTTTTTGTTCAATTACAATGTGAACATTCAAGTATAAATTACTATGCCGTTTTCATATTTTTGATGACTTTCTGGATTTTGCTAGACGGCAGCCAATAGGTATAATTCATTCATATCATGTTCTGTTGTCATGATGTCCCCTCTGTCACAGGGAATGTGTGGTCTGCCCTTGGCCCGTTCCTTCCCTCTTTGCACCTTCCTATAACACTGGCAATATGTCATTTTGATGACTTGAAATGGAGCAGGTCATCTTGGAGGGTAGAAAATGGGACACATAAGCAATATAAATGATACTTAAATAAACCTTCAACTCCCATGAGCAATTCTTGACTTCACCAGATAAAGAGAAAAACACAGTCAGGCCATATTAATCTGTAGAATTGATGGAGTCCTATGGAAAATCACAAAAGATAATACTCCTTTATCCTGCAGTAAAACTAGTCATATATCATAGCAATTTTCTGAAATGCAGCTTCCTACCCAACTCCCTATTTCTATTCAGAAAGTATGATTGGTGATTTGGTTGATCATTGTTATCAGGGATCATTCAGATGCCCCCTCTCCATTCATATTAGAGTGGCATCTTATCGCTTTGGTGGGATTCATTGACATTAGGGGTAGGGTTAGCAGTATGAGTAGCGTGATATTGAAATCCTGGAATTGAATTGTGAGATTGAATCTAATGATCTCCTATGATATCTTAAAGAGGACCTGTGACCCCCCTGCTGCATGGCAATCTAAATGCAGCACTGAATGCAGCATGTCTTCTGCATTCAGGGAAGGGGTCCCCCATGTGTCTGTGTGCTGTGTACCCCGAGATATAGCCTTAGGAAAACTCACTGTTAGAAGCCATGAGGGCAGTCCCTGGTGCAGGAGCCAGCTCGATTGATGGGGGCCATTCCCTCCCCTCTGCCTGTCTGTGCCACCTCCTGCTGTGCTGTTTATGCTTTGTTCAGACAGCAGGGCAGGAATCTGGAGCTGACATCAGGACAAATGATTTTCATGCTGTGTGAGACAGGATGAGTGACAGAGAGGAGGAGGGCAGAGCCAGCACAGCAGAAGCAGCACAGAGGGGGAGGGAATGGCTCCTGCACCAGGGAATTCCCTCATGGCTTCTAACACTGAGTTTTACTAAGGCTATGTAGCTGCCTTCACACTACGGATTTTTCAAAGCCGATGCTGTCCGATCAATATCGGACAGCATCGGATCCGAATTTGGCCCCATGCACCCCTATGGGCATCGGACCGAATCAGATGTGCACTAAATGCCATCCGATTTGGTCCGATCCGATTCTGTCCGATTTTTTTATCGGTGCAAAAATCGGAGCTTGCTCCGATTTTTGCACTGAAAATAAAATCTGACAGGATCGGACCGAATCGGATGGCATTTAGTGCACATCCGATCCGACCCGATCAATTTAGCATGGGGCCCTATGGAGAAGGGTCCGAGGAAACATCTGATGTCTCCTCGGACCCGATTTTACTGTACTGAGCATGCTCAGTACAGTAAAACTTCTCCAAACTGGGAGAGAAGGGGTTAAAAAAAACAAAACATTTTATTCTCACCTCTCCCCGAGCCCCCGCCGTCTCCTGCCATCTCCCGGTGGCTCCCGGTGTCCTCACGCTGTCTGCATAGGTGTTCTACTGAAGTCCAGGACCTGTGGTGATGTCACAGTCACGTGACAGCAGGTTTACCATGGTGTAACCTGGTGTCACGTGACTGTGACATCACGACAGGTCCTGGACTTCAGTAGAACACCTATGCAGACAGCGTGAGGACACCGGGAGCCACCGGGAGACGGCAGGAGACGCGGAGACGGCGGGGGCTCGGGGAGAGGTGAGAATAAAATGTTTTTTATTTTTTATTCCGGAGACAGGGGAAAGGAGGGGGAGCACTGGGGGACATGAGGGGGCCACACAGGGGACATGAGGGGGCCACACAGGGGAGAATAGGGGGCCACACAGGGGAAAGAGGGGGCCACACAGGGGACATGAGGGGGACATGAAGGGGCCACACAGGGTACATGAGGGTCCACACAGGGGACAAGAGGGGGCCACACAGGGACAAGAGGGGGCCACACAGGGGACAAGAGGGGGCCACACAGGGGAGAAGAGGGGGGTACACAGGGGACATGAGGGGCCACACAGAGGACATGAGGGGGCCACACAGGGGAGAAGAAGGGGGTACACAGGGGACATGAGGGGGAGCACCAGGGGAGAACAGTTGTGACAGCTGAACAGCAACTGTTCCTGCAGAATGTCGGATCGGATGCCTTTTTGGCATCCGACTGCAGGGATCAGTTTAGATCCGATGCTGTCCGATTTATATCGGACAGCATCGGATTTTAAAAAATCGTTATGTAAAGTAGCCTATCTCGGGGTACACAGCACACAGACACATGGGGGACCCCTTCCCTGAATGCAGCAGACATGCTGCATTCTGTGCTGCATTTAGATTGCCATGCAGCAGGGGGTGACAGATCCCCTTTAATGACTTAATAGATGTCTACAAATATTCAAGGGCTGTCACAGTGTGGAGGTATCAGCTTTATTCTCATGTACAGAAGGAGAGACTAGAAGCAATGGGATGAAACTGAATGGGAGGAGACACAGATTAGATATTAGAAAACACTGTTTGACAGTGAGGGTGATCAACCAGTGGAACAGGCGGCCACAAGAGGTGGTGAATTCTCCTTTATTGGAAGTCTTCACACAGAGGCTGGACAGACATCTGTCTGGGATGATTTAGTGAATCCTGCTTTGAGCAGGGGGTTGGATTAGATGACCCAGGAGGTCCCTTCCAACTCTACCATTCTATGATTCTTTCACCTGGTGGTTTTCATCCAACGGTGACTGCGGCGCGGAGTCGTAAATGTTTCCAAATGTTTTCTATTTTCTATTGCTTGCCTTATGTGAGTCACTTTATATGGTCTTAAATACAAGTCGCTTGTGTTTTTACTGATGTTTTTACTGCAACATTGCAGCTCTAAAATAGTTGCACGACAGCAAGTCACAGACAAGTTGCACAAATGTTGTTTTGGTTGCAAAAGATGTCTAAGAATTGCTCTCGAGGGACACAAGTCGCAACGTAGTCCCAGCCTAAAGGAGTTTTTCAACTAAATGCACATATTAATTATCGATAGGAGAGGCGATAAATGTATGATTTCTGGGGTCTGACCACTGAGACCTTACCAAATCGAAAATCTGTTATGTCAATGGAGAAGTACTGCACAAGCCTGACCCATTGCTCTTCTCTTCTATGAAACTGAGAGAATGGCTGCCATAGACCAATGGTCATATATGTGCAAGCATGGCTTCATTCAATTAGGGGACTTACCAACCCCGGTCTTTGGAAATTGTGAGGGTCCCACTGGGCAGACCCTTTGTGTGGGGAATAAATATATTTAGTGCTAAATAACTAAAAGAAATATTATGTATACCATATTTCTATGTAATTTTAAATGCTTTTAATTAGTAAATCAATCTCGTTTTTCTTTAGAGAGGTGATCTCTAAAGAATTACAATGGCCGATGCCTTGTTACACTGGCGGAAACCTGTCATACAATGCTTATATGCATGTCCAATAGGAAGCTCTGCGGTTCTCAGCTGGAAATACCTATAACATGTCATCTCATTTAGAAAGGCAGGGTGGATAGCACTATGAGTCGCCCCTACTAACCTGAGCACCACTGGTATCTCCAGATAGACAGGATGGACAGCAGTATGAGCATCATCTTTTTATATCAGCACCCTTGAATCTCCAGTATTAGATCAGATAGACAGGGTGACAGCAGTGTGAGCAGCCTCTTCTAACCTTAGCATCCCTGCTGTCTCCAATATTTGATCAGATACATAGGGTGGACAGCAATATGAGCAATCTCTTCTTACCTTAGTACCCCTGATGTCTCCAGTGTTAGGTCAGATAGACAGGGTGGACAGCTATGTGAGCAGCCTCTTCTTACCTCAGCAATACTTTTATCTCCCACATTAGATGAGATAGACAGCAGTTGTGAGCAGGCTTTTCTTACCTTAGCACTCTGGGTATCTCCAATATAAGATCAGATAGACAGGGTGGACAGCTGTGTGCACAGCCTCTTCTTATCTTAGCACTCTGGATATCTCCAATATTAGATCAGCTAGACAGGTTTAACAACAGTGTGAGCAGCCTCCTCTTAATTTAGCAATCCCTGGTGTCTCTAGTGTTACATCACATAGGCTGGGTGGACAGCAGTGTGAGCAGCCTCTTCTTAACTTAGTACTCTGGGTATCTCTACTATTAGATCAGATAGCCAGGTTGGACAGCAGTGTGAGCAGCCTCTTCTTACCTTAGCACTGCTATTGTCTCCTGTGTTAGATAAAATAGATAGGGTGGACAGCAGTGTAAGCAGCCTCTTTTTACCTTACCACCCTGGGATCTCCAGTGTTAGATCAGATGAACAGGGTTGATAGCAGTGTGAGCTGCCTCTTCTTACCCTAGCACCCCTGACAAAAACAGAAAGAAAAAACAAAAGTGCAAAAAGAAAAATCACCTCTTGAAAAGAGTTAAAATGGCAGCTAGCAATAAGGTGATCAAGGTAAATATTCCAAGAATCAGGACCCCTGTAGCATTTACCTGCCCTGTTCTGCAGGTGGCTCCCTATACACACAGATGTATAGGGGAGAGGGGTACCGAATTAGACTGGATCCTGCCTCTTGGACTCGTCATCCCTGTCGCTCTGTCTCAAACCACTGATTTAAAGTATGTTTTCTCTAAAACGCCGTGGTATTCCTCAGTGTAACATACGTGCCTGCAGTGACTGAGCCGTCTCCAGCCATGCTGCCTGTGCTTCTGGCGGCATCAGTCAGATGTCAGGTTCCCTTTAAAGCCATTCTGCTTCACATTGGAGACTGTAAAGTTCACAATTTCCTTCTGCTTATATTTATTGTGGTTTCCACTGTTTCTATATGAAAATGTTTTTGTTTATGTGACGCAGTTCCGGCATGCAGCTGAGGGGGGCAGCACAAGCACGCTTTTCCTACTTTTCATACTTCTGCCAGTATCGGCATTATTATTACGATTGCTGTGTTTCAGTCTGGATACGACGTTTGGTATCACAAATAGCTTTGTAATATTAAGGATATTTTATTTGTTTGCTCGTCCTAAAACCTTCACAAATTGCTAATAACACTGTCCATAAAAAGGGAAAAATACTTCTACATTCCCATCTTTATCTTCCTCTTTATTGATTACTTTCCATTCAATCCAGGTAGTAATATATATTTATGATCAGATATAATGGTCCTTGTGATACACGAGATTAGTGATTCTGGATGAAGGCTCCAGCGATGTATTTTTGAGTCTTTTTCTTTCTATCCTTGATGCCTCTGCAGGGATGTGACATTGACAGCTGAGCGGTGACATCTCGCACAGTCCATCTCTTCATTCACTTTGTGAACAAGGTTTACTGACATCCAGGAGACAGAGGACAGAGGTCATGTCTGACTGATGTCTTCTCCATTACAGATGGATGGAATAACACCTGTGCAGTGGGGGGATACGGCTCATTTAAAGGGACCCCTGATATAAATTGTACTAAGGACTGACAGCCAGAACATGCTGAGTGCTGTAATGTACGATTTACTGCTTGCAGGTTATATTGATTATTGACAAGCTTGTCCGGGCAGAGAAGATGCCTCAGCAGTTAATCATGGTAATCGACCACGTCGATCTCCAGAAAATTAAGGTTTTTAATATATAAATAAAATATGGATAAATGCTGTAACTTAGTAGATCAAATTGTTAGACCAGGGGCGTATAACCTGTATTGGTCTAAGTGCCACATCGTTGGCTTGTACCAACCCCATGGGTTGCAATAAAACTTGAGTATTAGTGTGTATTTCCTTCTCAGACATTTATGGCATATACTTATAATATGTATTCAATTATATAGCCCCATTAATTCCACATAGCTTTATAAACATCAGAGTCACTGTCCCCATTGGGGCTTACAATTTACCTATCAATATGTCAGAGTGTAGGAAGAAAACGTAGAAGCCAGAGGAGGAAACCCACACAAACACAAGGAGAACATACAAACTCCTGGCAGATGTTTTCCTTGGTGGGATTTGAACTCAAGACCCCAGCGTTGTCAGACTGCTGTGCTAATCACTGAGCCACCATACAATGCTAACCACAGAGCCACCATACAGTGCTAACCATTGAACCACCATACAGTGCTAACCACTGAGCCACCATACAGGCTAATCACTGAGCCACCATACAGTGCTAACCACTGAGCCACCATACAGTGCTAATCACTGAGCCACCATACAGTGCTAACCACTGAGCCACCATACAGTGCTAACCACTGAGCCACCATACAGTGCTAACCACTGAGCCACCATATACAGTGCTAACCACTGAGCCACCGTATACAGTGCTAACCACTGAGCCACCATATACAGTGCTAACCACTGAATCACCCTACAGTGCTAACCACTGATCCACAATATACAGTGCTAACCACTGAGCCACCATACAGGGCTAATCACTGAGCCACCATACAGTGCTAACCACTGAGCCACCATACAGGGCTAACCACTGAGCCACCATACAGTGCTAACCACTGAGCCACCATACATTGCTAACCACAGAGCCACCATACAGGGCTAATCACTGATCCACCATACAGTGCTAACCACTGAGCCACCATACAGGGCTAACCACTGAGCCACCATGCAGTGCTAACCACAGAGCCACCATACAGGGCTAACCACTGATCCACCATACAGTGCTAACCACTGAGCCACCATACAGTGCTAACCACGGAGCCACCATACAGTGCTAACCACTGAGCCACCATACAGGGCTAATCACTGAGCCACTGTACAGTACTAACCACTGAGTCACCATATACAGTGCTAATCACTGAGCCACCATACAGTGCTAACCACTGAGCGACCATACAGCGCTAATCACTGAGCCACCATACAGTGCCAACCACTGAGCCACCATACAGGGCCAATCACTGAGCCACCATACAGGGCTAACCACTGAGCCACCGTACAGTGCTAACCACTGAGCCACCATACAGTTCCAACCACTGAGCCACCATACAGGGCTAATCACTAAGCCACCATGCAGTGCTAACCACAGAGCCATCATACAGTGCTAATCACTGAGCCACCATGCAGGGCTAATCACTGAGCCACCATGCAGTGCTAACCACTGAGCCACCATACAGTGCTAACCACTGAGCCACCATATACAGTGCTAACCACTGAGCCACTATACAGTGCTAACCACTGAGCCAACATACAGTGCTAACCACTGATCCACCGTACAGTGCTAACCACTGAGCCACCGTACAGTGCTAACCACTGAGCCACCGTACAGTGCTAACCACTGAGCCACCATACAGTGCTAACCACAGAGCCACCGTACAGTGCTAACCACTGAGCCACCGTACAGTGCTAACCACAGAGCCACCGTACAGTGCTAACCACTGAGCCACCGTACAGTGCTAACCACAGAGCCACCATACAGTGCTAACCACAGAGCCATCATATAGTACTAACCACTGAGCCACCATGCTGTCATATCAAAAGTATTTGCTGTAAATATTTAGAGTATCTGTCTCCAAATTTTTTGCTACCCCATCTGAGACCAGAATGATGTGAGGGCAGGGACCTTGATTCCAGCAATGTGTCACTTCCTGCATCGGTTTTTGTTAAAAGCCTGTTTATTTGCTGCTCATAAACTGCTCATATACCAGTTCTCCGAATGCTGAGCTCTGTATAACGCCACCCACATCACTGATTGGCAGCTGTCAGCCTATATGTACAGTGTACACAGAAAGCTGACAGTTGGGGATGGGGTTGCACTACATGGCAGTGGGTTTACTAGTCATCTAGTAATAACCTCCTGTTGATAAGTAAGTGATTTTACATACAAACTACACTAAGTAACCTAGTAAGTGTCACATCGTTGTAATCAGGGTCTCTGACCCTTACAATATGCTGTTCTTAGATTCGGTAGTAAAATTTTAGTGACAGATTTCCTTTAACAGGGGATAGTTCAATTTTCAGACTCCCACCTATCAGTTTAGTGCATTTCTCCCCAACCAAGAAAGGAAAAGAATATACATTCAATCTTCTCTATTGTAGATTGTGAAACAATGAAATAATTGACTGTTCCTTTCTCCCTTAAACTGCAGTAAATAGGTCTGGACACTTTTTCATTTCATTTTTTTTCTGTGGACCAGTCTGCCAAAATGAGGCCCCCCCAGACATGATTACCCATCCTTATAGTGCTACACCCCACTTATTTTCCCCCTCATATGGGAAATACATGTGAGCAGCCACCAGATACTGTCAGGCATATTAGTGACCAGATTTGAAGGCGAGAAAGAAGTTACATATAGTCACCAGGCTGTAATTTGTGCACCCTTGCTAGGGGATTTTCACTAAGCAAAGGAGTGATCCCATTCTCTGTATTGTTTCCTAACCTATCATCAACACTTCAGGAATACCCCCATTGACCGTCATTTAAATTTTGATCTAATAATGTAGAGTAAGTGTTTATAATAAACTTTCAAATATACTTTATAAAAAAATCTGTAATTTAAGCAACCTACCAGATGTTGTCCCGACTAGGCTGTTTCTAAATATCAAAATAATGCTAGTTGTCAGGAAATCCATCTTCAGCTCCACACACTGAATACAGCCAAATAAGGGGGTTCCTACACAGTGTGCTTGTGTAGTGTGACTACAGCTGATCAGTGTATCTGCAGTTTACCTCTGACTATGGCTCAATGCTGAGCTTGGTCAGGTTGTCAGTACACAGCTTCTCTGATCTTATCTGTCTCCTCTGCAGTCACATTGGCTCTGCTCCGTGCTATCAGCTGATGGCCTCCACATGACTCCTGAGAGAAGAAAAGACAGATCAGAGATTGGGAGCTGTGTGGGGGCCATCAGCTTATAGCATGGAGTAGAGCAAATGAAATTGCAGAGGAGACAGATAACTGACCAAGGAGCTTGTACTGACCACCTGACGGGCTCAGCACTGTCCCTTAGCCTGAGGTAGTGACCTGGCACCACATCAACTATAGCCAGGAGTGTGAACACTATGTAGGCCCCACCCCCATCCTTATATGGTTTTTATTGTGTGACGCTGAATACAGATTTCCCTAACATTGAACATATGTGTCAGGCTTAGAAACAGCCTAGTGGGGACATCTTCTAAAAGGTTCTTCAAAGGTTTCCTTACAAATTTTATTTATAAAGTATGTTTGAAAGTTTATTAAAATTACTTGCTCTACATTATTATTAGATAAAAATTTAAATGGCGGTTACACTTTAAGTGAAATTAGGAATAATGCAGAGATGCACTTGCTGGGAATCGGCTCAATCGTAGTGCCCTTAAAGTCAGGTGCACAACTATAATAGGTGCAGGTAGTGCACCCAGGCCCTGGAGCTTGGGGGAAGGGTATGGAGCAAAAAGCCCTGAAAAGACCATTACTGTTCAAGACTTGCAATAATTAGGGGCCCAATTGGAGCTTTTATATTGGGGCCCAAGAGCTTCAAATTACCCCACTTCTTGCAGCCCTCTAATATAAAGATCCAAAGAAGATTTTCTCAGTGATGTAATATCTGTTTGTGACCAGTAAGTGAACTTGTCTTTTACTCCCCTACCCAGTAATTTTATTAGTTTAGTGACCTCATTATTTCATTTTCCCCATATACGTGTGTGTTCATTATGAATATTTCAGGGCAAATGTCCTTGAAGAACTTTCAGCTAAACTTTTCCGCTTGCTTGAATTAGAGACTAATGAAAATGTAGGTTAGTCTGATGTATGCAAGATATGAAATCAGCACTGTCACTAATTATTCATATGCGAAAAGATGGAACGATCTTACAGTTATTATCATTTTTAGGTTAGTGACATTGGAAAATTGTCCATCCATTACTCCTGAACTTCTGAGGATTTTTCAGAACATGTCGGCACTCCTAGGTAGGTGACTTTTTTTCTTCGTAGACATTTCTTCAGTATGATATTTTGCCATCCTGGAACGGCCACAAACCCATAAAATAAGCAGTGACTTTGTGATACCCGCACTCCTAGTTGTCAAGTATTTTAACTTTTGCTAACTAAGAACTTTTCAATTTAATGAGGAAAATGCCAAGTGTCGTACAGATATTGCTCCAATTTAGAGGAAACCCTCTTATCTAGACAAACTCAGGTCCTTACATTGTGAATAATGGAATCTGCAGGAGAAACAAATTGCATTGTTATGCTTTTATTTAAATCATTTGTGTTATCCTGCTGCTTCGTGATAAATAGAAAAAGTAGAAAGTCTGCTTAAAAATGTCAAAAGTAAGTAAAATAAATATCTTAAGATGTGAAAAGCTACACGCTTGGGCTAGAAAAGTGCAGATAGTTTTTCAATGTTCCTGCTGATTTAATTCAAATTGTATTTTGAAACTAATATAAATGTACAAATTAGTATAAAGAGGGGAAATGGACTTAAAGAGACAACTATGTAAAAATAAATATCTTGTTATTCTTGTCCCCCCTGAGTAGGCTTTGACTGTGAAACGTTCCTTGTTATATGTGATACATTTGGTGCTTGGGGCATTCTACAGTATAAAATGGGTAAAACAATCTTACTTTTTCTAGCCTTATTTTATATTACTAGATGGTGGCCTGATTCTAACGCATCGGGTATTCTAGAATATATATATATATATATATATATATAGATCCTTATGAATAAAGGCTGCAGCACTCAATTTCAGTTGTTATTCGCCTTTAATGGCCTTCAGGCAAAGGTAGCGACGTTTCGGTCAGTGGTGACCTTTTTCCAGCCTGGAAGGCTGGAAAAAGGTCACCACTGACCGAAACGTCGCTACCTTTGCCTGAAGGCCATTAAAGGCGAATAACAACTGAAATTGAGTGCTGCAGCCTTTATTCATAAGGACCTGTATATTATAGGTGGCTGGACACCACCTCAAGGACTGACAAGCACCTAGCTATAGCTACAAAGAAACGCTGCTCAATAACCATTATTTGATTTATATATATATATATATATATACACCGTATATACTCGTGTATAAGCCGACCCCCCTACTTTTGCCCCCAAAATCTGGGAAACCTATTGACTCGTGTATAAGCCGAGGGAGGACCCCAGCACATTTATATAGCCCCCAGCAGTGTGGTATACAGGCCCCCCCAGTGGTATACAGGCCTCCACAGTGGTAGTATACAGCCCCCAGCAGTGTGGTATACAGCAGCCTCCCCAGTGGTACATACAGGCCCCAGCAGTGTTACAGCAGCCCCCAGTGGTATATACAGCAGCAGCCCCAGTGGTAGTATACAGCAGCCCCAGAGGTATATACAGCAGCCCCAGAGGTATATACAGCAGCCCCAGAGGTAGTATACAGCAGCCCCAGAGGTATATACAGCAGCCCTAGAGGTATATACAGCAGCCCCAGTGGTAGTATTCATAAGCCCCAGAGGTAGTATACAGCAGCCTCAGTGGAATATACAGCAGCCCCAGAGGTATATACAGCAGCCCCAGTGGTAGTATACAGCAGCCCCAGAGGTATATACAGCAGCCCTAGAGGTATATACAGCAGCCCCAGTAGTAGTATACAGCAGCCTCAGTGGTATATACAGCAGCAGCCCCAGGGGTATATACAGCAGCAGCCCCAGGGGTATATACAGCAGCAGCCCCAGGGGTATATACAGCAGCAGCCCCAGGGGTATATACAGCAGCAGCCCCAGGGGTATATACAGCAGCAGCCTCAGGGGGTATATACAGCAGCAGCCCCAGGGGTATATACAGCAGCAGCCCCAGGGGGTATATACAGCAGCAGCCCCAGGGGGTATATACTGCAGCAGCCCCAGGGGGTATATACAGCAGCAGCCCCAGGGGTATACAGACCTCCCCCCCCATCAGTAGTATCCAGGGGCCCCAGCTGTATACAGCCCCCCCGTGGTATCCAGGGCCCCCCTTGCTGCACACCTGTAAAGTAAGATGTCAGTATACTTATCGCTGCCGCCACTGCCACCGCCGCCGCTCCGCTGCTCGGTCACCGCGCTGCTCCGGGTCTTCATGCTTCCTTCTCCGGCGCTCGAACAATGACGTCATTTCCTGTGCGCCGGAGAAGGAAGCATGAAGACCCGGAGCAGCACGGTGACCGAGCAGCGGAGCGGCAGCGGCGGCAGCGATAAGTATACTGACATCTTACTTTACAGGTGTGCAGCAAGGGGGGCCCTGGATACCACGGGGGAGGGGGCTGTATACAGCTGGGGCTACCGTATATACTCGTGTATAAGCCGAGGGGGGACTTTTCAGCACATTTATATGTAGTTTATTTATAAAGATTTAAAAATAATGCAATGAGTACATAGGATTTATCCCAATCAGCGACGCAGCTTCGTTCAATGTATCTGTACGTGTGACACCTAACCAGCAATCAGTAAGGTACCGTCACACTTGGCGATGTTCCAGTGATCCCGACAAATGATGTGACCTGGTAGGGATCGCTGGAGCGTCAGTACGTGGTCGCTGGTGAGATTGTCACACTGATCGAGATCGCCAGTACCGGGGTACTTCCGCTGCGAGCAGCCGGGAGATGACCGGCTCATGCCAGTCATCTCCCGGCTGCTTCGCTGCTGACCTTCGTGCAGCAGGAGATGACCCGAGGCTACCGACGGTAGCAGTGGTGTGCGTGGTTCAAATCCTGCGCCTGTTCGCGGCTGGACAGCGCCTGTCGCTGATTGGTCGCGCCCGGCCGGGCGCGACCAATCAGCAACGCAGGATTTCTGTTACAGACAGACAGAATTAGATGATTATACACTGTGTGCAGAAGTATTAGGCAAGTTGTATTTTAGAGGATTATTTTTATTATTGATCAACAACGATGTTCTCAATCAACCCAAAAGACTCATAAGTATCAAAGCTTAATATTTTTGGAAGTTGGAGTGGTTTTTTTTTTAGATTTGTCTATCTCAGGCGGCCGTCACACGCAAAGATTTGTTGCCCGATATCGTTTAAGCGATCTCCTTTTTGATCGCTTAAGCGATATCGGCCAAGAAATCGTTGCATGTAATCAAGCGATTTACGATGTGAAATCGCTTGATCGTGACATCGCTGATCTGAGCTCCGGTTCTCAGATCTAGCGATGAGCGATTTGACGATCTGTCTCATCGTGGTGTATAACACCACGATGAGTGATCTCCCAGCGGCAGAGCCTATGCTGGGAGATGGTAACTATGGTACACGTCGGGTAACTAAGCGACGCGCGGCGCCTAGTTACCCGATGTGTACCATAGTTACCAGCGAGATCGCGGCTCCACATCGCTGGTGAGTCTGTCTGTGTGACATCTCACCAGCGATGTGAGCGATATTGTAAGCGATTGCGCGTGCACGTGATCGCTTACAATATCGCTATAGATATCTGTGCGTGTGACGGCCGCCTTAGGAGGATATACTATTTTCCCTCCCTGTAGACCTGACATTTTATGAGGGACCACAGGTTCTCTATGGGGTTCAGATCAGGTGAACAAGGGGGCCATGTTATTATTTTTCCTTCTTTTAGACCTTTACTGGCCAGCCACGCTGTGAAGTATTTGGATGCATGTGATGGAGCATTGTCCTGCACGAAAACCATGTTTTTCTTGACCGATACTGACTTCTTCCTGTACCACTGCTTGAAGAAGTTGTCTTCCACAAACTGGCAGTAGGTCTGGGAGTTGAGCTTCACTCCATCCTCAACCCGAAAAGGTCCCACAAGTTCATCTTTGATGATACCAGCCCATACCAGTACCCCACCTCCACCTTGCTGGCGTCTGAGTCGGAGTGGAGCTCTCTGCCCTTTACTGATCCAGCCTCTGCCCCATCCATCTGGCCCATCAAGAGTCACTCTCATTTCATCAGTCCATAAAACCTTTGAAAAATCAGTCTTAAGATATTTCTTGGCTCAGTCTTGATGTTTTATTTTATGTTTCTTGTTCAAAGGTGGTCGTTTTTCAGCCTTCCTTACCTTGGCCATGTCCCTGAGTATGGCACACCTTGTGCTTTTTGATACTCCAGTAACGTTGCAGCTCTGAAATATGGCAAAACTGGTGGCAAATGACATCTTGGCAGCTTCATGCTTCATTTTCCTCAATTCATAAGCAGTTATTTTGTGCCTTTTTTGCCCAACACGCTTCTTGCGACCCTGAAGGCTATTTGCCATGAAATGCTTGATTGTTCAGTGATTACGCTTCAAAGTTTGGCAATTTCAAGACTGCTGCATCCCTGCAAGACATCTCACAATTTTGGACTTTTGAGAGCCGTCAAATCTCTCTTCTGGCTCATTTTGCCTAAGGAAAGGCAATTACACCACACCCCTCCTCATTACAGAGATGCACATCACCTGATTTACTTAATTGGTAGTTGGCTCTCACGCCTATACAGCTTGGAGTAGGACAACATGTATAAAAAGTATCATGTGATCAAAATACTCATTTGCCTAATAATTCAGCACAGTGTATAGTAGGATGTTACAGGCATGTAATTGAGGGTTATACACTTATTTAGGATTACTCTACACCCCTAGCTTTGCAAGCCCAGATCTGTCAGCTCTAATGTTCCTGCATGTCCCATGTAATAAGATCTTCGACTATAAATATCTCTAATAATGTTGTCACACGAGGTATGGGGAGATACCTTGCGTACAGCTGCAGGAAAGGAAATCCCTGAATTTAAGGAAGGGGGAGATGGTCATCCTTAGCCAAATTATATATACCTTATATACTCGTGTATAAGCCGACCCCCCTACTTTTGCCCCCAAAACCTGGGAAAACCTATTGACTCGTGTATAAGCCAGGGTGGACCCCAGCACAGGTATACAGCCCCCAGCAGTGTGGTATACAGCAGCCTCCCCAGTGGTATATACAGCAGCAGCCCAGTCAGCGGAGTATATACAGCAGCCCCAGTGGTAGTATACAGCAGCAGCCCCAGTGGTAGTATACAGCAGCAGCCCCAGTGGTAGTATACAGCAGCACCCAGTGGTAGTATACAGCAGCAGCCCCAGTGGTATATACAGCAGCAGCCCCAGTGGTAGTATACAGCAGCCCCAAGGTATATACAGCAGCCCCAGTGGTAGTATACAGCAGCCCTAGGTAGTATACAGCAGCCCCAGAGGTATATACAGCCCCAGAGGTATATACAGCAGCCCCAGTGGTAGTATACAGCAGCCCCAGAGGTATATACAGCCCCAGAGGTATATACAGCCCCAGAGGTATATACAGCAGCCCAGAGGTATATACAGCAGCCCCAGAGGTATATACAGCCCCAGGGTATATACAGCCCAGAGGTATATACAGGCCCCAGAGGTATATACAGCCCCAAGGTATATACAGCAGCCCCAGTGGTAGTATACAGCCCCAGAGGTATACACAGCCCCAGAGGTATAACAGCCCCAGAGGTATATACACAGCCCCAGTGGTATATACAGCCCCAGAGTATACAGCAGCCCCAGAGGTATATACACCCCAGTCAGCCCCAGTGGTAGTATACAGCAGCCCTTAGGTAGTATACAGCAGCCCCAGAGGTATATACAGCCCCAGAGGTATATACAGCAGCAGCCCCAGTGGTATATACAGCAGCCCTTAGGGTAGTATACAGCAGCCCAGAGGTATATACAGCCCCAGAGGTATATACAGCCCCAGAGGTATATACAGCCCCAGAGGTATACAGCAGCCCCAGAGGTATACAGCAGCCCCAGAGGTATATACAGCAGCCCCAGTGGTAGTATACAGCAGCCCTTAGGTAGTATACAGCAGCCCAGAGGTATATACAGCCCCAGAGGTATATACAGCAGCCCCCCCATATCAGTATGCAGGCCCCCCCCCCTTGGGTAGTAATCCTGTAAAGGAAGAGATTAGTATACTTATCCCTCCGCTGTCCCGCCGCCGCCGCCATCGCACTTTTCCGTCTTCATCCAGCGTCTTCCGTCTTCTTCCGGCTTCCTCCTCTGGCGCGCAGACAATGACGTCATTGCCTACGCCCACCGGAGGAAGCCGGAAGAAGACGGAAGACCTGGATGAAGACGGAAGAGCGCGATGCGCGGCGGCCGGCAGCGGACAGCGGAGGGATAAGTATACTAATCTCTTCCTTTACAGGATTACTACCCAAGGGGGGCCTGTATACTGATATTGGGGGAGCACTGTATACTGTATACATTATACACAGTATACAGTGACTCGCGTATAAGCCGAGGGGGGACTTTTCAGCCCAATTTTTGGGCTGAAAAACTCGGCTTATACGCGAGTATATACGGTATACTTGTACAGACCTGCTACAAATACCACGGCATCCCACAGGGATACAGTAACCATGATGAGGAGGCAATGAAAGCAGCAATATCCAAATACCATCAAAGGGTAAGACAGATCCTGAAGAGTCAGCTTAATGGGAAGAATAAGGTACATGCCATCAATACATACGCCCTGCCAGTTATCTGATACCCTGCTGACATAGTGTGCTGGTCTAAAGAAGAAATGGAAACTGCAGATGTGAAGACCCGGAAGCTCCTTACAATGCATGGAGGTCTTTGAGTGTAGCTTTGACAAAACTGCAAGCAAATCGATGAGAATCCTGAAGTGTTGTGCACATATTGCTAATTTTTCCCTTGCATATTTGGTGCAGAAATAAATCTGCAGCATGTCAATTTTTTCTATGTTTTTGCAGCATTTTTTCATGCCAGAATGCATGAAAATACAAAAATGCTTCAATAACATATACACCATAAAAAAGGGAAGATCAATAAGACTGGACGTTTTCTTATGGTGTATATGCTTCATTCACCTGGCAGTCGACTCCCCTTCCTACTAACTCCGGAGTGACCTCAATTGGATAAATGTTTGGTGAGGTGAGCTGAAACACTTTTTCTTCTGTTTCTTGCTTCAAAAACATACCAAAAATGTGTGAAAAACACACTTTTTGCTGCAAAAATTTATGAAACCAAATACCCAACGTGTTCATATACCCTAAAAAAGACCAATGATTGCAGCCTGAAACTCTCTGCAATTTTAACTAACGCTGTGTTCCAACGATCAGTGTTTGCAGCGTTATGGACAAAGTGTTTGTGCTGTGTCCATATCTCTGCATTTTACAGTACATAGTGTATTTACAGAAAGCCCATATCCACTGTTCTTTTTTTCCCCGCTGCATGTGGGGCGGCTTTCAGTGCTGATGCTTGTCCGAGAATGTCAGTTTATTGCTGCAGAGTCAGAGGCGATTGTGGCGGGTGAGTGCAGGGATAAGCCGCCGTGCCCCAAACGCAGATCGTGGGTACAATGTTACACTTAGAGGATGAGGGAACCAGGGAACCAGATGGTGAGGTAGGCGAAGGGTTTCACGTGGATCTAATCTGACCCTTATACTGCGGGTCCCTAGCTCGCCCTGCTCTCGGAGGTACTTCTGATGGTGAGGAGGTCCGAGTTGCCACCCTTTTTCCTAAGCTCCTGCAAAGCCCCAGGCTGAGAGCCCCTACCTCCACCCATGGATCAGGAATCACAGCTACTCCTAAGTAAAGGAAACGCCATGAAAGACTTCAACACAACAGCACGTGTTCTTCACAGCTCAGTGACCAGGAAAAGTCTAATGGCGGGTTTACACGTGCGATATCGTAGTACCATTTCAATCAAAAGTCACGTGGTTCAATCGTTGGACCCGACATCGTGCCTGCGTTGTATGTGTGAACGTCCAATACGATGCAGGAACGATGTCAATGCGATATCGGGATTGAATGAGCGTGCTATTCAATGCCCCGATATTGAAGGAAGATTGAAGTCGGATCATGCTGTGTAAACGCACAACTATGATGCGATTTGAAACGTCACCCATTGACTCCCATGTTAAGTGTGCGATCCTGGTTGGAGGCGAGACATCGCACGGACGTTGTATTCCGATATCGCAGGTCTAAACATTCAATGCGATGCGGGAGGAACGTGCACTAAATGCGCGCTCCGCGCCATTGAGTTGCGATATCGCAACGAGATTGAAGCATGTAACCCACCATAACTCTTATCAACAGCATCTGATAGAGGAAATGGAAGTATTTAAAGGCCAGGAGAGGAGATTCCATGTGAGTCACAGATAGGCTTCACATCAATCAGCAGCTCACAGCAAAAGTGACATTAACTCATGCAGCTCCTGAAGTAATTCACACACATTTAATTACAGCAGCGTCCAACATAGACTACAGAGAGTCCGCGCAAATCAGTGCATGGCGGCTGCGTTCACCCGTGAAGATCCCGCATCCAGGACAGTTTCTCCAGATTGTGTGCACATGCCTTTAAGTTACCCTTAACCTTTAACACTGTTGATCACGAGGGTCCTAGTAGTTGGACACCCTCTGATCCTCTTCAATTACATTTTATTAACTGCAAGTTCCCCCTGTCATATGTCCTTTATAAAGCAAGTTAAAAAAAGTCAAATCTGTTGACGTGGTTTAGTAATCAGTCAGAAGTTTCCTTACATCACCTATTTCTTGACTCTTAAAATGCAATTTATATTAATTGATATCGCTTGGCATCCTATTAGTTACTGGCACATCTCAAATGAGTTATTAGTTCATTATGTTTCTGTCAGCCTCAATCATTCATTGCTAATTTCCCGTTCAGCTTTGGTAAGAACTCGTGGCTTTGGAAACACCTTTATGAATCGTCTTGCTGGTCTGCCATTAATCTCTAGTATATTTAGTCATCTTGAAATATTTTCTATAATATTTTTGTTTTGTTTGGAATAAAATTTGATTTTTTTTTGGTAGAATTCTGTTAGTATTCTGGGCTCACATCCTGTGGTTCAGGTGTCTAGTCTGTAAACACATCTTTCTTGTGGCCATCCAGTTCCCAATAATCTCTCTATATTCACAGATCGTAGCCTAATTATAGTTAATAAAGTCTAGGCACACAGCAGGCCGACAGATGTCCACTTGACTTCTAAAGTGTTGTCTCATACAATCACCAACGCACAGACACAATATTCAGTTGTGCATGACAATAGCTGTTCTCGGTTTCTAAGTAAATAGATGAATTATTGAAATTTACTTTTGATGCATCCCATGTTGCAGATACACCGTAAAACTGAGTTATATCTAGTTCAGGGCATGAAGGTGCCGTTCATAACTCAGGGTTTCTGACTTCTGTGTTCTGTATAGGGAACCCTTCATGTCTTTTTTGTTATTACACCACCCCCAATGTTATTTAGATCATGTAGTGTTCATTAGTAACTTTTTTTTTTTTTTTTTTAAATCATTGTATTCATCCCAAGAATGCATTTTCGATACGTACATATTTTCATTATCTAGCTGTGCAAACAGTCAAGCAGTTATCTGGCAGGTTAATGGTTAACAGTAGAGATGAGCGAGTACCAAAATGGTCAGGTGCTCATGCTCTGGCCGAGCATCCCAAGATACTCGTGTACTCGGCCAGAGCACCGAGCCCAATGTAAGTCAATTAGTGACAGGCTCCGCCCACAGACTTCCAATTTATAAAACGAGTGTTTCTGGGAAAGGGCGGGAGGGGGGCTTTTTCAAATCGTCGCAGCATACAACACCTTGCTGTGCCCCCCAGAGGGACCCTAACAATCAATCTGCTCTCTGTGAGGTGCCAGCTCACTGTGTGCACTGAAGGGAGCTGTGTATTGTGTCAGATCGATAATTATTAGCAAGGAGTCTGAGCATCTCGGTGGTACTCGATGCTCGCCGAGCCTCCGAGTACCGGGATACTCATGCGAGTAACGAGAAGCGCCGAGTATACTCACTCATCCCTAGTTAACAGATATGTCACGGAACTTGTAACAATGCCGTACTTCATCTTATGGTCTATATAAATGACCTGTGTGACATCACGACCCTGTGACCCTAATGGGTGGAGCTAAGCAAGCTAAATCATTAAGGTCTATGTAGACTTAGGCCTGCGTACTTGCGGCAGTGCGGCGCGAAAAAAACGCGGTCAGCCGGTTTTTTTCGCGTCGCACCTGCGCAAGTGCAAAACCGCACTTGCCGCACCTGCACAAGTACGCCTATACTTTGCATGCGTTTACCGCAACCGCGCCGCAAGTGCAGCCGGTATGCGGTAATTGCGGCAGATGCGTTTTTCACCGCATCTGCCGCAATTTCAAAAAACGCTGATGTGAAAGGGCCCTTAGCTCTGCCTATACAGTCACATGTCATGACATCACACACATCCTTTCAGAATTTATGAATTTCGGCTGAACTGTTAACTATTAACTGCTAGATGACTACCTGACTGTTTGCCCAGCTAGCTAATGAATATATGTAAGTATCTAAAATGCTTTTTTGCGATGAATACAATGATTTAAAAAGAAAAAAAGTTTATTAATGAGCACTACATGATTTAAATAACATTGGGGTGGTTTAATGATTTAATAGCAAAAAATTACATGACAGGATCCCTTTAAATCCATGTGAAATATTTTGTCCTTCATGAGGAATAACAGAGTTTCAGCCTATGCTGACTATATATTCACTATATAATATATATAGCTATATATATTTTTTTATATATGTTTAGTGAGCCAGTGGCCGGGGTGATCTATGACGGCCGTTATGTGTCTCCCAGACTGTGCTCCATATCCTTATAAGACCTCTGCATTCCGGGTCTTGGAGAATCCCCATGTCCAGGCATGGGTTTAAACGTGAGCTGCAACACAGGGTGTGGTCTCAGTTAAAGCCAAGGAGGCTAATGAGCGGGAGCTGTGAGAAGGGCTGTGTATGCAAGAATACACAGTCCAGCCTTTGTGGTTTTCTCTTTGTGTGGACTTATACCTGTATATCCAGGACAGTACCGGCTGCGATCCAGAACCCTAAAGGTACCTTTACACGCCGCAACTATCCCTGGCAATCGGTACCAACCGTATGTGCGCGTGCACGTTTTTAAACGGTTGCTAACGATGGCCGATTCCGCATGTACACGCCGCAATTGCACCCTCAACCTAAGGGAACATGGTTCCCGGAAGTTCCAACAGATCCTGCGGGAAACATCCAGTTGAATCCCGACGCCGCTTCACACGCTGCAATCAGTAGGGGAATGTGGGCGTACATGTTCTGCGACGGTAATACATAGGTGTGACAGACTCGTGTATTCCGTGACGCTAACACAATGATTGGACAACGCATTAGCGTCAATGATTGGCAGCCTGCGCAGAAGGCTGGCTAATACATAACGCCATTGCAATTGTGTAGTGTGAATGGTCAGCTCTTTAATATGGCGCCTTGTGAAGGGACAGCCAAATGGTTACACAGTAGCCCCACCAATCATCGCTGATGCGGCACGGTATCAAACACTCTGTGGCATGTCCGGGGAAATCACTAGCGAAGCAGATTCCATCACTATCCCTTTTACACGCCACTACCAGGCAATTCACCATTGGGTTGCCTCTGATTTCAGAACATGGCTCAGAACCGCAACCCGGAGCAACTGCGAGAAACCCGATCACTTTCCCAAATTGACACGCCGCTACTTTCGTAGCAATTTCAAGGCAACCGTAACAAAACACTGATTGCCAGGCAGTTGCTACACTCAGTGGCGGCGTGTAAAGGTACCTTAGGTACCGTCACATGGTGCGACGGCCCCGGAATGGCGACGGGCGGGAGTGCGCACATTTTTGGCGCCCCACCAGCGTCGCCGTTCCCATTTACATGGTGACGGTACACTAAGGTCTGTAGTCATTGGTCTGGCCGCTGCCTCACTATATGTGGGTATATATATATATATATATACTGTGTATATTCTGAGGAGCCACAAAATTGGATGTCATCTACTTCTCAATGCACGTTTCGCAGATTCTTTGTCATGATGTTGACATTAACATGATGGCTGAATTTACTCCTTTCAGTACCCTATTCCTCGAATATACAGATGTTTCTATGAAATTACAAAACATCCAACAAGAAATCATCAAAAAATATATATATTGAGATTTTAGTAATTTTTCAAATAAATATCATAATGTGGACAAAATGGACCAATCAATAAAAAAAAAACTCCCATGTATAATGGGAAGTAGTGCAAAGACACAATGGATCATCATATTTTTCACTTTGGGCCCTTTCACATCAGCGTTTTTTTCCAAATCGCACTTGCGGCTGCGGGTTGCGGTAAACGCCATACAAGGTATAGGCGGACTTGCGGCAGGTGCGGCAAGTGCGGTTTTGGCACTTCGGCAGGTGCGGCCGCGAAAAACAACCGCGGCTGACAGCATTTTTTTTCGCGGCCGCACCTGCCGCAAGTGCCGAAACCGCACTTGCCGACTGCACCCTTACCACAAGCCCCATAGACATTGGGGCTGTGCCGCAAGTGTGCCGCAAGTATCGTGGTTATGCTGATGTAAAGGGCCTTAGACGCTCGGATTATAAACGCACTCCCAAATTTGGTGAAGAAAATAGAAAAACTTTTAATATAAGTGGGTCTTCTTTATAATGCCATGTCTGATTTAAAATCATATTTGACCCCCATCTTGGTACATGAACACATACTGGTATAATTTATATTACCATCTGCACATGAGTCCCATGTCACACTATCCCCATGGTGCCAATCCTCCTATGTGGTACACAGACCTCCATGTTGCATAGACCCCCCATGCTGACACAGTCCCCTCCATGCTGGCACACTCTCCCCCCATGCTGGCACACATGAGCCTCCATGCTGGCACACTGCCCCCCCATGCTTGCACACTGCCCCCCCATGCTGACACACTGTCCGCCCATGCTGGCACAGTCCCCCTTCCCCCATGCTGGCACAGTCCCCCATCCCCCATGCTGGCACAGTCCCCCCCCCCCCCCATGTTGGCACAGTCCTCCCATGCTGGCACAGCCCCTTTATGCTGGCACAGCCCCCAATTCTGGTACACGAGCCCCCATGCTGGCACAGTCCCCTCCCCATGCTGGCCCAGCTTTCCCATGCTAGCACAGCTCCCCATGCTGTAACAGCCCCCCCATGCTGTAATATCCCCCCCATGCTGCCGCAGCCCCCACTGCTGAGCATCCTCCCCCCCATGCTGGCACAGTCTCCCACCCCCTGCTGCACGTCCCCCATGCTGGCACAGTCCCTCCCCCTCATGCTGGCACAGTCTCCCCATGCTCACAGTCTTCCCCCCATAACTGAACCAGACTAAGGAACCATTTTAACCACTTAGTCAGCCTTTGCAGGTGTTTTGAATTAATTATCCTAACTTTTCTGAGATAATGAATTTTGGATTTTAATTGGCTGTAAGCATAATCATCAACATTAACAGAATACATACTTGAAATAGATCGCTCTGTTTGTAATCTAAAGCAAAAAAGAAACAAAAGGGGCGCAGAATGGGTCTTATCGCTTCATATAAGATTGTTTGGACGTGAGTGTATATGCTCACCTGGTTCGGTTGTGATAACCCACAACCAGTATGCTGCCTGGACAACTGCCGCTGGAACGTGCAAAGTGGTGGTGTATCCAAGAGATCCAAAAGGAAATAGTGCTGATAGGATCCGCACTGCTGTCAGAGCTGAATGATCAATAAAGACGAGGCTTCTTACGTGTTGCTCCTTTATTGCATCACGCGTTTTGGTGCCGTCCCTGCACCTTATCAGGGGATCATTTCAGCACTATTCCTTTTGGAGCTCTGTTTGTAATGACTCCATATCATATATGCGTTTACTTTTTATTGTATAACTGTAATAAATTCTCTTTTTGTTGATATTCTCAATTTATTGAGATATACTTGTATGTGTACTGTACTTTTTTTCTACCTGTACTGCAAGTTTTATGTTTCTCTTTACCTATAGAAAATGTGTACTACTGTTCTCTTATACAGTATATGAGCTATCCCTTGTATTACTTGTGCAATAAACAGCATAATGCTTTCTAATGTTATATATACTTGAATGCTCTTTACTAGCATAAAAATAAGTCATTTATTGGGGTGCACTTGTGGTTAAAAAAAAAATTCAACATGTCTTACTGACTCCATAGTGTTGTGTTTTTCTTTTAAATGTCAGATGAGGTTAATATGCCTAATGATCTAGAAAAATATTAGAATCTGAGAGTCCTCAGTGGTTGATAATTTTAATGGCTAACTGAAAAGATGGTAAACATAGCAAGCTGTCGGGACACTGTGACCCCTTCATCAGGCTGGTAATGATGGTCTACGACAGTGGAAACACAAAGTCTGAACCCACTGTACCAACTCATTACTAATGTGTGGTAAGATCAGATTACAATGACAGTACCAACATTTTCCCAACACATATAATGAGGTTACATTTTTATCACAAAGGCCTGATAGAATTTATGATTTTAGCAAAAAAAAGTCAAATTTATTGCCATTACTCCCTTTTTTAAATATGTTATTTCTTGTGGTCGCCATTATCACTTTAGGTCCGTAATCAATATTTGCAGCATTCTATAATGCCATTGGTCTTCATGTTAAGTATTTCTTTGTCATGAAGAACGTGTGATGATTCAGGTATATAATAAGCATTATATATTTATTGTGTGTCTGACACTACTTATATATTCACTGCGGGACCTGAGAAGAGACGGATCCCTGCCCGGAGGATCTGCACAAAGCTCCAGACTCTAAGGTTCATGAGATATTGTAGTTCCATATGTGAAGCTAAATGAAGTCTCCATGTCATTTATATACAGCAGATGAAGCAGAGCGGGGTGGAAGGCTGACCCGTTATTCTCTTTATGAGCCGGCTGACATCATGTCTCCCCTAACCATATATTATAGATGAGGGATATCCGTGCAATATACAAGAGATAAATAAGACGAGTAGAAGGGAAACTACATTGGAAGATCAGGGGTCATACAATGTTATGAGATTATCACCGCTGGATGTCAAAGATCTTCTCTTTTTTTTCCCCTTTTTTATGCCACAATCTAATTGAAGAAAATGGCCAACCATTACAGAAATAACTTTGCTTTTTATGTGTAATCAATTTTTATTCTGTTTATTATTTTTGTTGACCATTTTCACAGATTAATGACATTTTCACATAACACTGCATTAAGCCTTTCCCGGCTCATCCAATTTTTGCTTTTTTGCACTTTCATTTTTCTTTCCTCTTCTTCAAGAGCCATAACTTTTTTTTATTATTTTTCCCTTAACACAGCCATATTAGGGTTTCATTTTGTGGGGTGGGAAGAGTTGTGGTTTTGATTGTCACAATTAGTATTGCTGTGTAATGCACTTGGAATTTTTTTTTTTATTTTCCAGTGTGGTGAAATGATGGAAAAAAAAAATTGTTCCATTGTGTTTTGTGGGGAAATTACAAAGGATTCTCCAGTGTAACATTTTCCATAATATATGCATTTTATTGAAATTGCACAAAAATAGAAATTGTTACCTAACAACACATTCTACTGGACAAAAACCAACGCATTTCGGCTATGGTGCCTTAGGCTGTTTTCCCTTACCTTTTTCTTCCCATTGTGTTTTTGGAGTTTGTTTTTACAATGTCCATTATGAGCTATCACATCAGGAAGCGGGGGGTGAAGTGGATCGGCAACACTGCTGACATCTCCTGGATATGGAGAGGGCAGAGCTCACTCTATACACTGGCACATGTTATATGATTTACCTGAATATCAAACATCGGGAGAGAATTATGGGGAAGACAAATACAAATCGAATATCCCGGGATCCCAAAAAAAAAACAAAAAAACCCTTGTCATCAGTGAATCATATCTTCATCATAAGGTTGGCAATATTATTGTAGATACTTATCAATAATAGTAATAATGTAAAGCAGATTAATTTTGAAAAAGTGTTTCATGTTTATAATTCTCCTAAAAGGTAGAAATCAGAGCAGCTGTAAGAATCAACAGAACTCCCTTAATGTTTAGATCATAAAAAATGAATAATCATTGCAATTTAAATGGCGTTAAAGGGCTTGTCCAATATCTATAATGCACTCTATAAGTATCTGTATTTAAGCCGTAACCACTTCTGTAATTTGCATCCCATACAGCTAATCTATATGTACTCCCCCCCCCCCTTATTTCCTGACACATTTCGTTGAAGGGGAGCCACAGTCCCTCCATTCTGTCCCTGCCAACTTATTTCCTGAAATGAGGAGTCATCAGGGGGCAGTGATTGAAGTAGGGTGAGTAAAACCAGCGCATCCCGCTAATGACAACTTGTTAGAGCTACATGCAGTGGGGCAGCGCTGTTGTTACTCACACTGCTTCTATCACTGATGACATCTCTTTTCAAGGAAAAAGCCAGGGACTGTGGTGGCAGCCAGTGAAGCTGCAGTCACTTTTCCATAACTTCCCTATAGCAGTACATCAGAGGACACAGGGAGGACAGCAGCTGTGAGAAGTGACTGTAGGACCATCCTCCATCCTGTAATATCACTTCCCAGAGATCCCGGTTCAAAACCCTAACCATGACATACAAAGCCATATACAACCTGTCCCCTCCATACATCTTTGACATGGTCTCTCGATACCTACCCTCACGCAACCTGCAATCCTCCCAAGAACTCCTTCTCTTCTACCCTCACATTTCCTCCTCCCACAACCGCATACAAGATTTCTCCCGTGCATCCGCCATACTGTGGAACTCTCTCCCTTAACACATCAGACACTCACCTACCCTGGGTACCTTCAAGAAAAACCTGAAAACCTACCTCTTCCGTCAAGTCTACAACTTACACTGAGACCTGATCCACCGCACCGTCTCACGCTCACCTCTCCCCCTCCTACAGTCTCCCCACCCATCCCTAATGGTACCTTTACACGCCGCGACGGCAGGCTGGATACATCCCGCTACAAGCTACAAATGTAGCTTGTAGCGCCAATGTAGCCCGTCGTAGCGGCGTCTGAAGACGTGACGCTACAGCCGGCAACAGATACATCTGTTTCCTAGCTCTGCTCGAAAACTGATGGCTACAACGCCGATGGTAGCGAGCTGTATCGGCGTGTAAAGAAGCAACGGAAGGAAACTCTGGACACCCGGCGATGTAGCTGCAATGTAGCTAAGGCGTGACCCTGGCTCCGTGTTACCGCGCCCCATGTGCGATCATTGGTGGAAGCTGCTGCATGACGATTGGTAGTCGCTGCATAGGGAGGCATATTTAAGGAGCTGACCAGTCACACTACACAATCGCTCGAGCGTCATGTATTACTCAGCCTCCTGCGTTGCCTGCCCAATCAGGATGTTATTGCTTCGTCCTATCAGCGTACGGATGTCTCGTAATCCACGATTGGAGCACGCCTATGTGCTGTCCCTGCTGCACCAGGTCCTCCCATAGTAGCTGGTTGTAGCGGTGTGTAAATGAGCTACAGCTGGCTACTTGAGACACCCGGCGATGTAGCTAGCTATAGATGTAGTGTGGCGTAGCGCATCTTGTTGCGGCGTGTAAAGGTGATGCGTTGAGCGTTTGTAGCTGTTTGAGCGTGCTCGTGCACGTGAAGTAGCGGGATGTATCCAGCCTGCCGTCGCGGCGTGTAAAGGTACCTTTATAGACCGTGAGCCCTCGTGGACAGGCTCCTCTGCTCTACTGTACCTGTATGATTTCATTGTCGTCACTTTACGTTCTTGTCCTCGTCCGCCCCTGCACATATAAAGCGCCATGGAACCTAATGGCGCTATATAAATAATAATAATAATATCTCACTTGAGTCTCCCCTCAAATGAAACCTTTCAAGAAGTAAAGAAAAAATTGACAGTAGGGAATTTTATAATAAAGCAAATTACAAAAGTGGTTAGGGGTTAAAGTTGGACATTTTTAAAGGGCAGTATATATATCGGGAAACCACTTTAACAAATGATCCAGTGAAAAGTTATAACATTTTCTAATGAGGTAAAGTATTTCCTGGTGTACAAACTGTATAGCAATGTGTAGTACTATCTGATGGACCTAATACTGATGGTCACACATGCTCAGTCACTCTCCCGACAGTCAGGTCTCTGTTCACTTCAGGAATTCCAATAAATTTGCTTGCAGTGCAGAAAGCTATTTCTATTGGCTGCACTACATTAAACAGAGCATCACTGGGAGAGAACGGGGACTGAGATGTGATAGAGCAAGTGAGACCTCTGGCACCCATCTCACTAGATGGGACTACACACTGCTAAAGCCCCATCTCTGCCTCATCCACACAGCCTTTTTTGCTCTGTAAATTGTATCAAAATCTGTCTTCTTAAACAGCATATCCAAATAATGAAAGAAGTTTCAGTCATTCCATGATACTGTTTCTCTCCATTGTGGAAAGCACTGAAGGTGGCGCTATAGGAAAAATGAAACAATTACTGACATGTTTCTTCACAGATTTCTGCTAGTCACTGCCGATCACCTTATACAGGAACTTTCTAATATTTAGACATTGCAAACAGTAGAGAATCCCTTTAAATTAATCAGAAACCAAAATCTCACCAAAGCCCCCTATGTTAGGGTATGTGCACACTACGACACCTATTCATCTATATTAATGATCTTCTCACTGGTCTCCATGAGTGGAATGGTGAAGTCAGATGCCCTAATTGATGAAGAGGTATCCGTCTCTCCATGAATCAGTAGTGTGTAACAAGTAGCGTGTGCTGTGCTTCAAATCTTACTCTAGTCAGAGACTGGATTGAGATTTCTGATGTAGGGAGCACCACATATCGTCATGAATTAAATAAACTTTGGCGTCATGTCAAAGGCACAACCCTGTTTCACACCTATCCCTCCCATTTTGGCGGAAGTGGGAAAAACATTGCAAAGTATAGGCGCAACACGAAGTTTTCAACGCTTTTATGCCAGGTTTTTGGGGTAAAAGCTCACCTTGAAATCCACTGCAAAAAATGAACTTCGTATTCCGCTATGTGAAAACAACATTGCTGTGTACATGTTCAGTCTTTGCAAAACAGGGTAAAGCCGGGCACTGACCTGTAACAATTTCACAAAGGTGGCGTCGTTATCCAGTGGTGCTCTGCTGGAAATTGACAGTCCATACGAAAGTAATGAGTAGGCAGGAAGCAGCACTCACTCGGACATCTTTGCGGTTTAGGCTCTTTATTACATGAGGTTACAGTGCAGGGAGGGGGGTGACAGGACAACGGTCACTGTTTCACGCTTATAGCGCTTCCATGGGTCCACATGTTCAGTCTTTTGTCACTTCTTTCAACCACTTCAGTGTTTGGAAACCATAAAGCTGCTAAAAGAAGTATTGTGTTCATTCTTGTAACCACTTCCACTAAAAGTTACCTGTAGTTTTGAAGGCGCCAAAAAAAATATAGCAACCACCAGCGAAGCCGCTTCAAAGAAAAGAACGCCCGTCAGCATTTTCATAAAGCAGCTTTTGCCTTGGAAAACTTCGGCAGGTGCGCCAGCTTCTGAAGGTATGTGCACACATTCAGTATTTGCAGCAGCAAAATCTGCAGCAAATATGCTTCAAATACTGTTCTGTTGGCAGGAAAAATGCAGCATCCATTTTTTATATGTTTTTAACATTCTTTAGTATTGGTGAAATCTGCAGCAATAACTGAAATAATTGGCATGCTTCAGATTTAAATCTACAAGGAAAAAAATAATCAGCGTGTTGTACATGAGACTTCAGGAGTCTTACTCAGTTTGCTGGGACTATGAAATCTTTTAGGTTTTGTGATAAATCGGCACAGAAATAACACGGCAACTGCAGTGTGCGCACAGACCCTTAAAGACGTAGTGTGCATATATCCTATATGAAGTTTTGATGTCCAATGGATGCACACCTCCTCCTCTGCACCATTTCCTTACATCAGTTGTAAACTTTGCATGGAAAAGATAGTGTCCGACATGCAGTCATGGCTGAAAGTGTTGGCATCCTTGAAATTGTTCCAGCAAATTAAAATTACACATGTTTTGTTATACACATTTATTTCCTTTGTGTGTATTGGAACAACACAAAAAAAAAAACAGAGAAAACAAGACAAAGCGGGCATAATTTCACACACAATCCAAGAATAGGCCTGACAAAATTGTGGGCATCTTTTCAAAATTGTGAATAAACAACTAAGTTCCAAGCATGTGATGCTCGTTCACACTCACCTATGGCAAGTAGCATGTGTGGGCAATATGAAAATCACACCTGAAACCAGATAAAAAGGGGAGAAGTTGACTCAATATTTGCACTGTGTTTCTATGTTTGCTGTACATGGAGAACAGAAACAGGTGAGAACTGTCTGAGGACTTTGAGAACCCAAATTGCTGAAAATTATCAGCAATCTCAAGGTCACAAGTCCGTCTCCAGAAATCTTGATGTTCTTTTATCCACTGTGTGCAACATAATCAAGAAGTTTGCAACCCATTAAACTGTTGCTAATCTCCCTGGACAGGGACGGCAGAGAAAAATTAATGAAAGGTTTCAACGCAGGATAGTCCGGATGGTAGATAAGCAGCTCCAATCAGGTTCCAAATAAATTCAAGCCATCCTGCATATTAAAGGGGCATCAACTATGGTGGAGGTTCAAAGATATTTTGGGATTGTTTTGCTGCGTTTGGCACTGGGTGCCTTGACTGTGTGCAAGGTATCATGAGATCAGAAGATAACCAAAGGATTTTGGGTCACAATGTAGTGCCCAATGTGAGAAAGTTGGTTTTGCGACCTAGGTGATGGATCTTCCAGCAGGCAATGAGCCCAAACATCCTTCAAGAAGCCCCAGAAATGGATGGAAACAAAGAACTGCAGATTTTTGAAGTGGCAGCAATGAGTCCAGCTCTAAATCCCATTGAACACCTGGAAGAGATCTTAAATTGCTGTAGGGAGAAGACGCCTTCAAATATAAGAGACCTGTAGCAGATTATAAAGAAGAGTTCAAAATTCCAGTTGAGAGGTGTAAAAAGCTTGGTGATGGTTATAGGAAGCGATTGATTGCAACCAAATATTAAGTTGAGGGTGCAAACAATTTTGTCCAGACCATTTTTGGAGTTTTGTGTGAAATTATGTCGAATTTCCTTCTTTTTCTTTTTTTTGTGTTGTTCCAATACACAAAGGAAATAAACATGTGTTAGGCCCCTTTCACCTCAGCGTTTTGCTGATGTTTGTGGCTGATCTGGCAGGTGGTGTCGCATCTGCTTGATTGGCCGCCTAACGGCCCGGATCCGGCAAGCCCCATGCATTGTCTATGGGGCTTGCGGTCGGGTGCGGCAAATGAGGTTCTGCCGTATGCAGCAGATCTGGCACTTGCGGCGGCAAAAAAAATGCTGCTTGCAGCTTTTTTTTGCGGCCGCTAGTTTTCGGATTTGGCCGACCTGACGTAACCGCACTTGCCGCACCTGACCACAAGCTCCATAGACAATGCATGGGGCTTGCCGGATCAGCGCCGCAAGTGCGGCTCTTAGGGCCCTTTCACATCAGCGTTTTTCGTAATTCGCGGCAGATGCGGTGAAAAAAACGCATCTGCCGCGTTTGCCGCATAACCGTTCCACTTGCGGCGCGGTTGCGGTTTTTCCCATAGAAAGTATAGGGGGACTTGCGGCAGATGCGGCAAGTGCGGTTCTGCACTTGCGGCAGGTGCGGCAGCGAAAAAAACCGCGGCTGACCGCGGTTTTTTTCGCTGCCGCACCTGCCGCAAGTGCAGAACCGCACTTGCCGCATCTGCCGCAAGTCCCCCTATACTTTCTATGGGAAAAACCGCAACCGCGCCGCAAGTGGAACGGTTATGCGGCAAACGCGGCAGATGCGTTTTTTTCACCGCATCTGCCGCGAATTACGAAAAACGCTGATGTGAAAGGGCCCTTAGGCGGCAGATGTGGTAAATCTGCCGGATCTGCCGCACATCAGCGAAAACGCTGATGTGAAAGGCCCCTACTTGTAATAATTTTCTGGAACAATGTCGGAGCTGCCAACACTGTCGGCCATGACAATAAATGATACTATGCTGTAAACATTTTCTCTGTGATGTCTTTAGTTTCCTTAATAATTTTTTTTTCTGTCCTAATTTTTCGACAAGTTCAATTTACTTAATTGTGTGCCAAGCTTAGACTGGCACAATACATCTGCAATACGGATGTGCCAAGAAGGCATTTTAAGTAAAAATAAATTCACAGCCTTTTCTGAGAAGAGCTAATGCTTTATTTTTCTTTTCCTGTTAATAATGAATGTTTTCTTGTAAAACTATAAAAGAACATCACTTCTTGCCAAAGCAGCTGCAAAAAATTATCACAAAGAATTAGCCAGATCAGTCAACCCATTAATTTTCTAATATAGTATATGTCAGTAATCAAAACATTTGTTGTACGAGATCCACATCATGAGGAGTGTTTTTGTAAGATTGTGTGTTCTGAACAATGATGGGATTGTAATGTGAATTAAGTGGGACGATATTTGCATTTTTAAAATTTGTTTTCTGCTTTTTTTTTTTTTAACCTTCTTCTACAAGTTTTCAGAGCTACTTGAAAACAAAATGGCTAATTCTGTAATACATGGATAGACCATGTCCTCCCGAACTGCAGATGTTCTTACAGAATACTTATCATCAATCGGGGCCACCATTTTTCTCAGTGACTGGTGATTTTTCTAATATCTTTTTATGTATAAAACTTCTCAGTGTCCCCTAGAAGGGCTCAACTTTCTAGCAAAAGTCAAATCTGGACTTGCAGGTTATGTGTTCTTGGAATGCAGATTGGGATCCCACAATCCTTTATGGCCCCTGTCAAAATGAAAGTGAGAGAGCTCTGTCTTTTAATGTATCTAGTGCTGCTGCTGCATCATTTTCTAAGTGATGACCAAATGGTAATCACAGTAAGGATATATTACCATTGGTCGGCACTTAGTGAAAAATGCAGCAGTTTTGGGTTAGTGCTAAGTGTAAGATCTCATGTTAATATGCAAGATCTTGTGTTTTCACTGTGAAAGTGACTACTAGAGATGAGGTTTGGTTCGGGTCACCAAAATTCCTGCTGTTGAGCAAATCTGTTTGGGTGCTTTATGTTTGCAAAACACTGTAGCGAGCATTGCTGTGATCGGGCACAGTTTGTGCTTGACCCAGTGTGAGACGCTGTCACGGGTTTGTCATGAGGCATGGATGAGACTGTAGAGAACACTCGCAGAAGTTCATAGCGTTTGGCCAAACAGTCAAAATCCTAAGAAAATGTCTCTGTCGCTTTAAGAGGCATTCCATTTTAGTTAAAGCTGGAAGTCACTAGGACCCAGCTGATTCCTTACCTTGAGATGCCTATATATTTCCCTTGACTCCCAGGATGCACTGCTGGTGATAGCTGTTCAGGTGTTCCTGATTGCATCTAAGCTCAAAGCAAGTGTTTCCTGGAGTTTGTTGGTTTGCTACTTGGATTTGCTCAAGCTAAGTGTATCTCTTCCCTTCTTGTTTGTTTCCTTGTGCGTCTCTCTAGTTGCTAGTCAGGCTGACTAGTGATCACCCACTCTGATCCCTGTGTAGTAGGAGTCCAGGGACAGTCAGGGAATAGGTATCCTGGCGGAAACTGTATAGGGACGTTAGGGGAGCCAGGTTTCAGCGCTAGTTGTTCTAGGTGTCACCATCCTCCCTTTTTGCCCTTAGCATCAGGGACTCCTTTCTTTCCCTCTGTCGTTATCGAGCACTTGGTGTCTCCCTACACCCAGCGTAATAGACGCATGCAGTGTTTGATCAACTTACACTGAGGTTAAAAGCTTAGTTTTTGGGTGTAGTGTGTAGCCAAATTAATTTTGGGAAAAAAAAAACACCCTCCCACCCCTAAAATTGTTTTACTTATGGCTTGCTGTCTGTGGCTGGAGAGCTGAACTGTCAGTGACTTCCAATGAGGTTTGGGTCAAATTCAGGGTCACGAGAAGTGCGCCAAAACGTTTGGCTACACCACACAAACCCGAACTTCAAATGTTTCGCTCATCTCTAATGACTGCGAAGGGTTGTGGCATGTGACTCTGCATCCCGGGATCTCACAACCAGGATGTTTAGACCTGACCGTTGTTTGAAAGTCCGGCCCCTTTGGGAGATATTAGGGAGCTTTATGTCTACATGTGAGATACTATTTTAAAGTATATGTAGAAAAATCACGAACCTGTGACTGCCTACTCTTTTATGAAATACAAAGGGCAGGCCCGGATTGGTTAAATTGGCACTCTTGTTTATACAGGGTGACGAGTAACATGACTTCTCTTTAAAGGGATCCTGTCACCCCCAAAACACCTAATAAGCTACTAAAAGATGCCCTAGAGCATATTCACACTTGCCCTACACTCCTTTTAGCTCCTAAATGCATCTATTGAAAATGAAGATAAACGTTGTTAAACTACCTCATTAGTGATGTTAATAAGTGACTATTGTATGCATAGTCACCCAGGCAGGCTCTCCCTCTTCCTAATATCACGCCTCAATAGGCGTGATCTTCAACTCACATTCATATGCGTGCCTCCGCGCTCTCCTATGTCGGCCGGGGCTGCAGTGTGCGGCTGTATGACGCGAATCGCGTCATTTCCAGCTTCGGGTGACGTATGTACATCCGCGCCGCTCTGTTAGCTTCAATCCCCGCACTGCGCATGCGTGCTGGAGGCATAACAAAGCGACGCGGGTGTACCACGTCACCCGAAGCCGGAAATGACGCGATCCGCGTCATACAGCGCACACTGCAGCCTGGCTGACACAGAGGAGAGCGGGGAGGCGCGCATTTGAATGTGAGTTGAAGATCACGCCTATTGTGGCGTGATATTAGGAAGAGGGAGAGCCTGCCTGAGTGACTATGCATACAATAGTCACTTATTAACATCACTAATGAGGTAGTTTAACAACGTTTATCTTCATTTTCAATAGATGCATTTAGGAGCTAAAAGGAGTGTAGGATAAGTGTGAATATGCTCTAGGGACATCTTTTAATAGCTCATGAGGTGTTTTGGGGGTGACCGGATCCCTTTAATATCCATTTTTCCTATACCATTCGGGGGTCTGTTAAATTGACCAAGAGAAGCTGCAGAGAACTACAAATCTTATACAGATATTATAGTATGATATTACAGCCGTATATAACAGGATGCAACGCGTTGCTAGTCCTGTGCCACTCAGGCCTAATTAAGAGAGATACTGAGCAGGACCCTTCTCCTCCCCCCCCCCCCTTTTTTAAGATGACTAAAAAGGAATCTATCACTATGTTTTTGGTATCCCATCATAATAGCATAATATAGAAACAGAGAACCTGATTCCAGCAATATGTTACATATTGAGCTGTTTGCTGTCATTTTAATAAAATCACTGATTTCTGTGCTGTAGGTCTAGCAGTTAATTAACTGCAGAACCCTATATAACCCGCCCACTCCTGTGATTGACAGCTTTCTACGCATACACAGTGTACAGAGAAAGCTGCCAATCAGTGGAGGGGGAAAAAGAATTGTCAGCCCATCTTTTAATAAAATGCACAGATCCAAACATTCCAGCAGAAAATCAAAGCAAGTCTAAAGAAAGGAAGGATCCAGCACCAGTGATAATTCTTCATTTCAAAGCTCTAAAAATGGTTCCACATGGAAAAAAGACACCGTCTTATGGAAGGTTTACGCGTTTCGAGGACGCAAGCCTCTTTCATAACCCGTGTGAAGACTCACACAGCTATGAATATAAAACACCTAAGGAGACACATCCCCTAATCACACGTTCATTTAGGAACATACAAAAGAATATATCCTAATAACACTAAAAAAGAAAAACCATAAACATTCATAATTTATACAATGTACCATCAATAATGTAAAATTAATTTTGTTCCCTTATTCAGACTTTTTGGTATAGAAGTATCTAGCATGAGAATTTAATACGACTTGTGGTTCAAAATTGATGGAGTTATGCCCCTCATGAATATGATTAACTTCCTGGCAGCAGGCCATGTAGTCCTTTAATGATTAACTGCTGATTAATCAATGATTTTATCAATACTGCTCTAAGCAGCCCAGTATGTGACATATCACTACATCAGGGTCTTTGTCTTCACATTATCCTGCTCTCAGCTTAGTTGGCAAAAACCTAGGACAGAGTCTCGTTAAAGTGTCCAGTTATTGTTCTTGTTTTATTCCTCCTGGTCTCCTGAGTATTTTATGTTTTTTTTCCATTATTTAAATCAAACATTCAGTTACAGAGATATGGGTTATTTTGTTTACTTTTTTCTTTACCAAGTGGGTATTGCTCACAGGCCACAAAATTTTGCACAGTCCTACGTCTGGACCCCGAGAGCATCATCGGCTATGTTGTGAGGCGAAATTTTAACCCTGCGCCTTCCAGTTCACCAAACAATTTTGCCCCTATCTACATAATGGGGAAAAAGTGACAGTTACCAGTTGACAGTTGTGAATGAGAGGGGCTTAATGATAGCACCAAAGACTAAAAACATATACCAGCATATAGACACTAAGGTGGGGCCCCAGAATGTGATATTCACCATGCACGGGGACATGTATACACACCACACGCACACAAAGAGTAACAGCAAGTGTATAGTCGCTAAGGTGCAGCCCCAACATTGGATACTCACCACGCACCCAAACACACACACACACACACCACAAAGAGACACACACACCACACAGACAGACACAGATGTGCACAAATCGCCTCACACAACTCGTCTCATACGTGTGCTATCTTTAATTTTCAAAAATAAACATCTGATTAAAAACAACCAATGTGCAACACATGTGCCATATAGGGAATTAAGATTATGCAAATAGAGTCTGTGGAGCCTCGGTTAGGAGTCTCAAACACAGGACTAGCCAGATATCCCTCCAGGGAAGGACCCAGCCAAGGGGTGGCTCCTTGCGGAGAACACCATAACCACCATATGAAGTGGCCCTTTAAGTCAATATCCAACTCTTTTACAAGTTTACTGATATGACAAGGGAATACCAAGGCCAGGTATCCATCCACATACATCTGTTTCGGGGTGTTGCCCCTCATCAGTGTGGAGTAGGATTCTGGCTAGGTGGGAGCAAGGCCTAGTAGACCAAGATTGCAAAGTATTCACTGATCTCAGGGAGACCAGTCCAAGAAAACACTGCAGGCAGCTGGCTAAAGCGCTCAAACACAGTGAATTCCTAGGCACATTGCCCCCTGGGAAATATGAATATGCAAATAGAGTCTGTGGAGCCTCAGTTAGGAGTCTCAAACACAGGACTAGCCATATATCCCTCCAGGGAAGGACCCAGCCAAGCGGTGGCTCCTTGCGGAGAACACCATAACCACCATATTAAGTGGCCCTTTTAGTCAATATCCAACTCTATTACAAGTTTAGAGATATGACTGGGGAATACCAAGGCCAGGTATCCATCCACAGACAGCTTACAGAATACTTTGCAATATAGGGAATTAAGGCAGATGTCAGTCACATGAGCTGTGTATTATGTGTATGTGTGAGGTAATATATACTGCCTGGCCGGGGGGAGGGTTTACTATTGGCTGGAGATTTATTAGGCTGCCTATTGCAACCAATCACAGCTCAGATTCTATTTTCTTATAGGTCATTAATATGACATATTCAAATTCTATTTTGTTATAGCTAACAGCAGTTATTTATTAACCAGGGCGTAGCCGGGTACTACAGCTAGTTTTTTATAAATATTCTTCATCAGGCTCATGCGCTAAGTCTGACCTGTGTTATTCATGCAATTCAACCTTGACTCGCTTTGGCAGAAATTTTTCTTTTTACCTTAGCCTTAGTTGCATACTCTTCTGTTAAATGTGTCCTGTGAGTGACACCAGTTACATAAATATGGCGCCTGTCACCTTCCGTAGCTTTCAGAGCCATTGTATGTTAGTTCTTGACGTGTTGGTGCATTTCTGTAATGTGTTTTTGTTGTTCTTATTTTTTTCCACTTTTTTTTTGTAACTTTTCTAGAAAGTAAAGTTATTTAGTTTTTCATTCCCTGGTTTAATCAGGTGTAAAATGAGCTGGCATTTGGCTGCAGACACCAGAGTTTTGCTGTATGGGGCACATGAGCAAGTAATGTAATATTTATTCAGCACTGTGCTTTACACGGTTCAGTGTTTTACTCACCATATCTTTATGGTATCTGGTCTGCAACCTGCCTCTAGCACTCCACTGCTTAGTCATTGAAGTAGCATTGATGAGCCCTTAAGGGAGTAGCAAGCATCTACAGAAGTTTCCTTCAGTATGCTATTTCCATTTTTAGGTTCAAGCTTGCACATATTGTATAATGCATGCTGAAGTCCCTTGGAAAAATTCTTTAAAAAAAAATCCATAATGTAAAAGTAATGTTTAACTGAAACCGAGAATATAAAGCAAAATTTTCAATATAGTGAATTCTTTATGACTGCAGTGAAGGATGGCTAGTGTTACTTATGTATATAGAGGTAAATACAGTTGTGACCAAAAGTATTGACACCCCTGCAATTCTGTCAGATAATACTCAGTTTCTTCCTGAAAATGATGACAATCACAAATTCTTTGGTATTATTATCTTCATTTAATTTGTCTTCAATAAAAAACACAAAAGAGAATGAAGCAAAAAGCAAAACATTGATCATTTCACACAAAACTCCAAAAATGGGCCAGACAAAAGTATTGGCGCCCTCAGCCTAAGGGTATGTGCCCACAGGACGTTTTTTAAGCAGTCCTGAACGCTGCAAAACCTGAGGATCCTAGAGTCCTTGACAGGAGATTAGCTATGATCTTGTCTGCGTTTTCTGGGCATTTTTACTGCATTTTTTTTCCTGAGTTTTTTTCCATTGACTTTAGCAAAAACGCAGGAAAATAATTAACATGTCAATTCTTTCCCATCCGCACCAAAAACGTAGGTATTTGACAGTTCATGACACTTGCAAAACCAATGTGTGGGCACAGCGTTTCTGTGAAACACTTTGGTTTTGCTGGGAATCAAAAACGCAGGAACAAATTAGCATAAATTACCATAAAACCAATGGTTTTCTGCATGCAGAAAACACACAGAAAACGCAGCAAAAACATCCTGTGGGCACTCACCCTAATACTTGGTTGCACAACCTTTAGCCAAAATAACTGATCAACCGCTTCCGGTAACCATCAATGAGTTTCTTACAATGCTCTGCTGGAATTTTAGACCATTCTTCTTTGGCAAACTGCTTCAGGTCCCTGATATTTGAAGGGTGCCTTCTCCAAACTGCCATTTTTAGATCTCTCCACAGGTGTTCTATGGGATTCAGGTCTGGATTAATTACTGGCCACCTTAGAAGTCGCCAGTGCTTTCTCTCAAACCATTTTCTAGTGCTTTTTGAAGTGTGTTTTGGGTCATTGTCCTGCTGGAAGACCAATGACCTCTGAGGGAGACCCAGCTTTCTCACACTGGGCCCTACATTATGCTGCAAAATTTGTTGGTAGTCTTCAGACTTCATAATGCCATGCACACGGTCAAGCAGTCCAGTGCCAGAGGCAGCAAAGCAACCCCAAAACATTAAGGAACCTCCACCATGTTTGACTGTAGGGACCGTGTTCTTTTCTTTGAATGTCTCTTTTTTTCTCCTGTAAATTCTATGTTGATGCCTTTGCCCAAAAAGCTCTACTTTTGTCTCATCTGACCAGAGAACATTCTTCCAAAACATTGTAGGCTTTCTCAGGTAAGTTTTGGCAAACTCCAGCCTGGCTTTTTTATGTCTCGGGGTAAGAAGTGGGGTCTTCCTGGATATCCTACCATACAGTCCCTTTTCATTCAGACGCCAACGGATAGTACGGGTTGACACTGTTGTACCCTCGGACTGCAGGGCAGCTTGAACTTGTTTGGATGTTAGTTGAGGTTGTTTATCCATTATCCGCACAATCTTGCGTTGAAATTTCTCGTCAATTTTTCTTTTCCGTCCACATCTAGGGAGGTTAGCCACAGTGCCATGGGCTTTAAACTTCTTGATGACACTGCGCACAGTAGACACAGGAACATTCAGGTCTTTGGAGATGGACTTATAGCCTTGAGATTGCTCATGCTTCCTCACAATTTGGTTTCTCAAGTCCTCAGACAGTTCTTTGGTCTTCTTTCTTTTCTCCATGCTCAATGTGGTACACACAAGGACACAGAACAGAGGTTGAGTCAACTTATAGCCATGTAAACTGGCTGCAAGTGTTATTTAGTTATTGCCCACACCTGTTCGGTGCCACAGGTAAGTTACAGGTGCTGTTAATTACGCAAATTAGAGAAGCATCACATGATTTTTCTAACAGTGTAAATACTTTTGCCCCACCCCTTTTTTATGTTTGGTGTGGAACTATATCCAATTTGGCTTTAGGACAATTATTTTTGTGTTTTTTCATTGAAGACAAATTAAATGAAGATAATAATACCGTAGAATTTGTGATTGCAATCATTTTCAGGAAGAAACTGAGTATTATCTGACAGAATTGCAGAGGTGTCAATACTTTTGGCCACAACTGTAGATTGACAGACAGATTTAAAGGGGAACCTGTCATGAGATTCATGTTGCCTTTACCATAGGGAGCAAGAATTAGACACTTGTGGCTTTATTGCAGTCGTATGTTTTACGCCTCATTCAGATGACCGTTCATGGATGGCACTTGTATCTTCAGTAGCGAATGGGGTCATTCACAGGTCTGTGATTTTCGACCAACCAAGTGGTATTCATGCAAAATCGCAAAGGCATGTCCGATTTTGATCCGAGTGCCAAATCAAAATTGGCAATACAATTCCATGGGTCCATTAAAAAGTTGGACAGAACTCTGATGTCATCTGAGTGCAGTCCAATTTTCACAGACTGCTTGATAGGAGAAAAATAGAGAATTTGTTTTTCACGTTCAAGAAAGCTGATGACACTTAGAAAAACTCAATCTGGTTTTCTCGAACGTCAAAAACAACAGACGTCTGTATGAGGCACTCACTCTAAGCACTAAATGACTATTTAGACTAGGGGTATCCAACTCCAGGCCTCTAGGGTCGCACATAGTGTGTATTTTCACTATTTCCTTAGCCTTTGACAGTTGATAATGAATTCTCCTGCACAGGTGATGATTCCAATTGTCAAATGGTAAAGAAATCCTGAAAATATAACTGTGTGCGGCCCTCAAGGCCTGGAGTTTTAGACCCCTGTTTGAGACTAAGCTTCAAAACTTGTAGAGAGACACAGATCTAATTAAAATTATACCTTTAGTTTCTAAATCCTTTGCTACATTTGCAAGAAATTGTTGTTAATTCTGATATGCCTGGTGCACACTTGGCATGGCCAATCAGTTCAGTGCACACTCCCACCTACTTATCTTACCATCTACCGGAAGCCTTCTCTTCATTGATTGACAGCTAGAGCTTTACAGGAGACAGATGGAAAACAAGTATAGTAGAGGGGAAGGTGCACTGAACTGTTCAGTCACACCAAGGGTGCACTGAGCGCCTAGATAGCATATTTCACAATGAAGGACAATTTCGGGCAAACACCAAAATGGACATGTATCAATACAATCATATACAACACTCCATTATACAGTCATATAAAAAGGTTTGGGCACCCCTCTTAATCTTACTCTTTTTTTTTTTGTTGTTGTTTAAAATTGTTTTTTTGCAACAGCTATTTCAGTGTGATATATGTAATAACCGATGGACACAGTAATATTTCAGGTTTGAAATGAGGTTTATTGTCGTAACCAAAAATGTGAAATATGCATTATTTAAAAAATTGACAGGTGCCAAAGTATGGGCACCCTTCTGATTTTCATGATTTGAATACTCCTAACTACTTTTTACTGATTTACTGAAGCACTAAATTGGTTTGGTAACCTCATTGAGCCTTGTACTTATTAGCCCGGTGTATCCAATCATGAGAAAAGTGTGTCCACTTGCAAGTTGTTCTCCTAGTTGCATCTTCTCTGAGGAGTGGCATCATGGACTCCTCAAAACAGCTCTCAAATGATCTGAAAAAAAAGATTGTTCAACATAGTTGTTCAGGGGAAGGATACAAAAAGTTGTCTCAGAGATTTAACCTGTCAGTTTCCACTGTGAGGAACATAGTAAGGAAATGGAAGACCACAGGGACAGTTCTTGTAAAGGCCAGAAGTGGCAGGCCAACAAAAATATCAGAAAAGCAGAGAAGAAGAATGGTGAGAACAGTCAAGAACAATCCACAGACCACCTCCAAAGACCTGCAGCATCATCTTGCTGCAGATGGTGTCACTGCATCGGTCAACAATATAGCGCACACTGCACAAGGAGAAGCTGTATGGGAGAGTGATGTGAAAGAAGCCGTTTCTGCATGCACGCCACAAACAGAGTCGCCTGAGGTATGCAAAAGCACATTTGGACAAGCCAGTTTCATTTTGGAAGAAGGTCCTGTGGACTGATGAAACAAAGATTGAGTTGTTTGGTCATACAACAAGTCGTTATGCATGGCACCACAAAAACACAGCATTCCAAGAAAAACACTTGCTACCCACTGTCAAATTTGGTGGAGGGTCCATCATGCTTTGGGGCTGTGTGGCCAATCACGGCATCGGGAATCTTGTTAAAGTTGAGGGTTGCATGGATTCCACTCAGTATCAGCAGATTCTTGAGAATAATATTCAAGAATCAGTGTCAAAGTTGAATTTATGCCGGGGATGGATCTTTCTGCAAGATAATGATCCCAAACACCGCTCCAAATCTACTCAGGCATTCATGCAGAGGAACAATCACAATGTTCTGGAATGGCCATCCCAGTCCCCAGACCTGAATATCATTGAACATCTGTGGGATGTTTTGAAGCGGGCTGTCCATGCTCGGCGACCATCAAACTTAACTGAACTGGAATTGTTTTGTAAAGAGGAATGGTCAAAAATACCTTCATCCAGGATCCAGGAACTCATTAACAGCTACAGGAAGCAACTAGAGGCTGTTATTTTTGCAAAAGGTGGATCTAGTAAATATTAATGTCACTTTTCTGTTGAGGTGCCCATACTTTTGCACCTGTCAATTTTTAAAATAATACATACCGTATATACTCGCGTATAAGCGAGTTTTTCAGCCAAAAATTGGGCTGAAAAGTCCCCCCCTCGGCTTATACGCGAGTCACTGTATACTGTATACAATGTATACAGTATACAGTGCCCCCCATCAGTATACAGGGCCCCCCCCGCCGCAATCCTGTAAAGGAAGAGATTAGTATACTTATCCCTGCCGCTGTCCCGCCGCCATCGCGATCCTCCGTCTTCTTCCGCTTCCTCCAATGGGCGCAGGCAATAACGTCAATGTCTGCACGCCAGAGGAGGAAGCCGGAAGAAGACGGAGGATCGCGAATGGCGGCGGGACAGCGGCAGCGGGACAGCGGAGGGATAAGTATACTAATCTCTTCCTTTACAGAATTGCGGCGGGGGGGCCTGTATACTGATGGGGGGGCCTGTATATACCTCTGGGGCATCTGTATACTACCACTGGGGCTGCTGTATATAGATGGGGGGGCCTGTATATACCTCTGGGGCATCTGTATACTACCACTGGGGCTGCTGTATTAGATGGGAGGGCCTGTATATACCTCTGGGGCATCTGTATACTACCACTGGGGCTGCTGTTTTACTGATGGGGGGGCCTGTATATACCTCTGGGGCATCTGTATACTACCATTGGGGCTGCTGTATACTGATGGGGGTGCCTGTATATACCTCTGGGGCTTCTGTATACTACCACTGGGGCTGCTGTATATACCTCTAGGGGCTTCTGTATACTACCACTGGGGCTGCTGTATATACCTTTGGTGCTTCTGTATACTACCACTGGGGCTGCTGTATATACCTCTGGGGCTTCTGTATACTACCACTGGGGCTGCTGTATATACCTCTGGGGCTTCTGTATACTACCACTGGGGCTGCTGCTGTATATACCACTGGGGCTGCTGCTGTATACTACCAGTGGGGAGGCTGCTGTATACCACACTGCTGGGGGCTGTATACTTGTGCTGGGGTCCACCCTCGGCTTATACATGAGTCAATAGGTTTTCCCAGGTTTGGGGGGCAAAAGTAGGGGGGTCGGCTTTTACACGAGTATATACGGTATTTCACATTTTCAGTTAGTACAATAAACCTCATTTCAATCCTGAAATATTACTGTGTCCATCAGTTATTACATCTATCACACTGAAATATCTGTTGCAAAACAACAATTTTAAACAAAAAAAAAAGAGTAAGATTAAGAGGGGTGCCCAAACTTTTTCATATGACTGTATATTGGTAGAGGTGCTTGAGTAGGGTTCCAATTTTTAGTATATAGTAATAGTATTAAACTCGGCACTCAAACAAGTGATCTCAAAAATAGTGAATATTTAATGGTGACCATCCAGAATCCAACAGCAGAGATTATATATAATCTTTTGGTGTACACTTGACCTTCATCAAATATGTTGCTTTGGTGGAAAGGCACTGTGAATGCATGTACTCACAGTCTTATACAGAAGCCATTCCTGCAGATTGCAGCGTCTTGGACAATAGAAAGGTTAGAAGCACAAGGTATGATGACTAATCACAATGGAGGCACTTCCATTTTGGTTAGCAGACTCCCCTTAAAATTATGTAATTCATCTGATTGTGGCTAATATTTCATTTAGATATCGTTAAAAGAAAATGTGAATTTCTCAATTTACCTTTAATTTATATGATGGGTGAGTGCTGAAACCCCTGCTAATCTCCAGAGAGTGGGTCCAGTGTCTCCCTTCACCATTGGAATAGAGTAGTAGTGTGCTGCTTGACCATTACTCCAATCACTATTAAGGTAATAGCATACTAATAATACATGTATGCACTACTGCCCCATTCACACAGCAGATACAGGGCTACAGTTTTGATCATGGATTGGGGGTCCCAGTGGTAAGACCACCATTGTTCATATATTTACAGCCCACTAGTTGATTTTTCAGGGTCAGACGTGTCCTCCAGTATCAATAGATACTTTTTTGGGCCCAGCCTCTGACACAATAATAAGCCACAATAGTCCAGAAGAAGAAAACCACATTGGGGTCAAACACTTGCCACTTGACTTAACGAAATTTCGTCCATGGGTGAACATATCATTGGTTCAACCTGTCTAGAAGCCTGCAGGGCCCAAGAGTTATGTGGGCTCATTTCTACCTCCACAGTTGTGCATGATGATGAGCTTTTTGGTTGTAAAGGGCCCATGTATTGTTTTTTTACAGGGTCCCTTTTCTGTCTGTTTCTGGCAGTGGTTTCATGAACAAGTAGAAAGTAAAAGTGGGCATGTGTAGATTCTGTTTATATTGAAGGTGGACACATCAGGATAAAACCATATAAAATCCAGTCCATGATGAAGAGGCAGGAGTGCCTTGAAACGGGTATAGTATTAAAGCAAACTTTTATCCGAAGACCTTTTTGAATTATCTGGTAATTCAGCGCGGAGGAATCGCATATTGCTCTTCTCATCTCTGATTTGGTGTTGATCAGCCGTGCAACTGTAGCAGCCTGTTTCACATGCATTAGTAGTTTTGTCACACACAACCGCCGCAGGTGACGAGACCTCCTCTTCCTTTTTACCCCATTTTTTACCAGTTGAAACCCTATTGCACTTTTTTTCTGCCTTAGTTTCCAATCTTTTTTTGTAATGAGTCAAAGAAACCAAAGGCTCAGACTGGCCTATGGGGGAACAGGTGAATCCCCTGGTAACCCCTGTGCATGACTGGGCCCCTATTGGAGATTTAGTTGGGACGTTGTACTTGATACCCATGTAATTACACAGGCAGCATCTCATCTTTCATGTAATAACCTACTCAGTGTATCATTATACATAAGCAGAGGTAAAGCTGTGATTGAGGGTAATGTAATATTTACATGTAGTAGAAGAACGGCCTCCATAGTCATTGATACTGGTCAGTCCTTGACACACAGTCTAACACTGCCCATACTTATTAAGAATGTGCACAACCACCTACAATCTATTGCTACTAACTGTTTCTGGTAGAAGATGTCAAGGAGGAAGAATGATTGGCAGCTTGTCAAACTCCCAATACTTTTGTTGGAGTCGGGCATTGGTCTGTAGCTCTTAGAAACACTAGGCAGAGACAGGTGTTCATATGTATGGGGAGTCATGAGAGATGTGTGGGCACCTGCATGCAGACACTTGGCTTACACCCACCATACTTTCACCGCAGACTTTTCTTTTGCCTGACATTGCGAGTTGTTCACTTTTATAAATTGTCCTGTTGTACAGCCATGATTGAGAAAAGCCCAATGTCATCGAAGGTTGATTACTTCTAATCTCCATTGTTTGCTGCCTGTATTGTTTTAGCAGACTGTTATCACCAACGTTAATTACACGGATTTTACCGCTATCTTGTTTAGATTATGCCAGTAATGATGGAGGGCAGACACGTAAAACCAAGCTGGAAAGAAATAATTATAGGCAAGCTTGATGTAAAATTGCCTTCATATTACCTGCAGCACATGATTGACAGCTTCTAAGGTAAAACTCATTTTAGAAGTAAAGAATCCTATTTCCAGATACCATCAATTTCCTTTGTATAACATAAAGCAGCAGTAATAGCTGTGGAACCTTGCAGTAATATGGATATTATCTTGGAAGCTGACACCATTTCATATTAGTAATTATCTCTCAATTAAAAGTCTCTGTTGTGGAAATTATTCATTTTTCTTTCCTTTTTTTTTCTTCTCTACCTGAAATGTGACTTTCCTAGTACTGCATTGTTCATCAAAGATGGGTGCGCAGGAGCCTGCTCGAGAGATTCTACGACGGTCTCCCTACAGTTTGTGACTTTATAGGAGTCCTACGACCTGACAAAAGAAAATGGAAAGTCTGGCAGTTGTGGTTTTATAATAGAATGGACTCAAAATTAGAGATGAGCAGACCCAAACTTTAAAATTGGGTTTTCGTGCCAAATGTAGACCTTACAAGTAGTCCGTGTTAGAGTTCAGAGTTCTGGTGCTTTACATATTAAAACCACTGGAGTGATTGCTGCTCTCAGGTACACTCAGTGCTTGAGTGCTTGGCCCAGTGTGAGCAGCTTATAGTGTTTGAATGACTTGTATTTGGGGTTAAATTAGCATTATCAAATGTAGTGCCCGCACCGCCCCATGACCGACACCTCCTACTGTATCCCCACCCGCCCCTCGTAGACTGTGAGCCCTCGCGGACAGGATCTTCTCCTCTCATGTACCTGTATGACCTGATTGTCCACATTTATTGTACTTGTCCTAGTATGCCCTTTCCACATGTAAAGCGCCATGGAATATAATGGAGCTATATAAATAAATAATAATAATAATAGTGTGTACTATTAAAATAAAACTCTGCCTTTCCTCCCCCGGAAGTGCTTTGTTTATCGCTGGTTGAATGTGGGCAGAGAGTCAACTTGTCCAGCCAGATACTTCCAATGAGGATTGGGTCAAGTTCGTGTCCAGAACAGAACTTTATAAAGTCTGGCTGAACCACCTAGAACCTGAACTTCCATAGGTTCGCTCACCTCTACACAAGATACATGTCACCCCTAAAAAACCTTCTAATTGGTAGAAGTCCTTTAATGGACATCCTCTGAAGGATATATCTGTTTCAGGTAAAACTGGTTATGATCAGTATGGCCCCTAAAAGTTCTTACATGGAGGTTTCCACCTAGGTTCCCCAGTGTGCATAAAGGAAACCTGCTATGTTGAAATGTTAACTGATCTGGGAGAGTCAGGGAAGAGAGGTTTTGGACAAACATCCAGATGATAGCTCTCTAATGAGTATGGTGGATTTTAGGGAAGTGAGAAAGTTTAATGCGTATTTTGAATATTTTAAGAGGGTAGTCAGCCAACACAGCCATATTTTCTGGACTTCTGGCCAAGGACATCTGTTTTTTTCTTTATATGTCTTTGTGTTGCTCCTGATATGCTGGAAATACATTCTATTAAAATGCTAAGAATTACCCTAATAGGGAACGTGGGTGACATGTAATACATGTTCTGTAATGGCAGTCCCAGTAGCCATATGCCTAAGATAACTTGTGGAACAGAATTGACTTTACTTATTTAACTTTTCATTTTTGACCGAAACAAATAAATACAGTATGTATTTACCACATAGGCATTTATAACAAATTCCAAACTATTTGATTTGCCCCCATTATTGCATAGAAACACGTTTGCTCCACATTTCTTCTGTTACTTTTACTGTACTATACCTTACTATACCTTACTAAAAGGGACTTTCCAGTGTTTATCACCCTTGCAGTTACGACCACTGGTGCCAACATGTATAGCACTTGATCAGTTCCGTCATTGATTGACTACAACAGTCAGGTTTACCAAGACTCGCGCAGTCCACTGACATAACAGCGTCTGAACTGTCGAGGAATTAAACAGGTGAGAATAAGGAGTACAGTATAGTATAGACTACTACTTTGTCTTTTACCAATTATTTTTATTAAGAAAACCCCTTTTAAACATGCTCTCTACACCCCAATCCACATATTGTTCTTTTCTCCTGACGGACGAAAACATTTCCAATTACATAAGAGCAGACTGAATAGTCCACCTACTATCTTATTTGTATTTGATTGGGGGTCTCCAGATATTTCTTGTATTTCTTGTAGTAGTACAAGCTGTTGGTTGCTATTCTATAAGCCTTTTTTAGTGTATCCACATGCATCTTGTATAATTAAAGAATGGAAAATATTTCATTTGTATCCATCGATAATGCAGGGTGATATAGAGTGTTTTTAGCCCTATTGAACTCCTCTTAGCCCTACAGCAGTGAGGCAGGATGAAAAGGCAATATGGATTGATTCAGAATATTTGCAGTTGATTCTGTGAGCTAACCCTGGGATGCCCCAAACATGCTTTTCTCTATTTTTAGTATGAGAATTTGATGAATGCAGACACCAATATAAAGCATGAAGTAATATAGATCTTAAGCATGAGAGAATGAAAGCTTTGTAGAACTGCCGCTCCTGGCGGTTGACGTAGCAGCTGGACTCCCATTAGTGTGGAGGCAGCGTCAGCTGTCTTTATTTGTTTCTTTTTTTACTTTTAGCAGGTTTTTTCATACTTTTTAATTTTCTTTAAGCCCTGTATACATATAAGCAAAAATAAATAGAAGCAGAAGATGAATTACCGTCAGTCAGCCATCTTTTTTTTTTTTTTTTGTATTTTTATAGTTTTTTTGTAAAGCCCTGCATTTAATTAGTTGAATATAAATGGATGCAGAAGATGAATTATCACCATTCCCAGACCCGCTGCCTGTCCTGCATGTTATTATTATTATTATTTATTTATATAGTGCCATTGGTTCATGGCGCTTTACATAAGCAGTGGGGTTAACAAGGACAGGTACAGTACATATGAGCAGTCAATGCTTGCTGATACACGACGGGAGAGGATCCTGTCCACGAGGGCTCACAGTCTACAGGGGTGGGGGAGGACCTTTACATTCACATAAATTTCACTAGGAAGACTCCCTAATGCAGTGTGAGACAGTGAGGGGGATCATATCCGAGGGGAGCTATGTGTCCCCCAGAATGTACACTGTCACGTATTGAACCCAGTATGGAATATAGGATAGAGGGACGCTCCACTCCAGGCCGGGTCTTGTAGGTTTTCCCCAGAGGGAGACACGGGGTTAAATGCTAGATTAGAAGACAGGGCGGGGTTCTCTGTGGAGCGCTTCAGCCTGAGCTGAGGCCGAAGAGGCTGCTGAGTGGTCAGGTTAGGGCTGTGAGAGGCTGTGTACTGTTACAACACGCCCTAACCTAGGAGCCCATTGTGACCTCGACTGGAGAGAACTCCTAACCTGAAGGGACCGTGTTACTGAACAGTGGATGTATGCATTGCACCCGGCTGCGCCACGGAACCCGGCAGCTTGTGCCACTTCTGTGCCTCATGAATAAATCCGGGTACTGTATGAACTGATACCGGGCTCACTGCCGTTTGTCTTGCAATCCCAGCACTACCTCACAGCAGTTATTAATGCAGTACGTGCCCATGATCAGGATTCCCCGCGTATTTTTGCTGCGTACAAAGTGCTGCGTTGTACATTGCCTGCAGAGTGGATTAGATCTCTAGAAATCTCCTGCCCACTGTACTTTTTTACGCAGCATAAACTAACCTATGGTGCAGATTCCCGAGCTCTTGTGGAAACCTACCTCTTCTCAGCTGGAGGACACAGCGGAAATACGATGCACCCAGAATCCTGATTGTTGGCACAGGCGCTGTGTTCTTCCATACAGCACACTATCGTGTCTTCAAGAGGAATGATGCAGCGTCTTCTGATCATGCACACTTACCCATAAATACAAAACTTCCATAGGGCTGTTGAATTCGCCGCATCAGTGTTACCACTGATTCACGGCATCTGCAGCTCATCAAACATCATTTTAAACAGGAGAAACATATGAGCTTTTTGCTTTACAAATTTTATATATTTATTAGGAAACATACATACATGGAGTAGGTGATATTAAAATTGCACAGCAAATTCATTGGTACATTATCCAGTAATATGCTCACAGAGCTCTTGCATAATTCATTAAGGGCAATTAATACATAAGGGGGTCACATACAAAACGGTCTAACAGGTATATTACAATGATTTTTAGTATTAGACAATTGTCAAACTGCCCATGATGCAGTGACCCAGGTACAGAATCAGTATTGCCCATACATAATTGCAGTCTCAGAACTCCTAGGACTCCTATTGAAGAAGCACTAACTACCATAACACGCGAAACGCGCGTTGGAGTCTGGCACTGGTGGGGGGAATCCCCTTTCTCAGCACTAAGCACTTTACTGGTATGATTGTTACTTCCATGTTCTGAGACTGCAATTATGTATGGGCAATACTGATTCTGTACCTGGGTCACTGCATCATGGGCAGTTTGACAATTGTCTAATACTAAAAATCATTGTAATATACCTGTTAGACCGTTTTGTATGTGACCCCCTTATGTATTAATTGCCCTTAATGAATTATGCAAGAGCTCTGTGAGCATATTACTGGATAATGTACCAATGAATTTGCTGTGCAATTTTAATATCACCTACTCCATGTATGTATGTTTCCTAATAAATATATAAAATTTGTAAAGCAAAAAGCTCATATGTTTCTCCTGTTTAAAACACTTACCCATAAAGTATCAAATCTTGTCCACCGTCTGTTTAAGGCCCCCTTTCGTAGTAAGCGAATTGTAAGATGTTAAACACACAGAGACGCCCGCTGAGCCATGACTTCGCTTCTATGTTAGAACTCTGTGTGCAGCTGTATAGCATCCATCATATTCGCCCCCTCCCCATTCATTCCTTGTGGATGACAATTTGTTCTTAATTTTTATCCAGTTGAGTATGCTGTTGTTGAACCCTGTATGAGACATGTCCACATACTTCCATATGAAGGCACATAAACCAGTGCGAGTGCCAAAATGACTGCTTCCTTCAATTTGGGAGATTGTGTAGAGTTATAATCCAGTCATATACAAAAGCCTAAAGGTTAATAATATGTGACTAAGCAAACAGAAGCAGTATTGCAAATTCTGATAAGTGGTGTCGAAAGCCTTCTGCACAGTGTCCTAAAAGACTTGTGGTGGTAGAAGAGTTTGCCACTGCTTAAGTCAAGTACAAAAAAAATAGATTTGATGGTTCCATAAAATTATCCGACTGAGCAGCGGACGAAGAAACAGCATAAAAATGGCGGACATATTATGCTTCATTTATTTCCATCTTATAGTCACTAAATAAAGGGATCAAAGGAGTCTGAGCACTTTTTACTCCCCCCAAAGAGCTGATTGCACTATACAGAGGTAATCCAGGCTCTAACGCCCTGTGAGATGCAACCGTGAGAACCCAGTTGGAGACAGCCCTTCATAGGTAAAGTCCAGGGCTCTATTGCTGAACGCTCCCTATGTTGGGGCTGTCCATGATGTGTACGAATGTGCCAAGTTCACCATCGCGTTGCTATTCTGAATACTTGAGCCAGGAAAGGGGTTGGTCTGAAAGAGAATCTAGTGCCATTAAATGGGTTTTCCCACGAACAAAGTTAATTTTAAAGTCCATTTTAATTCATAGATTTTGCAATAATCATTTCCACAATTGGATGTATAAAAAAATGTTCTTGTGCTGAGATAATTTTGTATAGCAGGGACACATAGATAAGATTATCTCAGCACAGGAGATGTGGTATGATCAGACCATGTCCCTCTACAGCCAGACACATCCATTACACAGTACATAGCAGGGACACATATATAAGATTATCTCAGCACAGGAGATGTGGTATGATCAGACCATGGTCCTGTACAGTCAGACACATCCACTACACAGTACATAGCAAGGACACATATATAAGACTAGATGGTGGCCCAATTCTAATGCATAGGGTATTCTAGAATATGTATGTAGTTTATTTATGAAAATTTAAGAATAATGCAAAGCGAAGCTGGGTTTAAATCCTGCGCCAATATTGCCAATTGCTGGGAACCGGCCAGGCGCAACCAATCAGCGAAGCGTGTTTGAAATTGCGCGCCAATTTGCGGGCGGACTGTCCCTGTTGCTGATTGGTCGTGGGCGGCTGGCCTTACCAATCAGCAACGCAGGATTTGCGTTACAGACAAACAGACAGAAGTTGACAATTATATAGTAGATACCTACAGTAGTACCAGTGTGCAGCGGTGCCTGAGTCCAGGTGGGGGCCGGGGGACAGCGGCCAGGTGTGGGTAGGAAGGGACCAGGGAACAGCGGACAGAAGGGGCCAGTTGTGGGCAGAAAGGGGCCTGGGAAGAGCAGCTGGGTGCGGGCAGGAGGGGGCCGTGGAAGAGCGGGCGGGTGCAGGCAGGAGGGGGCCGGGGAAGAGCGGGCGGGTGCGGGCAGGAGGGGGCCGGGGAAGAGCGGCCAGGTGCGGGCGGGGAAGGTTGCATACTGACGATCAGTATACGCAGCCTTTTGGACGCAGCATCTTGCCGCTGCATCCAAAACCCTGTGTAGTACAGTATAAGCATAGTGGATGGGCTTTTAAGAAATCACATCCTAGCGAGAAGATATGTAGCGGAAGCATGGGACCTATGGGCTAAACACCCTCTGGCAATGCGAATATCACATTAACCACTTTTGGGACTTGAAAGTTGCCCTCCGGCTGTCCGTCCCGTGTACGATTGTCCCCACAGTTCTCGGGCCTAGACCCCTGTTCCTGTTCCTCCTCCTATGCCGATTCCCCCCCTCCATCTGGTCCACATATTGCCCCCTATCCCAGGGGCATCAACCCTTAACCTTTTCATCTTAGTCCCACTCTCCCTCTTTACTCTAATTATCTCTATCTTTTACCTCTACTCCTCGTCATTGATCTGACTCTGATAAGGTGGGCTGCATACATTTAGGCAAATGCCATCACTAATGAATCACTACTATAAGCAGTGTCTACCATGCTTGCTATAAGGTAATGGCGAAGAGTTAGGAAACTCCCAAAAAAGATTTGTACAGCAATATTAACGGAACTTTGTTTGAATATTTAATCATTTGTTCCCTAGGTGGCTCCATTTCTACGCAACAAGTAATGGCATATAATTCCCTGGCATTATAATTACACTTTAACACAGGATACTGGGCAGATTTGGAGCCACTAATATTGAATAGTGAATAGTGAATGTTGAAGATTGTCTAGAGACAAAGTTGCTGGTAATTTAACGCATACCGTACTTAATTGTCAAGATTGTTTCCCAAACTTATTTGAGATACATGCTGACCACCTTTGTACTGTCACCCTTTGTCTTTATATTTGTTTGTTGGAATTGCTGTGAATTTATAATAAAAAACATATTGATGAAAAAAAAAAAAAAAAAGAAATCCCATCCTCACTATGCTTAACCCGACCGCAGCGATCTGACAGCTGTGGTGCAGGTTGCCACCATTCCGCTCACATCGGGTAACTGCAGGGAGAATCTGCCCTGCACCCACCGCACATGGTGAGTACAGGGCGGCTGTGGTCTCCCGGCGGGCACCCACAGCTTCACTCAGGTCCGGAGGAGCTACGTCCAACAGGCAGCTCCTCTGGACTGTGAGCACACAGCCTGATTGTTTGGAAAAATCAAAACCAAATCTGTTTTGATTTGTAAATGAAAGTCGCTATTCAGGTGAATGGCTCTGTGAAAAAATGAGTGTGCTGTCCATTTTTTAGGCTAGTTTCACACTAGCTTTATTTTAATCTGGGGGGGATGCGGGTTAAAACAGCTTCCCCCCTGATTTCCCCAGAGTCCCCCGCAATGATGCAACTGGATGCACCCGCACCAGTATTATCACTTATCCGGGCTCAAGGATCAGTGATTATACCAGTGCAGGAGCAGACAGTTGCTTAATGGTTTCTGCTGGATGAAGGGTGTGCCATTTGGAACTGCATTCTTGGCATGTACAGTTCAAAAACCCGGAGCCGACGTCCGGATCCAGCGGAATCCGGAGTACTCCGCATCTGCGTTACATAGAGCCCAATTTTAATTCATCCTGCATTGTCCCATATCCAATTTACATAGAGCCCTATTTTAATTCGACCTGAATTGTCCTGTATTCAGGTGGTCATGGTTTTTGATACGGTGATCAAAAATGCACCAAAATGTACCAAGGGAAAAACTGTGACCACCGGGAGCAGGGAAAAAAAGTGCAAAACTGGATGCACCCACAAGTTCATCCGGTTCCATTGAAAGCCAATGGGGCCGAAAATGGATGCGGGTGCATCCAGTTTCAGCCGGATTCACACTGATGAGAAAACAACACCAATGTGAAACAAGCCTTACTGAATGATGCATAGGGAAAGCTTGGAATTTTTTATATTTGCTAGCAAATAAAACACATGCCACACTGATCATGAAAACGAACACATAGACCAAAAATGAATGACAACAGAACTGATGAAAAGGATCAGAAAATATTGTCTTTCCTTGCTGCTCCTCCACTTCTCCCCTCTGCAAATCCCTCCATCTGGCTCCCAATTGCCCAGCATAATCCAATACTAACATTGAATGACAAAGCCGTCCACAATCTGTCTCCCCCATATACAGTGGTGTTCAAAAGTCCTGCATAGGCGTGAAGAAAACTATATATTTCATACTTCTTCATCATTACAGTGAAACTGGTGGAACATATGTTTTTGTAATCCCTCATTGTATGCCATACTCATTTTGAATGTCACAAGTGTATAAATTGTTATGGTATGCGCATTTTTGATATTTTTTTTTACAGCATAACCATACCTACACCAGTACAGTGTGTAGAATGGTGAACAGGTTTCTAAGTTCATTAACTTCCAATGCAAGTTCACACAGACTTTAATTTTACTTTTTAAGATTTATTATTTTTTTATTTAATTCAGAGTCTGGGCCTTTTGAGTGCATCTTTAGCTTCTAATACTTTATTGGCCGCCTTTGCTCTGGAGCACCAACGTGCATCTCTGTGGCATTGCGTGAACAAGCTTCTGCAGATGTTCACGAGTGATGATGTGGTTCCAGGCCTGTATCAAAGCCTCAATATACTCTCTCTTGGTCCTTGGCTGTTTTTTAGATATCTCTATTGATACCTTGTGCCACAAATTTTCAATTGGATTGAGGTCCGGGGACTGGGCTGGCCAGTCAATAGTAGCCACCGTGTTCTTTTTTTTCCATTCCGTTACTGTCTTAGCTCTGTGACAAGGAGCATTATCATCCTGGAAGATATAATTCCCTGAAAACAGGTGTTGAGCAGAAGGCAGCATTTTCTTATTAAGGATGTCTATGTATTTTTTTGCATTAACCATACCCTCCACAATATGAAGCCTTCCAACACCATTGGCTGCCATACAGCCCCAGACCATTACTTTCATCGGATGTTTCACAGTGAAGCTCAAACACTCTGGCTTGTCCTCTTCATGTGGAAACCTTCTCACATAAGACTTGCCATCATTTCCTAAAATGCAAAAAGTGCTTTCATCACTAAATCGCACTTTTTCCCACTCCTCCTTCCACCATTTTGACTATTTCAATGCCCACAGTTTTCGCCTTTGTCTTTGTATGGCTGTCATCAATGGCTTCTTTCGGGCCTTGCACTCTCTTAATCCTGCTTCCATACATCTCTTCCTAACAGTTGATGTCGCTACCTTAATATTGCACTTTTCTTGCCATTCTTGCAGAAGCTGAGGAGAGGTGAGCTTTCAATTGGCAAGGGATGTTCTTATCAGTACTCTATCCTCCCTTTTAGTTGACTTTCTGGGCCGACCAGATCTGGGCCTGTCCTGGGTAATTCCAAGCTGCTTATGTTTCTGCAAAATTCTTACGACTGTACTCTGATTACAGCCGACCTTCCTTGTGATCTGGGGCCAGTATAACCCTCTTCATGTAGCACCACAACTCACACACGATCCTCCGCTGACAAACGTCTGAAGGCTCCCATCATAGAGCTCTACAGTATGATTCACTAGATAGACCAACAGATAAAACACACAAACAAAGCAGCAGATGTGATGCAATGTAATGAAATCTGATTGGCTGCCATATCCAGGTTATGATTGGTCACAAGAACCTCATCTGTGATTGGCTAATTTTGGATCTGAAGCTGTACAATATTTACTTGTGCTTTCAATTCCCATATTGTTGCAATAATTTCAGGCAAAACTGCTTCAAAAGCTAAAAATATTACAGGGAGAGAATGCAAAATTGTATTCTGAACAAAACCATGTATAATATGTCATATTAGCATCAAAGATATTCGACAGAAAACGTTTAAAACTTGAAAAATCTATTTATCCTATGCCTATGCAGGACTTTTGAACACCACTGTATCTCTGAACTAATCTCTCGATATCATCCAACTCGTAATCTTCGATACTCCCAAGACTTCCTTCTTTCCTACACATTTGTACGTTCCTCATCTAACCGCCTGCAAGACTTCGCCCGAGCATCCCCCATCCTCTAGAATTCTGCACAACAACCGACTGTCCCCTACAATCGGAACCTTCAAGCCGAATCTGAAAACCCATCTTTCAGAACAGCCTACAATGACCATGGTACCACCTCACTACCACTGGACCCGGCACTCCACCACCACCAGAGCAGACTCAACCTACTGTTTCCCTTCCCATTGCCCTGTAGAATGTAAGCCCGCAAGTGCAGGGTTCTCTCTCCCCTTTGTACCAGTCTGTCACTATTAGTTTGTTCATTGTATTTTTAACTTATTTGTATGTAACCCTTTGTTATGTACAGCACCATGGAATCAATGGTGCTCTATAAATTAATAATAATAATTGTCATATTGTTTCCTTATGCATCTTCATTTCTAATAATGCACAATTTGTTTTTCTTCTAGAAATAAGTTCGGAAAACCTGCGCAATTGTTTCAAGATCATCAACGCTTACATTTTCCTTGCTTCTTTGGAGTTCTTGCAGGTATGATGTTTCCATTTCCCGGTTTGCCTTGTTGTGCACGATCTCTGTAGCCCAAATAGTAACGGTAACGGTTTTAATAAACCTTCATGCTGTGACTGAAGGACATGTTGGAGGCATAGAAAAATGACACGGGATCTTGCAGAATAAAATAGAGGCCACAGGTGAACGATGTAAACACAGATTTCTTATAATTTTCAAATTATTCGCCAACACACACAACGCTTGTCGCTGTTTTACAATGATTGATGAGCGCTTATGTTTTTGGCATTTGACATTTCTATAATGCAGTCTGTGCCAGAAGGGGCAAAACGCGCCAGAGAATTATTATGTCGGATATCTCTTATAAAATACACAATGCTTCTTAAATATCTATTCCATTTTGAACAGCATGTAAAATCGTATTTATTGCTGCCGTTAGTTTTTATGCTGCTTTGCACTTTGCTTTGTAGTTTTAAGAAATAGAAGCCATTACAGAAAAAAAAAAATACATGAAGTATAAAATCTATGACAAGTAATAAATGAGATTTCTAGGTCGTCAGAGCAGCGAATACAATAAATTGAATCCGAGCTACACACTGCTGTCTGGAAACATTATGCAGCTCATCCTAACCATGTTCATGAGCTGCATTTCTGTTATCTTTTCGCATGTATGATATACTCGTGGTGGATAAAGTAAGCTATAGTCATCAGGCAGTTAATTAAAAAGCGGCTGATTGAGCATAGCTTTATATGTTAATATTTAACCATTTGCATATAGAGTCTGTGGAGCCCCAGTTAGGAGTCTCAAACACAGGACTAGCCAGATATCCCTCCAGGAAAGGACCCAGCCAAGGGGTGGCTCCTTGCGGAGATCACCATAACCACCATATTAAGTGTCCCTTTTAGTCAATATCCAACTCTTTTACAAGTTTAGAGATATGACTGGGGAATCCAAGGCCAGGTATCCATCCACAGACAGCTGTTTCAGGGTGTTGCCCCTCATCAGTGTGGAGTAGGATTCTGGCTAGGTGGGAGCAAGGCCTAGTAGACCAACATCACAAAGCATTCACTGATCTCAGGGAGACCAGTCCATGAAAACACTTCGGGCAGCTGGCTAAAGTGCTCAAACACAGTGAATTCCTAGGCGCATTGCCCCCTGGGAATTATGAATATGCAAATAGAGTCTGTGGAGCCTCAGTTAGGAGTCTCAAACACAGGACTAGCCATATATCCCTCCAGGGAAGGACCCGCCAAGCGGTGGCTCCTTGCGGAGAACACCATAACCACCATATTAAGTGGCCCTTTTAGTCAATATCCAACTCTTTTACAAGTTTAGAGATATGACTGGGGAATACCAAGGCCAGGTATCCATCCACAGACAGCTGTTTCGGGGTGTTGCCCCTCATCAGTGTGGAAATAAGGTTGAACGTATAATCTTAGTTATGTTTCTTTCTTTTTATTCAAAATCTTTTAAAAATCCTGTGTGGATGGGTGATACAGTGATAACAGTGTTTTACAAAGACAAACCACCTCAAGGACAAACATAAACATAAATTGTAGCCAGTGAAAACAGTCCCCCTAAGGGCAGGGGCATATCTAGGGGGCTGCAGCCGGACTTTCTGCACCGGGCGCCGCTCAGTGGGGGGCGCCGGTGCCATCATCAGGTGACCAGGCATCCGGCACTGCAGCGCCGCTGCCGGAACGTATCTCCTCCTCGCCGCATATTAGCACGGGCGGCCATGGAGAAGTGCGTGCACACACAAGCCCTGCTGCTGGTCCGCCCCCTGGCAGTTACCACCCCCCCGGCTGACGTCACCCGGCACCGCACAGTGGGACAGAGAGGACTGGAGAAGAAGAGCCTAAACAGGCGAGAGGGGAGGGGGGGTGGTGGCTGACCCGGCTGGGAGTTATGGGGTGTATATATGTATACATCAGGCACAGGCACACACTATGAGGTATAATATTATACCTCATAGTGTGTGCCTGCCTGGTGATGTATACATATATACACCCCATAGTGTGTGCCTAATATATATACAGTATATATACACCCCATAGTGTGTGCCTGATGTATACATATATATACCTCAGGTATATATATGTATACATCAGGCACACACTATGGGGTGTATATATACTGTATATACATCAGGCACACACTATGGGGTGTATATATACTGTATATATATTAGGCACACACTATGGGGTGTATATATACTGTATATATATTAGGCACACACTATGGGGTGTATATATACTGTATATACATCAGGCACACACTATGGGGTGTATATATACTGTATATACATCAGGCACACACTATGGGGTGTATATATACTGTATATATATTAGGCACACACTATGAGGTGTATATACTGTATATATGAGAGACACACTGTATATATAAGGTGTGTATATATATACTGACTGCACACACAGAGCACTGCTGTATATAAAGCACGCATAGGCTGCACACACAGCACAGCTGTATATAGATGACAGTCATCTATATACAGCTGTGCTCTGTGTGTGCAGTCTGTCCTATATATACAGCTGTGCTCTGTGTATTATGTGTTTCACTGCTTAGTGTCCCCCCTTCTCCAGGGCCAGCATGGCTCCGGAAATAGTCTGTTGTCACCACCTGCAGAACCGCTACTTTGATGGGGCCGTTACACGGGACGACATCGCGGGATTTATCACCCGGGGGGGGGAAGTGCCAGAAAACCTAGTTACACCTCTGCCTGAGGGTGATATTTGGATTGGTTGACAATATAGCAATTTCAAGTATGAGGCACGGTCTATTTTTTTGGAAAGTGACCAACCTGGACACACTCCGTCTCCAGTGGTGATCACAACCAAATACCGTCTCAGTTTGTTAGGTTTTGCCCAATTGTTGGGTCTTTTGACAATATTGTCCCTAAGTCAAAGGGTCCAACCCACCACCCTGTGGTCAAAGGTCCTATAATTCAACAGGCACGATAAATTCAACAATAAACAACCATTGATATGGTATGACAATAGCAACCCGCCTCATCAGTGTGGAGTAGGATTCTGGCTAGGTGGGAGTAAGGCCTAGTAGACCAACATCACAAAGCTTTCACTGATCTCAGGGAGACCAGTCCAAGAAAACACTGCGGGCAGCTGGCTAAAGCGCTCATACACAGTGAATTCCTAGGCGCATTGCCCCCTGGGAATTTTGAATATGCAAATAGAGTCTGTGGAGCCTCAGTTAGGAGTCTCAAACACAGGACTAGCCATATATCCCTCCAGGGAAGGACCCAGCCAAGGTTTTTTTTTGCGTGGCTGCAAGTGCTGCACATGCCAGATTCGGCAATGCACCCGACCGCGAGCCCCATAGAGAATTAATAGGACTTGCCGGATCACTGCAACAAGTCAGCCGTTACGCTGCAGATGTGGCGACATCTGCCGGATCTGCTGCAAATTATACCCTACCTCAGATGTAAAAGCAGCCTTACAAAGACTTACAATTTGCTCTTCAGTCTCATTTGCATATCAAGCATTGAAAAGTGAAGCTGGACCTGTCTATGAGATATCTACATGCACATATAAACAGTTTAGAGCTCGTTCACACATCATATTTTTCCTTCTGAGAAAAATTGACCAGTTATTCTGTTCAGACTTAAGGCTGAGGATCATCCATTTTTCTTGTACATGAATAGATTAAAAAAAAAAGAAAATTTCTTCACCTTGTCCATTTTGTCAGTGTATGAAAATCGGATTTCATCTGAGTGCAGTCCAATTTTTTTCAAGATACATTAACTTGCTTTGCCAGTTTTGATCCAACCTTCGATCCCGTAAACAATCACAGGTACAAGTGCCATCTGATAAAAACACGGAAAGCACTCATACGTGAAAATCAAACTTGTGATTCCGCTTCTATAGTGTGAAATCCTGATTACAGATTCCCTTTAAAGACCAGGCTACATGGAGACCTGTGTCGAACTAAAAAAATTCCTTTAAACCGCAGCTGCCTCAACCGAAATTTTAAAGCTGGGAAATTTCTTGGTTTCTGATAGGGTGTGCACTCCTCCTTGGGTGGCAAACCTGGTGAGTAAAGAGTTGTGGTATTAGTGCAACTATAGAGCTCAGCAGACTTTCTTCTGTAACACATGCAGCTTTGTGGTTTGTTCTAAAATGTATACTGCTGTCACTATATTAATATGAAGAGATAATTAGGTATTTGAACAAGCACTCAGCTCCAGACAGTGAGAGCCATGATGCTGGGGTTAAGGGTCGGAGGGTGAGAGGAATTTTGATCTTATAGGACCAATAACTGTATCTTTTTAGGAGCTGAATGTGAGGTGAACAGATGTGAGCTGTTAGTAGGTTTAAGAGAAATAGCTGGGATGTTAGGAGTTAATTCCTATCTTGGACTATCTGCTGGGCTTTCTTGACTAGGGTCTATGGAGGCACTAGTCACTAAGCTCCATGGAATTCAGCTGTACACAATGAAAGATAAAAGCTATATTTGCAGGAGAATGACAGGAAAAAGCAAGTCAATTGCAAACTTGCTTACCGTATTTTAATTATGTGTAACTAATTAAACAAAAGAATAACTTGACAATACCTCTTTAATAGTTTTATATTGTCTGAATAAATAGTCTGCAATCCCATTTATCTGTTCTCTTATGTGTTTGTTTCATAATTTTATTACTGTCCCGGTTGCCATTATGTAGGGTTATGAAGGGTTATTACTTCTCATCCCCACAGAGACGTTGCATATATTTTAACATTTTCAAATTTTCTGTACATATTTTAGTTTAATAATGAGGCATTGTAAAGTGTTAGGAATATGTTTATGACTGAACGCAACTATTATCAGAGACTACGCTGTCTAATTCTGCCACTTTGAATGTCCCCCAATAGCACAAAAAAATTGTTGAAAATTATAATAAATTATAATTAAGAATTAATTCAATGCTTTATTGACAGTCATTTTGCTTATTGCTGCTTTTGTGCATTTAAAATGGGAAAAAATGAGACATTGATAAGGAAATAAATGCAGATATATACAGCCACAAAGCAAAATATAACTAATGTATGTAAAACATTTCACTGCATACTCAATGATTTAATAAAGTGCTTTATTAATGTGATCTCATCTGTCAACGGGGCTGCTGTTTTCTTTTTCATATCACAGAAATGAATAATCTTCTGAAGAATATTAAGGCTGTTTTATAGACAAAAAAAATTTAAGTAACTGTGAATATAGGTGATAATGTCACGCTCTTCTTTATTGGCAGATATATGGAGCCGGCCTCAGTCAATCCTTTATGGAAATCCTAAAAGATATTACCATGGAGGGTCAAGTTCAAGTGCTGAAGGTAATCTTACATATAACACAATCAGGGCGGCTCTGATCTGTAGTCACTGCGTGCTTTCATCTCTCAACTCCTTCTTTGGATCATACCTTTGTTCTTTCCCCAGTTTTGAATTGATGACAGGGTGTCACGGTGTAGTGGTAATGCTGGTGAGGGAATGGCAGTTACGGGCAGGGTGAACAGGGAATACTAGTCTGTCCCTAGACTGGGAACCCTACAAAAGAAAAAGGTAGAGTGGCACTAACACAGGATCCACCAGTCACACGTTTGACCATAATCAATACAACACAGAAGAAAGAAACGTGTATATATGACCGGGATCAGGGAAGAAATATATTCAACACTTGATAAAGTGAAAAATAGTTTTTATTACAATAAACTCGTGTGTACAAGGTAAAACAAAAGCACAAAACATTTAAAACCATTTAAAATATGTGCAAGACCGCACAGATAGCATCAGATATGCATGCCTCCTATAGTTTTAACAATAATAATAGTCCTGCGAAGCTGACCTGGTGACAAAACACAACAGTGAATAAATATTTGCACTAGTTCCCATGATAAGAAGACCAACAAAAAACAGGAGCGGAAAAAAGACCCCAGAGTATTGGAACTGTAGAAATCTATTGAAACCTGAGCACAGCTCAATAAGGCAAAGAGAGAAAAAAAAAAAAGGCCTTGATTAAATGTCTGATACCCTATAAAGTGAGTCAAAGGCTGTCTAGTTAATGATAGGACCTGAACAGACCACAAAGCAAAGAGAGACAATACTCTGGGTGACCCTAAATAACCCTGACCCCGAAGGTATCTCTGATGGTGAGAAGGTTCGCGTCTCCACCCTAACTCCCCCACCAGCCCTGCGCTAAACCCCCTCACCTCCCTCCACTGAACCAGGGTACAGCAACTCCAATGGGAAAAGTTCTCAGCAGCACAAACAAATAGGTCTACATAGCACGGCTTTCAGGTATAGAGTGAAACTCTATAAGCAGCACCACCTGGTGGAAGGAGAAGCTACTCAAAGGCTAGGGGGAGGACACACACATTAACTTCACTCCAGTAGGACATGGCAATAGAACTGGCATTAACTCATGCAAGTACTAGAGGAAATTTCACACAGTTTAAGTTACTGCAGCATCAAGAATAGACCGCAGATAATCAGCGCTAGACAGCGCGTAACCTAGGGGGTCTATTATAGGAAACCTCAACAATTCACAGTTAGGAAGCTAGAAGCAATTGTTTAAAGAATTAAGCCACCTATATATAAAAGAGAGCTGCTGAGCGACTGATTGTTTGATTGACAGCCAGCTCTCACTAGCACTCCGTAAACAAGAATGCTTGGTGGAGTGCTCTTTGAGAAAGCTACTGCCAGACTTCTCTGACAGCGACTTTTATCCTGGAAGACAAAAGTATTCGCCTGAAATCCAAGGTTTTGGATCCTTCTCATTCCAATATCATTTATCACCATATGCATTAAACTGTTGGGTAAAGCCACTCTTTTAGGCAAATTTGTCCAACATTAGTCTAATGTTTATGGTAGTCCATTGTTCCCGTCTCATACATGTGATATAGCCCCAAAAATACTATTTATTTTATGCACTTTTTAGCAAGAACAAATCCTGCTAAAAAGTGAGTGCAACTTATAGTGTGATCCAGTAGAGCGCTGAAACAGTGTCCTTCCCGGTCACCGAGAGAGCTGCTCTCCCCTCTTGGCCCACACAGATCTATGTGATCAATACAGAGCAGGAGAGGAAGCTGATTGGACCTGCATGGAGGCTGCATGTCCAGAACAGCTGAAGGACCATTCATTTGACTAATTCAATGACCTTTCAGATAATGTCATCAATCAGACGACCTGCAAAAAAAAAAGCAAAATGAGGTCTTATTTATTGGGTGGGTTGTACTCATGTGTATGTATATGTTTGTGTATATATAAGTGCACATGCAGCAGAGTTGTTTGTATGTAAATGTAGGAGACCTGTGTATATATGTAAATGTGCACATGTAGCACAGCTTTGTGTTTATATGTGTACGTATGTAGCGCAGGTTTGTGTGTATGTACAGTACAGACCAAAAGTTTGGACACACCTTCTCATTCAAAGATTTTTCTGTATTTTCATGACTATGAAAATTGTGTATTCACACTGAAGGCATCAAAACTATGAATTAACACACGTGGAATTATATATTTTTCGCTTTACAAGACCCACCTGATTATAAGACGCACCCCAAATTTGGTTAAGGAAAAGAGAAACATTTTTTTTTAATGTTAAATGGGGTCCGTCTTATAATGTAAGTGTCCGTCTTACAAATCAGTATATATGTCCCTCATCCTGGTACATAAACCCCCCATCCTGGTATCCCAGTATATATATCCCCCCCATTCTGGTATATATATCCCTCATCCTTGCATATATGTCCTTCATCTTGGCATACATGTCCCCATCCTGTATATATGCCCCCATCCACAGACAAGGTGGAGTGGCTGGCTCCACCCAGCTGCAGTTTGCACCCCCACCGAGCCCAGGTGCTCAGGGATCAGGATGAGGTCAGAGGGACCAGGGAGTCCGCGGACAAGGATCTGGCAGGGATGTCAGCGTTAGGACCCTCCGGACCCCGGGGCCGCCGAGTAGTGGCCGGAGGGCAGGCATACATTGGCCAATGAGTGTACCAAGAGCCCCGGTTTTTAATAAAAAAGTGAGTATTGAGTTTTTTAGAAAGAAACGGATGTTTTAATTTTTTTCTCAAACCATTTGCTTGTTAGCATACACTTTTTGGTTAGACTGAGTGCAGCAGTGATTCTTTTGTTTCTTGTTGATCCAGCGACACAGCTTGCACCTCTCGCACAGTGTAATGAGTGCTTTGCAGTTTTTTCTAGTATATATGCCCCCATCCAGGTATACATGTCCCCATCCTGTATATATGCCCCCATCCTGGTATACATGTCCCTCATCCTGGTATACATGTCCCTCATCCAGGTATAAATGTCCCCATCCTGGTACATATGCCCCCCCCCCATCCTTGTATATATATCCCTCATCATGGCATACATGTCCCCATGCTGTAAATATGGCCCCCCATCCTGGCATATACATTCCCCCATCTTATCTATATGTTCCCCATCCTGTATATATGTCCCCCATCCTGTATATATTTCCTCCAACCAGTATATATGCCCCCATCCTTTATATATGCCCCCCATCTTGAAACTATGTCCCCCCATCTTGTACATATGTCCCCATCCTGTGTATTGCCCCTTTTGTGTACTTTTGTGCCTCTTCCCATTCCCCCTCCTCTGGACCTCAATGGCTTACCGACATGCAGCTGCTGATTGGGGGTCCCGGAGGCAGGTTCAGGAGGGTGAGAGGCACAAGTGCAGGACCGACTCTGCAGCGGGGGCTCTGGTGCAGGAACGGAGCTGCGGGGGTGATCGGTGTCAGCGAGCGGTGGGCGCCACCATATTCTCTCTGCCGGGCTGCATTCACTACTGCTAAGTGTGCAGACAGTCGGGAGAGACTTGAACAAAATGGCCGCAGCCATAATGGAGACCCGCGGCCATTCTGGAGTCTCTACCTCTACCGGCCGCTGCACACTGCTTAGAGAATGCAGCATGGCAGAGAGAATATGGCGGTGCCCACCGCTCGCTACCCGCCATCATCCCCCGCAGCTCCGGTAGTGCAGCTGTGCCCCTCACACTCCGGCACCCCCACTTAGCAGCCACACACACAGCCCTCTTTCCCCCCCGGTAATATTTTTTATTTATTTTTTTTTTATTGCTTATTTTTTCAGATTCGCTTTTTAAGACGCACCCCCTTATACCCCCCTGTTTGGGGGAGGCAAAAGTCGTCTAAAAAGCGAAAAATACGGTAACAAAAAAGTTGAAACAACTGAAAATATGTCATATACTCTAGGTTCTTCAAAGTAGCCACCTTTTGCTTTGATTATGGCTTTGCACACTCTTGGCATTCTCTTGATGAGCTGCAAAGCAGCAAAGCACCCCCACACCATCACACCTCCTCCTCAATGCTTCATGGTGGGAACTAGGCATGTAGAGTCCATCCGTTCACTTTTTCTGCGTCGCACAAAGACACGGTGGTTGGAACCAAAGATCTCAAATTTGGACTCATCAGACCAAAGCACAGATTTCCACTGGTCTAATGTCCAGTCCTTGTGTTCTTTAGCCCAAACAAGTCTCTTCTGCTTGTTGCCTGTCCTTAGCAGTGATTTCCTAGTAGCTATTTTTCCATTAAGGCCTGCTGCACAAAGTTCCTCTTAACAGTTCTTGTAGAGATGTGTTTGCTGCTAGAACTCTGTGTGGCATTGACCTGGTCTCTAATCTGAGCTACTGTTAACCTGCGATTTCTGAGGCTGGTGACTCGGATAATTATCCTCCGCAGCAGAGGTGACTCTAGGTCTTCCTTTCCTGGAGTGGTCCTCATGTGAGCCAGTTTCTTTGTAGCGCTTGATGGTTTTTGCAACTGCACTTGGGGACACTTTCAAAGTTTTCACAATTTTTCGGACTGACAGACCTCCATTTCTTAAAGTAATGATGGCCACTTGTTTTTCTTTACTTAGCTGCTTTTTTCTTGCCATGATACAAATTCTAACAGTCTATTCAGTAGGACTATCAGCTGTGCATCCAACAGACGTCTGCACAACACAACTGATGGTCCCAACCCTATTTATAAGGCAAGAAATCCCACTTATTAAACCTGACAGGGCACACCTTGAAGTGAAACCATTCCGGTGACTACCTCTTGAAGCTCATCAAGAGAATGCCAAGAGTGTGCAAAGCAGTAATCAAAGTAAAAGGTGGCTAGTTTGAAGAACCTAGAATATAAGACATACAGTTGTTGCCAAAAGTATTGACACCCCTGAATTCTGTCAGATAATACTCAGTTTCTTCTGAAAATGATTGCAATCACAAATTCTTTGGTATCATTATCTTCATTTAATTTGTCTTCAATTAAAAAACACAAAAGAGAATGAAGCAAAAAGTAAAACATTGATCATTTCACACAAAACTCCAAAAATGGGCCAGACAAAAGTATTGGCACCCTCCGCCTAATACTTGGTTGCACAACCTTTAGCCAAAATAACTGCGATCAACCGCTTCCGGTAACCATCAATGAGTTTCTTACAATGCTCTGCTGGAATTTTAGACCATTCTTTTTGGCAAACTGCACGGGTCACTGATATTTGAAGGGTGCCTTCTCCAAACTGCCATTTTTAGATCTCTCCACAGGTGTTCTATGGGATTCAGGTCTGGACTCATTGCTGGCCACCTTAGAAGTCTCCAGTGCGTTCTCTCAAACCATTTTCTAGTGCTTTTTGAAGTGTGTTTTGGGTCATTATCCTGCTGGAAGACCCATGACCTCTGAGGGAGACCCAGCTTTCTCACACTGGGCCCTACATTATGCTGCAAAATTTGTTGGTAGTCTTCAGACTTCATAATGCCATGCACACGGTCAATCAGTTCAGTGCCAGAGGCAGCAAAGCAACCCCAAAACATCAGGGAACCTCCGCTATGTTTGACTGTAGGGGCCGTGTTCTTTTCTTTGAATGCCTCTTTTTTTCTCCTGTAAACTCTATGTTGATGCCTTTACCCAAAAAGCTCTACTTTTGTCTCATCTGACCAGAGAACATTCTTCCAAAACATTTTAGGCTTTCTCAGGTAAGTTTTGGCAAACTCCAGCCTGGTTTTTTATGTCTCGGTGTAAGAAGTGGGGTCTTCCTGGGTATCCTACCATACAGTCCTTTTCATTCAGACACCGACGGATAGTACGGGTTGACACTGTTGCACCCTCGGACTGCAGGGCAGCTTGAACTTGTTTGGATGTTAGTCGAGGTTGTTTATCCACCAGCCGCACAATCTTGCGTTGAAATCTCTTGTCAATTTTTCTTCTCTGTCCACATTTAGGGAGGTTAGCCATATGCCATGGGCTTTAAACTTCTTGATGACACTGCGCACGGTAGACACAGGAACATTCAGGTCTTTGGAGATGGAATTGTAGCCTTGAGATTGCTCATGCTTCCTCACAATTTGGTTTCTCAAGTCCTCAGACAGTTCTTTGGTCTTCTTTCTTTTCTCCATGCTCAATGTGGTATACACAAGGACACAGGACAGAGGTTGAGTCAACTTTAATCCATGTCAACTGTCTGCAAGTGTGATTTAGTTATTGCCAACACCTGTTAGGTGCCACAGGTAAGCTACAGGTGCTGTTAATTACACAAATTAGAGAAGCATCACATGATTTTTCTAACAGTGCCAATACTTTTGTCCACCCCCTTTTTAATGTTTGGTGTGGAATTAGATCCAATTTGGCTTCAGGACAATTGTTTTTGTGTTTTTCCATTGAAGACAAATTAAATGAAGATAATATTACCAAAGAATTTGTGATTGCAATAATTTCCAGGAAAAAACTGAGTATTATCTGACTAAGCTTAAGGCAAGGACCTCCAAGGTAGTATTCTCTGAAATACTGCCTGTACTACGTGCCACACCAGAGAGGCAAAGGGAGATTAGGGAGATATATAAGTGGCTCAGGAATTGGTGAAGGAAGGAGGGGTTTGGGTCCCTGGAGAACTGGGCCAACTTCTCTGTTGGCTACAGGTTCTATGCTAGGGACGGGCTGCACCTCAATGGGGAGGGTGCAGCTGTGCTGGGGGAGAAAATGGCTAGAAGGTTGGAGGAGTGTTTAAACTAGGGTTTGGAGGGGAGGGTATTCATTGTATAGGAGGGGAAGATAGTGTAAATAGTAACCTGGGCACAAGTAATAAAATTGGGGGTGGCATGGGGGATGGGGTTAGAACAGTCAATATAGTAGGAAGGAATAGAGGTAAAGAGAAATGTATAAAGTGCATGTACACTAATGCCAGAAGCCTCACCAACAAAATGGAGGAATTAGAATTGATTTTGATGGAAAATAATTATGACATGGTGGGGATTTCGGAGACTTGGCTTGACGAGAGCCATGACTGGGCTGTTAATTTACAGGGCTATTGTCTGTTCAGAAATGACCGTACAAATAGGCGAGGAGGAGGTGTATGTTTATACGTAAAATCATCCTTAAAACCCATCCTGCGTGATAATATAGGTGAATCTAATGGAAATGTAGAGTCCCTGTGGGTGGAGATAAGGGGAGGGGAAAAAAATAATAAATTACTGATAGGGGTTTGTTATAAGTCCCCAACAATAATGGAAGTGGAGGAGAATATCCTCATAAAGCAAATAGATGAAGCAGCGACTCAGGGAGAAGTCATTATTGTGGGGGACTTCAACTACCCTGAAATACATTGGGGATCAGAAACCTGTAGTTCCAGCAAAGGTAATAAGTTTTTGAAAACTTTGAGATACAATTACCGTATATACTCGTGTATAAGCCGACTTTTTCAGCCCAAAATTTGGGCTGAAAAGTCCCCCCTCGGCTTATACACGAGTATATACTGGTGGGGGCTGTGTCCGGGCACTGCAGGAGGCGGCGGGGGGAGGCTGCAGAATGAGCGGCACGTCACGTGGTGCCGCTCATTAATTATGCATGGGGAGCAGCGCATAGTACATTGCTGCTCCCCTGCACAAAATAGCCTCCCCCGCTGTCTCCCCGCCCGACCCATGTATACAGAGGCCCCCCAGCAGGGTAATCTCACCCCCTCGGTCTGCAGGCACCCGGGTCCTTCAGCTGCTCCGTCTGCATGCGGGGCTTCTAATACCGGCGTCCTCCCCGCGGCTCTTCCTGTTTGAATGCGATCATGTGACCGCGGTCACATGATCACATTCAAACAGGAAGTGCGGGAAAGACGCCGGTATTAGAAGCCGCGGTGCACGCAGACGGAGCAGCTGGAGGACCCGGGTGCCTGCAGACCGAGGGGGTGAGATGGATCAATGCTGAGGGGGGGGCCTCTGTATACATGGGGGGGGCTGTATTACCACTGCTGGGGGGCTGTGTTACCAGTGCTGGGGGGCTGTGTTACCAGTGCTGGGGGGCTGTGTTACCAGTGCTGGGGGGCTGTGTTACCAGTGCTGGGGGGCTGTGTTACCAGTGCTGGGGGGCTGTGTTACCAGTGCTGGGGGGCTGTGTTACCAGTGCTGAGGGGCGCTGTGTTACCACTGCTGAGGGGCGCTGTGTTACCACTGCTGAGGGGCGCTGTGTTACCACTGCTGAGGGGCGCTGTGTTACCACTGCTGAGGGGCTCTGTGTTACCACTGCTGAGGGGCGCTGTGTTACCACTGCTGAGGGGCGCTGTGTTACCACTGCTGAGGGGCGCTGTGTTACCACTGCTGAGGGGCGCTGTGTTACCACTGCTGAGGGGCGCTGTGTTACCACTGCTGAGGGGGGCTGTGTTACCACTGCTGGAGGGGCGCTGTGTTACCACTGCTGGAGGGGCACTGTGTTACCACTGCTGGAGGAGCGCTGTGTTACCAGTGATAGGGGGCTTTATAACAGGACGGTGCTCTGCTGCATTGGTAGTTTACTGTTTCTATTTAAAATAAAAGTTCAAAATTTTATTCGTATCTATTTTCATTTTTAAAATTTTTCAGTACCGGTAGCTGCTGCATTGTCCACCCTAGGCTTATACGCGAGTCAATAGGTTTTCCCAGTTTTTGGGGGCAAAAGTAGGGGGGTCGGCTTATACACGGGTCGGCTTATACACGAGTATATACGGTACCTTTCACAACTGGTTCAGGACCCAACAAGAAGGGGGGCACTGATGGACCTAATATTAACCAACAGGCCGGACCGCATATCAAATATACGGGTTGGAGGTCACTTGGGTAATAGTGATCATAACTTAATAAGCTTTCAAGTATCCTTTACTAAGACGTGTAGTAGAGGGGCGACAAGGACACTAAACTTCAGGAAGGCAAATTTCCAACGGTTGAGAGATGATCTTAGTGCAATAAACTGGGACGATGTCCTGAGACATAAAAGTACACAACACAAATGGGAGATGTTTATTAGCATCCTGAATAGAACCTGTGCATAATATATACCCTATGGGAATAAGCATGCTAGAAATAGGAGGAAACCACTATGGCTAAATAAAGCGGTAAGAGGTGCAATTTGTGACAAAAAGAAAGCATTTAGGGAATTAAAGCAAGTAGTTAGTGATGAGGCATTAAATAAATACAGAAAATTAAATAACATTTGTAAAAAGCAAATCAAGGCAGCAAAGATTGAGACAGAGAGACTCATTGCCAGAGAAAGTAAAAAGAATCCCAAAATATTTTTTAACTACATAAATAGTAAGAAACTAAAAAATGATGGTGTTGGCCCCTTTAAAAATAGTCTGGGTGAAATGGTGGATGAGGATGAGGAAAAAGCCAATATGCTAAATGACTTTTTTTCAACAGTATTTACACGTGAAAATCCCATGACAGACAATATGATCAGTGATATCAATTAAATGTCACCTGCTTAACCCAAGAGGAAGTACGGCATCGTCTAAAAATCACTAAAATTGACAAATCCCCGGGCCCGGATGGGATACACCCCAGAGTGCTGCAGGAATTAAGTACTGTCATAGATAGACCATTATTTTTAATATTTAAAGATTCCATAATAACAGGGTCTGTACCACAGAACTGGCGTATAGCAAATGTGGTGCCAATATTCAAAAAGGGGACAAAAGCTGAACTTGGAAATTATAGGCCAGTAAGCTTAACCTCTACTGTGGGTAAAATCCTAGAGGGTTTTCTAAGAGATACTATACTGGAGTATCTGAAGAAAAATAACCTCATGACCCATTATCAACATGGTTTTACGAGGGATCGTTCCTGTCAAACTAATCTAATAAGCTTCTATGAAGAAGTAAGTTCTGGACTGGACCAAGGAAATGCAGTGGATGTGGTGTATATGGACTTTTCAAAAGCTTTTGATACGGTGCCACACAAAAGGTCGATACATAAAATGAGGGCAATGGGGATAGGGGAAAATATGTGTAAGTGGGTTAAGAACTGGCTTAGTGATAGGAAACAAAGGGTGGTTATTAATGGAACACACTCAGAATGGGTCACAGTTAACAGTGGGGTACCACAGGGGTCAGTGTTGGGCCCGCTTCTATTTAATATATTTATTAATGACCTTGTAGGGGGCATACAGAGTAGAATCTCAATATTTGCAGATGACACTAAACTCTGCAGGGTAATCAATACAGAGGAGGACAATTTTATATTACAGGAGGATTTATGTAAACTAGAAGCTTGGGCTGCTAAATGGCAAATGAGCTTTAATGGGGATAAATGTAAAGTCATGCACTTGGGCAGAGGAAACAAAAGGTATAATTATGTGCTTAATTGTAAAACACTGGGCAAAACTGTCACTGAAAAAGACCTGGGTGTATGGGTAGGTGACAAACTCACATTTAGTGGCCAGTGTCAGGCAGCTGCTGCAAAGGCAAATAAAATAATGGGATGCATTAAAAGAGGCATAGATGCTCATGAGGAGAACATAATTTTACCTCTATACAAGTCACTAGTGCGACCACACTTAGAATACTGTGTACAATTCTGGTCTCCGGTGTATAAGAAAGACATAGCTGAACTAGAGCGGGTCCAGAGAAGAGCGACAAAAGTCATTAGAGGACTAAGGGGTCTGCAATACCAAGACAGGTTATTAAACTTGGGGTTATTTAGTTTGGAAAAACGAAGGCTTAGGGGTGATCTTATAATAATGTATAAATATATGAGGGGACAGTACAGAGACCTCTCTAATGATCTCTTTACTCTTAGGCCTGAGACTGGGACAAGGGGGCATCCTCTACGTCTGGAGGAAAGAAGGTTTAATCATAATCACAGATGCGGATTCTTTACTGTAAGAGCAGTGAGACTATGGAACTCTCTGCCACATGATGTCGTAATGAGTGAGTCACTACTAACATTTAAGAAGGGCCTGGATGCCTTTCTTGAAAACTATAATATTACCAGTTATACATACTAGATTCTTTGATAGGGCGTTGATCCAGGGAACTAGTCTGATTACCGTATCTGGAGTCAGGAAGGAATTTTTTTCCCCAATGTGGAGCTTAGTGTTGCCACATGTTTTTTTTTTTTGCCTTCCTCTGGATCAACATATTAGGCTATGGGTTGAACTAGATGGACTTAAGGGCCTGTCACACGCGTCAATATCGCCTGCACGATATCGGCTGCACGTGACGTTGCAGCGATATTGACGCGTGTGACATACTGCATCAACCAGCGATAAATCGCTGGTTGATGATCGCCAGGTTTTAGAATCAGTCCTAAAACCTGGCGATTGTCGCCCGGTGGACACGCAGCATCGCTGCGTGTGACACCGGGAGCGAGCGATATTCCAGCTCCCAGCGCCTGTCACAAGCGCTGGGAGCTGGTATCCAAGGTACACTGCGGGTAACTAGGCAGCGCGCGCTGCCTAGATACCCGACGTGTACCTTAGTTACCAGCCTCCTCCGCTCACCCGGCTCAGCGGAGGAGGCTGGTAACTAAGGTACACGTCGGATATCTAGGCAGCGCGCGCTGCCTAGTTACCCGCAGTGTACCTTGGAGACCAGGCTGCTCCCGCTTCCAGCAGGCTGGCAGCGGGAGCAGGACATCGTGGAAACGATATTTAAATCGTTTCCATGATGTCACTGGTCAATTGATCGCTGGTGAGTCTGCCTGTGTGACAGCTCACCAGCGATCAGCCGTCAATGTCGTCAGCGATCAGATCGCTGACGACATTGACGCGTGTGACAGGACCTTTAGAGTCTTCCTTCAACCTTAAAAACTATGTTACTATGTTACTAGAACTCCAGGGGTGTCAATACTTTTGGCCACAACTGTATTTTCAGTTGTTTCATACTTTTTTGTTAAGTATATAATTCCACATGTGTTAATTCATAGTTTTGATGCCTTCAGTGTGAATCTACAATTTTCATTTGTCTGTCTTGTATGTGTTCATATGTAGCACAGCAGTGTGTGTATGACAAACCCTATTTAGCTGGCAGCCTAACTTTCCAGTTTGCACTCACTTTGTAAAAATGGTGTGCTGTTCCAAAGTGACTAAAATCGTCCCACAGCATGTTGTCCAGATGAAGGCGAAAAGGGTTACTGTATCAGCTATAGCAAAAGAAGTTGGTCCTTCCAAGTCTATGATTTCTAGAATATTGCAAACTTACAAATTCACAAACTCTTTTAAGTTCCCCAGAAGGCTGGTCTCCTTCAAAAACCAAATGGAAGATAGGACAGGATAAAGCTGAGAATCTATATGAGTAATCATTTCAACACTGCTGCTGGAATAGCTCTCCAGTTTAGCACTTAACAGGGTCATGAGGTTTAAGAGCATTTGAACTGAAAGCCCACTCTGCAGTGACCAAACCTCTCATTAGCAGAAAGAGCCAAAAGGCTAGACTCATTTTTGGTGAGGAGCATGTTGTGTGGACAGAAATGTGGTCCACAGTTAATTTTAGTGATGAAAACAAATTTAATTTATTTGAGTCTGATGGGAAATAATATGTTCATCGACAAACTGGGGGAAGACTGAATCTAAAGTGTGTAAAGAAGTTAGTTTAAGGTAGTGGAGGAGTTGTCATAGTTTGGGAAATGTTTTCTGCTGCAGGGGTTGGACCTCTCATACAGCTACATGGCAGAGTGAACACAAGTGTGTATCAGAACTTTTAACAACACTTGCGTTCAGCACTCAATCAGCAATTTTTATACAGGACAATGCCTGCTGTCACACAGCAAAATGGGTAAATGGGTAATTTTGATTGCCAGTGTATATATGTGCATATGTAGCTCAGCTTTCTGTTTATACGCTATATGTGGATATATATCACAGCTGTGTGTATCCAGCAGAGCTGAGTGTGTGTTCTATCTATGTAGCAGTGCTGTGTATGTATTGGAATGTGGCCAGATGTAGGTATATCATGTACTTGCGGTAAAATGACCGCCCACTCTGACCACCAGCACCAGAAAATCCTGACAGCACATGGTGGGAGGATTCACATCACTACAGTCACACAGAGTCACTGCAGACTTTGATGATGAACCTCTTTAATGTCCTTTCTTTAAAGCTATATGTGAATAAAACACAAGGTGCAGAGAAAAGATCTAGTACATCCCTATTCTACTAATAATGTAATAATGACCCCTCCACTTCTTTACTGTGCTAATGATGCTTTAATTAGTAGGAAAAATGTTTTACCTATATTCTGCTGTCCTAAACCTGGAGTTTGTCTTATAGTTAAAATATACAGAATGTTGGAAACGAGGCCCCATTATGGACAGCTCTCACTGGAGAGGGGGCCGCACATGTATGTTTGTTTCCATTCATTGTCAAGCGTGTTTGCTCAGTAATTTTAAGAACTGTCCAATAAATGACTTGAGAGCGCTACACTTGTGTGGCCACATCTCCACCAACAGCGTCAAGGCCCTCTCATTAATATTGATGTGCAGTTGAACATACAGTATATCTGTTTATTTTTCATTTATCCTGTAGATAGGTCATAACTGAAATAGATGGGCTCAACCCCTTTAATTTTCCTGTCATAAAGCAGAGTAAATATAGTCAGCTGAAATCATGTAATGAATGGATATACTGGTGCTCCATATTGAATAATGCTCTGTGCCGGTGGTATTCCCTCTGACTTTCTAGATGAAGATCCAAGATACTCCTCTGTGTATTAATTCAGAATTCCCAATAAAGAATTTTAAAATGTTTTTTTTTCCTGAACCAGATTAACCTCTTTGAAAAATAAGCTAACCTATAAAAAAAAATGTGTAAAGGGAACCTGACAGCTTATACATGCTGCCCCATCCAAAGATAGCATCTGTTAGATGCTGACTGCATGATTTCATCCATATGTGCTGAAATAACTACTACAGCGGTTTGGTTTTTTTATTGCATCGCTTTACTGGTGCATTAAATGTAAGTCCCCTGAGCCCGGTTTTATACTCACCTTCTGCAGCCTTCGTCTGTGGTGAAAAGCGACCAGTCAGTAGCTCCAGTGTTGTATGGCGCGCGCCAGAGGTACCTTTTCAATACATCTCTATGAGGCCTCCTTCTGGCCTCATTCTGACTTTCACAGATGCATTGAGTGCCTGTGACATAGCTTCTCACTTTTCAGATCAGCCTTTCCGGTTTGTCTCGCGTGTGGCTCCAGTGTGTCTGACAAGTCGCAAGATTTCAGAGTCATACATACAAGTCTCCTCATAGTGGCATGTCAGATCTGGCGTGTCACTCTCCACAAGGACTGGGGGGGTATCTATACTCCTTGCGGAGAGTATTCTGTCAGCCGGCAGATGAGGAGACTTTAAAGGGAACCTGTCACCTAATTTTAAGCCCCTACACTATCTCTAGCTGTCCCTACACCTTCCTAGCAGCTCCCTATCTCTCCCTTTCTTATCTAAAGTGTCCCTATGAAAGAAGTGTAAAATAAGATAAAACTTACTGCAGTCCCCGTAGTTAGGGGACTGGGTAGGCGTGGCCACGCTTCCACAGCACTCCTCCATGCTGTAATGCACGCCCCGCTGGGCGGCATTATTCAGGGCCCTCTCTGCCCCCATGTCTTTGTAATCTGCCGCCATGTTCGTAGTTCTAAGCACCGGCCGGACGTCACTTCCGGCGCGGTGCATTATGGGGCCGATCACGTGACCGGCCCGACTCCGCGCATGCGCAATGCGCTTACTGAAGCCGGGCCGGTCACGTGATCGGCCCCATAATGCACTAGGGCCGATCATGGGACCGGCCCCATAATGCACCGCGCCGGAAGTGACGTCCGGCCGGTGCTTAGAACTACAAACATGGCGGCAGATTACAAAGACATGGGGGCAGAGAGGGCCCTGAATAATGCCGCCCAGCGGGGCGTGCATTACAGCATGGAGGAGTGCTGTGGAAGCGTGGCCACGCCTACCCAGTCCCCTAACTACGGGGACTGCAGTAAGTTTTATCTTATTTTACACTTCTTTCATAGGGAGACTTTAGATAAGAAAGGGAGAGATAGGGAGCTGCTAGGAAGGTGTAGGGATAGCTAGAGATAGTGTAGGGGCTTAAAATTAGGTGACAGGTTCCCTTTAATCCGCAATGCTCCTCTGGGAAATTGCATATGCAAATTGTCACTTAAGTAGACAAACTCGAATGCCACCAATAAAGATAGCAATCCCAAAAGTCATAATTGACTCTTTAACGAGCTACCTTTATTGGTGGCATTAGAGTTTGTCTATTTAAGTGACAATTTGCATATGCAATTTCTCAGAGAAGCATTGTGGTTTAAAGTTTCCTCATCTGCTGGCTGGCAGATTACCCTCCACAAGGAGAATAGATAATCCCCCAGACCTCGTCTTAAGGCCTGTTACACGCTTCAATGTCTCAGCGATCCAACTAACGATCCGACCTGGCCGAGATCACTGGGACATCGTTTAATGATCGCTGCTGAGGTGTCACACATACAGATATCATGAACGACGCAGCAACGATTCAGCAACAAGCGAACGATACTTGCGGTTGTTTATTCACCTACGTGCTTCATTTCTGAATAGGCAAAGTCGTAAACGAGATCGTTATCAAGGTGTCACAAACACCCGATGCTGCAGGTTGAACAGATGACAGGTTTTTGAACATGTTCATAAATCTACGATCAACGACTTATCGTTGGTCGTATGTAGGTGTCACACGCAACGACGTCGTTATGACATCGCTGCACTGCCCCAAAAGCCGTGACGTACCAACAATATCGTACCGTGTAACAGGCCTTTAGCCTCTCATACACCCAGATCAGAATTCCCGCACTCTGCACTGATGAGGGTCAATCACCCCGAAATGCAGCGTCTGCCATTTGGGGTTCTGATCTGGCACAAGTCCTAAGTCACATTAAAAGGTTCTTTAAAGAGTTAATTATGACTTTTAGGATTGCTACCCTTATTGGTGGCATTAGAGTTTGTCTACTTAAGTGACAATTTGCATCTCCACAAGGAGGAACCATACCCCTTAGATCCTGGTCTTAAAGGGAACTTGTCAGCTTGCTGTAGCTCCCTTTCCTACCACTACCTGTCCCTGCACTTTGCTAGCACATCCCTAATCATCTCTATCTGAGCTAAAACTGCAATACAATGCTTCAGAAAAACGATTTATTAACTTACAATTTCCTATGTTAATGAGGCCTCCGGGCTACATCCGTAGACTGACATGGGTGGTCTCTGGGTCTCCATTCTTCCCTCCTTGCTGCTCTTATAATGCCCCACTCGGCGTCATCATTCCTTCTCCTGCGTACCCCCTATTTTGAAAGTCTCGCCTCCTCATCATAGTATGATGTGCAGCCAGAAGTCAGTTCCGGTCCTGCGCAATACATACCGTGTTTCCCCGAAAGTAAGGCCCCCCCGATTGTAAGGCCGCCTAGGGGTAAAGGGGGGGCCTGCTAATGTAAGGCCTCCCCCGATTATAAGGCCGGGTAGGGGGGAGGGGGGTCTTACTATCGGGAAACACGGGGGGGAAGGTTTACATGCATACATGCACACATACAGACACATGAATACACATATATACACACCATACACACCACACACACACATAGCACCGCTTCTTACCGGGTCCGGTGTGGGGTCCCCGATGGTCCTGTGCCGTCCTCTGTGCTCCGGTCCGGTCCCCGAGATGATCCGCTGCCGTCCGCCATGTTCCGGTGCCGGTCCTAGGCTCCATGGTCCCTGCTCTTCCGGAGTTCAGGCCTAGCTCCGCCCAGGTCATAGTGTGGGCCAATCAGCATAGCGGCGCTGACGTCAGAGGCAAGCGCCCGATGACGCTTGCTTGAGCGCCGCTATGCTGATTGGCCCACACTATGACCTGGGCGGAGCTAGGCCTGAACTCCGGAAGAGCAGGGACCATGGAGCCTAGGACCGGCACCGGAACACGGCGGACGGCAGCGGATCATCTCGGGGACCGGACCGGAGCACAGAGGACGGCACAGAACCATCGGGGACCCCACACCGGACCCGGTAAGAAGCGGTGCTATGTGTGTGTGTGTGGTGTGTGTGGTGTGTATGGTGTGTATATATGTGTATATATGTGTATGCATGTGTCTGTCTGTATGTGTGGGAGTGTGTGGATGGATGGATGGATGGTGGGGCCTCCAATGTAAGGCCCCCCCCCGAAAGTAACACAGGGGGCCACTTTTGGCCACAAAAAGAATGTAAGACCCTGTCTTACTTTCGGGGAAACACGGTAGGTGTATTGGCTGTACAGCCCAGCGCATGCGCAGTGCTCATATTAAGGCCTGTTCTTACACATGATAAGCCCCCACAATGCATCAGACCGGAACTGACGTCTGGATCCACGTCATACTATGAGGAGGTGGCGGGAATTTCAAAACAGGGGGCGTGCAGGAGAAGGAATAATGACGCCCAGCAGGGCATGATTACAACAGGGAGGGGGGGGGGAGAATGGAAACCCAGAGACCACCCATGTCAGTCTACGCCATAGCCTGGAGGCCTCTTTACCATAGGAAAACGTAAGTTAATAAATTGTTTTTCTCAAGCATTATAGTGCAGTTTTAGCTCTGAGAGGGACGGTTAGAGATGTGCTAGCAAGGTGCAGGGACAGGTAGTGGTAGGATATGGGGCTAAAACAATCTGACAGGTTCCCTTTAAAGAAACACCACAAATTGTGTTATCTGTATCCCAGAGCCTGACTGGGCCAAGCAGGAACTCTTATTTTTTGTACTTTTTTGATGCGTCATGCTCTACCCCTACAGGCCCTGTACTAGGCATAACACCATGTATGTTGTCTTCCTGGTGTGTTCCTCTATGAAGATTCGCACAGCATCATCAGTAGCAGAGTTTGAATAAAGATATAAAACAATATACAACCTGTCCCTTCTGTCCATGGCTAGGCATAGAGTTTCTCCCTTGGGTGCTACTCTTCTAAAGAAGCCATTGAGATCCAGTTACAAAAACATTGTATATAGGTTGATTCATTTTATGATTGCCGTCTGTTAAGCTCTTCTGAAGTTGCAGCTTTCAGCCGCTCTGATGAATGACATGATAGCGAATTACAATAAAGAAACACTGGGAGCCTGAGATGTGTCGCCTGCTTCTTAGACTGTAATTTTGGAGGAAGGAGCATTTGTTGAGAACAGTGTGAGTCTTCATCTGGTACATTACACAACTCCTGCTCGTAGTTTTAATCGGATAGTTTTTCTCTTCGGTAAATCTTTGATCTGTATCGTTAGAAATGTCTATCCATGTAGTCTGAACTTAAAAGTAAATAAATGAGTTGTAGCTTCCAGAATAATCAAGTCCTAAATATGATGATCTTCATTTTATTTTATTTTTTTTAAATAAATGTCAACATTTTTATCATTGTCAATGTTTTAGGAATATAGTGATCTTTGTATGTCACAAGTAAAAATGAACTAGAACCATGATTATTCAGATCAGTACGAATGCTGCGATAACAAACATGCATAGGGGTTTTTAATAGTGAAAAAAGATTCTGAAATTACACAAATTATACTTGACTCACTTGCTATATGCAAATTATCTCAGAGAAGAAGTAGACTTGAACTCTAGCATCACCTATTGGAAGTAACAATCCTAAAAGTCAAAAGTGACCCTTTAACGAGCCTTGTTATATGACTTGGGATTTATGACAGATCAGAACCTCAGTTTGTAGACACGGTTTTTCGGGGTATTTGCCCCTTCGTTAGTGCAAAGTATACATCTGATGAGGAGAAAATACTCTGAAACACTGTCTGCACATTGAGGTTCTGATCTAGTATAAATCATATTGACAAGGCTCTTTAAAGGTATGTTTTTGGCTTTGAGGATTGCTATTTCCAATAGGTGGCACTAGAGTTCAAGTCCTTTTCCTCTCTGAAGAGACAATTTGCATACTTTATTTACCATAGGAGCTTCGTGGCTTTTAAAAGGACTCTGTCAGGTCATTTTTCAGTATGATACTAATATTACCCTTGAATAGGGCCTGGGCAGCCCTTTTAACTCCTTAATGACCAATGACGGCTACACCCGTCATGGCTTTGAACTGTCACTGCATGTAAACACTCTATTTAGTCAAAGAAATGCAGAAAATAAAATCCTAAATTTACTAGTAACATCAAGTCCAATATGTCATGAAAAATCAGTCTTGGAATCACTAGGATATGTTGAAGCATTCCGGGGGTATAACCTCATAAAGTGACACTGGTCAGAATTGCAAAAATGAGGCTTTGTCGTTAAGGGGCTAAAAACATGTAGCATCATTACTGTACTATTTGTTGTTTCGTGACTATACACATTTTCAAACCCTGGTACATTAGTCCTGTCAGGACTAATTAGGCCAGCTGCTGTATAAGTGTTATTTAAATGTGAACACCCACCCAAGCTGATGTTCTGTCCCTCCCCTCTGTGCTGGGAGGGGGGAGGTGTTTTATGCTGCAGTGTGTGCACTGGGTAAGAGATTTCCATTATAAGAACATTGGTTTTCCTGAAAATATATCATGTGTGTATCTGCTGAGCAAATGATCAACTGTTCTTATAATCACATATAAATATCTCAGACTGCACACACTACACATATGTCTCATACACACAACGATTTGAAGAGCTCAGGGCTTCAACGAAGCTCACATCTCCTCCCCCTCCCTTTTCTGTCTACATTGAGTCACATAGCAGACAGATAAGAGAGGAGGGCAGGAAAGTGTAATGATGCATGAATATTCATTCCTTGGGGAAGGGGCAGCAGAGACCTCACTGTGATTGACAGATGGAACTAATCTTTTATTTTGAAGTGTACAGAAAAAAGGAGGAAAGCATAAATAATAGAAATACATGAATAGAGAGCTTAGAGAAAGGAATTAGAAAATGATATTAATTACATATGGATTTATGACCTGACAGATTCCCTTTAAGCCTCTTCACTACTGCCATGCTGGATTAGTGTGTCACTCTCCACAAGGTGAAAAGCTTTCCCCATAGACCCCACGTACTACAGACTTCAATGCGAGTTACATGTGAATGTGGTTTGTCTATCTGCAATTTGACTGCTCTAAAATAGTAGGACGCAGACAAGTTCCACAAATATATTTGGTCCTGATAATTGTTTGAAAACTGCTCTCAGGTGTCACATCACTAAGGCTACTTTCACATGTGCGTTCCCCTCCGCAGCGTTCTGCGGAGGGGAGCCGCAATGTGAGCACAGTACCGCAAGCCCCTATCTTTATAATGGGAGTGCACGGTGCTGCGCTTGACTGCGCATGACCGTGCGCACCCATTCAGTCCCATATGTGATCTGTGCGCAGGCGGATGCTGTTGTAGGAGTTGTACATTGAGACTGAGATGATTTTTTATTTATTTTTGTGTGTTCAGCTACTGAATATTCTCCCCCTTTCCTGATCAAAAGTTTTTTGGGGTTTATTGTACACGTTCTTTTAAAGGGAACCAACCACCCCAAATGACCCCCCCGGACTGTTAATATGGGTCCCTACACCCAGCACACACATTTGCTGCAAGATTTTTTGCTAAAAAAATTGTTTTGGAGAAGTGAAGAAGTAGCTTTGTGAAGTTTATAACATTAGGACGAGTGGGCGTAACTTAGCTTGTTCTACAGCCGAGATTCATCTGCCAGTTATCTTCCTGTCCACATCGCTGCAGTAAAGCCCAGCCCTTTTTTCAACGTCTCAGGCTGGTGCACGGGATCTCATGCCCGTGCACACGTCATCAGCTAGAGCCGGGTCACGAGCACACGCTCTGACTTCCTGCGCTCAGCTGTGCATTACAACAGAGCGTGTGCTCGTGACCCGGCTCTAGCTGATGACGTGTGCACGGGCATGAGATCCCGATGCACCAGCCTGAGACGTTGAAAAAAGGGCTGGGCTTTACTGCAGCGATGTGGACAGGAAGATAACTGGCAGATGAATCTCGGCTGTAGAACAAGCTAAGTTACGCCCACTCGTCCTAATGTTATAAACTTCACAAAGCTACTTCTTCACTTCTCCAAAACAGTTTTTTTTAGCAAAAAAGCTTGCAGCAAATGTGTGTGCTGGGTGTAGGGAACCATATTAATAGTCCGGGGGGGTCATTTGGGGTGGTTGGTTCCCTTTAAATTTCCATTAATTTTTGCCACCAGAGGGATTATCCATCTTTAAAAAAAAATTTGTTTGCAGATAGTGGAGGAAAATGTAATAAGAAAATCAGAAATACATATCTATATGTCTTCTTTTCACATTTAAAAATATATATGACCACAAAGGACCGCTAAAGAATATTAAAATTGACTTCTTCCTTGTGTAGAAATGGAAACGGCCATTCGGACTGGTATTTTGATTTTTCCTCCCTTTATTTTATTTATTTATTCATTTATTTTGGCTTTTTTTGTGGGTATTTTTTTTTCCTGTTCTGCCCCTGATAAGGTCTTATAAAACCTTATGTGCTTGTCCTTTTACTAATTGTAGGGCATCTTTTCTATATTGATTACTCCATTTTATATAGTACCACATTTATGATCAGTTGTCTCAAAGCTGTGTATGAAGAGCCACATGTTGCCTTGCACAGAATAACAGTTCTTGAAGCTCATATTTTTGTGGGGGATCCCGAGGGGAATAAATATGATATGCTGGAGATGGTATAATACTGTTAGAGGGGTGTTGAAGCTAGATGTGATACTTTAATGTGAATTCTTCATGCGAGAACTGCAAATGAGAGTAACGTAGGAAAACCTCATGTAAGGCTTCTGGGTGACACTACAGGATGAGGATGGGAGAATAAGCGATGGATGTGGCTCGTAACCATTACTAAGGACTAAATGTAGTTCTCAAGCTAATAAAGTTTGGGGAACACTCCTATAAACCATGATTATATGGTAGCCTGTAATCAGAGAAGCATTACCCAACCACAGTCCACTCTGGAATACTATGGACCATTGTACTTTCTAAAGACCCTTTGGTCTTAGAGGTGTTGAAGGTTGAAGTCACTTAACAAGAGTTTGCATGTTATCCCTCTTGATTCCTGGAATATGTTTCCAATTGTGGAACATATAAGTTTTGTTGGGTGCCCATAACCATTTCTTTTTGGTCCAGTGAATTCTTTACTAGGTTGAATTAGTTTAAGAGTATTATTCCAAATTACTCTGAAAGCTCAGAGACTTCATAAGAAAGTCAAATGCTTCTTTTATAAACTGCTAAATCATACAAAGTGTATTGTCATATTTTAGTATCTTGTATTTTCCTTTAATTTTGTTCTTTAAAATCGTATTTCTGTTCTTTTGATGTATTTAAGTAGCTCCAACATCAAAGACACATGCCAATACTTCAAAGGTTTGCGGGCGATTTTGCACAACCAATGTGCCTAAAATCTGCGCAATTTCCAAAACGTGACCCCTAATCGCCTTTAAATGTTTTTTTTTCTTTTCCACTATAACCTAGTTTGTCCTTGTAACTTCTCACATATGATACCTCGGCACGCACCCATTATAACATCCCGTTCTCACTGTCACACAGGATGAGTGCGCTCGGCAATGTCAGGAGTACAGATGGCCAATTACGTAGATTTTCGGCACCAAGTCAATGTGCATTGAAACATTGCTCAATTCTCTACTCCTGTGGTTACAATAAAGTATATCAGGATGGTGGTGCAATGATATTGTCCTATATCCTGGTTAAGCATCTTCACAATATCGCTTTCATGGATAGAATATGTCCAAAATGTTATAATGTGCTATGACCAATGATTTAAATTTAGCCCTCATCATATTTGCTTGTAGGTCTTCAGTACAACTTAAGCACATCTTCTATGTGCTTTTCCATTATTTTCCTTGTCTATATGTACCCCAAGGTCATAATGTGGAGTCTACTATTCAATTAGAGCTGGTCCGATGATTGCCACCACGTTGTTTAAATCATTACAAAGTTTTGGCTCTTTTTACACTAGGGATGGATTATTAGAGGGGCCATTGGGGACTCATTTTGGAAAGAGTAGGGATGAGTGGAACCCTGAAAGTTCGGGTTCTTGTGGTGCAGCCAGACTTTTTTTAAAGTATGTTTAGGTCCTAAACTTGACCTCAACCTCATTTGAAGACACTGGGCAGTTTGTCTCTCCGTCCAGATACAGCCAGCCATAAGCAAAACTCTTCTGGGGGACTGGAGGTCAGGGATTTGTCTTTTTCATTTTACAACACCACAGCTGATAACTCTGCTTTTACCTCCAGTATGAGCCGATGAAACACTGCAAGCAGCTCGCACTGGGCCAAGCACCAAGCGTACATGAGCACAGCGATGCTCACTGGAGTGCCTTTGGATACGTAAAGCACCCGAACTCCTACCCCCGAATAGCTTAGCTCATCTCTAGTAATGACTAGGGTTGGTGTAAATCAATTTACAAGACCAGTCCATTGGCCATGTTGGTAATCTGTAGCTGCGTACCTGGAACCATGAGAAACGTCTTTATTTTAAATAGCTGGCCTTGCGGGAAGTCGAATCACAACCGTTTCATGTTCGTGTTGGACCCGTTGAAGTGTGTTTCACACACGACACGGCTGTAGTCTGTAAAACCCTCCGTGCCCTCATATCTCCTGCATTATTTTTAATGTTCAAATAAAAGACTGGGTTTTACCGGATTGTGAGTGCCACTTATATATTCCTTTTCTTACGCATATTCATCATGAAAGCTGCTTGAAACAAGAGCTTCAGATGCCTTCAGGTTAGAGGCGGTTCTCAGATCATTGCTGTAGCCCTTAGAATTGATTCATACCAGCTCTACTTCTATCCCTTTGACTTATGAGTCCCACACAATGAGGCCAAGCTCCCACATAGCGTAAATGCTGCATTTTATTTTAGTGTCTATATTCTGCTGTGTTTAATAGTTGAAACAAAATGGATGTGATTTCATAAAAACTCATGTCCACTGTGCGTGTAAAGGAGCCATTAAAATGCATTTTTTTTTAACGTAAACTTGAAAAATGCTTGTAAAAACGCATTGAATCTGCACCAAAAAAATTCTTAAAGTATGAAGAGAAAATGAAAATAAGTGGAAGCCACAGATCCTTTATTACAGTTGCTCAATAATGGTGTTAGCGGCCTCTAGTTAAAGGAACATGAGCGTTGTGTCTACATTCTGGTGGACATCGGCAGGAAAAGACAACACTAACAAACAAAACAATCAGACTGCTATTGCGTATTTCAGAGAGAATGTCTGTGGAAAACAATCTACTTTTGCCTTTTTATTTTTTAACAGGCAGAGTAAAAATAGAAAAGAAGCATAATGTAAATAAAGCATAATTAGCATTTTTCCAATTCAGACATATTTTCAGAAAAGAAAAAAACTAAACCATAATAAATGTTATTGACCCCAAAGTATATTTAAAATGATTTTTCTTTTCTATGCCCATCACTCCTCTGCTCTCTATGTTGGCTGAGCACTATATGGGCGTACAGCCTGTGCCATCATACACACTTAACAGAGGAGCCTTTAAGACCCTGTCACACATGTCAATATCGCTAGCGACGCATCAGCGATGTCGCTAGCAATATCGCAAGTGCGTCGTGCTGTGTGACAGCGCGATGCAACTGCGATTTATCGCTGGTCGCAGGTTAACAGGTTTACGAGCATGGACCGAAACCTGTCAATCTGCAACCAGCGATTAGGCTAGATCGCGCCGTTTGACACCGCAGTAGCGATGTTGGTGGCGATCCAGCCTATATTGCAGCACTGCTGCGGATCGCTCGCTGGGTTGATCCCAGCCCAGCGAGCGATGGCTCCGACCACATAGCAGCGGCGTCACCGGCAACATGTTGCCATGTGACACCAAGGCTGCGATGTCGGAAGCGAGCGCCCACCTGCGCATCGCTTCCGACATCGCAGCCTTGGTTGACACGTGTGACGGGGCCTTAAGAGAACAAAATGTATGTTCCCGCAGTACACCTACTCATTTCTATCTGTGTAGCGCCTCTATCGGAGAACTAAAGGTATCGCTTGCACCTGAAGAACATCTCTAGAATTTGCCCCTTTCTCACAATGGAAACAACAAAAAAACTCACTGTGAACCTGATCCACTCCCACCTTGATAATTGTAATTCTCTACTAAATGGCATCCCCTTCATTAGACTCTTCCCTCTCAAGCCTATCCTTAATGCAGCAGCCGGGATCACCTATCTGGCTTATCGTTACTTGGACACTTCCGCTCTGTGCCAGTCATTGCACTGGCTGCCCATGCATTATAGGATCCAATTGCTTGTTCTCACCCAAAAAGCTCTCCACACCGCAACATACCTCCCATAGCTCCCCCCTCATCTCTGTTATCACCTTACTTATTCTCACTCTTCGCAAGCAACTTTTGATAAACACCGCACTAATCCGACCTCCCACTCCTGGCTTCAAGACTTTTTCGGAGCTGCACCAAACTTCTAGAATGCTCTACCCCAAGAAATTTAGACTAACCACAACTTACACAGATTTAGGCGCTCCCTAAAAACAGATCTTTTTAGGGCGGTTTATCACGTTGCCTAATCAGATTCCTTTCATATGCAGCTCATTGATTATTTCCCAGAGCATAATTCTCCATCAAACTTCCCACCACACCCAAAAGCTCTACAAAGGCTGGCTGGTGATGGCTCATGCAGCCATTTATCCCCCATCTCTTCAAGATGGCTGGACCATCATTGTTAGTACCTGTACTCTGTGTCACCGCCACCTCATTGTAGATTGTAAGCTCTTAGGAGCAAGGTTGTAATTATTGTTGCTTTAATTATTGTATTATCTATAACTGTAACTCATGACTGTATATGAACCTCTGATTTGTAAAGCGCTGTTGAATATGTTGGTGCTATATAAAGATCATTATTATTAAAATTTTATATAATACTTATCTAAATGAATGAGAAATCTGTGTAATGGATAGATAAAAATTCTCTTATTAGACCCTCATCATTTAGATTAGGGTCCTCTCTAAAATGCCTTAAGTAGGTTTTCCGAAGCAGTCAAATCTTTCAAAGTAAAAACTTTACTATAAATGAACGGATCTATTCTTTTCCTCTTGTTTAGATCCCGCAGCCATTAGCACGTTCTTATGTGTAATAGAAAATCGGATCTCCCATTTATAAAGCACAAATAAGCAGTTGTTTTCAGCATTCATGTCACTGGCCGTCCAGCTACCGCACACTTACCAGGATATGAATGCAATACCTTCAGGTTATTTGTTTCTGACCAAAGTGAGATCCAGCAACAATTCCCTGATGTCTCATTCGTTTCTATTTTTTCCCTTCAGTACACAGACTTGTTGAATTCTACTTTGCTTTTCAATAGATATAATTTACATCTCGCTTTTATACCAAGCAGGTCTGTTACCGTGCAGCTACCAGGTTAATGCTTCTTTGGTGCAAAGCCTTTTACCTTTTCCTCAGACACATGTAGGAGAAGCTAATAAAGGATTTAACTCTATGGCTGCAGCATTTGTGGATTTCAGTCACTGGTACATTAAGATAATGATTGCAAAGGCCAAGGTTTGTCAATTAGCTCTTCTCCACTAGGAAGATATGAGGCCAAACTTATATTATTTCTGGGAAATTATTGTGAGTGCAAATGGGCTAATGAGGTTGGAACTACATAACAATATTGTATTACTGGAGAATCCACATTATTTCCATGATCTCATAGCAATTTACCATATTTCATTCCCATGCTGCGTCAAGGGTTTGTCCGAGACTTTTAGATTGATGGTCTTTCTTTAGGTTATATCTGATGGTATACTGGAAAAACCAGAACCAAACTATCATCTTCAAGGTAGGGTGAAAAATGTACTCAATGGCATGAGGTTAAATACCTATATACATTTAGTATATATCAGAGGATATACATATCAAACCTATATACTGTATTTTGCAGACTATAAGACGCACTGGACCACAAGATGTACACCAAATTTACAGGAGGAAAATAGGAAGAGAAAATGTTTGGATGTGAATATTTGTGTCCGTGTTTTAGTATGAATTTAGCTTATGGGAGGAAGGAGGGCGATGGTGGCGTGGGGTCACAGGAGGCAGGAGTGGGCCAATGTTGTGGGTTATGGGCTGGATGGAAGGGGTGTCCCAGCTGAGAGAAGCAGGAGCTATTATCCTCTCGGCAATGGGCTTCAGGAAAATGGCATCTCAGGTGGCACATGCACAGATTTAGATCTTGACTTGTCCCTGAAGGCCACTGTCGGCGGTGCAAGGCAGAAGCCAATGATCTCCTGGCAGTGGGCCTCCGGAAACTAGTTCCAGTGAATGCACATGTAGTTGTCCTGAATAAAAATCTGCAGATTTTGAAACACGTAGACAATAAACCACTTTGAATTATCCTTCTCTTGTGACTGTCACTGGAGAAACACAGTTTGGAGAAACTCTGTTTCTTCAGTAACAGTCACAAGAGAAGGATAATTCAAAGTGGTGCACCATCTGTCTTTCTGGAATGCTTATAGGGGTTGTGCATCACACAACCCCACCAGATGAGCACACCTCATTATTTTTTTATTTGTACCTACTTGGATAAAACCCTATTGTGCCTTATGTTTCTTTCACAGTATAATTTTGAATTGATTGTCCACACAGATTGTACTTGTCCTCGTCTGCCCTTTCCATATGTAAAGTGCCATGGAATCTAATGGCGCTATATAAATAAGTAATAATAATAATAATAATGAAAAACCCATTACAGTGACACTTACACAATCACGTAAGATTGAGACTCACATTACTCTTTAACAGAACACAAAACAACCAGAACTGTGACAGCAGACCTGATTGGCATAATATTGGCAACAAATTCAGTGCCAGACACACATTTTTTATTATGTTTAGAAATCTAGGACTCCATAATAATATTAATGGTGTGACGTCTGTCCGAGGCCACTGGCACAAGCCGCTTAGTTATGCAGAACCCAATGTGAGTCCAGGAGGTAACTGCCTATGGATAAGAGCAGTCCAGAGGTAGGAATAATCGTCAGACAGAGACAAGATCAGGAAAGGGACAAAACACGATCCAATAGCATGTTCAGGGAGCTGGGACAAAGGCCAAGATGGCAACAAAGTACAAAATCATGAGGAAGAAGAAAAGTCCAAAAACCAGGCAGAGGTTAAACTGAATAACACTAGATGATTACTGAACAGGGGAACCAAAAACTATTTCTGGCAACTTGCAGGAAAAGGCCGAAGGTATGTAGGGTATGCTATTTTCCAATAGGCTGGAGCTCAGGAACTAATGACCTCACCTCAATGACTGCCCACACATTAACACTATCAGACTGTGAAACACCACAGGTCCCATCTACTCTTACCCCAGAGGATGAGGGAAGCCATCACTCTCCAGAATCTCCTGCAAAGACGTCTCCCTATCACCAGCATCACCTACAGCGTGAATATGAAGGTGTCTGATGACAGGAGCTGAAGCCGCAGGAGCACACTCTGGTGGGGACGTGACAAATGGTCCTTGAATATAGGTATATGACCATTGTGTCTATGGTCTGGCAGACATCTGCAGTAAATGACCTAGTTGTACTCTAGATGTGTGTTGGTCGTGCACATTGCTTCTGCTTCTCACCCCTCATCTGAAGTTCCACCACTCAATGATTTTGAACAGTCAAGGAAGAATATAAACCATGACCATACATGTTATATAGAGGGGCAGATTTATTAAATATATCTAATTTTTAAATAAAAAGCATAGGCAAAGAAATAAAAGGAAACATCCCAAATAATTCAATTATCAAAATAGCAAAAAGGCAATGGTATTTACCAGCCAAGGTTATAAAAACAATGCACAAAAAGGATGGAACAGATCCCCTCTCATCCTTAGACAGTAAACAGTGAACATGCACCAAATTTAGAACAGTGCTGAGGCTGAAAATATCTGTGTATCCACTTGTACTAAGTAAAGTACCGGTAACTTTATGGTTCACTGAGCTTTTGCAAGTTTTGCCACTATTTGGTGTTATGTTGACACATGATGAATTCTAAACTATAGCTCTTACTATTAGCTATCCCATTTCTAATAAGCCTCAACTACTTGACAAGAGGAGGAATGAAAAGTGGCTAAATACAAAATAAATGTAGCACAAAACATTTCACCACCTTCATCCAGAATTGTGGCACATTTGGTCCCTATTGTGTTTTAAGGCTCAGTTGTGTAACCCCCGTCATCATATTTTTATCAGAAAACATCTACAAGCTGACATCTAAGGAAAACTAGAATATGACAGATTGGTTTCCAGTAGATACATTTTGGAATGATCTTGCTAAGCTCAGGGCAGATTGATATTGCTGTCATCACCCGGGCTCATTGTTCTTATTTCATTGTGAGTCAGATATTGTATTTTTTTTTTATCTCGCACTGAATGAAACTTTAGCCCTTCAAAGATGCCGTGATCAAAGCAAAGGCTAGAAATCACTAGTCCACTGTCGTCACACAGAGGTATGAGCGTAAAGATGAGGTTTCTTTATTACACAAAAAATCTATAAATCTCATGTTTATCAAGACCGGATTTTTGTTACAATACAAAGCTGTACGCCTATTGCCAACAGGTCCAAGCGGGAAAAGAAAATCTACTGTTAAATATAAACTTGAGATGAAAAAGGAGATTGAAGTGTAGTCCTGTGATGCTTGGGATAAGGGGGGCATCATTAAAGCACATTTCCTGCTCTTTGTTTGTATAGGGGTGTACTATTAGAACAGTTACATGTTATATTGACTTTATTGCAAGGCTTTATAGCTTCCAATCCCATATATTTCTACTCTCTGGTCTGTCATTTGGCTAAATCCTACCTTACTGCAGGATAATCTTCGTTCTGTGTACTTAAAGGGCGCAGCATCCACGCCTGTACTTTCTGCTTCTGACGTCGAACAGCGTTCACCTTTGTTGCAGATGACGTGGGGCAACAACGCAGCAGTTCTGGCTAATGTTCTGGGTACTTATACTTCTAGTACCACATAGGCAGGGAACTTGTGGTTTAATTCATCACTTAGTTTTCTTTGTATCTCACTGCTTTGAACTTTTGTCTGTATAAACTCCTAGCTCACTGCTTTCAATGTCACGACACAGGCTCAAGTGCATGACATGATGTCTAGCAAGTCATGGTGGAACCTTAAATCTAAAATAGGGGTGAGAATGCGCACATAGGGTCTTATCCTTTAGGAGACAGGATTATTAGGTGGAATATAGGAACTGCTCACCTGGTAGGGTTGTGTAGCACACAACCAGCTTGATCGCTTAGAACAATACAGCTGCTACAAGGACCGTACCTCCACAGGTCACTGTGGTCTCAATAAGTTTCTGCAGGACAAAGTACCTCGTGGTCCGAGCCGCTGTCTTCGTATGATGGAAAAACCAGAGACACCGGTATGCCTGGATGTGGTAGTAGCTAATTTATTTCCAACGCGTTTCGGAGTCATATCCCAAATGCCTTCCTCAGGGAACATCCATTGCACCCTGAGGAAGGAGTTTAGGATACGACTCTGAAACGCGTTGGAAATAAACTAGCTACTACCACATCCAGGCATACTGGTGTCTCTGGTTTTTCCATCATACGAAGACAGCGGCTCGGACCACGAGGTACTTTGTCCTGCTGAAACTTATGGTGGAACCTTGTCCTTTACGCTTTAGGAATTTGGACTTACACAAGGCTGAGCCATGAAGCTGCTGCTGGCCAGTGGAGCGGACTGGCAAAGAGAGGCTGTATAATCCTGGTCAAGACCAGAGAAATCGAAAAACTAAGTAACAATTGTCAGGCAGACAAAAGATCAAATAATATCCAAGATCAACAATTTAGGATGGAGGATTAGGGGTATGGAGGGAGGCAAAACTGTGGAGAGTTTTGTGGGTTAGAGAGATAAATTTGCATTGAATCCTGTAGCGGATGGGCAACCAATGTAATGACTGGCATAAGGTAGAGGCATCGGTGAATCGGCCGAACTGTTATCATGTCCATGTTTTTTTTTTATCACATGTCAGCAAAAATAACACGGAGACGTGATTGGTTTTGATTGGAGTCTTGGATCAAAATAACCCATACATGTCTTTGGGTTAGTAAAATCGTAGATGGTACAAGAATGCCTGCATGATCAACTTTGAAATGACTAATAATAATAATCTTTATTTATATAGAGCCAACATATTCCACAGCACTTCACAATTCAGAGGTTCATATTCAAACAATCATAAGTAACAGTTATCAGAAAATACAATAACTAAAGCAAAATAATGACAGCCCTGTTCATAAGAGCTTACATTCTAACAATGAGGTGGGAGTGACACAAAATACAGGGGCTTATTTATAATGATGGTATAGTCAACATGATGAAATGGGGTATAGATAAGAGCAGATAAGTGGCTACCAACCATCTATTATATAATTGCCTAGAATTCTATTTGCGGACAAAAGCCAACTTCCGTGGCTTTGTCCGGAGATAAATGTCCGGAGATAAGTGACATCACCAGCGTCACCAGCGTTTACTACACCCGCTAAGGGTGGTCCAAGTGGCGGCCCTAAGAGGAGCGGACCTCAGGAAGGTCCGCTGCGCTTAGGCCGAGGTCCGGCGGACATTTATCTCCGGAGCGGCCGCGAGGTAGCCGGGAGCCGAGGCGGGATCTCCGTGCCGGGCATATCTGCGGCTCAGCTCCGGGGAGCCGCGAGCCAGCCGGGATTTGCCCGGTACCGCCGCCGCCATTCTGATTGGTCGCTAGCTTGCAGAATAGCGGCGCGCTGTATGGCGCGATACTTCAAATACACTGTACTCAGTGTATTTCAAATATGGGGCATAGTGCCGCGTATTCTGATTGGTCGGCACGCTGAAGGCGCCGACCAATGAGAATAGCGGCGCGCGCAATGCCGCCATATTTAAAATACACTGTAGTCAGTGTATTTGAAGTATGGCGCTATACAGCGCGCATTCTGATTGTCGCCGCGTCACGCGCGACCAATCAGAATAGCGGCGCGCTGTATGGTGCCATACTTCAAATACACTGTACTCAGTGTATTTCAAATATGGCGGCATAGCGCGCGCCGCTATTCTGATTGGTCGGCGCGCTGAAGGCGCCTCTGCCCGCAGCCGCTCCTTCCTCTGCCCGCGGCCGCTCCTGCCTCTGCCCGCGGCCGTCCTGCCTCTGCCCGCGGCCGTTCCTGCTCTGCCCGCGGCCGTTCCTGCCTCTGCCCCGGCCGTCTCCTGCCTCTGCCCACGGACGCTCCTGCCTCTGCCCGCGGCCGCTCCTGCCTCTGCCCGCGCTCTCCGCCTCTGCCCCTCTGCCCGCCTCTGCCCATCCTCTGCCCGCCTCTGCCCATCCTCTGCTGTCCCTCTCCCCGCCTCTGCCCGCCTCACCCGTCCTCACCCCTCCAGCCTCCGCTTTCCTCACCCCTCCAGCCTCTGCTTTCCTCACCCTTCCAGCCTCGCTTTCCTCACCCCTCCAGCCTCCGCTTTCCTCACCCCTCCAGCCTCCGCTTTCCTCACCCCTCCAGCCTCCGCTTTCCTCACCCCTCCAGCCTCCACTTTCCCACCCCTCCATATGCAATGTACAGTATGTGTATATATGTGTGTATGTAGGCACTTCCGTCACTTTGTCCGCACTTCCCTCAACTTTGTACACACACACACTCCGCTATACTTACCACGCCCTGCGTCCCTGCTGGATCCTCAGTCGACATGTCGCCGCCCCGAACTACTGGATCCAATATAGCGTCCAAGATATCTCGCCAAACTTCCCGGACCACATATTGCATCCAGTCGTCCAGGGCGGCGACATGTCGACTCAGGATCCAGGCGGCGGAGAAGACGCAGGGTCGGTGGTAAGTGTAGCGGAGTGTGTGTATGTGTGTGCTGACCACTCTGCCCACGGCACTGCGCTGACCACTCTGCCCACGCGCTGCGCTGACCACTCTCAACCTACACTCTGCCCACTGCGCTGAACCACGGAGCCACCGCCTCGCTGCTACCAACCACCGCACTCACTGCTAACACTGAGCCACCGCACTCGCTGCTAACCACTGAGCCACCGCACTCACTGCTAACCACTGAGCCACCGCACTCACTGCTAACCACTGAGCCACCGCACTCACTGCTAACCACTGAGCCACCGCACTCAGTGCTAACCACTGAGCCACCGCACTCAGTGCTAACCACTGAGCACCCGAGTGCTAACCACTGAGCCACGCGCAGTGCTAACCTGAGCCACCGCCAGTGCTAACCACTGAGCCACCGCACTCAGTGCTAACCACTGAGCCACCGCACTCAGTGCTAACCACTGAGCCACCACTCAGTGCTAACCACTGAGCCACCACACTCAGTGAACTAGAATCCACACTGAGCCACCGCGCAGTGCTAACCACTGAGCCACCGCGCAGTGCTAACCACTGAGCCACCGCGCAGTGCTAACCACTGAGCCACCGTATACTCTGCTACCCACTGAGCCACCTGTATACACACAATTATTTCACCGCACTCCCCTAACTATTAGTAAATAAACTATATATGGATTCTAGACTACCCGATTCTTTAGAATCGGGCCGCCATCTAGTTTTTTATAATGCATTTGAGACTGGTGGAGCTGATAGGCTAAATGACTTTGACTAGGGATCATGATAGGCTGCCCTAAAAAGATGTGCTTTTAGGGAGTGCCTGAAACTATGTAAGTTGTAGATAGACCTAATTTTCTTGGGGTAAAGCATTCCAGAGAATTGGTGCAGCTCGGAAAAGTCTAGAGGGGTTCCTATTAATGCAGAAGTGAGTCTAAAGTCACTTCCAGAGCGAAGAGAACAGGTGGGGTGATAGACAGAGAGGAGGGTAGAAAGGTAGGTTGGTGTTGCACTGTGAAGAGCTTTGTGGGTGAGAACAAGCAGTTTGAATTGGATCCTATAGTATATAGGCAGCCAGTGCAATAACTGGCATGGAGTGGAAGCGTCTGAGTAATGGTTAGCTTGATGAGTGATCCTTGTTGCTGCATTAAGGATGGACTGGAGAGGGGAAAACCTACTGAGGGGGAGGCTAATTAATAGAGAATTACAATAGTCAAGGCAGGAGTGAATCAGGGTCACAGTGAGGCTTTTTGTTTTTTTCCATGGTGAGAAAGGGGCAGATTCTAGAGATGTTCTTCAGGTGCAAGCAGCAAGAGCACGCAAAAGATAGTATATATGGGGTGAAGGAAAGAACAGAGTGAAACATAACACCAAGACAGCGGGCCTGTTGCCTAGGCGCAATCGTGGTGCTGCACACTGAGAGAGAGATGTTAGATTTAGGGAGGTTAGTGGAGGGTGGGAGCAGAAGAAGTTCAGTTTGGAAAGGTTGAGTTTCAGATAGAGAACAGATGTGATATTGGAAACTGGAGTTATACAGTCATTGGTGTTCTTTATTACAGCGGGAGTAACCGTAAAGGGAAGATGTGTATAGTAGTGGTCAACAGCATAAAGATGGCACTGAAAGCCAAATCTGCTGACGGTCTGTCCAATCGGGGCTGTGTAGAGAGAGAAGAGGTCCAAGGACCAATCCATTAGGGACTCCAATAGTGAGAGGAAGAGGAGAAGAAATCGAGCCAGCAAATGATACACTGAAAGAACAGTTAGAGAGATGGGAAGAGAACCAGGAAAGAGAGGTGTCCTTTTATGCCGATGGAGTTCAGCATAGCGAGTAGGAGATGGTGGTCAACAGTGTCAAAAGCTGCAGAGACATCAAGAAGAATAAGCAGAGTGTTCACTATTACATTTTGCTGTCAGAAGGTCATTGGTCACTTTGGTGAGGGCAGTTTCTGTTGAGTGAAGGGGGCGGAAACCACATGGAACAGATTTTAACAGAGCGAGTGGAGAGGTAAGTGGTGAAGGAGTGGACTGGACCAGGGCTGCAAGAGTCTAGAGATTGAAAAGGAGAATTAGAGACTGGTTGTAGAAGTTGAAGGAGGAGTGGAAGATGCCAGAAGAAAGAGTGAAATTGAAGATTTTGGTTAGGTGAGTGGTGACCACCAAAGAGAGACACTGGAGTAGGTGTGAGGGAATTAGGGTCAGTGGTGTATGTAGTGGGATTAGAGGAAGAGAGGAGCCTGGAGACTTCTTCTTATGTGAATGGTCAAATGTGGAGAGCAGGGTTATCCAGAATAATTAGCAACAAGGAAACACAGGTGACAAGGAGGGTGACTGGACAGGGAATGGGGTGGTTCCTGAACTAAACTGAGAGACTTGGATTTCTCTATAAGACTTTTAAACAGACAGACAGAATGCAATGCCATGATTAAGACCTGTTCAGGTCAAAACATGTTGATTTCTTTGCCTTTTTTATAATGAGTGCATCCCAACTGCTTTACTATTTTTTACAAATGTGGAGAGTGAGCCAAAGGAGATGTGGGGTGGAATGGGGGTAGCATCGCTTGGAGCCGGAAGCTGATTTCCTGACAGATGTTTTCTATTTTCTCTCTGAAGTAAGAAGCCAGATCATCAGCACACATGGTCAGTGACAGGGACCTGCACTTTAAGACTAAGGAGGGAGTGAAAGGTGTCAAAGAATTTCATTGGGTTGTTGGATAGTGAGGAGATCAGAGTGGTGAAGTAGGTTTGTTTGGTGAGGTGAAGTGCAGATGCATAGACGAAGTTCTCAGCATAAATGTATAGTGAATGAAGTTTTCTGGTGTGCAGGTTTTCCTCCATATGCGTTCAGCACTTCTAGAGCATCGCTGGGGAAATTAAGTTTGTGATGTGAGCCAGGGCTTAGGCTGTGTTCACACATTGTGTATTTTGCCGCGCTTTTTACGCGCGATTTTCAAAATGCACAATGTGTTTTGTGTCTGCCAGCAAAGTGAATGGAAAATTCACTTTGCCATGCAGACAGTGCGTAAAAATACGCAGTGCTTTTTATGGGAGAAAGCGCAGCTGTGTAAAGAATTGAGATGTCTCAGTACGGTACAGAGAGTATGGGAGCTGTATATTATAGAGGTAAGGAGAGAGGGGCTTATGTGGATGGGAGTGATGAAGGGGGGATGGGGCGGTGAAAGTGAATGGCAAGGCACATAGGAAGATAGACATTGAAATAAAGGACATTGTTAAAAGAAGAGAGTGAAAGAGAGTGGGTTACCTGACTCCTGCCCTGACTAACTGTCATTGAAGTAACTGCAAGTCACCTAGCACTTGATGCCACTTAGCACTTGATGCCACTTTGCATGAGATGCCCTGGTGCACCCCCCCTCCCCCCCACGTGTACCCCTTAAGACAGAACTAAATTTATAGTGCACACTAAAGAATCAGGTGAGGGGGATTGTGGGAAGTCACTTGGTTTCAGGTAATTAGAAGCTGATCCTCACAGTATGGATAAATAGATGATCAAAGGCAGTCAGCATTATGCCAGAGATTCATACCTTCCACAAGATAACATTAACAATGTGGGAAATAGTCATATATTGGTGAGTAGTGAATATAATGTATACACATGACATAGGAGAATTTACAGGATAGGCAGAGATAAATACCATAAAGGTATGTGAGACAGGCTGAGATTGCAATGGAGTTCATTACAGCAAACAGTGTTGTTATAACACCACAAGGGTTGCAATGATAGTGGAAGCCCAGCTTAGAAGATGCAGATGACAGCAAGCAGAGTTCTTATAATACCATAAGGGTTGCAATGATGGTGGAAGCCCAGTTTACACGATGCAGATGACAGAAAACAGTGTTCTTATAATACCTTTATGAAGAAAAGAGAGGATGAATATTAGTCAACTGCCATTGAAGTAACTGCATCCACTTAGCACTCGATGCCACTTTGCATGAGATGCCATGAATGCACCCCCTCACGCGACTTGGAGAAGCTTTTATTTTTCCATAAGTGAAAATCACTGATGACACAGAAATGGTAAAATCTGACACACCAACATGACACTCTGATCGAACACACTGCAAAATGTGGACAGTTTTTGAGTAGGTAATTGACTATAGACACCTGAATAATGACATCATCTTGTAATCAGTGTTTCTCAACTCCAGTTCTCAGGACCCACCACATGTATGTTTTCAGTATTTCCTTAGTATTGCACAGGGTTTGAATTATCGCAGTGCAGGTGATTAAACTGTCATCTGTGCAATACTAAGGAAATCCTGAAAACAAGAACTGTTGGTGGGTCCTGAGGACTGGAGTTGAGAAACACTGTATGTAATCAATTTCTGAAGAAGGGGCATGCAGACCCCAAAACGCATAAAATAAAGATCACAACTGTTTTTTAAGTATTTTATTTCCTTCATGTCAACAGTGTCGCAGTATTTTAAACCCCATCTCTACTCTATTTTGCTTGGATGTATAATACCTTAGGCAGGTGGCTAAAGACAGTGTGCAGTACCCTGGAGACTTGCACTGCTGCTAGTCTGACTGTTTCCATTTTTTGTGGTTTCTGATTGAGAAGCATTTGTTGGAGGCTACTGTAGATCTCTTTCCAATGAAAGTTATTTCATTCTCATGATGAGGTTTATATCTCAAAAATGGAGAAGATTCCTAACTTTATGTGATGGACCATTTTCCAGTACAATCTGTGGTCCACATGTCATCACAAAGCGCAGTTACCGCTATACCAGTGTATATCAGTGGGATAATACACCTTACATGATGTACTATTATATTCTGCATGCTTCAAATTTTTGAAAATGTTCATTTTTTGGTGCGTACAGCATTATTTCACTGACGCCCTGGGCTGCAGCTGTATCTATTAGCTCACAGGGAGAAGACTTCATATACATAATTTCTTGTCTGTGTATTTTCACAGTGCTGCTCTCAGATCTGTATTTTTCCTCTGGCTTCCTCTTTATGTGCTCAGTTCTAGCGCTTTGTGTGAAGTGCTGCAAAAGCAGCCGCCCGGAGACCCAGGAAGAGTCTGAAAAAGAATTCTCTCTGTAAAAGCTACTTTTGATCCATTAAAGTGATAATCTCTCTGAAGCAAAGCAAACTATTGGCAATAAACCTAAATAGGTCAAAATACTTCAATTATGTATTTATTCAAAAGGGAATTTCTCCTCTGGGGATTGATTTGTCCTAATTTGTTCTCACTAACTCCCTCTTCTATTCTTCTCCATTTTTTTGCCTATATGTAAAAATGCTTTATTTATGCCATATATATATGGATAAAATAAAAACTACATAAAGATCTAAGTCACATAGCTGTATTGGCACCTGACGGTGGTAAGCAGATTTGTGTTTTTGGTCTGTGAATCTCTTTGGAAGGTGTTGGATGTATAGTTTGTGGGGCAGATGACACAAAGCCTTCGAGGCCTTGGTGCTTTGCGGCTACATGTTGCAGACAGGTAGTCACTGCTGCAGCCCTGTCAATAAAGACCAGTGGGGAGAAGCAGAGAGGGGATGTTTGAGTCACGGCTGTGAAGTCGGTAAACCAATCATCCGACTCCAACTCCAACAAAATGGCCACTGATTCCACAACCAGGGCTGTGAAGTCAGTAAGCCAAACATCCAACTCCTCAATATGTCTGAATCCGACTCAGACTGCACCTAAATGGACACCAACTCTGACACCACAGCCCTGGTTTGAGCATCAGGGGCTTCAATAGGTCATTAATGCTTATGTTGTTTAACATTATAACATTTTTTTTTTTTTTTTTAATTTTGACAAATCAAAAACAGCTCAATGTCTTATACAGTGATTGCATGTCCACATTCCAGCATTCTTTAAAAAAAGTTTTTCTTTTTCCAGATTAAAGATCATACAATCAAGTATGACTGAGAGCATACAAGATTTCCAACGCATTTCAAACATTCTGTTTCTTTCTCATGGCTCGCTGTACTGCTTAACTGAAAGGCGTTATCCACTACATAATCAACCCCTTCTGAATTAGATTTGACAGAGTATGGATTCAATACAGAGCAGACAGGAGCACGTACACAGATTTGAGTACAGATTTTATAGATAGCTGACAGGAGCGCACACAGACCGGAGTATGGATTAAATAGAAAGCAGACAGGAGCACACACAGACTGGAGTATGGATTCATAAAAAAGCAGACAGGAGCACACACAGACCGGAGTATGGATTCAATAAAAAACAGACAGGAGCACACACAGACCGGAGTATGGATTCAATAGAAAGCAGACAGGAGCACACACAGACCAGAGTATGGATTCAATAGAAAGCAGACAGGAGCACACACACACCAGAGTATGGATTCAATAGAAAGCAGACAGGAGCACACACAGACGAGAGTATGGATTCAATAGAAAACAGACAGGAGCACACACACACCAGAGTATGGATTCAATAGAAAGCAGACAGGAGCGCACACAGACCAGAGTATGGATTCAATAGAAAGAAGACAGGAGCACACACAGACCAGAGTATGGATTCAATAGAAAGCAGACAGGAGCGCACACAGACCGGAGTATGGATTCAATAGAAAGCAGACAGGAGTCCACACACAGACTGGAGTATGGATTCAATAGAAAACAGACAGGAGCACACACAGACCAGAGTATGGATTCAATAGAAAACAGACAGGAGCACACACAGACCAGAGTATGGGTTCAATAGAAAGCAGACAGGAGCGCACACAGACCGGAGTATGGATTCAATAGAAAGCAGACAGGAGCACACACAGACCGGAGTATTGATTCAATAGAAAGCAGACAGGAGCACACACAGTGGAATACAGATTCAATAAGAAGCAGACAGGCGTCCACACACAGATTGGAGTATAGATTCAATAAGAAGCATACAGGAGCACACACAGACCAGAGTATGGATTCAATAGAAAACAGACAGGAGCACACACAGACCAGAGTATGGATTCAATAGAAGCAGACAGGAGCACACACAGACCGGAGTATGGATTCAATAGAAAGCAGACAGGAGCACACACAGACCGGAGTATGGATTCAATAAAAAACAGACAGGAGCACACACAGACCGGAGTATGGATTCAATAGAAAGCAGACAGGAGCACACACAGTGGAATACAGATTCAATAAGAAGCAGACAGGCATCCACACACAGATTGGAGTATAGATTCAATAGAAGCAGACAGGAGCACACACAGACCGGAGTATGGATTCAATAGAAAGCAGACAGGAGCACACACAGACCGGAGTATTGATTCAATAGAAAGCAGACAGGAGCACACACAGACCGGAGTATGGATTCAATAAAAAACAGACAGGAGCACACACAGACCGGAGTATGGATTCAATAAAAAACAGACAGGAGCACACACAGACCGGAGTATGGATTCAATAGAAAGCAGACAGGAGCACACACAGACCAGAGTATGGATTCAATAGAAAGCAGACAGGAGCACACACACACCAGAGTATGGATTCAATAGAAAGCAGACAGGAGCACACACAGACGAGAGTATGGATTCAATAGAAAACAGACAGGAGCACACACACACCAGAGTATGGATTCAATAGAAAGCAGACAGGAGCGCACACAGACCAGAGTATGGATTCAATAGAAAGAAGACAGGAGCACACACAGACCAGAGTATGGATTCAATAGAAAGCAGACAGGAGCGCACACAGACCGGAGTATGGATTCAATAGAAAGCAGACAGGAGTCCACACACAGACTGGAGTATGGATTCAATAGAAAACAGACAGGAGCACACACAGACCAGAGTATGGATTCAATAGAAAACAGACAGGAGCACACACAGACCAGAGTATGGGTTCAATAGAAAGCAGACAGGAGCGCACACAGACCGGAGTATGGATTCAATAGAAAGCAGACAGGAGCACACACAGACCGGAGTATTGATTCAATAGAAAGCAGACAGGAGCACACACAGTGGAATACAGATTCAATAAGAAGCAGACAGGCATCCACACACAGATTGGAGTATAGATTCAATAAGAAGCATACAGGAGCACACACAGACCAGAGTATGGATTCAATAGAAAACAGACAGGAGCACACACAGACCAGAGTATGGATTCAATAGAAGCAGACAGGAGCACACACAGACCGGAGTATGGATTCAATAGAAAGCAGACAGGAGCACACACAGACCGGAGTATGGATTCAATAAAAAACAGACAGGAGCACACACAGACCGGAGTATGGATTCAATAGAAAGCAGACAGGAGCACACACAGTGGAATACAGATTCAATAAGAAGCAGACAGGCATCCACACACAGATTGGAGTATAGATTCAATAGAAGCAGACAGGAGCACACACAGACCGGAGTATGGATTCAATAGAAAGCAGACAGGAGCACACACAGACCGGAGTATGGATTCAATAGAAAGCAGACAGGAGCACACACAGACCGGAGTATTGATTCAATAGAAAGCAGACAGGAGCACACACAGTGGAATACAGATTCAATAAGAAGCAGACAGGCGTCCACACACAGATTGGAGTATAAATTCATTATGAAGCATACAGGAGCACACACAGACCAGAGTATGGATTCAATAGAAAACAGACAGGAGCACACACAGACCAGAGTATGGATTGAATAGAAGCAGACAGGAGCACACACAGACCGGAGTATGGATTCAATAGAAAGCAGACAGGAGCACACAGACCGGAGTATGTATTCAATAGAAAGCAGACAGGAGTCCAGACACAGATTGGAGTGCAGATTCAATAAGAAGCAGACAGGAGCGCATACACAGAGTATGGATTTAATAGAAAGCAGATGGGAGCGCACACAGAGCGGAGTACAGATCCAATAAATGTATTCTATTGAATCCGTACTCCGGTCTGTGTGTGTGTGTTGAGATTGGAGTTTTTTGCTCTTGTGTTCTGACTGCACACTTCTTGAAGGTGTGTTGTGCAATGGTTTGGGGTGCCACAACTGGGACCCCTCTATCTGCAAGCAATTTAAGTGTGTGCTAAACATGAAATCTCAGATAAAAAAGCTTAGTTATTCTTTAAGGTATGGAGGTCCCTCTTCCTGTTTTCATGCTGACATGCCTCCATCATGCATTCACTAATAATAGTGTAACTAGATTTTAAATTAGTTTTTCAAGATTGGGAAAAAGGGACAATTTTTTTTCCTTAGAAATATGCCATATCTGTCCATGGGTCACATTTGTATTGCACCTTTGAACTTCTTTAACTTGAATGTCATAAGGCTTTAATACCATCTACAGCCACTGGGCCAATGTGATACTATTGTATTTTTTTTTTTATTTGAAGCACCACTACAGTTGTTTTTTTTTCACCACTGTGGCACTTTAAATGTAAGCCCCTGGTCATATACTCACCTTTCAGCAGTTTCACATCTTACCGACCTTGCTCCGGTCCCACACTCCGTTATGTGCCCGTTACTTTTGACTGACCGGAAGTCAGAAGTTTCATCACAAGTGCTCAGTGCAACTCTATAAGAGCCAGAATGATGCCAGGACTAGGCTTACATAGAGATGTAGAGTTGTGACCTTCAGGGCATTCCATGGAATACTGGACATACCAGCAGGTTACTTTTTGCCAAAGTCTGACCTGAGCGTTGCTGGAAAGAAATGAAGGCAGCGGAAGGTGATTGTAAGACAATAATGGACCTGTAGAAGGGCTGATATAGCCGCTTGCCTGAGTAAAGACAGGGTTCAGGGGACTTAGGTTTAAAACACCACTCCAGCGGTGCACTAAAAAGCAAAAACGCTGGGGTGGTGCTTTAAAGTGGACCCTTTTTCCTAATTCTGTACATTGCCTTCAAGGTTTTGTCTCTCTGCAGTTTGTTGTCATTTCAGTAAAGTCATGTCATGGTGGCCAATGATGGCATCACAATGTGTTAGCTACGGCTAGGTACTGCAGGTACGATGGGTTCAATTAGGGCAGGATTTGGCAGTAGACTTCAATACCAGAGTAGTGGTACTGGTGCTGAATTCTCACATAGACTTGTTTCTCCTGATATTGGACCATGACGCTGGCTCATCGCTCTGGGCTCTTGGCGATCTATTCACACGTACACCACCTCCTGGCTTCTCAAAAGCTAAAATCCCTTACTCTAGCCAATGTCATGTGTGTTCCAGGCTTTTACTGACCACTCCATTTGGTTTCTACTTTGCAAGGTGTAGTCTTACTTGCCTATGTTAACAACCTTGTCTAGTTGTCTGGTGCCCGTCCTGACTGTGAAGTAAAGTCCACCTTTACTCCTAATCCAAATTTTCCCCACTGTTTCTGGACCATTACTTGGAATTCGTGCCTTACTGTGTCTCAGCCATTGCAATTGAAGACTTTCAGTGGCGTAACATCACCATGGCGGGCCCTGGTGCAGCAATTGCACTGGGGCCCCATAGGTGAGGAGCGGGGGGTGCTGGTGAGAATTTTGCTCTGCCTCAGTAACAGTTGAAGGGGGGGGTTAGCTTAGGGGTGCTGGTGAGATTTTTGCCTGACCTTGTCGTACTGTGCCTCCCGCGCTCAGCTGACCCGCCGTTAAGAGGAGAGGGGGGGGCGGGCAAAGCTGCAGGAAGTGAAGTTTCACTCACTTCCCGGTCACGGCGGGAAGCTGGGAGCACGGGGACCCCCTGCCCGGAGGCGGGGCCCCCCTACAGGGGGGCCCGGTACTCAGCCGCGACTGCTGCGACCGCAGTAGTTACGCCACTGGAGATTTCTCCGATGAAGCTAATTTGGATAAGCTTGGCTCACAAACTATAGGAGAAAAATATATGTTGCAGTCCCTTAGATCAGTTCTGCCACACCTAATCAAAAAATTCAACCTTTTCTTGATTAGGTATTCTCCGAGGAAGCAACCTGTGATCATAAACAGGAATATCCATACCTCCAGCCCACCCCTTGGCTGAGTCAATCGTTAATAACTTTCTGGGTCCATAGCTCTTGTCAGATAACGTTACACATATATTAAAAAGCCTTGTACATGTACTGTTCACTTGTAACGATAGGTTTGCTTTGACATTTCTATTGAAAGCCTTATTTAAAGAGGGAATAAAGTTACGGTAACACTTGGCTATGTTGTTTTGATATGCAAAATGCCATTTAGAAATTCAATCATTGCTCAGGAGAGCATCCCTTTTATGTTTGGTATTTGTGATCTGTGAGCAGATACACCTCAGTCTACGTAACTGAATGTAGCAAAAAAAAACAAAATATGTTTTAAAATATTAAAGTTTTTCTTCCCCAGCACAGCATTAACTGTATAATCATTTTCTCTCATCATACACGGTAATATGGGATTTTCCTACCACGCTGCATTACCAAACGCTTATTGGAAAGGGACATCTGTTCCTAGTCACACAGTTTGCTAATCATATAGTTTTCTTCTGAAGCTGCCATCATTGAAGATCCAGCCTTGGGAACAAAGCACAGATGTTTTGTGGGCTTTGAGTTCGGAGATTATATGAATTGGAACAATCACACACTAAATATAAACTCTCATGGATTACTAATGCCCATTGTATTTTTGCATCACTAGTTACCAGTCTTTTGTTCTAATGGTAATTGCTCTGTTCTGAATATTTTGCTGCTTCCATATTCCTGCAGTATTTGAGATAAGAGCAACTTCACGTTTGTGCTCAAAAATTAACTCAATTTATGCAAAATAACATAATAAGTTTTCCTTTATGCTCATGTGTTGTGTAGGGAGCCAACATGTGAAAACGTGAATCTAAGTGTGTCAATGTAAATAATCCTATCATTTCAAGACACCCTTTTATTGAAATATTCTTAATATAGCGTAGTGTATATACCAGGGTGGGGAACCTCAGGCCCCAGGGCCGAATGCGGCCCTTGATTACTTTTTTGCGGCCCCTGGGCAGACTCCTGCTCAGGCTGGCAGATGAGTTTTGCTGACTGTCTGCCTTTAAGGCCCCGTTCACACGCTGCGTATAGTTCGTGCTTTTTTGCGTGCGCTTTCCCCCCAAAGCGCATCTGCATCTGCGTTTGACAGCAAAGTGAATGGACTTTCACTTTTGCTGTTCACACGCAGCGCTATTTTCGGCTACACTCTTATGGGAGAAAGCGTGCACGTAAAAAGAATGAACATGTCAATTCTTTCTGCTTTTTAGCGCATGCTTTCTCCCATAGGGGCCATTATAACCACTGGAATTACGCACCGCCGTCCAGCGGGAATACGTCGGCACTGATGTTACAGAGGGGAGGAAGAATCCTGTTCCTCATCCCCTGTGTCACATCTGTCGCAGCCCAATTTGATTTTGCAGTGTATTATACACTGCAAAATCAAATGTAGGAGAATGACAAATGTATTAAAAATAATAAAGATTTTTATACTTGCCCTCCGCCGGGTGTCCGGGAGCAGGAGCAGCAGTAGGTATCGACCAGCAGGACTTTGCTAGACCGCTGATTGGCCCTGCTCGCGGTCATGTGATATGTGACGTGCTATGATGTATATATCACATGTCCACAAGCGGCCAATCACAGCGCCCGATGACAGCCCGATTGATGACATCAAGTAAGGTCCTGCTGGTTGGTTCCTGCGGCTCCCGACTATGGAAAACCCGGCGGAGGGTAAGTATAAAATCTTTATTATTTTTAATACATTTGTCATTCTTTTACATTGGGGCTGTGACAGATGTCACACAAGGGAGGAGGAACAGGATTCTTCCTCCCCTCTGTGACATCACCGAACAAGTAACCCTGTAAAAAAGCGCGGTGTGTGAATGCACCACGTTTTGTTACAGGGCTTTTTTTGCGTTTTTTTGCGCAGGTGAAAAACGCTGAAAAAAAGGGCAGCGCAAAATGCAAAAAAAGGCGCTGTGTGTGAACACAGCCTAAATCCAGCTCTCCAGTGATCTCTATGCCTCAGTCTGGGCCTCCCCAGACTGGTATATGCTCCCAGGCTCTCCTGTGATGTCTAGGGCTCTAGCAAACCTGGAAAAGTAGTTGAGAAGCAACATGATCAATATCACCCATGACAAAGAGAAGCAGCTCCAGCCACCACAGTAGGGGTGAGTTGATTGTTTAAAGGGATCCTGTCACCCCCAAAACACCTCTAAACCTATTAAAAGCTGTCCCTAGAGCATATTAACACTTTCCCTACACTCCTTTTAGCTCCTAAATGCACATAGTCAAAGTGAATAAAAACGTTATTATAGTACCTCATTACTGATGATAATGAGTGACTATGGTATTCATAGTCACTCATCCAGGCTGCCCCTCTTCATCATATCACGCCTGAATAGGCGTGATCTACATCAGAGATTCAAATTCGCGCCTCCCTGCTCTCCTATTCCGGCCGGGCTTCAGTGTGGGGCTGTATGACGCGATCCGCGTCATTCCCGGCGCCGGGTGACGTATTTACAGCCGCGCCGTGCTGTTAGCTTCAAAATGCGCACTGCGCATGCGCAGTGCAGGACTTGAAGCTGACAGCACGGCGCGGCTGTAAATTTGTCACCCGGCGCTGGGAATGACGCGGATTGCGTCATACAGCCCCACACTGAAGCCCGGCCGGAATAGGAGAGCAGGGAGGCGCGAATTTGAATCTCTGATGTAGATCACGCCTATTCAGTGTTTTTCCAGAGAAATTCTGGTTCATGGATATAAGGCCAGCATGAAATTGCTTATGTGATACACCAGTTCCTATATACCAGTCAACACAATAAGATTTAGGAGCTGTAAGTTTTTTTATTGCTAAATGGTGAAGACTCTGGCTGAACATGTTTGAAAATCTATACCAATTAAATGGTTACTGTCATTTCAACAATCCTTATAATACAAGCAAATATAATAAAGATATACCGTAATGTCTTTTAATAGAAAAGCTTTTCAGTCACTTCTATTATCAAATCCAAACCTTTCCTTCTTATTTCTAAGTGAATGGTATCTATCTTGAAAGATGAGTCAGACGTTCTGCTATTTGAAGGATCAAGTAACATGCTGATAGTAGTCTTAGGGCCCTTTCACATCAGCGTTTTTTGAAATCGCGGCAGATGCGGTGAAAAAACCGCATCTGCCGCGATTACCGCATACCGGCTGCACTTGCGGCGCGGTTTGCGGTTTTTTCCATGCAAAGTATAGGCGGACTTGCGGCAGGTGCGGCAAGTGCGGTTTTGCACTTGCGGCAGGTGCGGCCGCGAAAAAAACCGCAGTAAGCCGCGGTTTTTTTCGCGGCCGCACCTGCAGCAAGTGCAAAACCGCACTTGCCGCACCTGCCGCAAGTACGCCTATACATTGCATAGAAAAAACCGCAACCGCGCCGCAAGTGGAACGGTTATGCGGCAATCGCAGCAGATGCGGTTTTTTCACCGCATCTGCCGCGAATTACGAAAAACGCAGATGTGAAAGCACCCTTACATACTGCTCATAGAAGTGCATAGAAAGTGGAGAGTTGGAAGTGAAAGGGGCAGGAGAAGTAATTAAAGAGAAAGATGAAAGGTTTATTGTCATGAGTGTGTTAAACCGTGCTGACTCCTCTGGGGTCAAAATGTTTAGCCAATCGCAGATCCTCTTATGAGCTCAGCCGGCGATTATCATGAGTAAAGCCAAATTATTTCATTTAAGGGTTGCAGTGGTTAAGATTTCTGTTTGAGAACCCTTGTAGCTTTAATTTCAACTGCTGCACTTAATGACCACTCCCTTTATCTATATAAACTCACTCCTAGCTCTCTCCTATGCCGGTTATAGATCTTCTATTCTGATCACTCTGGTGAAGCATTTCCAGTTCTAGCTGTGGAATCCCTTTCTGGATATTCAAAAAAAGCAGAAGGAGAAAAGGCATTAAAACTGTGCTGCCGTGCACAAATAAAGATTTTTATTTGAGTGTGGCAGCGTGGTTTTAAACCCATTTTATCCTTCAGTATTCATGAATATCGTCTGCTGGGATTGCTGCAAGCTGTGTGGATTCCATGTGCTGTTTTTAGTGGTTTTGACTTCTCACAACCGTTTTAGGTAAGCGAAACTATATCTTTGCATTGTATGTTTTTCACACAGATAAATCCTATTGTGCGCTTTACTTCTCTCCAGCCTCCCTATATTTGAAGTCCCTCTCTGGAGAAGCCGTGGAGTTCCTTTGTTTGTCGTTTATTGTCACTTGTTTCTCTACCCGTGTTGTCTTATTGTAGTAGTAAGACTAGCGTTTCGCATTACTACGCATTAGTCGGCGTTAGCCAGGATGTAGGCATGTGATTGTGCACAGCTGGAAGGACCCGTCTGGGGATGATAGGGAGCTCAAGGTTAAGACTCAGTGAGTTCTAAGGAGTGACCCCTCTTCTCTCCCTATCGACAAGGTCTTCCCCTTTACCCTCTCGTTGGTGTTCCCCTCCTGTTACACCACATATGTTTCCTCACTACTGCATAACACTTATGCTTTCTAATAAGTGTTATCCTACAGATATCAGTCTTACTGCTAATTACTGCTAAATAACTATGCTACTTTTGCTTCTGAGGGAGTACTACAGAGAGATAGTAGAGCAGGATCTCCTCTCTGCGTAACGTGCATGGGAAATACATTGCAGTAAGTCTGAATCCCCTAAATTCTAGGGCAAGTAAGAGATGAAACTTGCATAACAACTGGTAAAAAATGCTAAGTACGAGTGATATTATGGCCAGATATTGTGCTATTCCTCGCCGCACACAATAGCTGGTTCTGAAAAGTTACCTGAAACAAGAGGTGGGAAAATATTTTTGCTATATGTACCTGAGCCCTGTGAGCCCTCGTGGACAGGGTCCATGCCCCTCCTGTACCTGTACGTCCTGATCGCCTAGATTTAGTGTACTTGTTCTTGTCTCCCTCATCCTCATGTAAAGCGCCATGGAACCTAATGGCGCTATATAAATAAATAATAATAATAATAATAATAATGCCTTCAATCCCTAATTGTTGCTGGGTGTAACTTCCACCTATTGAGATAATGACCTGAGTTTTCTGAGTTATTGCAGTCACTGGATTTTTCCAATAGAATATGTGGAATATGTGGCCATTCCACCCTTCGGTGAGAGTTACGGACACAACCAAACACTTTATGTCTAACTCCCATAGACACTAGCTACCTCTCCATTGTACTACATGAGAAGTAGTCATTGTGAAGCACTGAATGGGTGGCAAAGGGCATCTGTTTTTCTGGGTGCGTGGGGTCCTAGAAGTTGGGACATGTACTTCTTGTACATGTATAGCATGAAAATAGGAATATTTTAGTAGTAAGGTATTTCAAATCTGGGTGATATTTTCTAAGTTATGGTGAGGCTTGGTTTTTTGGGGGGCACGATGGCTCAGTGGTTACTACTGTAGTCTTGCAGCACTGGGGTCCTGGGTTCTCACCGAGGACAACATCTACAAGGAGGTTGTATGTTCTCCCCATATTTGTGTGGGTTTCTTTCGGGTTCTCTGGTTTCTCCCACACTCTAAAGACAGATTGATGGGGAATGTAGATTGTGAGTCTCAATGGGCAATGTGATAATAATAATAATCTTCATTTATCTGGCGCCAACATACTGTATTCCGCAGTGCTTCACAATTCAGAGGTTCATATTTAAACAATCATAAGAAACAGTTATCAGAAAATACAATACAATACAAAAAAACAATACAATACTATACAAAGCATAATACAATACAATAATTAGAACAAAATAATGACAGCCCTGCTCATAACAGCTTGCAATCTAACAATGAGGTGGGGGTGACACAAAGTACAGGTGCTTATTTAGGCTATGTGCGCACTGGGCGGGTTTTCGGCGGTTTACCTGTGTAAACCGCCGTTTTGTTTACATTAGTTTTATTTAAATTTATGTTAATCCAAACCGGCGTTTGGATTAACATTAAAACTAATGTAAACCGCCCAAGGCAGTGCACACACCGGCGGTTACACAGCGTCATCCGTTGCTAACCCGCAGGTTTCCCAGCGGGTTAGCAAAGAATGATCATGTTCTAAAAAACGGCGGTTCTGCAGCGGCTGCAAGCAGAATCATGTGCTGCTTCCAGCCGCTGCAGATTCGCCGCCGAGAACACGCTGTGCATCCGCCGGCTCCCGCCCATCACCCGCCCGGCTCCCGACGCACATACCCGCCAGGAAGCCGGTGGACGGCGCCGGAGCTTCCTGGCGGGTTCCGCCAGCTGCCGCCGACCAAACCGCCGGGTAAGTGTGCACTTACCCTTACAATGAAGGTATAGTCTACCAATGAGGTGGGGGTCACACAAAGTGCAGGGGCTTATTTGCAATGATGGGATAGTCAACTTAAGGAGATGGGGAACACGTAGGAGCAGTATATGTGGCCACTAACTATTATTTGTGATCCACTTGAGACTGGTGAAGCGAATAGACTATGTCTAGATTACTTTGACTAGAGATCATGATAGGCCACCTTAAAAAGATGTGTTATAAGCGATCGCCTGAAACTATGTAAGTTGTGGATACACCTAATTTATTGGGGTAGAGCATTCCTGAGAATTGGTACAGCTCGGGAAAAGTCTTGGAGCCAGGAGTGGGAGGTTCGAATTAATGCAGAAGTAAGTCTAAAGTCTAAAGAGTGAAGAGAACGGGTGGTGTGATAGACAGAGATGAGGGAGGAAATGTAGGGGGTGCTGCACTGTGAAGAGCTTTGTGGGTGAGAACAAGCAGTTTGAATTGGATCCTATAGTGTATAGGCAGCCAGTGCAATGACTGGCATAGCGCAGAAACGTCTAAGTAATGGTTAGCTAGAAAGGGTGATCCTGGCTGCTGCATTAAGGATGGACTGGAGAGGGGAGGGTCTAGTGTGGGGGAGGCCAATTAAAAGAGAATTACAATAGTCAAGGTGGGAGTGAATCAGGGCCACAGTGAGGGTTTTTTATGGTTTACAAGGTGACGAAGGGGCAAATTCTAAAGATGTTCTTCAGGTGCAAGCGGCAAGACCGGACGAGAGATTGTATATATGGGGTGAAGGAAAGATCAGAGTCAAACATAACACCCAGACAGCGAGCCTGCTGCCTATGTTTTATCATGCCGCACACTGAGAGAGAAATGTCATATTTAAGGATGTTAGTAGAGGGCGGGAGCAGAAGAAGTTCAGTTTTGGAAAGGTTGAGTTTCAGATAGAGAGCAAACATGATATTGGAAACTGAGGTTAGACAGTCATTGGTGTTCTTTATTAGAGCAGGTGTAAGGTCAGGAGATGAAGTGTATAGTTGTGTGTCATCAGTATGAAGATGGTACTGTAAGCCAAATCTGCTGATGGTCTGTACAATCGGGGCTGTGTAGAGTGAGAAGAGAAGAGGTCCAAGGATTGAACCCTTAGGGACCCCAATAGTGAGAGGAAAAGGGGAGGAAGTGGAGCTAGCAAATGATACACTGAAAGAGCGATCAGAGAGATGGGAAGAGAACCAGGAGAGAGCTGTGTCCTTGATTCCGATGTAGGAGATGGTGGTCAACAGTGTGAAAGACTGCAGAGAGATCAAGATGGATAAGCAGAGAGTGGTCACCATTATGTTTTGCTATCAGGTCGTTGGTTACTTTGGTGAGAGAAGTTTCTGTAGAATGTAGGGTGTGGAAACCAGACTGTAATGGGTCTAGAAGAAAATGAGTGGAGAGGTAATGAGTGAGATAGGAGTAATGTCTGTAAAGTGCTGTGTAATATGATGGTGCTGTGTAAGGCCGCTTGCACATTTGTGTTTTTGAATGCAGCTAATGCAAACACAGCCAAATGCATGCATACTGCATCCCTATGTTTAAAATGGGGACGCATGGTACCTGCGTTTGGCTGCGTTTGCGTGAATAAAAAACAAGCTTTCTTGGATGCAACTTGTTGCATTTTCTGTACGTACAAGACAGCTTGTTTTGTACACAAGCCTTCGGAAGCGCACAAATCATGAATGTGATCCTATGTGAATGCATTGCCATCCGCAAGCCAAGCAAGCTAACGCATACGTTCACATAGAATCACCAATAGAAAACCGTTGGGAAACCGATCAGCTGATGTGTCCCCTGACAGCATCAACTGATCGGTTTAAATCGCCCGCCGCCACTGCTGATCTCTTCCTCCCAGCCGCCGCTGATCTCTTCCTCCCAGCCGTCGTCGCTGATCGCCGCCTCCTGGCCGATCAGCGGTAGTGGCTGGGAGGCGACGATCAGCATCAGCTGGGAGGAAGAGACCAGCAGCAGCGGTGGGCGATTTAAACGATCAGTTGATGCTGTCAGGGGACACATCAGCTGTTAGTTTAAATTGCCCGCCATCGCTGATCTCTTCCTCCCGACCACCGCTGATCTCTGCCTCCTGCCCGCTGATTGGGTGGCCAGGCACTATACTATGTGATCGCATGCAGAAAATCACATCAGTATGACCGCGTTCGGCCAGACGCATGCAGACACAAACACTAGTGTGAAGGCAGCCTAAGCAATTCTTAATAAATAAATCTATCTGTTAGTCATCTCAGATTACTCCAAAATGTTAAAAAGAACATTAAAAAGCTTCATACACTAGGACGATAATCTAGGGTTTTATCCTGCAGGGCAGCCCAGCAGCACACTGTCATGCCTGGTTCATTTTTCTGTATTGAGATCTGCGTTACTTTCGGGGTCTCTGATCTAAGGTCAGTTTGCAGTGAAGTGCATATTTGTGACGGGAGTCAGGAGAGGTGGCGCTTCCATCTGACCGCTATCTCTGGAACTGTTTTGGTTTTATTTCTTTACTGACTCAATGACGCAATTTATTTAATATCAAGACTGACTAATAAGACATTTCGTTTTATAAATTTAAACACTATACAAAATGACTGTGAAATATGATTAGACAACATGGTACGGAGCTTAATTTATCCTCAATTAAGAAAAGTCCTTCTCTATTGTACTACTTAAAAATATTTTTCTGTATTTTATATTCAGGGCTTTAAATGGATTGTCTTTTTTCAAAAATATATAGACCCCAATGTATTAAAGGCAAATAATCCTCCAACGAACTCAGGAAGGCATATAAATAATCCTTTATTTTTCCTGATTAAAATGTCATGCTACAGGCAGTGGATTTCCCAGCAAGTAGGATTGATCCAGAATTCAGGAATAAAAAGCTTTGAAAAGTTGCATTTTTTTTTGTGCCATGTGGAGTTCCTCTTAGTTCTTTTGGCATTTTCACAGCAGTTTCTCCCAGAGCTGCCAAAGTGAGTGAAGCTGGGGCAGGATGGGGGCGTGACACCACATCCGATGTAATTCATGATTCCTTATGCCAGAAATCTTACTCTAGTCACTGATGGAGTATGATTGTGGCACGACACAGAGGCGCATGAAATCAGCACACACTCCAATTCATTAAAAGGAACTGTTGGTTCCCCTGTGACAAAGAACCATGACACACACTTCTAATTCATTATAAATCCGGGGATATGGATTCTGGACAAGAAATCCATGACACTTAATTCAATATCTATAATACAGTTAAAAAGATAATAAATATATAAATAATATAGTATCACATATATATAATAATATAGTACAGATAAACAGATCTTAGAAAAAGTATTTGAGATGCTAATTAGGGCTTTGAATAGTTTCCCCAATTAGTCAGCCCATGTAGCAAGTTATCACACCCCTATAAGCGGCATAATCGGCTTTACACAGCTGGCTTTGTACCCCTCAGCATTGAGCGTCTCTGACGATGGGTGTATGCATGCCGGGCTTCAGAGACGCTCACTGTGCATAATCGGAAGTCGTCTGCACTTCCGGTCATGTGCACAAGTCGAAGCCTGGGTGTGCGTGTCACGGCTTCAAAGAAGCATAGTGCACATGAGCGAGAGTGCAGAGGATCTCTGATCATGCGCAGTGAGCTTTTCTGAAGCCGGGTTGCTTACACCCATCATCAGAGAGGGTGCAAAGCTGTGTGCATGAGCAGCTTTGTATGGCGATCTTTATGATGCTGGCTGTGTAAAGCATGTTATCACACCCACAAGGGCGTGATAACATGCTAGGTGGCCGGACTAGTCAGGGAACTAACACCCCCTCAAAGCCCTAATTAACATCTCATGAACGGACTTTAGAAATACTTTTTCTATAGATCGGTTTATGAATGTTACAGATGAAAGCAATGCTAGGCAGGGATTATAGATATGGGCACACAAGTGCTGGGGGTTCAGTGTGCACAGGGGACCTGACAGGCTCCCTTTAAGAGATGACTACCGCTTAATAAATTAGGAGCCCCAGACTCCACCGTACCCCCTCTTCAAGAGAGAAAATAGCCAGTCTTGATAAACCAGGACTACATTTATTTTTTTAATCATTCCAATGTATCAAAAAAGAAAACAAGAGACAACTTTAAGCATGGTCTTCACAATCTACTGTGTTTTTCTTTTCTTTTTTGGGAGACCCTTGGTTACAGACTGCTAGCAAATGCTTTATTTTCTAATCCCTACTTCTTGCTAATATGCCAAATGTAGTTTAGTTTACGCATATGAAGCAGTTAGCACAGGACGACAGACCTGGCGGTCATCCAGCAACAGTCCATGTTTCACGGCCATGTGGAAGCGGCCAGATGTAGGGGAATAGGTAACAATGAGGATCAGACTACATGTCTGCAGCCTGTGTATCTTACTGGTAACAAAGGAGCTGTGGATGGAAGCAATAGATTTTTAATGAAGACAATCTTTATATAATCACGAATGGGATTTTTGCCCCTTTTGAGTCCGCTCACGCTGCGAGTCAGCGTGGTCATGTGGATACGACCGAAGCATTGCCGCGCAGCGGCCATTGCGAGCAGTTCTAAGGCGACTCGCTATGCCCGCGCAGCCGGATGGCGAGTCGCCTTAGCAGCGCGAAGCATTGGCCGCGAAGCGGCCATTGCGAGTCAGAGACTCGCACTGCTAGAATCCCGATGCATGTGCATCGGCACACAGCTAGTTTTTAACATAAAATCTTAGATTATTAGAGTAAAAACTGGAGATTTGCCTTCTCTACGTATATGACATGTTATTTACGTGTTACTTTGGTGGATTTCCATTTCTGCACTCCTTTCTGATGAAGGAACTTTCTGCTTGTGGGATACAAACACCTTTCTGAAGAAACAGTTATTTCATTGTTATTGTTTTCAGACATGAACGCACTCAATTTGTTAAATGTATAAGCTCCTGGATGCACTCAAATTGAATTTTTTCGACCAAAGGAATTTCTATTAATCTCCAATATAAATGCTTTCCTGAGCCCCATAAGTTAAATTTACTTATGTGTGAATTTAAAGCGTTTCTTACCTGGAGTTCCCCATCCCAAGTGAAAGGTTTATTGTTATTTATGAGGCATGTGCTGAAGGTGGTTTACAGTAGACAGAACTTCTTTTTGCTGTCTACTGACCTATAAAATAAAGCTTTATTTGCTTTACTTTCATTTGTAAATTCTCCTTTTTATTTGTAGACTTTGTTGAGTATTAGCAAATATTTTTTAAATAGTATTCCACCCCCACTGACTGATGATCAGGGGCTGGGCATTGTATGGCTTGGAAGAGCCATAATGTATATTTATGTAATGTAATGTAATGTAATGTAATGTTTCTGGATTAGTACATTCCTTGACCAAGAGACTGCAAAACCACTCATGCATGCCTTCTCACTACCCGCCCTCCTTCTCTCTGGCCTCCCTTTCTACACTCTTGCACCCTTCAATCTATACTAATCTCTGCTGCCAGACTAATCCACCTGTCTCCCCGCTATTTCCCCAGTATCCCGCTCTGGCCAAGGCCTTCACTGGTCCCATTTCTAAGACGCCCCTGTTCAACATCCTAATTATGACATACAAGCAATTCACAAATCTGTCTCCTACATTTATCTGCGACATTGTCTCCCGATACCTTACCCTCACGCAACCTATGATCCTCTCAAGATCTCCTTCTCTACTCCCCTTTTATCTTCTATTTCCCACAATCGCATACAAGATTTCTCACGTGCACCCCCTATACTGTGGATTTTTTATGTGGTTATATAATATATCCAATGTGTATAGATGTAATATACTCATTACTGCATAGTAAGGCTGCCTTCACATTAGCGTTTGTGTCTGCATGCTGATGGCATGCAGACACAAACGCAGTCAAAAGCAGGGTCTAATGATGTGTCCGCAGCGGAGAATGTCCGCCTGCGGACACATCACTGTGCAGCCCGGCAGCCAATCAGCGGTGTCCGGGGACGGAGATCAGCGCCGGAGATGTCCGCCTCCCGGCCGCCGGTAAGCTCCGGGACATGTCGGCGGGGAGAAACAGCTGATTTGACAGCTGTTTGAATCTCCCGCGCCGACACTGACAGGAGATGTCGGCGCGGGAAGATTCAAACAGCTGTCAAATCAGCTGTTTCTCCCCGCCGACATCGCTAGCAGATTGCCGGCGGCAGGAAAGAAGAGATCAGCAGAGGCTGAGCTGATCTCCCGGTGGCCGTCGGTGAGCTCCTGTGACATCACCGGCGGCCACCGGGAGATTTTTCTTTTTTTTTTTTTTATAATTCTTTATTTACCGTATTTAGTAGATATAAAAGACAGGAACAAATCTGAAAGGACAACGGTTCAAAAAGATAACAGTCAGCTATTCCAATATTACATAGGATATCAGCAGAGTGCAGGATACAAAACTGTTAACAGACATGTTTAGTTTCACCATATTCAGAAGACCGTTGATACAGCCATTTGTAATATTGAAAATCTGAAGAGCCAACGGCTCCACTAAAAAGTCTTTTAAAGATATGGTCTAATATTGTGAAGTCCCACTTTTTGAGACATTGGACCACCGGGAGATTTTTCAATGGGTCTGCAGCGTTCTCCTGCGCTGCCAAGCGCAGAACACTGCGGACCCATTGAAGACAATGCATGTTTTGTGCACTTGGGGACGTTTGCTGATTTTCCAAGGTCCCCGAGTGCACAAAAAATGCAACATGCTGCGTCCCGGGTGCGGACGCTGGACACCGGAAGGAGCAGATATCGTCCGCATCTGCACCCGAACGCAGCAAACGCTGCCAAACGCAGGCACTATGCGTTCCTATGTTAAACATAGGAACACAGTGCGCATGCTTTTGACTGCATATGGGAACGCAGCATAAGCTGGGTTCACATACGCTAATTTGAAGGCAGCCTAAGTGGTACAATTAGTCCAAAGGAAATATGAACAAAGTATCATGTAGACATTGCAGGGTCCCTCCATGCTGGAAAAAAAAACAGATGTCTGGGGAAAATATGCACAGATATAGACACTTAAAGGGGTTGTCCATTTTATCTTTATTTTATCAGGTGTGATGGAGACATGATTTTGTGGCACTTGCTTCAATATCTGTTGTTTTGCTACATACAGGAGTCCACAGAGATGTTGGGTTTACAGTAGCTAAAATGGGGAGAAGTCTGTAGTAGCTTGTGGAACTTCACAAACTGAGAATAATAGAGTAGAAGAAAGTCCCAGTAACTTTTTTTCAACATAACCTTTAAGGTTTTACTAAACTTCTACACCAAACAGTCGGTCTCTGGATTGTACACTGAGGTTCTGAGCTGCAACATTTGCACAATTCTCTCATGACCTTGGACATAAATAGACTCCCTTGATCCGTTAATATCTCCTAAAGCGGCCGTCACACGCTACGATATCGCTAGCGATATTGTAAGCGATCACGTGCACGCGCGATCGCTTACAATATCGCTCACATCGCTGGTGAGATGTCACACAGACAGACTCACCAGCGATGTGGACCAGCGAGATCGCTGGTAACTATGGTACACATCGGGTTACTAGGCGCCGCGCATCGCTTAGTAACCCGACGTGTACCATAGTTACCATCTCCCAGCATAGGCTGTGCCGCTGTGAGATCGTTCATCGTGGTGTTATGCACCACGATGAAGCTGTTTGTAAAATCGTTCATCGCAAGATCTGAGGTCCGGAGCTCAGATCTCGATCTTGCGATTTGAACACTTCTCGCTTTTCGTATCTTGCCAGCACACGCACAGACATCGTTCATGCAATTTTTAATCAGGCGCGTTCAAGCGATATCTTTCAAGATATCGTAGCGTGTGACGGCCGCCTAAGGCAGACCCATTCAAGAAAAGATATGGACCATCTCCCCAGCTATACTCTACACTGTGTGCAGAATTATTAGGAAAATTGTATTTTAGAGGATTATTTTTATTATTTATCAACCCAAAAGACCCATAAATATCAAAGCTTAATAGTTTTGGAAGTTGGAGTGTTTTTTTTTTTAGAGTCGGCTATCTTAGGAGGATATCTGTTTGTGCAGGTAACTATCACTGTGCAGAATTATTAGGCAACTTAATAAAAACCAAATATATTCCCATCTCACTTGTTTATTTTCACCAGGTAAACTACGGTAATATAACTGGACAAAATTTAGAAATAAACATTTCTGACATGCAAAAACAAACCCCCCCAAAAAATTAGTGGCCAATATAGCCACTTTTGTTTATGATGACACTCAACAGACTTCCATCCATAGATTCTGTCAGTTGCTTGATCTGTTTACAATCAACTTTGCGTGTAGCAGCCACCACAGCTTCCCAGACACTGTTCCAAGAGGTGTACTATTTTCCCTCCCTGTAGATCTCATATTTTAGCAGGGACCACAGGTTCTCTATGGGGTTCAGATCAGGTGAACAAGGGGGCCTTGTCATTATTTTTTCTTTTTTTAGACCTTTACTGGCCAGCCACGCTGTGGAGTAGTTGGATGCATGTGATGGAGCATTGTCCTGCATGAAAATCATGTTTTTCTTGAATGATACCGACTTCTTCCTGTACCACTGCTTGAAGAAGTTGTCTTCCAGAAACTGGCAGTAGGTCCGGGAGTTGAGCTTCACTCCATCCTCAACCCAAAAAGGTCGCACTAGTTCATCTTTGATGATACCAGCCCATACCAGTACCCCTCCTCCACCTTGCTGCCGTCTGAGTCGGAGTGGAGCTCTCTGCCCTTTACTGATGCAGTCTCTGGCCCATCCATCTGGAGTCACTCTCATTTCATCAGTCCATAAAACCTGAAAAATCAGTCTTAAGATATTTCTTGGCCCAGTCTTGATGTTTTATTTTATGTTTCTTGTTCAAAAGTGTTCATTTTTCAGCCTTCCTTACCTTGGCCATGTCCCTGAGTATGGCACACCTTGTGCTTTTGGATACACCAGTAATGTTGAAATATGTCAAAACTGGTGGCAAATGGCTTCTTGGCAGCTTCACGCTTGATTTTCCTCAATTCATAGGCAGTTATTTTGCACCTTTTTTGCCCAACACACTTCTAACGACCCTGTTGGCTATTTCCCATGAAACGCTTGATTGTTCGGTGATCACGCTTCAAAAGTTTGGCAATTTCAAGACTGCTGCATCCCTCTGCAAGACATCTCACAATTTTGGACTTTTTAGAGCCTGTCAAATCTCTCTTATGACCCATTTTGCCAAAAGAAAGGCATTTGCCTAATAATTAAGCACTAGTGATGAGCGAGCACTAAAATGCTCAGGTGCTCGGTGCTCTGGCCGAGCATCTCAAGATACTCGTGTACTCGGCCAGAGCACCGAGCCCAATGTAAGTCAATTAGTGACAGGCTCCGCCCACAGACTTCCGGTTATAAAGCGAGTAATTCCGGAAAAGGGCGGGAGGGTGGGCTTTTTCAAATCGCCGCAGCATAGAACACCTTGCTGTGGCCCCCAGAGGGATCCTATCAATTAATCTGCTCCCTGTATGGTGCCAGCTCACTGTGTGCACTGAAGGGAGCAGTGTATGTGTCTCAGATCGCTATTTATTACCGAGCGGTCCGAGCATCTCGGCAGTACTCGGTGCTCGCCGAGCACCCCGAGTACCGAGATACTCGTGCGAGTACCGAGTAGCGCCGAGCATACTCGCTCATCACTATTAAGCACACATAATATAGGGTGTTGATGTCATTACACCACACCCCTCTCATTATAGAGATGCACATCACTTGATTTACTTAATTGGTAGTTGGCTCTCAAGCCTATACAGCTTGGAGTAGGACAACATGTATAAAAAGTATCATGTGATCAAAATACTCATTTGCCTAATAATTCTGCACAAAGTGTAGTGGAGGAGTTACTTAACAGCACGATCTATGGGTACCAAGTAGCCTAATCCAGGACTACCAGTATATATTGATGTCCTCTGGCAGACTTTACCAGGGCTTCCACCAAAATGATTGCTATACATGTGATTGGGATGTCAATGATGGGCGATGGAACTCAGGGTACCTTTACACGTCACAACCGCGGCGAGAAATATTGACGGCGATATGTCGCTTGCAGCATGTAAAGGTACCCTAAGGGACTTTTCAAGTGGGCCACCGGGGTTGGCAGGAATGAGAGTAGGTCAGGGTTTCTCTGTAGCACATGAGCCAGAAGAATCTGGGCCAGAGGATCTGCTTCTGGGTTTTGTCCTGTATTTCTTAGTGCAGCCATCATTCCTGACACTGCATGGCTCTTCTGTGTGCATTATGCCCACTGATGAAGGAGGAGCATTTAACAAGACCACATATACACACATTTAAAAGATGTAGATATAAAAAATATTGTGACCAGCCTCATTAACTGATTCTGCAGCTAGCAATAGACAGTACAACACAGAGGCTATAAAAGGTAAACGGTGCAAAATTTTTAATGAATTCAGAAACTATTTTTAACTTTAATTGTATGCATTTTAAGTGTAACCATTGTTCAATTTATTATTTAACTAGATGGTGGCCCGATTCTAAAGAATCGGGTAGTCTAGAATCTATATATAGTTTATTTAGTAATAGGGGAGTGCTGTGAAAGTAATTGTGAGTATACGGTGGCTCAGTGGTTAGCAGTGAGTGCGGTGGCTCAGTGGTAAGCAGTGAGTGGGGTGGCTCAGTGGTCAGCAGTGAGAGCGGTGGCTCAGTGGTCATCAGTGAGTGCGGTGGCTCAGTGGTCAGCAGTGAGTGCGGTGGCTCAGTGGTTAGCAGTGAGTGCGGTGGGCCAGTGGTTAGCAGTGAGTGCGGTGGGCCAGTGGTTAGCAGTGAGTGCGGTGGCTCAGTGGTCAGCAGTGAGTGCGGTGGCTCAGTGGTCAGCAGTGAGTGCGGTGGCTCAGTGGTCAGCAGTGAGTGCGGTGGCTCAGTGGTCAGCAGGTGAGTGCGGTGGCTCAGTGGTCAGCAGTGAGTGCAGCACAGGCTGGAGGGGGCAGAGGAGGGAGGAGGCAGAGGAGGGAGGAGGCAGAAACTGGAGGGTTAGAGGAGAGGGGTCAGGGAGAGAGCGGAGGCAGGGAGAGCGAGGCTGGAGGGCAGAGGAGAGCGGAGGCTGGAGGGCAGAGGAGAGCGGAGCTGGAGGGCAGAGGAGAGCGGAGGCTGGAGGGCAGAGGAGAGCGGAGGCTGGAGGGCAGAGGAGAGCGGAGGCTGGAGGGCAGAGGAGAGCGGAGGCTGGAGGGCAGAGGAGAGCGGAGGCTGGAGGGCAGAGGAGAGCGGAGGCTGGAGGGCAGAAGAGAGCGGAGGCTGGAGGGTAGAGGAGAGCGGAGGCTGGAGGGCAGAGGAGAGCGGAGGCTGGAGGGCAGAGGAGAGCGGAGGCTGGAGGGCAGAGGAGAGCGGAGGCAGAGGAGAGCGGAGGCTGGAGAAGAGCGGAGGCGGAGGAGAGCGGAGGCGGAGGAGAGCGGAGGCGGAGGAGAGCGGAGGCGGAGGAGAGCGGAGGCGGAGGAGAGCGGAGGCAGAGGAGAGCGGAGGCAGAGGAGATGCGGAGGCTGGAGAAGAGCGGAGGCAGAGGAGAGCGGAGGCAGAGGAGAGCGGAGGCTGGAGAAGAGCGGAGGCTGGAGAAGAGCGAGGAGCTGGAGAAGAGCGGAGGCTGGAGAAGAGCGGAGGCTGGAGAAGAGCGGAGGCTGGAGAAGAGCGGAGGCTGGAGAAGAGCGGAGGCAGGGAGAGCGGAGGCAGGAGGGCAGGGAGAGCGGAGGCAGGGGAGAGCGGAGGCAGGGGAGAGCGGAGGCAGGGGAGAGCGGAGGCAGGGGAGAGCGGAGGCAGGGGAGAGCGGAGGCAGGGGAGAGCGGAGGCGGAGGAGAGCGGAGGCTGGAGAAGAGCGGAGGCAGAGGAGAGCGGAGGCAGAGGAGAGCGGAGGCAGAGGAGAGCGGAGGCAGAGGAGAGCGGAGGCTGGAGAAGAGCGGAGGCTGGAGAAGAGCGGAGGCTGGAGAAGAGCGGAGGCTGGAGAAGAGCGGAAGCAGAGGAGAGCGGAGGCTGGAGAAGAGCGGAGGCAGAGGAGAGCGGAGGCTGGAGAAGAGCGGAGGCTGGAGAAGAGCGGAGGCAGAGGAGAGCGGAGGCTGGAGGAGAGCGGAGGCTGGAGGAGAGCGGAGGCAGAGGAGAGCGGAGGCTGGAGAAGAGCGGAGGCTGGAGAAGAGCGGAGGCTGGAGAAGAGCGGAGGCTGGAGAAGAGCAGAGGCTGGAGAAGAGCAGAGGCAGGGGAGAGCGGAGGGCAGGGGAGAGCGGAGGGCAGGGGAGAGCGGAGGCAGGGGAGAGCGGAGGCAGGGGAGAGCGGAGGCTGGAGAAGAGCGGAGGCTGGAGAAGAGCGGAGGCTGGAGAAGAGCGGAGGCAGAGGAGAGCGGAGGCAGAGGAGAGCGGAGGCTGGAGAAGAGCGGAGGCAGAGGAGAGCGGAGGCTGGAGGGCAGAGGAGAGCGGAGGCTGGAGGGCAGAGGAGAGCGGAGGCTGGAGGGCAGAGGAGAGCGGAGGCTGGAGGGCAGAGGAGAGCGGAGGCTGGAGGGCAGAGGAGAGCGGAGGCTGGAGGGCAGAGGAGAGAGGAGGCTGGAGGGCAGAGGAGAGCGGAGGCTGGAGGGCAGAGGAGAGCGGAGGCAGAGGAGAGCGGAGGCTGAGAAGAGCGGAGGCAGAGGAGAGCGGAGGCTGGAGAAGAGCGGAGGCAGAGTAGAGCGGAGGCTGGAGAAGAGCGGAGGCAGAGGAGAGCGGAGGCTGGAGAAGAGCGGAGGCAGAGGAGAGCGGAGGCTGGAGAAGAGCGGAGGCTGGAGAAGAGCGGAGGCAGGGGAGAGCGGAGGGCAGGGGAGAGCGTAGGCAGGGGAGAGCGTAGGCAGGGGAGAGCGTAGGCAGGGGAGAGCGTAGGCAGGGAGAGCAGAGGCTGGAGGCCACAGGAGAGCGGAGGCTGGAGGCCACAGGAACGGAGGCTGGAGACCACAGGAGAGCGGAGGCTGGAGGCCACAGGAGAGCGGAGGCTGGAGGCCACAGGAGAGCGGAGGCTGGAGGCCACAGGAGAGCGGAGGCTGGGGGGCAGAGGAGAGCGGAGGCTGGAGGGCAGGGGAGAGCGGAGGCTGGAGAAGAGCGGAGGCAGAGGAGAGCGGAGGCAGAGGAGAGCGGAGGCAGAGGAGAGCGGAGGCTGGAGAAGAGCGGAGGCAGAGGAGAGCGGAGGCTGGAGAAGAGCGGAGGCTGGAGAAGAGCGGAGGCTGGAGAAGAGCGGAGACAGAGGAGAGCGGAGGCAGAGGAGAGCGGAGGCTGGAGAAAAGCGGAGGCAGAGGAGAGCGGAGGCAGAGGAGAGCGGAGGCAGAGGAGAGCGGAGGCTGGAGAAGAGCGGAGGCAGAGGAGAGCAGAGGAGAGCGGAGGCTGGAGAAGAGCGGAGGCAGAGGAGAGCGGAGGCTGGAGGAGAGCGGAGGCAGAGGAGAGCGGAGGCTGGAGAAGAGCGGAGGCAGAGGAGAGAGGAGGCTGGAGAAGAGCGGAGGCAGAGTAGAGCGGAGGCTGGAGAAGAGCGGAGGCAGAGGAGAGCGGAGGCTGGAGAAGAGCGGAGGCAGAGGAGAGCGGAGGCTGGAGAAGAGCGGAGGCTGGAGAAGAGCGGAGGCTGGAGAAGAGCGGAGGCTGGAGAAGAGCGGAGGCAGGGGAGAGCGGAGGCAGGAGGGCAGGGGAGAGCGTAGGCAGGGGAGAGCGTAGGCAGGGGAGAGCGTAGGCAGGGAGAGCAGAGGCTGGAGGCCACAGGAGAGCGGAGGCTGGAGGCCACAGGAGAGCGGAGGCTGGAGACCACAGGAGAGTGGAGGCTGGAGGCCACAGGAGAGCGGAGACTGGAGGCCACAGGAGAGCGGAGGCTGGAGGTCACAGGAGAGCGGAGGCTGGGGGCAGAGGAGAGGGGAGACTGGGGGGCACAGGAGAGGGGTGGCTGGAGGCCAGAGGGGAGGCTGGAGGCCAGAGGAGAGCGGAGGCCAGAGGAGAGCGGAGGCCAGAGGAGAGCGGAGGACAGAGGAGAGCAGAGGACAGAGGAGAGCGGAGGCCAGAGGAGAGCGGAGGCTGGAGGCCAGAGGAGAGCGGAGGCTGGAGGCCAGAGGAGAGCGGAGGCCAGAGGAGAGCGGAGGCCAGAGGAGAGCGGAGGCTGGAGGGCAGGGGATAGCGGAGGCAGGGGAGAGCGGAGGCAGGGAGAGCGGAGGCAGAGGACAGCGGAGGCAGAGGACAGCGGAGGCTGGAGGCCAGAGGACAGCGGAGGCTGGAGGCCAGAGGACAGCGGAGGCTGGAGGCCAGAGGACAGCGGAGGCAGGAGGCCAGAGGACAGCGGAGGCTGGAGGCCAGAGGACAGCGGAGGCTGGAGGCCAGAGGAGAGCGGCGGCGCTGATGTTGGTGGCCCCGCCCCCTTCTGTCATGCCGCTCCCCCTGGCTGCCGCCGCTCTGGACTCAGGGCTCACACTGTCCAATGGACGGTGCGGCCCTGGGTGGGAGCACACGGCTCTGTGTGAGGGGGCGGTGGCGGGATAGCGGCGAGCTTTAGCGCCCACTGCGAGCCGCTATGCAGGTTTGACAGCGGCTCGCGGTGAGCGCTACGCGCTCACCGCTCGTGGGTCTGGAACTTCCGTTTCCGGTCTGTGACACAGGGCGCAGGCCGTCACGGAAGTTGGCCAGATTCCACAGGAAGTGGCCTTCGGGTTTTATATATAAGATAATAACAGAGAGCAACTGCTTTTAATAAACTTTTAAATATACTTCATTAGAAAGTTCTGGTTGAAAACCATTCATAAACCTTCCACAAAGTGTCCCGACAACATTGTGTATGAAGCATACATGTGTTCATTCTCAGTCAGATCCAACTTCACACTGAATATGGGCATGTAACCATATAAAGTAAAGGGGGCATGGCCTACACTCCTGACTGCAGCTGATGAGGAAACAATGTATCAGATTACAGCACAGTGCTGAGCAATGTCAGAATGTCAGGATTAGTATAAACTCCTTTTACCATGGCACAAGCTTCTGATCTGTCATGTGGCTCAACACAGCTCAGTCAGGATCTCTGTTAACTCCTTCTCTGCTGTCACATCACTATGATTATCAGCCTGTTCTCAGAAGCTGTTGAAATCCACACCTTGCTAGCAGATGCTGGCTACGCCCACACAGCCATAAAATGCAGTTTTTAAAAGAGCACAGAAAAATGTGAGAAAATAAGTCACATAGCACAAAGCAATATCTTTGCTGCTATGTGACCCGTCATTATCAACCAGTGCTGTATTGCTTTTTGTTTTGTTTTTTCTTCAATGACATAACATTTACAGTAAGTAAGAAAATAAATTGTTCCCCAAAGGTAGAGACATCCCTATTACAATAAGTGTTGTATGAATATTAAAAATGAAGTCCTGTTAAGGGGTGTCACACGCGTCAATGTCGTCAGCGAGATGATCGCTGACGACATTGACTGCTGATTGCTGGTGAGCTGTCACACAGGCAGACTCACCAGCGATCAATTGACCAGTGACATCATGGAAACGATTTAAATATCGTTTCCACGATGTCCTGCTCCCGCTGCCAGCCTGCTGGAAGCGGGAGCAGCCTGGTCTCCAAGGTACACTGCGGGTAACTAGGCAGCGCGCGCTGCCTAGATACCCGACGTGTACCTTAGTTACCAGCCTCCTCCGCTCACTGCAGTGCCGGCAGTGACAGTGAGCGGACTCTCCGGGCAGTGTGATGTGCTGCTGAGCCGCTGTGTGCCGGGCTCTATGCGGCCGCTGGACCATGAATCTGCACCAGGTGCTGACAGGAGCCGTCAACCCGGGAGATCACTGCTTCTCTGTGGCAGTCTGCACGAGCAGCCCGTGACGGTGAGAGACACACAAGGGAGGACTGTGTGTGGGGCAATACATGCTGGTACTGTCTGTATGGGGCACTACATGGGTGGACTGTGTGTGGGGCACTACATGGTACTGTGCTACTTACTGTATGGGGCACTACATGGCGGTACTGTGCTACACCGGGTGAGCGGAGGAGGCTGGTAACTAAGGTACACGTCGGGTATCTAGGCAGCGCGCGCTGCCTAGATACCCGCAGTGTACCTTGGATACCAGCTCCCAGCGCTTGTGACAGGCGCTGGGAGCTGGAATATCGCTAGTCCCGGTGTCACACGCAGCGATGCTGCGTGTCCACCGGGCGACAATCGCCAGGTTTCTGAGCTGGTTCTGAAACCTGGCGATCATCAACCAGCGATTTATCGCTGGTTGATGCAGTATGTCACACGCGTCAATATCGCTGCAACGTCACGTGCAGCCGATATCGTGCAGGCGATATTGACGCGTGTGACACCCCCTTTAAAGTCATATTTCGATGACTCTTTTGCATAGGTTGTATTGTTTTGTAGTAGAACCTGTTTTATTTGCACTGCTTGTTGGTATAATAGATTTTCTGGCCCCTTTTTTGCAGGTTGTGGAGAATATCCTGATGGTAAATCCAGATGTTGGACCACAAATATTTCATGCCTTGCTGCCACCAGTCTTCAGAGGTATTCTGGATGGAGAGGTAATCTTTTTGTTTCAGATGTTAATGTACCAGTTATTAGGTTCCCACCATGTAGTAGTGACTGAATGATGCCAGTATACAATGATTGTACAACAGCTCGACATGGTAAATGAAAAAGGACATCATGCAGTGGCCAATAAAATGCAAAATGAAAGCCGCCAAATCTAATGTTTGGCATCATCTGGCCAAAGATCTAGATTTGCGGCATACACTTTTTTGAGTTTTTTCGTTAGCAGGAAATCTGCAAACCATGTGACTATACAGGTTTCTGGTAGCACATATGCCCACTAATGCTCTAGATTTTCTAATTATCTACTTAGCAATGACAACCACACACTCTCCCATAAAAATGCCTGACACCATATTTCTACCATTAAAGAGAATCTGTCAGCAGAGTTTTGCTATGTAATCTGAGAACAGGATGATATGGGGGCAGTGACACTGAGTGCAGCAATATGTCAATTACAAGGTTGTGTTTTGCTGTTTTAATAAATCCAGTGTTTTATGGGCAGGATATTATCATTAAAGGACTAGCTACCTCCGTATCTCCTCGTGAACTTGCTTTTTATAATCCCATTCCCACCAATGATTAGCAGCTTTCTGCCAATATACTGTGTACACATAAAGCTGCCAATAAGTGGTGAGGGTGGGGTTATATACACGGCTCAGCATTCAGAGATGTGGTAGATTTCGAGTAGAGAATACAGAGATTGTATGAAAATGACAGCACGCAGACCAAAAAGTGATACATCACTGTAATCACGTATCTGCCCCTACATCATGCTGCTCTTGAATTACATAGCAAAAACCTGCTGACAGATTCTCTCTTCCATAAATAAAACTCTTAAACTGTCCTTTGTGACACAGACTATCCAAACATAATGTATTTGCCTCCTCCTGTGTCTTCTTGTGATCTGAGAGTGGTGATTTGGCGTTGCCCCAGGGTGGTCAAGTGACTACTGGGAGGCATATTTAAAGCCTGCCATTTCTTCTGGTCTTTGCTGAATATTTATAATATATTTATAATATATTTGCTGAATATTTATAATAATAATAATATTTATTCATTTATATAGCGCTATTAATTCCATAGCACTTTACATACATCAGTAATGCTGTCTCTCTTGGAGCTCACAATCTAAATATCCTATCAGTATGTCATTTACAATGTGGGAGGAAACCGGAGTGCCCGGAGGAAACCCACGCAAACCCAAGGAGAACATACAAACTCCTTACAGATGTTGTCCTTAGTGTCCTTGGTGGGAATTAAACCCAGGACCTCAGGACCCCAAGCGCTGCAAAGGCTGCAGTGCTAACCACTTGAGCCACCGTGCTTCAGTCCGGTTGGGGTCAGTGCTTCTGGGCTTCTGAGGTGGTTCATGCTTTGGTCTCTGTTCTTGGTTATCATTGTTCCCCTTAGTTATTGTGGTTTGCGCTCTATGTTTTTGGTTTGGTGTGTTTGACCTGTCTGCTGCTTTTGTGTCTGGTCACGAGCTGCCTTTTGAGGGAGGTGGCCAAAGAGTATAGTCAGCCCTCAAGTCCAAAGGCTAGCGTAAAGTGTAGCCGACCTACTGCACTTGCTGGCTTGCAGCAGGTCAGTTCACCATTGTCCAGTATTACACTTTGTTGTCCGATTGGAGTTATGTCGGAGCAGCTCATCAGGCCTTGATCATTAACTCTTCATATCGACATAGAGGAAGATTTGTGGCAGAAAGACTCCCATTCACTGTCTGTGTCCTAAAGACTCAGATGTAATTTGGGCTCAGGCTTAAAGGGAACCTGTCAGGTGGTTTATGCCCCTCCAGCTATCATTATCTGTACCTGCAACTTTATAATACCAGTGTAATCATCCCTGTCTGAGCTCATAGTGTAATGTGAAAGGTGAAAGAAAAGTATTTATACACTTACATTTCAGTCCCCACTTGGAGGAGGGGACTGTCTGGCAGGATAATAGTTAACTCACTTTTAACTTGGATAGCTAAAGGACCTGTGTGATGTAACGATCATGTGACCATAGTGGGCGGAGCTAAGCCAGCAAATGTACTAAGTTCTATGAGAACTTAGCTCCGCCTATTGTAGTCACATGGTTGTGACATCACATCAGGTCTCCCAACATGTTCTAGCACAAGGCTGAAATGTTAACTATTAACCTGCCAAACAGTCCCCGTCCTCCAAGCTGGGGACTGACTGCCTCATTACATAAGGAAATGTAAGTGTATAAATGCTTTTCTTTCACCTTTCACATTACACTATGAAATCAGACAGGGATGATTAGACTGGTATTATGAAGCTGCGGTACAGATAGTGATAGCTGGGGGGCATAAACCACCTGACAGGTTCCCTTTAACACAGAATTTCATCTTTCTTTAGCCCACTTTTCGCTAACTTCTCGGTCTTCTTGTTTTTAGACACTTCTTATACCTCTGCTCTGGAAAAAAGATCTATAATGATGTCATACTGAATATTCAAATGACTAAATGATCCATTTCTGTCTACTTGTAGAGATATCCGGTTGTTATGTCCACCTACCTTGGTGTCCTTGGACGTGTCCTTCTGCAGAACCAAGCCTGCTTTTCTTCATTATTAAATCAGATGGCGCAGGAATGCAGTCAGGAGGTTAGTATGGAATATACAAGTAAAGTGAATTCTCATGAATATGTAGATCATTCTTGGAACCAGTGACCTCACGAGGCTTGATAGAAAAAGCTTCATTTTTAAGATGTCCACCAGATAAAACATGGTTAGTATAGGATATAGCGGTTCCTTAATACGCTATGCGTTGGAGCATGCAACAATCTTATTTTCCGTACATTTTCCATATGAATTTGTAATAAAATGCTTTGCTGCATTACAAGATCTGGACCGAAGCTACCAACTGTCTTTGTTTAGGCAGCTATAGATGTACGTTAGATGTGCTACAGCCATAAATTATGTTTATAACCTTCATGTTTTGGGATTTTTCTATATTTAATGCTTGTTTCTGAAAGAAAAATTTGTTTTGTTTATGATTCTTGATTGGGTTCCCACTTCTTTGTCAATACATGAGATATGCAGCTGCATCCCCCTCTTCTCCCCTCCTTTCTTTCTGCCAGGTGTGTCATACGTTCCCAGAACACACCTCCTGTTTAAGCTCCAATGTGATTTCATAGGACTTGAGTGAGCAGCCAACTAGGTATTGGTCATATATAAATTTCTTTTCCTGGAGGAGGGAGGATGTTTTTAGCTTTGATCACTTGTTTGTCTACATGTACGCTATATGGACAGAGGTATTGGGTTGCCCATGTTACTCATTGAATTCCAGTTCTTTAATCAGTCCCATTGACACGAGTGTAGCACACACGTCTTTACAGATGTGAGAAATGGTTAATCTAAGAGCTCGCTGAATTTGAGCATGATACTGATGCCACTGTTAAAACAAGTCAGTGTGTAATAATCGGCAATGCTTTACTGAATCAGTGACTGCAGATCTCAAATTCTCTTTGGCATTGCCATTAGTACAAAAACTGCATCGGGAGCTTCAGGACTGAGTTTACATGGCCAAGATGCATGCAAGCCTTACATCACCAAGCACCAATTGCAAAATGTCGGATTAAGTGATATATAGCATGCCACCTCTGGAGCACTGAAAAGATGTTCTGTGCTTTGATGTAGCACATGTCTTATGGTATAGTTTGATGGACAAGTCTTAAGTTTGATAAATACCAGCATGAATGCATTATGCCAACTCAAGAGTTTGGTGAGGTGGAGTAATGTAATGAGATTTTTCAAGACATTTTGCCAATTCTATGCTTCCACTTTGGTGGTAACTATTTCCTTTTCCCTATGACGGCCCCAGTGCACAAAGCAAAGTCCATAAACACATGATTGGATGGATTTGGTAGGAGATGATCAACCGTGTAGAGCTCTGACCTCAATATCCCGCAGATATGGAGTTAATCTGCAGTGAGATAGCATGGGGAAGATGTCCGCCGCCCGCACTGAGAGCCCCACAGTCGGGAAGAAATTAATTTTATGACGGCACCAATGCACAAAGCAAAGTTCATAAAGACATGGTTGGATGGATTTGGTAGCAGATGACCAACCATGTAGAGCCCTGACCTCAATATTCTGCAGATATTGAGTTAATCTGCAGTGAGATTGCATTCTGATGATGTCCGGCACCCGCACTTAGAGCCCCACAGTCAGGAAGAAATTAATTTATATCTCCCTCAGCTTTGGGTTTTCAGTCATAGTGTTGCGCCGGATTGGTTTCAGTCACAGCTCTTTGTATAATGAGTGGCATCTGTAACCACACCGTGGCACTGACTGACAGCCACTCAGCATTAGAGTTCAGCATGAGAGCTTGTTGGCAGTAAGTGCTAAAGGATGTGACTACAGCCGCTGCTCACTATGCACAGAGCTGTGACTAAAAACGCAGCAGCGCCACCCCCAAGACTGAAAGCTCGACTCTGCCGAGAGGAGTAAAATTAATTTCCTCCCAACAAAGGGGCTCTAAGTGCAGGCGTCGGGCATCGTCAGAATGCTATTGACTTGCAGTTTTACCCCATATCTACAGTTTAATAGGGGATTTTCACATTGCAGGTTCCCTTTAATATAGTGGTGTCAACAGCTACCTTTTGCAGTTTACAAACGATTGTTTTTGCCAATTTCCATTGTAAAACTAAATCATTTAAAAGGGTTGTCCCATCAACAACATTTATAACCTCTGCACATGATAAATTAGGTATGTATGATGGCTGAGAGTCTAGATGTTGAGAAATCACACTGACCCCAATATCAGAGAGTCCAAAGTTGCCTGTGTGAAAGGTGGTGGGTTTGTACGGACACCACTCCTATAGACAGTGAATGGAGCAGTGGTTGCATATGTTCGCTACCATTGCATTGGTCAGTTCTCATGATCAGTTGGGTTTCTAGTGATCAAAGCCTCAAAGATCATACGATTATGAGCATATTTGATAAATATTATGTTGGGACGACCCTAATCTCTGTTAATTTATTTTGTTGGTTTCTGTGTATAACGGAAACCACATTTGGTTGTTTCATTGGTGCACCGCAGTAACATCATTAGTAAATGACCCATTGACTTACAATGGGTTTCTCATGGTGTCCATCATAAGGTATTTTTCCCAACAAATATGCAAGTTGTCTACACAATAAGCTCTGAGCAGAGTCTTCGAAGCAAGTGTGAACTGAGTTTATTCATGCAATTCCACATGTAAATTAGCCTTTCGATCAATATGTAACAGATGTACATTCCTCTACTTCACTGCAGAGTGCACATACCAGATATGTCTATCCACATGGAGTGTATTATAGTGGCTGTACACTTCGGCAGGGACAAGCAGGTAATGAGGTTATTTTCGGTTTTACATGACAGATTATTAGGTTTGGGTTTTCCAGTTTTGCCTTAAGAAAAGTCCTATAAGAGCAATGTAGCTTTCAGGGAAATGAGTTCTGTTGCATTCAGTTAAAGTGAAGTAATTACAATGAGAAAGTCCCCTAGGCTGTGATAGAAAACACTTGTACCTATTTTACCAGGAATTACTGCCGGTATAATTACGCTATCACAGGCTTCCATGTAACAATGGCTGATCTGGTAACACAATTTGTTCTTCCTGTTTATTGATTGAGAACCGCCAGGATTTTTTGCTCTTTTAGTCTTTTAGAATACTCTCATCATTAGGTGCTTGTCTTTTCAGGGTGACCAAATCCTCGGAAATGTAATTGAAATGTGGGTGGATAGGATGGACAACATCACCCAGCCGCAGAGGAGGAAGCTTTCTGCTCTGGCTTTAGCGTCTTTGCTGCCGACAGTTAATAGGTAAGAGTGGTCCGGTGTGTTTCTGCCTGCTGTTCAAGAATTTTATTATGTTAAAAGTATCCAAGCCCCTTACACGTCTCTAAGAGACTCACAGGGGTACATAAATATTAAAATGCTGAGAATAAAGTGAATCTACTGTGCTGTTGTTGACCTGACCCCTCTGTATAAATCAGTATAGCAGCGCTGGCCACAGCCATAAATCAGGCAAAGATGACAGTGAACAGTTGATGATGACTCTTTTTTTATTGATAAAACTGTATCCCATTATATTGACATGTACAACGCTAAATACACTGAGAGTGAAAGGGTTATTCTCAAGCTCTTTAATGAGTAAAGTGCAAAGTGATTGTAAAAACAAACAACATTGTGATTTACATTTTGAGAATGAAGAGTATCTTTAATAAGAACAGAGGGATTTTTAATCCTACTATATACTACTTGTTCCTTGGGTTGTTGGCGACCTCCGCAGTCTATCATCGTTGGCTGGTTCCGTAGACAAGGAGCAAAATGCTTACAAGGTTTTTGCTGTAAACCAGTGTTCCCCAGCTCCAGTCTTCATGTGCCCCAATATGTCATGTTTTCAGGATTTCCTTTGTATTGCATCAGTGATCCCTTGATAATGATTTCATTGCCTGTTGAATGCTAAGGAAATTTTGAAAGCATTACCTGTTGGGTGCTGTGAGGACTTCATTTTGGTCCTTGCAAACCCTGGCCAGTTTTGGCACTCCTGCTCTCCACCGATGCTGCAGAGAACACCCGGTGTGGGCTATGGGCATTACAGTGCCACTTGTCATAATGGAATTCCTGAAACGAAATGACCAGGCAACCATTTAACTGCAGTTGTATAGGTATACAGTTACATATCCTTGGGGATACTAGTGTCACTTAGACATATCGGAAGCATTCAGTGGTGATGTTTTACGTTGGAGTCTCTTTGTTGATATGTATTCGGCTTCCCCTCTCATGTCCAATAAGTACAATCAAATTCCTGAATAGAGAATCTACAATTTCATAAAGCTTTAATGCCGGATATCTACTCACCTTATGAATGATAGTATTTACTTGCAATTTCATTTTGGTGTTACAGACCGTTCTTTCACTTTATTAATTTCTTACATGTGACTTTCCACTATAAAGAATATGTTACTATCTATTCATTCTAATCTTATCCAAATCTAGGTATAATTGTAATGTAAATAAGACTGACGATACTCATCAAGAGGTAGGGTATATTGGACAGTAACCATTCACTTTTTCAAGTTGGTGTATTAAAAGCAGGGGAAAAAATGGGCAAAAGTAAGTAGTTGAGCAAGTTTGACAAGGCCAATCTGCGATGTCTAACAACTAGGTCAGAGTATAGCCAATGGAATTCAAGGAAGGACAACTAGACAAATCTTACTCATTGGCGTCTTCGTGCCCACACGAAAAAAGTAATAGGGTTTTCATGCAGTTTTTCTGACCACAAACCGATCAGATAAAAAAAAAAGCATCACAAACATATTACATTTGTGTTGCACCTTAGAAATGCAGCACAAATAATGGGACATTGACAGACACACAAACTTTTTACTCTCCCCAGCAATCCCATCATGAGCTTCGGTGATTTCTTCCTTTCGGACATGGCTGAGTCACATGGGGAAAAGGTCCTGTAAGTCACTTTACACTGGTCTTACCGGTGCACGGAAGGAAGTAATCATCAGAGCTCGCCGTGGGATCACCGGGGAGGTTGAGTATTGGAGCGCTCTTGCTCCAAAACCGGATCAATTATATGACACACTAGTTCTTTTCCTGATCAGGTTTTTGCAACAAAAGCCGACCAGGAAACAATGCAGACGTTGGCACACCATTTCAAACATCTCATAGCCTTTCCTGGCATGGCAAAAAAACGCAGCACAAAAAACATCACAAACACAGTATGGGCACATTGATTTTGGTACAGCACAAAGACGAACATGGTTGATCCAATCCAACAGAAGAGGTAATATAGAAGTAAATAGTCACTTTACTGTAGTCTATGATAGAAAGACATCAGAGCACAAGGTGCATCACAGCTTGCCATGTATGGGGTTGTGAAACCTGACCTCAATCCACTGCTGAAAGTGCCTACAGACTGGCACATGAGCATTATCCCAATGGAGAAATGGAAGAAGATCTCTACATTTCATTTACACCATGTAGACGCCTGCATGGGTTGATTAATTTAGGAGCAAATGACACCAGAGTGCATAAGAAAAGTAGGCAAACCAGCACATGCAATGTGATGATCTGTGCACTTTCTGTTAATATTTAGTTGGCATATTGGACATCCCTAAATATTGTACTCAACAATTCCACCTTTCAATGACAATGGACTCTTTCAGCAGGATAAACACCCCATTTTTTGGGGATGTGTTGAGAACACACCAAAGCGTTCAAGGTGATGATGTTTTACTCCACATTGCCCAGATCTACTAACTGTATGATGTTCTGTTGACCGGAGCAACGTGGACAAAGAAAAGGACATGCAGCTCACAAGAGAGCACCTTCAAACATGTGATGGTTGCAATTGTCTTTGACTTGACCTCCATGATCTAATATGATGGCCTGTTGGAAAGATAGGATATAATTTTAATAAAACTGGTAACTCCTTTAATAACAAAAATCACAGATTCTAATTCAGCTCTTGTTAAGGAGGCTGCACGGTTGTAGTGAAACAAAGCTTCATCATTATATAAATACTAGATGGAGGCCCAATTCTAACGCATCGGGTATTCTAAAATAAGTGGGTGTGTGATGGTGCGGTTGTGCGAGTGTGCAGCAGTGGCCTCCTCAGTTCTCACCCGCTCCAGGCTTCTGTCTAGCCGCCTCTCACCCCAGCATGTCTTCTTCTTCTTCCTCCAGCATAGACGTCAACAATTCCAAGGCCTCAGGGGGCGGAGTTAACAGGGGCGTCATAGTAGGCGTGTCCAAGTGCATAGCCCTGATGTGGTAGGCGTGCCCTTGTTCACAGCCATTACGACGCCCCCTTTGGTAGCTCCACCCCCACCCCCATGGCCTTTGAATTTCTGGAGTCTATGCCACGAAAAGAAGAAGAAGAATGGCGTGGTGAGCGGCGGGCAGATGGAGCGGTGGCCGGGAGGGAGCGTGGAGCGGGTGAGCAGCGGGCAGGAGACAGAGCGGAGAGGGCCGGGACACCAGGCGGACTGTGCCTGTTTCGCTGTAATGGAAATCCCGCGTCGGTGATTGGTTGCGCCCAGCCAGCCGCGAACAATCAGCGACACGGGTTTTGCGTTAGAGAGAGTGTGACGTGAGTGCAGGTGATTGTAGGGCTAAGTGTGACGTGAGTGCAGGGCAGAGTGTGACGTGAGTGCAGGGCAGAGAGTGACGTGAGAGCAGAGCGAGAGAGGTGACGTGAGTGCAGGGCAGAGAGTGACGTGAGTGCAGGGCAGAGAGTGACGTGAGTGCAGGGCAGAGAGTGAGTAGAGCGGTGAGTGTGCAGGGCAGAGAGTGACGTGAGTGCAGGGCAGAGAGTGACGAGTGGGGCGAGAGTGACGTGAGTGCAGGCAGAGAGTGACGTGAGTGCAGGGCAGAGAGTGACGTGAGTGCAGGGCAGAGAGTGACGTGAGTGCAGGGCAGAGAGTGACGTGAGTGCAGGGCAGAGAGTGACGTGAGTGCAGGGCAGAGAGTGACGTGAGTGCAGGGCAGAGAGTGACGTGAGTGCAGGGCAGAGAGTGACGTGAGTGCAGGGCAGAGAGTGTAGGGACGTGAGTGTGCAGGGTGAGTTGAGTAGTGGGTGTGTAGGGTGTGGTGTAAGTGGTCTGCAGTACCTGGCTCCTAGTGCTGTGTGCGTTTAGCTTAAGGACCTCTGGTGATGCACAGCCATGTGATCTTGCTCCGGCCATGATTGTGACATCATCAGAGGTCCTGTAAGTATAGAGCCTCAGTCACACATAATACGCACCAGCGACACCGATACGACCTGGCCGGGATCGCTGGTGCGTCGTTTTCACATCGCTGTTAATTTCGAATAGCGGGACGGGAAAGCCGACAGTAAAGTCAGCTTTCCCGCCCGCTTGTGAGTGTAGCGCTGTCGTCTCTGTCACGGCAATCCCGCGACGCTGATGCGTCGCCAGTGCTTTTTTTTGTAAAAAACATATTTGCCGGTATGCATTTCAGATTAATTTCCCCTATGCACAGGGGTGCAGCAAGGCTCTATGCCACCTGAGCCTAGGTAAGGACCAGGGGCGTGGAGTTGCTGTCGGCGGCCGTGGGCAGGGAGGGGGGGTGCTGTCAGTAGCCGCCGCTAGTGATTTTACCTTATGCAGCCGGCGCACGTCACACAGGGAGCCAGCTGCATGGTGCAGGCGCCGCCCCCTTCTGCTTTGCGGCTCCCCCTGCCTCCTGAGCCTAAAGGCTCATACTGACCATTGGACAGTGCGGCTCTGCCTATGCATGGCACACGTCCCCTATGCATGGCACACATCCCCTATGCATGTCACACGTCCATTATGCATGTCACACGTCCATTATGCATGGCACACGTCCATTATGCATGGCACACGTCCATTATGCTGGCACACGTCCCATATGCGTGGCACACGTCCCCTATGCGTGGCACACGTCCATTATGCGTGGCACACGTCCATTATGCGTGGCACACGTCCCACTTATGCGTGGCACACGTCCCCTATGCGTGGCACACGTCCCTATGCGTGGCACACGTCCATTATGCGTGGCACACGTCCATTATGCGTGGCACACGTCCTTATGCGTGGCACACGTCCATTATGCGTGGCACACGTCCATTATGCGTGGCACACGTCCCCTATTGCACAGTCCTATGCTGGACACGTTCCTATGCTGCACACGTTCCTATGCTTGAAACACGTCCCCTATGCTTGAAACACGTCCCCTATGCTTGAAACACGTCCCCTATGCTTGAAACACGTCCCCTATGCTTGAAACACGTCCCCTATGCGCGGCACACGTCCCCTATGCGCGGCACACGTCCCCTATGCGCGGCACACGTCCCCTATGCGCGGCACACGTCCCCTATGCGCGGCACACGTCCCCTATGCGCGGCACACGTCCCCTATGCGGGCACACGTCCCCTATGCGCGGCACACGTCCCCTATGCGCGGCACACGTCCCCTATGCGGGCACACGTCCCTATGCAGGCACACATCCCCTATGCATGCACACGTCCAATATGCATGGCACCCATCGCCTATACATGGCACACGTACCCTATGCAGGGCACAATCCCCTATGTGTGGCACACGTCCTCTATGCATGGCAAATGTCCCTATGCATTGCACACGTCCTATGCATGGCTTACATCCTCTATACATGGCACACGTTCCCTATGCAGGGCACATGTCCCCATGCAGTGGCGGGCTGGCGCTTTGAACTCCGGGAGGCAGATTGTCCTTCCAGCCCGAGGTGCCGAGCGAGGGGGGTGGTGGTATTGCTAGCGGAGGGGGATGGTGCTATCTGAGGTCCCGGGGTGAGGAGCGCGGGGGGGGAGCGGGTTTTGCTAGCGGAGATCCCCCGGGGTGGGGAGTGGGAGGGGGTGCTGGCAGAGCATCCCACTCACCACAGTGTCCGCCACGACGCTTGCTGTGCGATTAGCGGCCGCAAAGCAGAGATGGACCGGCCCATTATTTGTGTAGCGGGGCGGCCCTGGAAGAGGCCAATGCAGCCTGTGTGGATGTGGCGTGTGGTGGGGGTGTGTGTGGCGGGCAGGGGTGGGAGACAGGAGTGTGTGGGGCGCAGAGAGAGGGTTCCGATGGCGGGTGTGGGGCTTGTTTAGCCCGCTCTCGCTAACGGTCGGCCATGTTAGGTCACCCTGAGTGGGTGTACAGCCAGCTTCAGCAGGATGTGGCGTATCGTACGATGACATCCTGACGGAAGCTGGCTTAGGGGTTTTATTATAATAGATTCATTCAACTTTCTAAACATTTTGGGCCCAACTCATCAAGACCGATGTTGTTCACGGTGGTTAAGGGACCGTACTGGAGTCAAATCCACTTTATGAAGAGATGCACATCTCTTCATTAATCAGCAGTCTCTGACCAGTGACATGTGCCTTCATGCCCTACGCCAGAAATCTCACTCCAGTCAGGTACTGACATCAGGAACGACATAGCTAGTCATGAATGTAGAACAGCTGTGGCACCACGACCTGCCGTACCACCACTCTGCCAATATTGTTTGAGCTGGGAGACACTTGAATATGCCAAATGTCGCAACATTTAGGCTCAACTCTGAGTTGTACTTACATTTTTAAAGATTATGTTCCAGAATTCTGTCTTGAAAGCTTTGATGAATCGGGCCTTATGCTTCTTATTTTTACCAGATAGAAAATAAATAATAATCAGCAACTGAAATCTTTTTTTTCTCTAAAGATATTTGTTTGGATTTGTGAATGCTTGTTAATGTAAAAAGTCATGATTACTGATGCATACCCCCGGCTATGATATATGAATATGTCCCCATTGTCAATTACTGATGGCTTTCCCAATATAAAGGTGGAGACAAACAAGATTACCGGTGTTAGTGAAACTCTAGAGAGCCAATTAACTAGGTTAAGACAGTTCCCTAGTTTATAGCTGGCCATAGACCTTAGTTTACAGCTTGCCATTGACCTTCATTTGGGTGGCTGCTTCTAATGAGTGTAATCTGTCAGTAGATACTAGATCAATTTTTTTTTGTTAGAGTTAGTCGGTAGAATTTTCACTCCATAGGTTTTATGATGATCAAGTTCACACATAAAGCGTTAAATTTGTAAAGTAAAAGTAAAGCTTGAAAACAAATGATTTTTGTTGATTCCATTGAATCATAACTGATCAATGACATCTTCTACATTGGGGAAGTCACATATACTTAAACCCTTTATCTGCCCCATCTGCATTGTTATAACTCCAGGAGGTCTTTAGAAAAGTAATCTTGGAAAATAGAGGAACTTTTTCAAGATGGATACTTTACCGTCTTGGGTTGAATAGGATTACCATTACTACATTGTAAATTACATATGTTGTTTCGTCATATACTAACATTAGTATTGGAAAATTACAGCTTGGTTGACAACGGATGAATATTAAACCTCATTTGAGAACCTTAATGGACCCTACATATTTCTTACAGTTCTTTTCACTTCAGTTCCTGAATCCCACATGAAAAATTGCTTAAAATGTCCGCTGTATGGCGCTCTTCTCCATGGTTGAATGGAGTTTTTCCTTGTTGGAAGTATTCTTTCTAGAAAAACTCTGCCCCGTTATTTAGGGTGACATAAAGCACAATATGGTAGAGTATGATGCTAAGGGGGGTACTCATGCCGTCATCTAGGCTTATGTGCATGAAGCCTTATTCTTCGTTCTAAAAAGGATGTAAAAATTTTTTCTGTCATTGGAAGCATTGGCGGCATGGACTCTACTTCATAAGCTCCTTAAAGAGTACATCTGGAATTTTATCTAAAAAAATGTGCGTAAACACTAAAAAGCAGGTAGTTGCTACCTACCTACGTGTTGTGTCTGAGGCCGTTCACCGCTATCACGGATCAGTCTAGATTGGCTCCTGCCGGCGATTCTACAACTTCTCCTGACGTCACCTGAACAGATCATGGCTTCTCTGCTCTATTGACAGGCATCATAGCCGACGTCCTGCTAATTTACATCTGGCTGCCTCGGGTAAAGGGGGTCCGCTGTCAATCAGCTTAATGTCTGCTGTCTCGCCCCATCTACACAGCAGAATTGAAAAGCCATTATATACTGGTCAGGAGTGGCCTGTGTCGGAGGTGAACGGTGCCAAGCACAACAGTGGTAGGGAGCAACATCCTGTCATTTAGTGCTTGGGCACATTTTTTTTTTTTGTTTTTTTAAATCCCGGATATACTCTTCAAAGGTCTCTTTATCTCAAGCTATTGTTAATTTCTGCCCTAAGTGTTTACCATCATGTGTAAAATGTATTAATTCCATCTGTCACCTTCTCAGAGTACATTGCCGCAATGTTATCTTGGCCTTGATCTGACTCCCATCAGTCTATGTGATGAGTCTTCGTTACTGTCCAAGAGCAGACGAGATGCTTCAGTGTACTGGGTGGAAAAAAGAATGAGGGGGCAAGAATAATAAATGAGTTTTGCAATCTTTTTCTCCTGGGGTCTTACAAACCAGAACATGGTCCCTGAGTATGTAGCCAAATCCTTCTCCGAAGCTAAACCAGCGAACAAGTAGCTTTATTTGCTATTTTCACATTCAGCGTTTTATAGCTTTTTTATGCTAATTAAAAGTTGCTTTTTAACAGCAAATCCTATGAGATTTCAGAAATCTCACTTTTTTTTCCTAACTGAATTTAAGAATTAGGATAAAACCAAAATGAGCAAATACTCTGCAGTAAGTAAATAGTTATACTTCTAAATAAGATAAGGTACCCCATGTTATTTACATGTACTGTAACTATTTACTGCGGGGATTTTGCTCTTTTATTTTTTATCCTAGGTTCTCTCATTAATAGCCACAGTGTGAACGTGCACCTATTCACTTATGCCAACATGTGCTGTGGCTCATTTGTTTGGCTTTACTTTAGTTTATTTTGTATTTGTGCATACACAGGCAAGGCTCCCACTTTTTTCGGCATTGTGTTTTGGCTATATTTTAAGGGTATGTGCATCCAAGACGCAGTGCCTCCTGCCTAAGGGAAGCCACGGGTGAACGCTCCACCCTGTGCCCATGATCTGCGTTGGGTGCACGGCGGCTTTTCCCTGCATTTACCTGCTGGAGATCGCTTCCAACTCTCCGGCAATAAATTATCATGCTGCGAAGAAGCGGAAATGCGGCAGCCGACACCGCAGTTGAAATAATGCAGTGGGGAGAAGCACTGTGGGTTTCCATAATGCTGCAAACCCTGATTGTGTGCACACAGCCTTAAATGGCCAACCAGAGTCCTTCTCTGCCTCGATCTATTCTGAGGCCCGCTGGCACATAGCGCGGTAAGCCACAAGAATGAGGGTCCATCCTGATTGGGTACAGTTAGTTGCAGTGGGATGACTTTTACGCTTTTTGATAAAAATAGCTTCGACTAGGTACATGTAATATTAATATATATATACTTACTTCTGGGAATTTGCTTATTTTGTGTTTTATCCTGGGTTACGTTTGTTATTGATCACGGTGTGATTGTACACCTACTCCTTGCACTTATACCAACTGTGTTCCGGATCATTTATTTTGTTTTAAATTTGAGATCTGCAGTATATTGAAATCTTCAACCTGTCAATTCTTTCTTTTTGCAGCATTTTTTCACCCTTAGAAGGAAATAAGACAGAGGAAAAGAATGTCTGCAAAAATGCAATAAATGAGTTTTATTGGTGAATAAAATTAACTTAATTAAACTTATTTTGTAGACTAAGCACACATTTATTCCACACCAAAGAAAATAATTGTATAAACTTCAGCAAATACACCAGAGAATTCAGCTCTTTTACTCCTAAGGCTGGTTTCATACTGCATATTTTTTCCTGTCCGTGGGATCCTTCATTTTGTAGAACCCCACGGACAGGATTTGGCCCCCATGTTATCCATGGAGGTCAGATCGGATCGGATTTGGCCTAATTGCCATCCGATTTTGTGGGATCCGATTTTTGTCCGATTTTTTGCTGGGCCCAAAATCGGAGACTGCTCCGATTTTGGGTACAGAAAAAAATCGGATCCCACAAAATCGGTTGGCAATTAGGCCAAATCCGATCTGATCCGTGTCCTTTAACATGGGGGCCTATGAGCGCGGGTCCGATTTTAGTGTACTGAGCATGCTCAGTACATTAAATTGCTCCAACCCTTCTAATTACACTTCTGCAATGTATAATATACATTGCAGAAGTGTAATTAAGTGAAAGAAAGAGTTAAAAATAAAAAATCACTATGCTTATCCTCGATCATCACAGGTCCTGTAAGCACCTGGACCTTGCTGGGAAGGCAGCGTTGGATCGAGGATAGGTTTGCATAGTGATTTTTTTATTTTTAACTTTTCTTTTTACTATATTTCACTTCTGCAATGTACATTATACATTGCAGAAGTGAAAGTGCCCCGCTGTGCCCAGATCCGTGATAATCACGGACCCTGACACAAAATAGGTCACCCCTTGTGGTGTCCGTTCCTGTCCATGGGGTCCTACAAAAAGTAGGATCCCACGGACAGGAAAAAATACACAATGTGTACCCAGCCTAGGAGTGCAGGTTTTGGCTGCAGAAAGAAGTCCGCAAAAAAGGCCTTGTGAACATAGCCTTCCTTTGGGTGCAGATTAACACAAGCAAAACAGCAAACAAAAAGTAAAAGAATAAAAATATAAAAAAGTCAAGCCATAAAAAAGTTAATTTACTCTGTGCATTGAGATCAATGCAACAAAAATTCATCTGACCTTCAAATGTCTCCTAAACATGTAGAACTTTACAATAAGAGCAGAAGATATTGTTATCTTGCGGCATCTCATTAATAATTATAATCTGTATGCAGGAGGGGGGTCATCATACAAGTGAGGCCAACCTCACAGTTGGAGAAGTAGTGATCTATATCATTTATCTAAAGGTATCTTCAAAGTCACATCCTACTTAGAGGTTAAACTAGTCAGCAAAGTATTGGAAAAAGTAAGAAATAGAAATAATAGTACAAACTGTAAAACAAGCCTAATTGATCTCACCTGCCGTGTCACAAACAGAACAAAAACATAAAAAAAACATTGTGCTCATGCCCCACAAGTTTACAAACTGATTTTGGTTGCACATATCAGTCTAAATAGACAAGGAAATATCCCCATTCTCAAACAGTAATTTGTCTTCCTCTCTTCTATAGGTGGTTCCTTGTTAATCTACACCACTATATTCCCTCACTTGTCAGCATACATTGCTCCTGTCATTGTCGATTGGCTAGCTGTGAAAGAACTAAAACCATTCTGCTGTTCCCGAATGCCGTGTGACAGGAGAGTGGAAGCAGAGACTTGCCTCGACTTTGTGTCGGCTTCTCTGCTGCTGATGGATTACACTTAACAACAGGCAGTGTACAGCTAATTAGACACAAGTGACACACTCTACGGCTGCTATGTTGTAGTGATCTTTTCAGGGCCTAAAACCACATGATTTTTTAAGGCAACCTGTCAGATTCCTTAAAGCCACAAACTGCCACAAATATTGTGCAAAGTGCCATCCCTTTTTTTTTTCCTTTTTAATCACGTCTGGTATGAAAACAACTCTTGTTCTACAAGCATAAAAGCATTTTTGTTTTGCTGCTTTTGATATGCTAATCAGCCATGGCCAAACGCCTCTATTTCCCAGACTACTTTTGGCCTTGGGTGCTTTATAGGATTTGTTCACTGCTCGTACAACCTCTTCTCAATCCGTATGTTTCCCCTATTAAAATAATAAAACATATACTCACTTTGATGCCGACACTGTTCTATTGTTGTCAGCACTGCACTGTCTCTCCCGGGATCGCTTAACTTTGTGATGTCACAAGATCTCTGCGGCCAATCAGTGCCCTCTTCACACTCCCCGCCATCAGACATATCACATACAGCCGGAGGAAGGAATAAAGCAGGAGCGCTCACTTCTTCTGGGTGTAAGCACTTTGTCTGAAGGTGTGGATGGTGAAGCGGCGGCCACTGATTGCCCACGGGGACCATGTGAAGTCACATAGTTACGTATATTAGTGACATTTTTGGGGGTTTTAAGGAATTTCACAGATTCCCTTTAAAGATTTTGATGATGAAATTATCAACAAAAGAGATCAAATTTCCTGAAAGTACAAGGACTGTTTAACACCCTCAAAGTACTGTGAGCATTTGGCACCCCATCTGTATTCTAAGTGCTCACCCCAGTGGCGCTTGGATACTTTCTGATCATAATGACGTCTTTGTGAAATGCCACCAAGTTGAGATTGATTTTTAAATGCTTGGAATAGCCACATTTTTCATTCTTTACCATTGCAGCTTTGTGGTTATTGTAGGTGACTATAGGGATTTACTTAGAGCTTGTCAGAGGAACGTTCTGTTCTGTGGCATAAGTAGCGCCCCCCCACCCGCAATCTGCTTTCTACTTATTCAGAATACGATGAGCCTACAGGTATTTGGAATAAGTGCAGGTTTGAAAATCCTTTTTCTTGTTATTAATGGCTTTGCAAGCGGTGGGAGACCGACAAGTTCTTCGGCACTTTGAGTGACTGGAGAGTCAATTATTCAAAAGCATAACAGTGTTAAATTACATTTTGCTGTCTTGTAGTGGAAAGCTCAAATATACAGTGTAACATAAAATCATCTTCTCCACAGCCGACGTTTTCCTTCTCGTGTTAACCTGAAGAAACAAGTTTGTTTTTTTTCCCCCTTCTGGAGTAGACCGTTTGTTCATTTTAAAGGGTGGTAAAAAGTTCCAGTCCAGTGGTTTTCATCAGAACTCTCTAGTTCTTTCTATAATGTATTAATTTGCACTGGCTCTTGTGTTCAGTGGCCACATCGGCAATTGTCTGCCTCTAAGACGATATCATTTTTTCATAGAATTTGTAAGTTGCAACATATAAATCAATCTGCATAGAGTAAATGCAATTCTGTTGATAAAGAAGTGTAATAGGGTCTTACCTAATTTATAAGCAGGTAAGAAAAAGAGTTGGTCGTTTACCTTGTCAGGTTGCGTGACACACAACCAGTAATATATGCATATACAGATACTACATGGTCTACGAGCCATAAGGCTAAAGGCAATTAACTGTAGCCAGGAAAAAAATGTGGATAAGTCTGCGCTGCTATAGACAAAAGAATTCAAGTTGTTTATTGTTAAAAGGTTGTTTAATTCTATACCTTTCAAAGTGAAACTCCACTTCTTCCTCAGCACAGCCACAAAAAAAAAAGTGAGGTTTCCATTCGAAATTTGTAGAATTAAACCACCTTTTAACAATCTACGACTGAGATTTTTTTGAGTACAGTAGTGCAGATTTATCCATGTTTTTTTCTAGGTTCCAATGTGCATAGAGAGGATCTTCTATTTGAAGAAGGCAGATTAGTCGTAATGAAAACTTAATGGCCTATATAAAATATCTTGATGCTGTTTTTAAGTTTGGGACCTTCACCTATCTGACTTATTGTCACATGGGCACTGTACGGGGTTTCTGTCAGTTCCAATATGCCAACCAAACAAGCTTAGCGACAGCTACACCATTTTTCAGTACTCAAGGATTACCTTGGCCTTTACCCTTTAACTTCTAAACAGGGATTTTGACTTACACAGGGATCCCGGGACCTGTCCATGGAGTTGAAGTACAATTCGGTGGTGCAAGCTGGTAAAAAGTATATTCGGGTAAGAACCTCGAGACAGCATGAGGGAAAAAATTGAAAAGCATGCAGGAAGTCAAATGTTAAGCCAATGTCAAGGAACAAGAAAACTGGGACAAATTACAGGAACACAGCACAGAGGTATATACCAGGATACCAGATGATGAGGAAAAAGCCAATATGCTAAATTACTTTTTTTCAACAGTATCTATACAAGAAAATCCCATGACAGACAATATGATCAATGATAACAAAAAAAACTCAATTAAATGTCACCTGCTTAACCCAGCAGGAAGTACGGCATCGTCTAAAAATCACTAAAATTGACAAATCCCCGGGCCCTGATGGGATACACCCCAGAGTGCTGCAGGAATTAAGTACTGTCATAGATAGGCCATTATTTTTAATATTTATAGATTCCATAATAACAGGGTCTGTACCACAGGACTGGCGTATAGCAAATGTGGTGCCAATATTCAAATAGGGGACAAAAACTGAACTTGGAAATTATAGGCCAGTAAGCTTAACCTCTATTGTGGGTAAAATCCTAGAGGGTTTTCTAAGAGATGCTATACTGGAGTATCTGAAGAAAAATAACCTCATGACCCAGTATCAACGTGGGTTTACGAGGGACTGTTCCTGTCAAACTAATCTGATAAGCTTCTATGAAGAAGTAAGTTCTGGACTGGGCCAAAGAAATGCAGTGGATGTGGTGTATATGGACTTTTCAAAAGCTTTTGATAAGGTACCACACAAAAGGTTGATACATAAAATGAGAGCAATGAGGATAGGAGAAAATATGTGTAAGTGGGTTAAGAACTGGCTTAGTGATAGGAAACAAAGGGTGGTCATTAATGGAACACACTCAGAATGGGTCACAGTCAACAGTGGGGTACCACAGGGGTCAGTATTGGGCCCGCTTCTTTTTAACATATTTATTAACGATCTTGTAGGGGGCATACAGAGTAGAACCTCAATAAATACAGATAACGCTAAACTCTGTAGGGTAATCTATACAGAGGAGGACAATATTATATTCCATGAGGATTTATGTAAACTAGAAGCTTGGGCTGATAAATGGCAAATGAGCTTTAATGCGGATAAATGTAAGGTCATGTATTTGGGCAGAGGAAACAAAAGGTATAGTTATGTGCGTAATTGTAAAACACATGGCAAAACCATCACTGAAAAAGACCTGGGTGTATGGGTAGATGACAAACTCACATTTAGTGGCCAGTGTCAGGCAGCTGCTGCAAAGGCAAATAAAATAATGGGATGCATTAAAAGAGGCATAGATGCTCATGAGGAGAACATAATTTTACCTCTATACAAGTCACTAGTTCGACCACACTTAGAATACTGTGTACAGTTCTGATCTCCGGTGTATAAGAAAGACATAGCTGATCTAGAGCGGGTGCAGAGAAGAGCGACCAAGGATATTAGAGGACTGAGGGGTCTGCAATACCAAGACAGGTTATTAAACTTGGGGTTATTTAGCTTGGAAAAACGAAGGCTATGGGGTGATCTTATAATAATGTATAAATATGAGGGGACAGTACAGAGACCTTATTAATGATCTCTTTACTCTTAGGCCTGAGACTGGGACAAGGGGGCATCCTCTATGTCTGGAGGAAAAAAGGTTTAATCATAATCACAGACGTGGATTCTTTACTGTAAGAGCAGTGAGACTATGGAACTCTCTGCCACATGCTGTTGTAATGAGTGAGTCACTACTAACATTTAAGAAGGGCCTGGATGACTTTCTTGAAATCTATAATATTACAAGTTATATATACTAGATTCTTTGATAGGGCGTTGATCCAGGGAATTAGTCTGATTGCCATATCTGGAGTCATGAAGGAATTTCTTTCCCCAATATGGACCGTAGTGTTGCCACATGTTTTTTTTTTGCCTTCCTCTGGATCAACATGTTAGGCTATGGGTTGAACTAGATGGACTTAAAGTCTTCCTTCAACCTTAAAAACTATGTTACTATGTTAGATCTAATAACGGGTAGTGGGAAACAATTCTCAGGGGTGAAATAGAAAGGAACTCCACCCAGTGCTGATAGCAAGAGGAAACCCAACCTAACAAAATTAATTAGCCCCACAGCTTCTGGATTGTACAAGTCTCAGGAATAAAACATGTCTACTGTGTAGTCACTCTGCATCGGCGAGAGCAAAGCAGGAGTAGGCGGGACAGATGCTGATCTAGAGATTGGTAGTCCCCAACTGATTTCCATTGAGAAGCACCTGCGAACGGTTACTTAATCCCTTAAGAACAGCTGCCGCGCTTGTATGGTGGTTGGGCACTATCACTGTATGGAGCGGGTTCAGATACAGTGTTATAAAAAATAATTACCTGTTTTTTAAATCTGTTTTATCTGTTAAATAATTTTGTAAATTAAATGTGTGTCAATTTTTTATTTTTTTTTTAAATATCATTTTTTATTAAAGAATTAACACCACATAACATACATCGTTTAGAAACATTGTATAGGATTATTGTCCTGTAGCTGAAGTAAATCATGTATGGTTCACGTAACAAATACATTTTCCAAAACGTATATCAGCAAACCGATAACATACATCAAAACAAATTTCAAAACATTAAAACGGTGAAGTGGACAGTAATGTTCATTAATGATCTTTCTTTCCAAGTGTACATTAAGGCAGGTTGATGCTAAACTTTCAATATTTTATCTCGAAATTACCACCTATCACAGGGGTCCCCAATGTTTTTTGCTCCGGGGACCGGCGTCAAGAAAGATGATCTCCCCGAGGCCCGGCGGGGGGTGGGGAAGGGGGCGTTATAGGGGTGGGGCTTTGATCTTATGGGGTGGGGCAATGTAGAAGGGGTGGGGTTTACTATCCTGTTTCCCCAAAAGATGCACTACATCTTATTTGCGGGGAATGTCTTATTTCTCCATCTCCTTCCAGCCCTAGCCTCCTCCTTTGGCAGTCCCCAGCCTCCTCCTCTTTCAGCCTCCACCATCCTCCTCCACTAGCAGCCTCCACCATCCTCCTCCACTAGCAGCCTCCACCGTCCTCCTCCACTAGCAGCCTTCACCGTCCTCCTCCACTAGCAGCCTCCACTGTCCTCCTCCTCTTACAGCTCCCACTGTCCTCCTCTTGCTGCCCCCACTGTCCTCCTCCTCTTGTAGCCTCCACCGTCCTCCTTCTCTTGCAGCCTCCACTGTCCTCCACTCGCAGCCTCCTCTGTCCTCCTCCACTAGCAGCCTCCACTGTCCTCCTCCTCTTACAGCTCCCACTGTCCTCCTCTTGCTGCCCCCACTGTCCTCCTCCTCTTGTAGCCTCCACCGTCCTCCTTCTCTTGCAGCCTCCACTGTCCTCCACTCGCAGCCTCCTCTGTCCTCCTCCACTAGCAGCCTCCTCTGTCCTCCTCCACTAGCAGCCTCCACCATCCTCCTCCACTAGCAGCCTCCTCTGTCCTCCTCCTCTTGTAGCCTCCACTGTCCTCCTCCACTGTCCTCCTCCTCTTGTAGCCTCCACTGTCCTCCTCCACTGTCCTCCTCCTCTTGTAGCCTCCACTGTCCTCCTCCACTGTCCTCCTCCTCTTGTAGCCTCCACTGTCCTCCTCCTCTTGTAGCCTCCACTGTCCTCCTCCACTTGTAGCCTCCACTGTCCTCCTCCACTTGCAGCCCCCACTATCTCCATGCAGCCCCCAATATTGTGCCCCCCATCATCATACCCATGCAAAACACACACTCACATTCACACACTGCTCACCGGTCCGCCACCCACCTGCAACATTGCGGTGCCTCAGCTCTCTTCCTCATCAGTGGGCGAAGATGTACGAGTGAAGCAGCCGGGCCAATCACAGTGCAGCAACCACTAGCCAATCAGGGTCCGGCTGCTGCGCCGTGATTGGCCGACTGCTTCGCTGGTACATCTACGCCCACATCTGAGGAATAGACAAGAGGCGCTCTAATGCTGCAGGTGGGCGGTGATATTTCATTCAGGGAGGCGGGCCGGGCACGCAGCATCCACCGTTCCGAGCCTCCACAGAGCACACTGTGTGTAGTGCTCTGCGGCGCCGCGGCCCGGCACAGAGACCCCCACGGCCTGGTCCCGGTCCGCGGCCCGGTGGTTGGGGACCCCTGACCTATCACATCCCTGTTTACCCATTCTCTAATTTCCCAGCTTTCCCAAGGAGTGATTAATATCCTCTAAAAGGTACCAAGAAGTCCCCCTGAATGGATTCATGATTTGTTGAATTTCTTCGTCTTTTTCCCATGACTCTATATATCTTCTCCATTTTTTCATAAAGGTACCCATCATGCATTCCTTGTCTCTTAAAGTTTCCCTCCTATCAATGTCCATCGCTGTGGACAAACCCTTTAAGACATCTGATTTTCCAGGTAAATCAGCTCGTAGCCAGTAAGAGAGTAGCAATCTTTTAGCTAGCAAGATTAAAACATGTGCCAAATGATACCCCGAATTCTGACTATGAAATGAGTCAAGGTTCTGGAGTATGTAGTTCATAGGCGTCAACTCCACCGTGTTATCACACATTTCAATAATCATATTCTTGATCATTAGCCAGAATTCCTGCACTTTAGCTTGTGTCAATTTTTAACAATTTTCTATATCACCATTCAAAACTAAAAAATTGCCATTTTCACATTGGCCCATAAGACTAATACTAGACTAAAAGTCACTCTGTCATATTAATGACAACGGTCTAATGCTTAGACAGTGCAATCTGAAGGCCCCGTTACACGCTTCAATGGTCGAACGAGCCGACCAACGATCCGACTTGACCTTGATCACTTGAACTTCGTTAAATGATTGCTAGTGAAATGTTAAACATGCAGTTATTGCTAACGACGCAGCAACGATTCCGCGATAAGTGAACGATACTTGCGGTTGTTTGATCGCCTACATCCTCCAGTTCTGAATAGGCGAAGTCGTTAACGACATCTTTATCAAGGTGTCACACACACCAATGCTGCAGGTTGGACCGACGATCATCGTCTGGTTTTAGGTCCGGTTAAAAAACCTCCGATAAATGATCAGCCGACTTATTCTTGATCGTTTCTACTAGTCACACGCAATGACGTCGTTGCTCCTCCCAAAATATCGTGATGTATCATTAACGATATCGTAGCGTGTAACGGGCCCTTAAGACTAGCCAGATTTATCATAGCGGTTCACATTGGTTTGTAAATCATGTCTACATTTAAGACAGTCTCATGTCATTTAACCCTACCTATTAGTTTGTTTACTTTTTATCGTTCAATCTTTGTTTATTAAACATAACAGATAAAAGGGAACATTCATACAGTCATAAACCGTAGAAAACATTACAAGTTATAGGCGTGTCAAAATTGCAACTTTTCGGTTTCCTTAGCTCCGTCAACTTAAAGGTAGTGGTCATCCATAGAACTATAGTATACCGTATATACTCGTGTATAAGCCGACCCGTGTATAAGCCGACCCCCCTACTTTTGCCCCAAAAATCTGGAAAAACCTATTGACTCGTGTATAAGCCGAGGGTGGACCCCAGCACAGGTATACAGCCCCCAGCAGTGTGGTATACAAGCCCCCCCCAGTGGTATACAGGCCTCCCCAGTGGTAGTATACAGCAGCCCCAGTGGTAGTATACAGCAGCCCCAGTGGTAGTATATAGCAGCCCCAGTGGTAGTATATAGCAGCCCCAGTGGTAGTATACAGCAGCCCCAGTGGTAGTATATAGCAGCCCCAGTGGTAGTATACAGCAGCCCCAGTGGTAGTATACAGCAGCCCCAGTGGTAGTATACAGCAGCCCCAGTGGTAGTATATAGCAGCCCCAGTGGTAGTATATAGCAGCCCCAGTGGTAGTATACAGCAGCCCCAGTGGTAGTATATAGCAGCCCCAGTGGTAGTATACAGCAGCCCCAGTGGTATACAGCAGGCCCCCAGAGGTACATATAGCAGCCCCCAGGGGGTACCCAGCAGCCCCCTGGGGGTACCCAGCAGCCCCCAGGGGGTACACAGCAGCCCCCTGGGGGTACACAGCAGCCCCCTGGGGGTCCCCAGCAGCCCCCAAATGCTGGCACTCGCCCCCCCCTTGCAAGGGTTTCGCCCGCTTCTCTTACCATCCCGGTCTTCTGATCAGCGCTGCTCCTCGGCGCTCCGTCCTCTCTGCTCCCGTCCTGCTACATCCGGGATCCCCGGCCATCGCGCGATGACGTCATATGCCTGCGACGGCCGGAGATCCCGGATGCAGCAGGACGGACGGAGCACGGAGGAGCACCGAGGAGCGGCGCTGATCAGAAGACCGGGATGGTAATATAACCAGCGGGGGGGGGGCCCTTACAAGGGGGGGCGAGTGCCAGCATTTGGGGGCTATATGCACTGCTTCCCCCTGCCGCTGATTGACAGGGGGAAGCAGTGCATATTTAATGAGCGGCCCCACGTGACGGGGCCGCTCATACAGCAGCCCCCCCCGCCTCCTGCAGCCTTCACAGCCCCGGACACAGCCCCCACCCGTATTGACTCGTGTATAAGCCGAGGGGGAGACTTTTCAGCCCAAATTTTGGGCTGAAAAACTCGGCTTATACACGAGTATATACGGTAAGTCCTGGTAGAGTATTTTCACAGAGTTCACTCAATAGTCCACAACATTTTGTAGCAAAACCATTAATTCTCATACTTTTTGCCAGAGATGTCCACCACAATAATTGTGGTGCATTTTTTTTATTCATTGTGTTGCATCTTAACCAAGACTTTTTCCCAATTAGCCACATCCCCTTTTGGCGAGGTCATGCTCCCTTGTCAGATCACATCACAAATTGTGTATCAAACACATCATGAACATGGTTTAAGCCATGAAAGACAGTTTTTTACACAAATAATGTCAGCCTTTTGGAACCCTTAACGTGAGAAATTAGCCCACAGTTTTTTACAGAAGACTTTTCAGCAGTTTCATTATCACTTTTCTGGATTACGGCGAATTATCTGTAACACCATTGTAAACTGTTTACAAAGGATAATGCTTTTGTACAAAGAAGGTGTGAGGGTGGTTTCACACTAACGTTTCTTTGAATCTAGAGATTCCCAGAGACACCCCAAGATTGTAAAAACTGAAGCACCCGCACCAGTATTATCACTGATCCGTCTCAAAGTTGCTTCCGGCTGCGTACCTTTCTCCACAGGATCCAGGACTGCGTTCTGGGCATGCGCAGACCAAAAACCCCAAATCCAGTGTCCGAATCTAGCGGAATCCAGAGTCCGCCAGATCTGGGTTACACAGGGACACATTTTCATTCAACCCTGATTTCCCGTGTTCTCGTTTTTTTTCACAGACACCAAAAACGCAACAAAAGCGGTTTGGGTCTCAGTGCAAAAAATGGTGACACCCGGACCAGGGGCAAATGGAAAGAATTGAATGCACCCACAAGTGCCTGCGGCCCCATTGAAAGTCATTGGGGCCGAAAATGGATGCAGGTGCATCCAATTATAGCCAGATTCCCACTGATGACAAAAAACGGCAGTGTCAAAGCTCCCTAAGTCAGTCCTTCAGTATTTGCGTTTCAACCTTTGTATTAGGCAGTTGAAGCCTTTATGAGCAGAACAGCAGATATGTTTGTATGACTACATACATCACCCCTTTTGACTTTTTTTAAGTGTGAAATGTTGGTTTGGGTTTAAAAGGCAAAAAAAAGTACCAGATTTTAGGTATGAAAATGCATTTACGTGCACTTTAGCCTTATGTGCTGTAAATCATGTTACCTTTAAAGTTCACAGATGGAAACCAGTGTATCTCCTTCACTTCTAGGTATTCTTAAGAGTTTTTGCTGAAGGTTACATGTTTTATTCAATGTGAAAAAAGTCATATTTTAATTGCAGAAGATAGATGCAAGGTAGAAGCCATTGAATACCTCATCTTTCACTCGCCTAAAACGCTGCAGATTTGCATTTTTCCTGCACGCAATGTTCCATTACAAAGAGCAAAGCTCTGACCCTGTGATGAGTGCACAAGCATCACTTTAATTTTTACTACGAGCCGTAATATCCGCGCCAAAGACGAATTTCTCTCCTTATAACATACATTAAAATGTTTATTTTTTCACATTTTGTGTGCATTTACTTTTTATTTGCAATTTTGCTTTTTTTTATTCTTATAGCTGTTTTATGCCTTAACTCCGAGCCTCGAGAGCCGCACACAGTGCAGGTTTTCAGGATTTCCTTAGTATTAACACTACGGTAGTTTTGCATATTCCCATAAATAATTGACAGCTGTTGCATTTTGACAGCAGAATAGCTGCTCTGGAGCACACATTTAACCAAGAGGATGATAGCCAGCTCACCTGCGCCAGCGTCTTTGCACATGAAGCCTGGATAAACAACTTGTATTATCGTGAAGACAGTATTAGGAGAAATAAATCCAGCCCCAAATGCAATAACATTCTAAACTTTCATGTACAAAAAAATTGTGAAATCAAAGGACATAGAGCTGTCTTGCAACACGTAGCTATCTATGCATGCTATCTTCGGTCATCAGTGATGTGACTACAGCCATGGGATCTGCATGATCCTTTTACTGCACTTCATCTTTTTGATTTTATATTTTACTCTTTTTGTTATTAGTTTTGATTTTTATTCAATATGGAGCTGTGTTTTTTTCTCCCAGCTCTGGAGCACATACTGCCGTGCTAACTTGTAAACCAATAGACTAATGGCGGATATAGAAGGGCGACGATAGGGAACAAGCATTGTAACACCGCTCTTTCCTGACTATTGGCCATTCTAGAAAACTTAACTTAAAAATCGTTGTTATTGATAGCACAGGAACAGGTGACGTGCTGCGGATTAACATTGTAATGTATGGGCACAGAATATCATGTCTTAATTAGTCTTGCCTGAACAGTCCAGTAAATGACTGAGCATCAGCTTGCACAAAACCTCTCAGTGGTCATTTAATGACTTGGATCAGTCCATGTTAAAGGGTGAGAATTGTGGATTGAAGGGTAACTATACATTTACTACTATTTTTGTATGTTGGTCTCCTAATTGCAAGTAAATCATAGAGGTCCAGGTACTCAGACCCCAGTGATTGTCAAAACCAACCCTGAGAGGTAGATATCTCAGGAGACACACAGCTTCTGCCACAGCATACTTTCTATTGCCCTGGGACATGGGGAGTAATTATATCAACAGATAGAGGAGTAAGAAAAGGGGTATAAACCCATGCTGCCGTTAGCCGAAGATCCATATCAGATAGTCGAGGTTCATAATAAATGATTTATTGGTCAACACGTTTCAAAACCATCACGACAAGAATGTAGTGGTACATATTGTAGTAACCAGAATGTCTAATTCTATAATATTAAAACCTTGTGACTATGTATCACCCTACAGTTTTCCCAAGCCCAACATATTTATTTGCACATGTCGGACAATCCGCAAAGAAAACCCTATTCATTCATCTTCGCGGCTTTTCCCAAAGCAGAAAAAAAATTAAAAGCGCCGTATTGATCAAAAAAAGTTCAAACGAAAATTGTGTCAATAGGAGTTATTTATTTCCTATTGTGTCTAATTTCAGGCAATTTACCATAATTACAGGCTTTGTACGTAGCTTTGCCACTTAAAAAACACTGCTGAATATATTTAATCTTTGTGTTTTTAGAACAATTGTAAGCCTGATCAATTTATTTATTGTCGTTAACTTGGGGCACATTTTCTGCACTGCATAAATCAGCTGGATGGCTACTCTGCCCTGGTTAATATTCATGGTGGGGATTATATTAGCTTTAATCTAATAGAAGCTGGCGGCTACAGACCAGATACAGGTGGCTTGGAAAAATGAATATTGATGCAGCAATTGCCGGCTACTAAGTGCAGCTGTACCAGACCAATATGTTTTCCAGAGTTTCTGATAAAGAAGGATTTTACAACTCTATAGAAAGTATTAGTTTGTTTGAATAGATATCTCTTTGCTGCTAGAAATAGATGAAAGACTTTTCCTGCTCAGTTTACATTGGGATTGGATCTTGTTTTTGTAGGATTCTTTCTGCAGCCAGGGGTAGGAAAACTATTCTGGCCTTTAAGAAAAATAGAAGAGACATAACATACCCTTTATTCCTCATTGGGATCCATGAGGAATTAGGACAGACCATGAGATGCAAAATGGCACTGCTATAGACATAGGGAGGCGGTTATGCTCTTTAAAGGGAACCTGTCACCAGGTTTTTGCAACCTAATCTGAGAGTAGCATAATATAGGACCCGAGATATTATCATTAGCAGTATACTTGTCCTGCTGCCAGGTAGTCTGGCATACCGTATTCACAAACTGCTAAATCTGCAGCAGAGAAAACACTAATTGTATCAAAGCAACAGCAAGCAGATCAGTAAGTGACACATCAGCAAATAAGAGCGCAGTGTACTATGTACTTTCATTAGTCAGTTGGTTGTGTATACTATTTGTTGACATATACTACTGCATCTAAATAAATTGAAATATCATCCAAAATTAATGCAATATTGCCATGTTTCAGGGCGTTTCAGGTGCCTAATAAAGAAATATTATATTCACATTTTGATGTCTTGTGGAATACGGCAGAGTGGTTTTGAACCCTTCATCTTTACTTTAATTTTCTGAAATAATGACCCATGGGTTTTCGTTGACTGTAAGCCATAATCATCAACATTTACAGAAATTTAAAATAATGGTAGGTAGCACTTGCCATTCTGTTGCAATGGGATTTCTTTATTTGAAACTGCACACGAGTGACATGCTGGCAGGGTGGTGGATGTGGGATGCGTACAGGGACTACGCACCTTTTGCTCAGGTGAGCTTCAACGGGTCCACACCGTTAGAGATAAACACTTGAAATAGATCCCTCTGTAATTACTCTATATAATATATGTGTTTCACTTAATGTATTGAATTACTGAAAAAAATGAACTTTTTGATTATATTCTAATTCATTGAGATGCACTAGTAGACCAATTAATGTAACAGTTCTGTGTAACAGGGTGACTAAAATCTGTGTATACAGTTGTGGCCAAAAGTATTGACACCCCTGCAATTCTGTCAGATAATACTCAGTTTCTTCCTGAAAATGATTGCAATCACAAATTCTTTGGTATTATTATCTTCATTTAATTTGTCTTCAATGAAAAAACACAAAAAGAATTGTCCTAAAGCCAAATTGGATATAATTCCACACCAAACATAAAAAAGGGGGTGGACAAAAGTATTGGCACTGTTAGAAAAATCATGTGATGCTTCTCTAATTTGTGTAATTAACAGCACCTGTAACTTACCTGTGGCACCTAACAGGTGTTGGCAATAACTAAATCGCACTTGCAGCCAGTTGACATGGATTAAAGTTGACTCAACCTCTGTCCTGTGTCCTTGTGTGTACCACATTGAGCATGGAGAAAAGAAAGAAGACCAAAGAACTGTCTGAGGACTTGAGAAACCAAATTGTGAGGAAGCATGAGCAATCTCAAGGCTATAAGTCCATCTCCAAAGACCTGAATGTTCCTGTGTCTACCGTGCGCACTGTATCAAGAAGTTTAAAGCCCATGGCACTGTGGCTAACCTCCCTAGATGTGGACGGAAAAGAAAAATTGACGAGAGATTTTAACGCAAGATTGTGCGATGGTGGATAAAGAACCTCGACTAACATCCAAACAAGTTCAAGCTGCCCTGCAGTCTGAGGGTACAACAGTATCAACCCGTACTATCCGTCGGCGTCTGAATGAAAAGGGACTGTATGGTAGGAGACTAAGGAAGACCCCACTTCTTACCCCGAGACATAAAAAAGCCAGGCTGGAGTTTGCCAAAATGTACCTGAGAAAGCCTACAACGTTTTGGAAGAATGTTCTCTGGTCAGATGAGACAAAAGTAGAGCTTTTTGAGCAAAGGCATCAACATAGAGTTTACAGGAGAAAAAAAGAGGCATTCAAAGAAAAGAACACGGACCCTACAGTCAAACATGGCGGAGGTTCCCTGATGTTTTGTGGTTGCTTTGCTGCCTCTGGCACTGGACTGCTTGACCGTGTGCATGGCATTATGAAGTCTGAAGACTACCAACAAATTTTGCAGCACAATGTAGGGCCCTAGTGTGAGAAAGCTGGGTCTCCCTCAGAGGTCATGGGGCTTCCAGCAGGACAATGACCCAAAACACACTTGAAAAAGCACTAGAAAATGGTTTGAGAGAAAGCACTGGAGACTTCTAAGGTGGCCGGCAATGAGTCCAGACCTGAATCCCATAGAACACCTGTGGAGAGATCTAAAAATGGCAGTTTGGAGAAGGCACCCTTCAAATATCAGGGACCTGGAGCAGTTTGCCAAAGACGAATGGTCTAAAATTCCAGCAGAGCATTGTAAGAAACTCATTGATGGTTACTGGAAGCGGTTGATGGCAGTTATTTTGGCTAAAGGTTGTGCAACCAAGTATTAGGCTGAGGGTGCCAATACTTTTGTCCGGCCCATTTTTGGAGTTTTGTGTGAAATGATCAATGTTTTGCTTTTTGCTTCATTCTCTTTTGTGTTTTTTCATTGAAGACAAATTAAATGAAGATAATAATACCAAAGAATTTGCGATTGCAATCATTTTCAGGAAGAAACTGAGTATTATCTGACAGAATTGCAGGGGTGTCAATACTTTTGGCCACAACTGTATAATTAAGATATATTTGCTTGCACAATTTTTTATTCTGTGATTGATACAAAATTTGTATTCATGCAGAACTGCAACAAGATCATAGCACTTTGGCAAAAACACAAATCCTTTGTAGATTAGCCTTTCTGGGAGACAGTTCCTTCACAACGAAGGTGAAAGCTGTAATATTGGCCATTTTGTTTGCCGTACAACTTCACCAGAAGAATATAGAATTTGCAAGGCTGAATCCACAAAGGACATACTCCCAGAGGCTTTGTGGCTAGTTAATACAAATTTTGGCATTTCAGTACGCAGCACTAAGTGACAGCCAGCGCAGCAGGGTATCAGTGACTAAGGCTGTGGCTCTGTGACTGAAAGCTGGAGGCTGCCAGGAGGAATAAAGTTAATTTCCTCCCAGTAGCTGACCTTTCAGTGCGCGGTTGCACTGCATCAGAGCTCTAGTGACCTGCAGATTGGCATTTTTAACATGACTGATTCCCGATAAGCCACTTAATTTTTATTAAAGTATTGTGCACATGGCTATATTTCATGACATTGTTCTATTTCTATATGGCTAAAAGTAATATTTCTTGCAGATGAAGGTTCTCCTACTCAGCGCTTGTCTTTGTACCTGAACCTATTTTGCCTGACACATCTATAGATGGAGCCCTTTTCTTAAGATGCCATTTTCGTTATTCTAGGTCTTCCAGTCTTTACAGTTGCAAAAACAAACATTTGATGAGCTCTTGTTACCAAGGACTCTTTGCTCGTTCTTGAGTTTGGCAAGAACATATTCTTAAATCCTGGTGTAATGTTCACATCGAGAAATTCATTTACTTATCCTGCATCTCGAGCTGTAATTTACTGATTGATTCTCTGCGGGACACAGTCAATAAATACTTACAGCCTTCTTCAGAATGTGTTTCTTACAACAACATTATCTCCAAGCAAATCATCACAATGCTGTCTTCATCAAACAAGCGAAAAAGAAAACCAAAGCAAATTAATTTTTACCTAGCCTTAAAGGAGAAAAGCTCCATAAAACTAGACGTGATTAAGCTTGAAGTCAGAAAGAGGGATGTAGGTAATAACATTACAGTATTGTTGGTTTTAAATAAGACAATTCCCTTTGATTTTCTGGAGAGTTGCTCCAAATCAGAGGGGCTTTGTGTTGTCTTGGGCCTAACGTATTTACAGGTGAAAGAACATTTTATAGGAAAAGGTTAAAAGACTAAAAAAAGTTTCATCAAGTGATCCTGCACCCAATAAAATGTGCAATTGCATCACCTAAATCCACAAATTACATTTTCACATTTGGATTTTAATATCAATTCAGTTAATAAAAAGTGTAAGCCGCCTACCCAGTCCCATAATCACTAGTAGAAGATTGCATAAGTACCAATAAAGTGAGTTCATAAATGTAGAAATAAAATGATGAGATGGACACTTTCATTCAGATTAGGGTTCATGAAAGGAATCTGTCACCACGGTTTTGCTACCTCATCTTTTCCCTAACATCAAGCTGTTCAGAGACATAGTAACATAGTATTTAAGGTTGAAGGAAGACTTTAAGTCCATCTAGTTGAACCCATAGCCTAACATGTTGATCCAGAGGAAGGCAAAAAAAAAAACATGTGGCAACACTAAGACCCTGATTCCAACGATGTATCACATACTGGGCTGCTTGTTGCAGTTTTGATAACATCATAGTCCTCTCTGCTGCAGTTCTACCAGTTCTCTGAATCCTGTGCTCTGTATAATCCCAACCACACCACTGATTGGCTTTCTCTTAACACTGTGCATAGGCAGTAAGCTGATAATCACTGGTGTGGGTGGAGTTATATAGGCCGCATGGATATGGAGAACAATATGGCATCAGGCCAATTAGTTCTCTTGTGACAAACTCCTGCTGATTAAACATAGTTTTTTTACCTAAACTACACTGTGTGCAGAATTATTAGGCAAGTTGTATTTTAGAGGATTAATTTTTGGAAGTTGGAGTGGGGTTATTTTAGATATGGCTATCTTAGGAGGATATCTGTTTGTGCAGGTAACTATTACTGTGCAGAATTATTAGGCAACTTAATAAAAACCAAATATATTCCCATCTCACTTGTTTATTTTGACCAGGTAAACTACCGTATATACTCGTGTATAAGCCGACCCGTGTATAAGCCGACCCCCCTACTTTTGCCCCCAAAACCTGGGAAAATCTATTGACTCATGTATAAGCCGAGGGTGGACCCTAGCACAAGTATACAGCCCCCACCAGTCCCAGAGGTAGATACAGCAGCCCCAGTGGTAGTATACACGCAGCCCCAGTAGTATATACAGCCCCAGTGGTATATACAGCCCCAGTGGTAGTATAGACGCAGCCCTAGTAGTATATACAGCCCCAGTGGTAGTATATACAGCCCCAGTGGTAGTATACAGGGCCCCAGCAGTATATACAGCCCCAGTGGTTTATATAGCCCCAGTGGTAGTATACAGGGCCCCAGAGGTATATACAGCCCCAGTGGTAGTATATACAGCCCCAGTGGTAGTATACAGGGCCCCAGCAGTATATACAGCCCCAGTGGTTTATACAGCCCCAGTGGTAGTATTCAGGGCCCCAGAGGTATATACAGCCCCAGTGGTAGTATATACAGCCCCAGTGGTAGTATATACAGCCCCAGTGGTAGTATATACAGCCCCAGTGGTAGTATACAGGGCCCCAGCAGTATATACAGCCCCAGTGGTTTATACAGCCCCAGTGGTAGTATACAGGGCCCCAGTGGTAGTATATACAGCCCCAGTGGTAGTATATACAGCCCCAGTGGTAGTATACAGGGCCCCAGCAGTATATACAGCCCCGGTGGTTTATACAGCCCCAGTGGTAGTATACAGGGCCCCAGAGGTATATACAGCCCCAGTGGTAGTATATACAGCCCCAGTGGTAGTATATACAGCCCCAGTGGTAGTATACAGGGCCCCAGCAGTATATACAGCCCCAGTGGTTTATACAGCCCCAGTGGTAGTATATACAGCCCCAGTGGTAGTATATACAGCCCCAGTGGTAGTATACAGGGCCCCAGCAGTATATACAGCCCCAGTGGTTTATACAGCCCCAGTGGTAGTATATACAGCCCCAGTGGTAGTATACAGGGCCCCAGCAGTATATACAGCCCCAGTGGTTTATACAGCCCCAGTGGTAGTATATACAGCCCCAGTGGTAGTATACAGGGCCCCAGCAGTATATACAGCCCCAGTGGTTTATACAGCCCCAGTGGTAGTATACAGGGCCCCAGAGGTATATACAGCCCCAGTGGTAGTATATACAGCCCCAGTGGTAGTATATACAGCCCCAGTGGTAGTATACAGGGCCCCAGCAGTATATACAGCGTCAGTGGTTTATACAGCCCCAGTGGTAGTATATACAGCCCCAGTGGTAGTATACAGGGCCCCAGAGGTATATAGCAGCCCCAGCAGTAGTATACAGGCAGCCCCAGTAATGCAGGGCCCACCCAGCGTCTCTCCGGTCACCTGTAAAGGAAACTATACTTATCACAGTGCTCTGTCCGCGCCCGCTCGCACCCGCTCTCAGCTGCCGACCGCGATCCTCCATCTTGCGTCTTCTTTCTTCCTGTTTCCTGTGCTCGTCGCAGGGAATGACGTCATTGCCCGCGACGAGCACAGAAACAGGAAGAAGACGCAAGATGGAGGATCGCGATCGGCAGCTGCGAGCGGGCGCGGACAGCGGGCGCGGATAGCGGCACTGTGATAAGTATAGTTTCCTTTACAGGTGACCGGAGAGACGCTGGGGGGGCCCTGCATTACTGGGGATGCGGGGGCTGCTGTATACCGATGTATACATCGGTATACAGCACTGACTCGCGTATAAGCCGAGGGGGGTACTTTTCACCCCAATTTTTGGGCTGAAAAACTCGGCTTATACGCGAGTATATACGGTAATATAACTTTAAAGATGAGAAAAAAGGAGGCACTCAGCATTGATGCTCTGTATTTTTTAATGTACCTTTTTGCCAGGTTACATTACAGCCAGGGAGGGGGTGATGGAGGCCGACAACTGTACCGTTTCGCGGTAATTCCGCTTCAACGGGTCAGTACTCGCAAAACGGTGCCGTTGTATAATAATGGACTTATAGGATTGTGCAACACCTAGCCCTAAAAAGAGCCCTATGTGCGCAGGTCCCAGCAGCCTGGAGTGTGTATAAGGTCAAGAGTCGGTAGTGCCCAGATATATCCTTGGACTTTAATTAAACTAATATAACTGCATAAAATTTAAAAATAAACATTTCTGACATGCAAAAACAAAATCCCAAAAAATTAGTGACCAATATAGCCACCTTTCTTTATGATGACACTCAACAGCCTTCCATCCATAGATTGTCAGTTGCTTGATCTGTTTACCATCAACATTGCGAGCAGCAGCCACCACAGCCTCCCAGACACTGATCCGAGAGGTGTACTGTTTTCCCTCCCTGTAAATCTCACATTTTAGGAGGGACCGCAGGTTCTCTATGGGGTTCAGATCAGGTGAACAAGGGGCCATGACATTATTTTTCTTCATTTAGACCTTTACTGGCCAGTCACGCTGTGGAGTAGTTGGATGCATGTGATGGAGCATTGTCCTGCATGAAAATCATGTTTTTCTTGAACGATACCGACTTCTTCCTGTCCCACTGCTTGAAGAAGTTGTCTCCCAGAAACTAGCAGTAGGCCCGGAAGTTAAGCTTCACTCCATCCTCAACCCGAAAAGGTCCCACAAGTTCATCTTTGATGATACCAGCCCATACCAGTACCCCACCTCCACCTTACTGGCGTCTGAGTTGGAGTGGAGCTCTCTGCCCTTTACTGATCCAGCCTCTGGCCCATCCATCTGGCCCATCAAAGTCACTCTCATTTCATCAGTCCATAAAACCTGAAAAATCAGTCTTAAGATATTTCTTGTCCCAGTCTTGACGTTTTATCTTATGTTTCTTGTTCAAAGGTGGTTGTCTTTCAGTCTTCCTTACCTTGGCCATGTCCCTGAGTATGGCACACCTTGTACTTTTGGATACACCAGTAAGTTTGAAATATGTCAAAACTGGTGGCAAATGGCTTCTTGGCAGCTTCACGCTTGATTTTCCTCAATTCATAGGCAGTTATTTTGCACCTTTTTTGCCCAACACACTTCTAACGACCCTGTTGGCTTATTTGCCATGAAACGCTTGATTGTTCGGTTGATCACGCTTCAAATGTTTGGCAATTTCAAGACTGCTGCATCCCTCTGCAAGACATCTCACAATTTTGGACTTTTCAGAGCCTGTCAAATCTCTCTTCTGACCCATTTTCCCTAAGGAAAGGCATTTGCCTAATAATTAAGCACACCTTATATAGGGTGTTGATGTCATTACACCACACCCCTCCTCATTACAGAGATGCACATCACCTGATTTACTTAATTGGTAGTTGGCTCTCAAGCCTATACACTTGGAGTAGGACAACATGTATAAAAAGTATCATGTGATCAAAATACTCATTTGCCTAATAATTCTGCACACAGTGTATAGCAAGAAGCTCAGTAAGTAACACATTGGTGGAATCAGGGTCTCTGCCTCTACATTATGCTACTAACAGATTAGGTGGCAAAAACCTGATGACTTATTCCCCTTAAAGGCGTTTTACAATTACAGTGATACCTTAGTTTTCAATGACTTTTGTCATCGTCTGTATCGGTTTTCGTCGATTTTTTTCAATGAGTATCGTGTCTTGGTTTTCCCCGACACTTCGGTTTTTGTCATTTTTTTGTCCTTACATCAGTACTAATTTTGCAATAAAAATGTGATTCCCCTTCAAAAAAACTAAATGTGCACCCATCTCTCCCCTCCTCTGCATCTTCCATACACCAAAATGAGCTTTTATAAAAATAAATTCTCATATTAAATGTTTATTTTTTCTTTAAGTTAGTGTTTCATATTCATTTTATAGTCATTTCTGAGTGTTTCTAATATTAACCGCTATCCTTTTTCGCTGTAAATAGTTTTTTTCTAGGTCTTTTTCAATGTCTCGAACCAATTAATTGATATAACATTGTTTCCTATGCCTCGGTTTTCATCGATTTAGGTTTTTGTCGATAGTTTCAGGCGGATTATCAACAAAAACCGAGGTATCACTGTACATTATTTTTTATGCCTTTGTTTGCCAAAGATAAAAAATGGCAAACATTGTTTTACAAATGCATGTTTGCCCCAATGCTGTGTCTTGGTTGCTGTACGCTGTGTTTTTTGCCAGGCTGCAGCGGTGACATCACGAGTAGAGCTAAAGAGAATGCTCGTCCGACCACTGACCCCTCTGGGCGAAGCTAACACGAAACGCGCGTTAGGGGCTGCGGTCACTTTGGCAGGTAATAATATCCACCCACTGATGGGGCATTTGCTGGATTTGAATGCACTTGCATCTTTGTCTTTATATTGGAGTCAAAGTGATTGCTAATGATTTGCCCACACTGTTGGGTTATGCAGGGCTATGCACAGTATCTTTGATTTAGGAGCCTGTATATGATCTACTATCAATAGGGTGTACCTGCCTGATGTTCCGATGTGCATTGTCATTTTAATCCGTTGTTTTTGATATGTGAATAAAAATTGGTATACGTACTTAATCTTATTTGGCCTGCCTCCTGGGTATTTCTTTGGAATTATATATTGAGCGGAGGGCCTTGCATTGATGCTAAGGTCGAACCCTTTTCTGAATACACATTCTAGATTATTATTATTCTTGTGTATTTGGGCCTCCTCACACTGGCATTTTGATTTTCAACACCTGATCCTTTTGTTCTAAGTGGATATGAACCTTCATCAAAGATCTGCTTATTTCCTTGTAGTCTTACAGAATGGATGTATGTTAGACACCCTGAGCGTGCATGCGTATGGGAAGGGAGCTTGGATGAGATTAGTGTTCTGACGACTATATGATCCACCAGCTGTCGGCACACCATAGAAAACAACATGTATACAATACATGTAGACGTAAATCTTAGTTATTGATGTTGGTCTGACCACACGGACCTTTTTTTTCTTTGATTTTTAACAGCTTAGACATATATAGACATATTCTATAGATAATTTTTACTTTTATGTTGTAAGTGGCTGTAGGGATTCTAGTCCTATAAGGCTATGTTAACTGCTGTGTTTTTGTGCTGCGTTTTTGTTGCATTTTCAGCTGCAAAACTGGATCCGTTTTTGAAAGAAGCATTGCATCTGATGCATTTTTTATCTGTTTTTTTTGTGCTGCATTTTTTCTATTAATAATGGTTTCAAGGGAGAAAATAGAGGAAAAAAAAATAGACCACCAACTGACATGCTCGTTCTTTTTCTGGATGAGTTTTCTGCTCCAAAAATGGACCATGTAAAAAACGCAGTATCAAAACAGCATTTCTGAAAAGCCATTTATTTTGTGGAGTATCACAGAAAGTGATCCGTTTTCCATGCAAAACCGATCACAAAAATCAGATGAAAAATGCACAGTGTGAACATGGCCTTAGAGTGAGATAAAGCAACAATCTTGGCACCATTATCATAGCCACCAGTCATCCCAAAGGGTTGAGATCGGGCACCTAGCACAGGTCATTCAATTTTTTTTCCACATTTATCTCAACAACGTTTGCTGCACATACCTTAAAGTATGGCCAGTTACTGCGACTGTACCGCAGACTACATGGGAGAAAAAGAAAACAAGGAGGCACCATGAGAAGGACCTGAGGTTAAGATTAAAATTGCCACAAGTGTGGCTACTCACCAAACAGGTTGTGCAACCTTGCACAACCCCGGTTAAGGCAGTTAGAGGAGAGCGGGCATAGAGGGAATGCTTCGTGACGTCAATGCATGGAGGTCCTCCCAGTGGAGTTCACAGGACCTGACCGCATGACCAGAATGGGCGCTTTGACTCCGGATTTGGAACAGTGTGGTCAAGCAGCTTCCACTGCTCACCCGCACAGTGGGAAACTGTATGTGAAATGAGAAAAAAATTGTGCGGTGTTTGTTGAAGCACTATACCACCTGAGGAAAATAGCAGTTGGCTACTGAAACATGTTGTGCGTTTACTGAGCCCTTTAATAAAGGTTTGCGCTTAAACACACTAATCTTTGCCCCTTGTGTGCCTTAGCGCTCCAACAAACACCGCACAATTTTTTTTTGTTTCACGTACAGCAGACTAGTAGGACAGGCAGATCCCAGTTAGCTTGCCAATGCCCCCTCCTTGGGACTGACAGGTTTCTGGCTATAAAAAGTTTTGGGATGAACAAAAGTGCACAAGACCATCGATCAATATCCTATTAAAATTGAGGAAGGTAAAGGGAAAAAGCTCACCTGAGCGAGTTGTGTGCATGCCTACGAACGTCTGAATTATAAGCTACTTGTGCCTCGGGCTGAGAGATGACCTCCTTCAGGATAGTTGACGAGATAGGACAATAGCACAGTATTAGATTGCGTTGCTAACATGAAGAATCATTTCATACTAATTGAATGATTTTTACTTCCACAACACACTTCATGCGTCTTTTTCAAGTGAAAAAAAGCTATTGCAATTATATTGAAACGCTTTAAAAATAAAAACATTCTGTTCATCTCGTATGCAGTGATTCTTCATTTTGGCAGCGCAATCTAATACTGTGATATTGCTGTGTATGTGCACATAGGCAATGACCTATCAATCCAGGGCAAAGGGCATGGAGAAACCACCAGGGACTTGTCTGCCCGACTAGTCTACAGCACTGCTCTGTCCCCGACCAGATATTAAAATGTGTTTTTCCTTGTGGAGAGTGACCTGCCTAAGCATACCAGTGTAAAGAGACTTATAAGCCATGCAATGCTCCTTTGGAAAATCAATTATGGAAATTGCCTCTTCAGAGATAATATACCAAAACCTGTCAGGGTCCAAATATTTCTGGACCTGTGTATAAGTCATTATATAGAAAAGTGAAAAAAAAAACTGCCATGCATTTTAAAAAATATATTTATTAAAGAAAAAAAATACCATATTTTAAACAATAACATTTTTGATGCACACATCCCCCCCATTCATTTCAGAAGACTCCAGTATTGGTGGCATGTGTTAAAGCTGCTCATGATTGACTTGTAATTATAATTATTGCATACCTTCAATTGCATTGTACTGATTTTAGGGAGCAGTTTGATATGGATGGGAAATTACTTTAACCCACAGGAGTGTTCACACTCTCTGAAGGGTCAACAATAATGTCTGTATTTCTCCCAAAAATTACACGTATTTTGTCATAGTCTTTGGAATACATATCTGCCACCAATTGCTTCCTGTAACCATGAACAAGCTTATTACACCTCTCTACTGGAATTTTGGACCACCCTTCTTTTGCAAACTACTCTAGGTCTCTCATTTTTGAATGGTGCCATCTTCCAACAATAATAACACGTAACCTTAAGGCTGTAGGTCTTAGACTGGTTTCACACTGCAGTTTTTTCCCTGATCAGGTTCGATCAGGTTTGTGTGCCGAAACCCGGAGAGGAACCAGGAGAGGAACTTGCAGAGAAAAGCTATAATTGAAAGATTGACCCCTGTTTTGAGTTTTGGAGACACCTGGTTTTGACACACAAACCTGATCGAAACCTGATCAGGTAAAAAACTGCAGTGTGAAACCAGCCTTAGGGGATATAAAGCAAAAGGCGCAGACCTAAGTGTAGAGATTTGTTCAAATGTGGATGATTAGGCAAGTGCACTCACCTAAATGTATCTTTATGTAATAGGACATGATTCCCAGGGATCTTGGCTGAAACCTTGCAGTAAGCTGCTCCAGTCCGGAGGAATCGGATCTTTCAGCCGGGAGTCCGTGGATAAGCTTCAGAGTGAATTACCGGGCAAGTGAGCGCTCCCACGTTAGGAATCAATCAGCTGGATTTCAATTTTGAGGATCGGACCAACATAGAAACAGCACAGAACCATGCTCCCATTTAATCACTGCAACCACCATTATCCACATATAAACGCTTGGTTCTGTGCTGTTTCTATGTTGGTCCTATCCTTGAAATCGAAATCCAGCTGATTGGTTCCTAATGCAGGAGCACTGAAAAGAAATCGAAATCCAGCTGATTGGTTTCTAACACGGGAGTGCTCACTTGCGCACTTTGAGCCTCCACCATATTTGACTATAAGTATTGTGTTATTTTCTTTGTTGCCCTCCATTTTTAGTAAACCGTAGAATGATGTGTTTTACCAAAATGCTCTGTCTTCGTCTCATCTGTCTGCAAGACACTTTCCCAGAAGAATTTTAGCTTTCTCACATACATTTTTGCAATCTGCATTCTAGCTTTTTTCTTGTCTCTGTATCAGCAGTGGGGTCCTCCTGGGTCTTCTGACATAGTGTTTCATTTCATTCGAATGTCAACGGATAGTTCATGCTGACACTGATGCACCTTGAGCCTTCAGGTCAGCTTGAATTTCTTTGGAACCTCTTTGGGGTGGCTTATCCATCATACGGACTTGCAAGCTTTTATCAATTTATATCTGCTGTATACGAACAGGGAGATTAGCTACAGTGCCATGGGTTGTAAATGTCTTGATTATGTTGCGCATGTGGACAAAGGAAGATCAAAATCTTTGGAGAAGGACTTGTAACCTTGAGATTGTTGATATTTTACAACAATTTTGTTTTTCAAGTCCTCAGACAGTTCTCGCCTCTTTCAGCTCTCCATGCTTAGTGTGGCACACACAGACACACAATGCAAATATTGAGCCAACTTCTCCCATTTGATCTGATTTTAAGTGTGATTTTCATATTGCCCAAACTAACAACTTTAAACAGGTGGGTTTGAACAAGCATCACATGCTTGAAACAAAGTTGCTTACACAAAATTTTGGAAAGGTGCCAACAATTTTGCCCTGCCCATTTTTGGAGTTTTGTGTGAATTTATGACCAATTTGCATTTTTTCTCAGTCTTTTTTTATTGTTCCAATATACACAAAAAAATAAACATATATAACAAAACATATGTACGTAATTGCAATAATTTTTTTGTAGAAATACTTCATTTTCTGCAACAATTTTATCCATGACTGTCGTCAGGGTCTCCTGGACACCATTTTTCTCCTTAAATCTCATTGTTCACCGTGGGTGGACATTTGGTGTACATGACCTAATGCCGACATTAACAGGTGTTGCAATTTTAATTTCTAGGACTCCACAGGCTCGCTCTCTTCATAAATAGCAAACGCTAGTTCTTGTCTCTAAATCCACCAGTTTACTGTTGCATCTGCGCTGCCCTCCTCAGTAGTGATGTCACATCTTCAGAAACTGAAGCTAATGACTGAGCTCAGAAGTTTCGCAAAATAATTTCTTTATTTTACAAGATATTGGGGCCACACTAATATTAGGACCAATGTGTAACCCCAAATATTCACTACTAGGTGCCACATGAGAGATTGCATGAATTGCTGGACTCATAACATCTCTTCTGCCCCATGACGGCAGCTTGTACATCTGTGTAGTAAAGTCGAGTTATATCTCCTTAGTTATGGGACATCTCAATATATGACAACTGTATTCTAGAGATATCTTGTGACTCATATATTAGACTTCACTTGCACACTTTATTTTGGACAATAAGTCACTTGCAAAGGATGGAATGCCTTCCTGCGTACAATTTCCTGTATCCATAGCAACCTATTGTATCCTGTCCGGACTGTGTGAACCATTCCGGAGTAGAGCATTTCCTGTTCAGTCCTTAAAAAAAAATCACATTTTGTAACTCTGTCATCTGACTAGTATTACTGAATCATAAGATAATGAAAGTGCAAGAACATTTCTAAAATGAACGACATTCTGGGGGTAAGAAATTGACATTTATTGCAACTTTTTGTATTAAATGTAAGAGATATTCTGTAGATCATGCTCCTGATTTCTGGCTTCAGAGGGTTAAACTTCTCTGAACTCTGGACACTAAGAAGAATTCATATAGTGATCTGTGACAGAGGCCAGATATATCTAAACATATGGAAATGTAAAGACTAATAATCGGCAGCAAGATAGCCTGGTGTGTGTATATATATATATATATATATATATATATATGTACATATGCCTGTGTATTAACTTTTCTTTCTATTTCTATCTCTCTGTCTCCCTTCGTCTGTCTCTTTTTTTTTTCTTTCTTTCTCTCATTCCCATATCACCCTTTCCTTCTTTCTTTTTTTCCATAACAGCTAGGTAGGTGGAATGATTGTATCTTTCTGGATTTTATCTATGTTCTGTGATAAAGCACTTTTCATTTCATGTATATCTTCATTTACCGTATGTCTGCCTTTTTTTTACTTTTTTGTTTCTTTTCTTTTTCTCCTCTCCTTTTTTCTTTTTGTTTCCTTTTTACATTCTTTCCTTTTTTTTTCTTCTACTTTTCTTTCTACATTTCTTTTTATCTTTCTTTTTTTCTTTATTTGTCAATCTCTCTTTTTCATAAAAGCATTTTAGAATGATTGTGATTTCCATCCATTTTTGGATTTCTCATTCTTCTTTCTCTTTTTCTATTCTTTACTTTTTTTTCTCTTATTTTTTTCTCTTTGTTTTTCTTTCTTTGTTTTTCTTTCTTTCTTTCTTTCTTTCTTTCTTTCTTTCTTTCTTTTTTTCTTTCTTTCTTTCTTTCTTTCTTTTCTTTTCTTTCTCTCTCTTTCTTTCTTTCTTTCTCTCTCTCTCTCCCTTTCTTTCTTTCTTTCTTTCTTTCTTTTTTTTCCATATAGCCTTTGCTTTTATCAATCTGTCTTTCCATAAAAGCTTTATACACTGATTGTAGATTTCTGGATTTGCAACCATTTCTAGATTTCTCATTCTTTCTCTTTCTTTTAATCATTCTTCTTATTTCATTCTTTTTTTTTTCCTTTCGTCTCTCCTTCTCTTGTTTTTTTTTCTCTTTTTCTTTGTTTCTTTTGTTTTTTTTTGTTTCTTTCTCTTCCTTTCTTCCTGTCTTTTCTATATATATACTTTGCCTTTATCAATCTCTCTTTTCCATAAAAGCTTTGTAGAATGATTCTAAATTTCTTGCTTTCCATCTATCTCCCTAGATCTCATAGATTAATAGATAAATCCATATAGATACATATGTATACAGTACAATGTAGCTGAGGCCTTTCATTGCGTAGTGCTTGTCATTTTAAATAATTCACAATCTCACACATGACAATTAACGTATACTCAGTGTGTCCATATATACATGGGCTACTGCATTATTTCTTCTTTCATTAGTTGTTTTACATAGGAAAATTATAAAAATGTGTCCCTTTCCTAATTGTGACGCTGTATACTCTATGTCCACCATATTAGAACACATCACTTAGTATGTGATTTTTATCACTACACTTGCTTATCCAATATATGCCCTCTGCCAGTTTTTCATTAAACATTGGTGTTGATTAACATAAAGTATAACTTATCAAGCAACGGCAGAATATTCATTTTCTGAGGCAGCAGAGCATGAAGGTTTGTTTTGTTCTAGTAAATTATGGACCTTGTTCAGCAAAATGTCTTCTTAATGCGTGACTGTTTGTTTTCATTTTGCTTGCCAGAACAATTATGCACAACAAACAAAGGAACGTGCACAGATGCGAGCGCTTTCTCGTCCCACTCCGCATATGTCTGCGTGGCTATATCTTTATGTTGCTTCTACAGGAGCGAGTCCTTTGCTGCCCCACCATTTGCCACATTTGTTTGGAAAAACAGGTTAATTGCCGAAGCTTGGGTCTAACTGCAATACCAAGGAACTTTCCCAAAACAACCACTCTTATATATTTAACCGGCAACAATATCAGTAATATAAACCCCAATGAGCTGTCTGACTTAAAGGATCTTGCTGTGCTTTATTTGGACAATTCAAACATTTCATACATACATGCTAAAGCATTTTCCTCCTTAAAAAGACTATACTCATTGTACCTCAATGATAATTACATCCAACGTTTGGACACATCGATATTTCATGGACTTCTCAACCTTCATTATTTATACCTTCAACAAAATCAGATTGACCACCTTCCTCCTGGGTTGTTTGGCCACCTCAAATCTGCCCGACATTTATACCTACAGAGGAATAAAATTGGTGTCCTCGACAGCAATCTGTTTTTTGGGATGTTTAACCTTCATACTCTTAATTTAGCCAACAACAATATCTCCCGGATATCTGACTCCACGTGGCGTCATCTTGAAAACCTAGAAAATCTATACCTCGAAAGTAACTATTTAAAGCAAGTGCCATCCAATGCTCTGGGATTACTCAAAGGTCTCAAAAGACTTTCCTTGTCAAATAACCAGCTTGGATCAATACACAATTTTGCCTTCCGAGGTCTTAACTCTTTGCAGTATTTGTTTTTAGAGAATGCAAATATTCAGGCAATCGGTGACAAATCTTTTAATGGGCTGAATAATCTCAAACAGTTGATATTGAGTCGGAATGAGCTACACGCCCTTGATTCAAAGACCTTTACCAGCCTAAATCAAATAGGGTACCTACAGTTGGACAGAAATGGAATAGTCACCATATCGGATAACACCTTTGAAGAAATGGGGCCTTCACTAAAAGTTCTTAACCTTGCCTTTAATAACCTCACATCTCTTCATCCTCGAGTGCTTCAACCCCTTGTCTCGTTAAGTCATTTACAAGCAGGTTATAACCCATGGCACTGTGGATGTAACTTGTTGGCACTTAGAAGCTTTCTACTTTCTTCAGCTTCTAAATTCAGCTTACATTGTTACAGCCCACCACAGCTCCAGAACAGGCCACTCAGGAATGTGAAATTTACTGAATTTAGGAACTGTGTGGATAGTACAACAAATGCTTCACCAAGGTTCTTTCATGTTTTATCAACAAGTACTGAAACAATGCACAGGAATATGAAAAGTATCACTTACAAACCTCCGCTAAGCTCTCTGAGTACCCATACAACATTTCCTGCCCAATCAACGTCTACAGAAACAATTAACATTGTGCGTAGCCATCAAGGACTAAATACTAATGAACAGATGTATGAAGAGATTAATCTATCCAGTATTAGTGTGAGCTCGTCACCCATAGACATTATTACTGTATCCCTTAAACCAGTTGTCATATACCAACCAACTGTAGAAGATCTACACCAGTCATTCTACATTTTGCTCTCATTTTTTATTCTGTCTTGTATTGTCAATTGTGTTTTAGTTTATAAAGTTATTAATCTAAGAAAGAAACTTAGGACTCCAGAACATCAAGGAGAGAGTGTGCTGGAATATTACAGCTGCTATCAGACAGGCAGGTACCAGACAACTGATCCCATATCCTTTCCATCCCCAAATTCTGTGCCAAGTCCTGACATTGACTTAATAAGACCATTGAAGCGCACACCATCAGATTCTCAGACACAGGTCATCTTGTTTGAACATTCCGCTCTCTGATTTCCACTGAATAGAAGAAAGGTTCACTGTAGAACAGTACAAGCACAGTTTGAATAACAGAATAGGGTACTGAAAAGAAGCATTGCAAGTGGGACACTTGTATGGGTTTCCACTGCTAGGTAAATGTTCATGGATCCCTTCTGGATCAGTATACCTGCTGACATCGTTGGGAAAAGTTGTGATTTTATTTTCAGTGCTGTCCAATTTCTCACATCTTTTGTGGAGTCTGATTCACAGGAACAACCTGAGACTTTAAAGTTTTGTTTTCTTTTCGGTAAAAAAGCATCAGTAACGGTTGTTGCTGGGAATTTTGTTGGTGAGGACTGCATGAAATCCCAGTCAAATCTACAAGTTCATCAATAGGGATCTTCTGAATCACTTGACACATTTTTTTCTGACATTTTCATCAGTTTGGGAGGTTGAAGGACCTGGGGAACAAGGTTGATCATCAATTGACATTTCAGCTCATTCACCACATAAGAGTCATTTATAAACTTGTGCTTCTTTGTAGGCTTTCTGTAGCATAACAACTGTTTCCGATGCTTAGTTAATAAACTGTATAGGCAGATGTTGTTTGAGTGAATCAGTCATCTCAATAGGTGAAAGATTGAAAAACTCATTGAAAAAAATCACTGAAGCAAAATTCAACTTTCCCCAACAACCTTGGTTGGCATATTAACTCAGCCTGCCTCCATGAACAGTTATCGGTACCTAGCTGCCTATACTACACATGTCCCGAACTCCTGAAGATGATTCCTATTTCTTTTAGGCACCTTTTTGTATAATTAACTTCCAAGTGTTGGCAATACACATTTGGCATATGCTCTGGGTACACTCCTGTTATATGCCAAATGTACCCATCCTACAAGAGACTGTTCCTTTGATCTCTAGCGATCTGGTACAAATCGGTTTGATTTGCATCTCTTCTTACTCTTCTAGTCTAATGGGGCCGTCACACGCGTCAATGTCGTCAGCGATCTGATCTGATCCAAGGTACACAGCAGGTACCTTAGATACCATCCGGTACCCGCTGCCTAGTTGCCCGCAGTTTACCCTGGATACCAGCTCCCAGCGCTTCCTGAGAGGCGCTGGGAGCTGGCTGATCGCATCTCCCGGTGTTACACGCAGCGATGCTGCGTGTCCACCGGGCGACCGTCCACAGTGGCGCCAATGTTGAAGCTAAGTCTCTCTTTTCTTTTTTCTAGTGCAGTATTTACTGTGATCCCATTTCATATATCCCCTTTTAGCTGTACATATTGCCCTGTGTTTCATTGTAGTCAGTAGCCATTAGCTTTTCCACATTCCTATTATGTTTAGTGTTGTAATATATTGGTTTTTTGCTTGCACCTAACATTAGGTGATGCCAGTCCTTTCCCTATATAATAACACCGTGCGACCGTCGTCAGGTTTTAGAATGGATTCTAAAACCTGGCGCCCATCAGCCAGCGATTCATCACATGCGTGTGACACGATCTGTCACACGCGTCAATATCGCTGCAACGTCACTTGCAGCAGTGATCGTGCACGCGATATTGACGCGTGTGACGGCCCCATAATAGTATAGGCATCATATATTAGTAGAAGAGACTACAAAATAATCACAAATGATTATATTTTCACCCCATACATACTTATAATAACAATTGAACAAACAATGAGGTTTTGGGTATCGATAGATGAATATTTAAAACAAATATATAAAAATCATGCACATCACAGATTTAGCCCTTAAATTTGTAACTTTTTTGACTAATAAATATGGCAGGTCTGGGAGCAGAAGGCAGTACAGAGTTCTAAAGTGTTTGTAGCTTAGTACTACAGAGCCGCAGGGCTCTTCATGCCATTGCATGGTCCACCCATGCTGTGCTAGATCACAACAGCATCCCTACAAGCAATATGCAAGTGGGGACCCTAAAGAGACTTTATATTACAAACACATTGTCAGGAATCTGTTCTATAGATTGATCACCTTCACTTATGACAAAATGATAGTTCCAATAATAACTTTATTATAAATTTATTATTTATGGAGCTCTCATATTTTAAAAGTTAAAATATTTTTTTTTTTAAATGTATTAGACACACTTAGAATGCTCCATTTGTGTTTTTCTCTGCTTGGCTTCAGCCGGAGTCGCATGCCTTTCCAGGAAAATCTCTTTCACATGAAATTCTAATAGAACTTGAGATGCGTAAAACTGACAGCTGTCACTAGATTGACATTTATCTTAAAAGTGAAACTGGAAAAGCCGGAGACCTGCTCTATGCTGCTTCAAAGGTTTACGAGACTTTTCAGATGCAAGTACAAAAGCTGTGCTCAGTCAGTGACAGATGCATAACCTTTTATTGTACAGCACAATGTGGAAATATAAGGATTTACTCTAACGCTTCCAGAACAATGCACTGAATTCTTAAAGTGGCTGTGTAGGAGTAAGATACTGACGACCTATCACACAGGAAAGGTCATCAGTATCAGTCCGGTCATGGTCGAACACCTGTTACGCCCACTGATCAGCTGTTTATAGCTCCCAAAATTGTTGGATGTATGAAGAGCCGGTTCAGAATAGCTTCATACACAGTGTAGTGGCTATTCAGAGGTACTGCAGCTCACATCCCACTTCAGCGAACTGTGCTGTTCTGGCTTTGTATACTATGTAAATCAGCCCATAGCAAGCCATTGATCTAGTATGATTACATATTCTTAGTGGAATTTTGCTGGCAGCAGAGACTAATGTTTGTTCCTGCTTCTTATACAGTAGTGATGTGCATTTTGGTGCATGCACTGTGACTGATTGTGAGTACCTGAGCAAGAACACATCCGTTACTGTACAAGGCAGCAAGAAAGAATTCTGGTCTGTGCTGCCATCATTGAATGACCTATGGTGTCGTGACTAGAGATGAGCAAATCTGTTTAGGTTTGGAGTTAGGGTATGAAAATCACTGTAGTGAGCATCGCTGTGCTCATGTGTGCTTGGTACTTGGCCCAGTGCGAGCCGCCTGCAGTGTTTGATCGACTCACACTGGGAGTAAAAACAGAGTTATTGGCCATAGTGTGGCTGTAAAAGGAAAAATAAATTCTCCACCCCCAGAAGTGGTTTGCTAATGACTGTCGATATGTGGGCGGAGAGCCAACCAGTCAGTCAGTGACTTCTGATGACCTTGGGGTCAAGTTCGGGCACAACCTGAACCCAAACTTCCATATGTGCAAACATTTCTACATCTGAACCGAACCTTGAAAGGGTTGCTCATCTCTAGTCCTGATGGCCAAAAAAGTAAAAGTTACTAGGTTCGGGCATCATTATTTATTTTTGTGTGAATTTCAGGGAGACTTTGAAGGTAAGATATATGTGTAATATAAAAATATTTTTAGATTTGAGAAGAGCATGGGTCTGTAGTTGTGCACCTTTATCAAAAGCTGGAATTATGTCTTAAGACCCCCATATACATGGAAGTAAAATAGTCTGAAAATTCTGATATTCTAATGTGTATGGGGGCCTCCTGATAAGTGGGGGGGTTGAACTATTGTCACGTTGAATTTCCAATAGCTGATCCTTTTGTTTGATGGAGAAGTAAGCAGATTTTAGAGAAGACTGGCTGCGGCTCTCAGAATACCGGAGTTCATGACCTGTATATGGGGGAGTCCAGGGAGATGTCCATCTAACGTGTGTGGGGGCTGACTTATTTCTTGAAATTACCAAATGTGATGGTAGTGATAATAAGAGAACAATAAGGAAGTGGGTTTTGGGACAACAAGTGTAAACATTCTTAAGTTTGCGATCATAAAATAACCATAATGGAGAAGATAATCTTTTATTTACCCACCTGCCATATGCTAATGAATGGCTCATCTCTGAAATGTCTTTTTTTTTATCAGTAACTACTCCTCACAAACCACGACTGGTAAATCAACAGCGGATGAAAGATTTCCCACTGATAATACAGGTCACTTCAATGATGGCAGAAGAACCAGCGGGCACCTAATGATTCATTAGCATATAACATGCGAGGAAATAAAACAACATTTTCTCTGCTATACTTGGGTTATTGTAACATAACCTCGCACCTGTTTAGTGTGAAAAGGGTTAAATCTGCTCCCGAATTTTGTTATAGGTCTCATTCATATTTTAGTGTTTGATCAGTAATTTTCAGCAATTTTATTAAGCCAAAAACAGGAGGAGATTCTAAACGCAAAATATTTTTTCTTCAATGCACTCCTAACCTTCACTTAGTAAAACCTGTCACTTACCATAATGATGTACTTTTCTTTTGCTGAAACGCTGGTGTTCTATGGAACCTCGCTTTCTTTTGTGCCTTTATTTCTCCGTTCTTGATGTATCTATGTAAATCTAGTTTGTTTGTTTTTTATGTTAACTGGCCATGGTCCCCAATAAGACTCCAAATTGCGTTAGAAAAAAAATCATATTAGTGCCAATGACTGATCCTCCTGATTTAGCCAAAATTATTGCTTACAATTGCTTGAAATGTTGAAAAATGTGAAGTTGTGCAAAAAAAATATTTGTGCCTTTTGTCATTTTTACACCTGTCCTGTCCAGCTTTGTCAACTTTTTTTTTTTTATATATATAAATAAGTAGAGATTGGGCAGGATAGAGCAATTGCCTAGTGGTGCTGACAGATTAATATAAGTCACAGAAATGGCATAAATTATGATATAAATGAATGTCAGCCCCTGGCCATATTCATCTCTCTGCTGATACTGACCCACCAAGGGGTCTTTGGGAACTCGGTACCCGGGCGTTAGTGCTGGGGTGATGTCTCGGTGGCCGGTGCCTGGGCCCGTAACCGTAGGGGTCACTGGGTAATGGGGGGGGGAAATGATAAAAAGAAAAGAATAAAGTCTTGTGATGCCACCTGCAGTTTCTGGTGATTTCACCAGCATCGCTATCCGTCCGCTGGGGATGGTGGTATTGCAGCCAGTTGATAACGCTCCCTACAGACGGAGTGGGGACCCTGGGGCAGTGCTGCTGCCGAGCTAGTTGTTGTGGCAGCAGCTACTTCTTAACTTAGGCAGAATGAAACACCGGAGTCTTGCTGACTCTGTACGGGTACTTTACTGGTAACGGTTCACAGTAACATGTCAGTTTACAGTTACACAGTCTTTGCGGGTAGCCGGCCGGGTAGTCACTGGAGGGTACAAAGTCTCTCTGAGGCTCCCCAAGTGTTCCTACTGCTACGTTCAATAACCTCTGTGTCTTCCTTGCGCCTCCTTTCTATCTGTGCACTGCCCTGTACAAACCCACTTCCTACCACGTCCGTCGGGTGTGATGAGGTTACCCTTCTCTTCTCTAAGGAGCTCAACCCGGTTTGAGGGTACCTGGTGGAGCTGTACGTTGTGGACGAGGTCAGGGGCTGCTAGGCAGACCTGCAACCCACCGGTATTAGCGGCTCAGGATTGGACTCGCCTGCACCGTGACTCGAAGCTGTTACCCCGTTGTGGACCGGGATTCCCCCAGACCGTTTACTCTGACAGTCTGGCACTGGGTCTCCCCCTTCTGTCTGGGTCGCCACTCCTTTTTGGGTGCCCTCCCTGTGGTGTCTCTCTAGGACTTGTTCCTTGCTTCTTTCCTCAGATAGACTACATCTGTCTGTGATGTTTCTGCTCCTTCTACCCTAACACTCCTCCCACCGGTTACCCTGGTGATGGGTTAGCCGATTGGTCCCCTAAGCTAGGTGTAGGGATGCTGGGATGAGAGCCTCAGTTTGACATTTCCCCTCCAATGACTGGGATACCGCACACTCTGTTTTGGGTGCAGTACCCCTACTGTGGCCACTGACCAGTGGGTCGCCACAATACTATGATGAGTACACTGCTGCACCAAGTGCCAAAACACTAGTTTTGCTAATCAGTGACTGTTTGAGGTGATCAGGCAACACCATTCCTATATTAAAATGGATACAGATGAGCAGATCCATGGAGGTTTGCGTTCTGTGAGTTCAACTGGGCTTTTCATAAAGTTCTATACTAGACCCGAACTTGACCATTGGAAGTCACTGATTGGACAGTTTGGCTCTTTACTCACATACAGCCTGCCATAAACAAAGCACTTCCGGTGGAGGGAGGGTGAGGATTTGCCTTTCTTTTTTTGTACACACTACATATGATAACTCTGATTGTACTCCCAGTGCAAGACAATCAAACACTGCAAGCGACTTGCACTGGGCTGAGCACTGAGTGTACCCCAAGCACTAAGTGTACCCAAGTACAGCGATGCTCACTTCAGTGGTTTGCATATACGTAAAGCACCTGAACTTTGAACTGAAATACCGATTTTTTTTCTTTGTATGTCTGTGTTCAGCCGACACTAAACCTTAAAGTTTGGGTTTTCTCATCTCTATTTTATTTTTTCTTTAAATCATTTTCTTAAAGTTTAAGGAATACATAGGGATAAATTGTAGATACGGAAAAATGTACAGCTTAGCAATCGCATCCAAGGTTGAATATAATATTCACATTACAAATGTTTAGCCTGTTTGGGCGTTGAACTGGAGAGGGTAGAGAAGACGAAGTATAAATGAGGGGGAGGAGTGGGGGCAAGAGGGAGGGATAACTGGGAACATAGAACTTAAGTAAGAACAATATTAAGATGTACAGGGGATTATTTAACATTAAAGGTTAATTTTAGTGACTATTTAATCCATCATATGCTACAGGGCTGGACAACATGGAAATTAATCTGAAGAGAAGCAGCAGGTACAAAGAGATGTTGGGACATTTTAGGATGGCAGGATTACAAGCTTTAAGTGGCATGTTTCAGGAGATAGTAGTTGCAAGGTTCCCACTTTTTATAATAAGATTGAAAGTAGTTATAAGAGGCGGCATGGAACTTCTCATATGAATTATGTAGGGAGACCCTCTCCACTAAATCCAAGACGTAGGGATAGATGTACTTTTCCGTTTAGCCGCTAGGCGGTTCTTGACCACCAAGAATTGTGTATTGATATCTGTCTGAAACAGGGATCAATATTGTCCAACTCTAATGAGAGTAGCACCGATTGAGGAGATAAAACTACATCTTTTTGTTAGATCCGACTAATTAAAAAACTGATGTCTTTCCATAAATTGGTGAGTTTTGGAGTTTCTCATCTCTATTGATGGACTATCCGAAGACTATGCAAATAATATTAAATACTTGTGTATATAATGTCAGGCCACTAAAATAATTTGCTTTCCAAAAACATGGCTGGATACAGGTAAAAACTGTGATAACTTACTAAGATTTCTTTGGAGGAAATATTGTGCACCTTGTTTTAGATTGCATAACTTGCAAGCACAAATTTATACTATTAAATATTTAGCAATATCTCTGTGTTTCGCAGCTATGAAGCTTGACGTCCTCTTCTTCTGTGTTTCTATTGTGTGCTATCTTCAGCTCCGCAGCGCAGCCCCTATGTACTGTTGGGAGATTGTTGTAAAATCCTCCTGATTCTCCTGTATTTACATAAATCTGTACCATTAAATTATACTGGTCTTTTAACTTGTGCATTATGTTTTGCATTGTTGTTTATGTTTGTTTGTGAATTTTATTTATTGCTTTTTATCAACACAATTTCATGATTTACTTCCTGCTGACCACAGCAGTAAACCGATGTCATAATTTTAATTAAAAAAAAAAGTATTTTTCTTTTATATTACAGACCGGCTAAAAAACACTCTGCAAAAGGAAAACTTGATAGACCAATACTTGTTCTGAAATGAAATACAAATTAATGCATTTAGGGAAATAGTGACATGCAGGGACTTTCTTATTTGAATATCCTTTACAGTCCTCATTGCCATAGAAAGTATCTGTGCTTTGTGATGGAGGAGATTCATTATCTAGCGATCAGGAGGTGATGTAAGAACAGTAGCTTTCTATGCCAACAGCAGTTATTTATGTTGCCGGTGTGAAACTGTAATAGTTTATCTTCTTTTTAGGATAAGAATGAAAACTAATCTTTCCTAATGATCTACATTTATTACAATTAATAAAGGGGTTCTTCAAGTATAGAAAAAAAATTAATGTCACTGTAAAGAAATTTCTGAAGATTCTAATTAGCAAATCTTGTTTAGGAAGCTGATCACTATAGTACATTTATTCTACACTAATAGAAATCTGTCCTTGAATGTTAATAGGTTAGGTGCTCGTGAGCACGTACAAAATGAAGCTCCAGACCGCTGCTGTGACATGGAGATAGTTTTACATGCAGTATATACACTGTCTCTGGGTTACAACAGCAACATTCAAAAGGCAAAGTGGACAGCGGTGTCAATGACCTCAGGCATCTTCAGTCTTAGATCAGATAGACGGGGTGGACATCAGTGTGAGCAGTCTCTTCTTATCTCAGCACCCAAGTCTCTCCAGTATTAGATCACACAGACACTGTGGACAGCAGTATGAGCAGACTCTTCTTACCTCAGCACCCCTGGTATCCCAAGGGTTAGATCAAATGGACAGCAGCATGAGCGGCCTCTTCTTATCTCAGCACCCCACAGTATCTACAATATTAGATCAGATAGACAGGATAGACTGATGTGTGAGCAGCTTCTTTTTACCTCATCACCTTTGGTATCTCCTATAGATCAGATGGATATAGTGGGAAGCCGTATGAACAGCTTCTTACCTTATCACCCCTGATACCTACAGTATTAGATCAGATAAACAGGATGGACGGCAACATGAACAGCTTCTTTGTACTTCAGCTCCCCTGTTATCTCAAGTATTAAATCAGATAGACAAGATGGACAGCAGTGTGGGCAGCTTCTTCTTTCCTCAGGACCCTGATATTTCTAGCAGTAGATAAGAATATACCCTGGAAATACATCTTACTAATCATGAGGGATTGAAGTTAAACTTTCTGTTGCACATGCTACCAGTTTCCTGCCCCATTAACATTCTAGGATGGATTTCTTTAGTTTAACAAGCCATTTACATGTTGAAGAGTGATTACCTCCTCCATTTGTCTACAGAAAATGGGCACTCTCTGACTTGAATCTTTGCTTTAGATGTAGCATAGCACCACAGACTTTTATATATCAAGGTGGAATACCAGCTCACCTATGCCATACGTCCGTCAGCGTACATAGAGGAGAGAAGGCGGTGTGACTCTACGTGAGCAATAAGAGAAAATAGGAAAACTGAATTTTAAAAGGCAAGCTCCGGGGAGATAAAAAAAAAAAATGTACTGTCACTGCCCTCCTGCATGATGAATCTGAGCTGTCGACTTAAGTTCTAGGATATATAGATCACTTATAAATCTATAAAATCATATCTGCTCCTCAGCTCTCGCCCCTTGCTTCAGGGACAGAGAAATTCAGCGATGCTGCAGCGGAGAGCAGGAGGTGTGTCGGGCGCATGGACCCTGGGGGCTCTAGTTCATCTTACATTTCTGCCCCTTCATACATCGCATGGGCAGGGGGCATGGCCACCAGCCCCATGATCAGACTACAATCCTGTCCCCTAAAATTTTCTATGGATCGTCACCATCTCCTTGGTCACTGCAAAACATCCAGATGTCTCTGCAGCATCTTTTAGACATGGTATAATCCCCAAGGTTCCATTATCAGGGGCGGTATGTGCTGTGACCATGGGGCTGGTGGCAAAACCCACTGCCCATACAGAAGTGGGAGGAGTCTGAGATTTAAGATTATCCTTGCGCCCCAGGGTCCAAGCCCCCTGCCACACCGCCTGATCTCTGCTGAAGCATCACTTAATTTCTCTGTCTCCTAAGGGTGCCTTCACACTGGCGTTCCCCTCGCAGCGTTCTGCAGAGGGGAATCGCCATGTGAGCGCAGCCACCGCAATCCCCTATGTTTATAATGTGAGCGCACGGTGCTGCGCTTGACTGCGCATGACCGTGCGCACCCTTTCACTGCCATATGTGATCTGTGCGCAGGCGGATACCTACGTACAAATCACACAGTCTCGTCCGCACCAGGAATGCAACATGTCGCGTTCTTGGTGCGGACGAGACTGTGTGATTTGTGCGCAGGCATAAGCCTGCGCACAGATCGCATATGGCGGTGATTGGGTGCGCACGGTCATGCGCAGTCAAGCCCAGCACCGTGCGCTCATATTAAAAACATAGGGGCTTGCGGTGGCTGCGCTCACATTGCGGATCCCCTCTGCAGAACGCTGCAGAGGGGTCCGCAAGTGTGAACCCAGCCTAAGCGAGGGGTGAGAGCTGAAGAGCAGATATGATCTTATTGATTTGTAAGTGATCTATAGATCCTAGAACTGTAGTGCCCAGTTCTGCTTCATCATGTACGAGGGCAGGGACAGTACTAAAAATGTTTATCTCCCCGGAGTTCTCCTTTCATATTTTTTAAATAAAATTGAAAAAACCTTATAGACTTTTCGGGGACTTTTATACATGTCTTATCTCAAACTCTCGCTTTTCTGGTTGGAGGTGGTCTTCGTCATGCATATCCATTTTGAGTTTCCTAGGGTCTCTCCCCACAAGTGTGTATTCTTGGGGTCTTTGATGAGTTGACCAAGAATGAGTTTTCTTTCCAATTTTTCTTTTCTGTGCCAGGAAAGTGGTCATAAATGACGTGGAAGGCTACACATATTCTTCCCTTGTCTCATTGGTTTAATCTGGTTAACAAATATTTTCCCTTCTAGAAAGTACAGAAAATGTTCAAAGAAATTTGAAGGGGTCTTTTTACTTGACTTGAGTCTAAAGCTACAATTGCTGTTGAGGCATTATCCTAGTTTTCAGCTAATGGGATTTATTACGTTTGTTTTCCTATTTACTGCGCTACTTTTCTTGGGGTTGGAAGTGGTGTAATGGGTCTGTGCTTCCATATGTCTGTGTGCATGGATGTTTTTACATTTCCCTGAATGCCTTCAGAGGGGTTTGGTCTGGAATGGCCACACTTGTGATAACTGTAAATCCTTCTCCACTCTTGGGTTACTTTTGATTTTCTCCTCTGGAGGGTGTCCTATATATTTTCAGGATGTGTATCTATTCCTTTTGCCTAATTATCTTGCTGAGAAGATTGGGTTCCCAGTACCACATTATTGAAATGACAAATGTGCCTATGTTTTCCTTATTTAATTAAAATCTGAAAAAAAATTACCTCCCTAGACAAAATAAGCATCAACAGGGGTAACACTGGTATCCCTTACTGCTTCTAGCACTCCCTTATGAAGCTTCATTTTAGGGCAGTAGTAAGTGATACCAGTGCTGATGACGCTTCATTTGAGGGTGGTGCTAGAGGTTTTTAGGGCGGCGCTGGTGTCACTCACTGCATCTTGCATCGCAGAAGTATTGGAGACAGAAGCATCATGCCAGCACTCCACTAAACTATGGCCACCGCGTTCATAAACTATCATCCAGGACATCTACGGAGTGGGTGGCAATGCAAGGAACTAGTAACTTCAGAAGTACCCCTAGTGATGTCCTGTTACAGGAGGGGCAATAGATGCTATGGGGAATAACAGCAGTTCCAGGCTTCTGTGAAGCGTCACGGCAAGTACAGTAAAAACAATATTCTTAGGAATTGGGGGAGAAGTGTAGGGAATTGTCTAATAAAGATAATTACAAAAGTGGTAGTGGAGTAAAAATAGAAAGTTAGAAAATACGTTTAAGGTGTGGGACCACTCCTGTAATTAGTAGCTCACTATCTGGAAATGTAAGGACAGAACAGCTACCTGTATATGGCAAAGTAAAGGTTCAGTTGGGTCAATTGGTGCATTGTGGGGCTGATCACTTGGTATGGCTTGGCTCTGGCGCATGTGCAGTGCATATGTTGAAGCTGAGCCAGTGACGTCATAAGCCCCACAATCCACCGGGAAGGATATGACGTTCCGGCCGGTGCTTCCCAAAGAAGAAGAGGCTGGAAATGTCAAATAGAGGAGGAACAGAAGAACGAATGAGGACGCCCAGCGGGGCTTTGCTGAAAGCAAGCAAGGAGGGTAGAATGGAGCCCCGGAACCCGCCCACTGCATGCTACGGATGCAGACTACAGGTAAGTATATAAGTCATTTTCTTATACTTTATAGTGCAGTTTTAGGTCAGATAGGGATGGTTAGGGATCAGCTAGGAATGTGCAGGACAGGTAGTGGTAGTAGAGGTGAGTAGAACGAGCTGTCAGGTTCCCTTTACTGTACATAATAATGATTTCCACTAGGTAAATAATTATGCATTCCATTATCATGTGCTTAGTCATTGTGAAGAATGGAAAGCGCTTTGCAGAGAATTGAGTTTGCTTTGAGTCATTTTCTGTTGTTCAATTTAAAAAGTGTAATTAAATCCACTGTGATTACCATGTTAGAACTGTCAATTGTCTCTCTTAGGCCACGTGCATACATTGAGTTTTTATATTGTATTTTACCTCAGTAATTTTATAGTTTTAGTCAAAGCCAGCAGTGGGTGATAAATACAGAAGTGGTGACGTGTTTCTATGATACTTTTCCTCTGATTGTTCCACTCTTGGTTTTGGCTACAAATACTGAGATAAAAAAACTCGCCAAATACTCGACACCTGTATGTACTTGTTTTCTCCATACCATAACACAACATTTTTTATTCTTGGCACGCTAGTTTCCGCTATCCCTCTGTTATTCCTCCTGAAAATGTGTGGACTCATTCTGCCTAGATATCAATTTACTTTTACAATTAACAACAGAACTTTGGGAAATTTATAACACTTTTGCCCAGTGGTTTCAGTAGCTCTAAAAAATTAAATTAAAATGTTTTTAAAAACGAGCACCACTCGTCTTGGGGATGGATATGTATTGCATTTAAGCACCTGCGACCAGATGTAACTCCTGAGGGAGCCTGGTTCTGCGAAACCCTCATGAGAATGTGTTACGACTGACGTTTGCTTGCCAATGCAACGTTTTGTATTTTTCTTTCTTATTATTATCAGAGTCATTTTTTACAAGGCTGCATATTATTGTATTTTTCTTTTTTCTTTGTATTGATAATTTCATTTACTTGTGGAATGTGTGAATAAGAATATGTCTAAAACATGGCTTGCCAGGTTTAATGAGACCTAGAGGTGGTGAACTGTGCCCTTTGTAGTCCGTTATTGATATGCTTCTTGTTATACCTGCTGAGCCGTTAGCCATGTACTATGGAAGAATGGAGCAGTAGGGAAGAAATAATATTCTATACTGTAATTGTCGGGGGACTGAAGTGTATTTTTGGACATGCAATTATGGAAACCAACCAGATGCAGGAATGCAAAATATAATTATAAGCCAGTTCTTTCTTACATTAGCTCATTTTTTATTCTTGTCCTTAGTTTATGAAGTCATAGTCATTTGCAGGTTGTCTGATTAAGACCCCAATCATCCCCTCATCCGTTGTTTTTTATGTATAAAATAAGTTTACAATATATTTTATAGGCATGTTTACATGTTGGAGTTTTTTTGCACTGATTGCATAGAGCAAAACCAAAATTGAGTCTGTTTTAACCCAATTTGTGGAATAAATTTGCCTATTAAAGTCTATTTGAGTATAAAACATCAGACAGCACACAAATGTTTAATGGGTAGAAGAAGCTGGGAAACTGTTTTCTTTCTTTTTTCTTTATATAGAAGAATAAAAATGTGACTATTCTTGCCAAATGAATGAGAAGAATGGTCACATGAACCAAAAAAATGGAGGAAGATCGGATTTAAAATATGGTTCCAAATCGTGTAGGTTTTTCTTGTACTCAAGAACACTAAAAAGCCACACTTGTGACGGATTGATACAGCAACCCAGCAATTATATTCTCTATTTGTAATTAGTAGTCGAGTGGTTCAAATATAACACCCTCAACTCACAATGTTGAGAGCAGAGAGCAGTTACAAACAGGGCGGTTGAGTCAGTAACCCAAATATCTGACTCCTCAAATTCTCTGAAGCCGTCACCAACTCCACCAAAATGGCTGACTCCGACTTCACAGCCCTGGTGTGACCAATCCTCCAACTCTGACTCACTTTCCTTGAATCAGACTCTGACGCCACCAAAATGGACACTGACTTCATGACTCCGACGCCACAGCCCTGGTTAGAAAGAGGGTCTATCACTCTGGATAACGTGACAAGTGCTTGTACTAAAGAGCAGGGCTGTGGCGTCAGATTCGTTAAGTCGGAGCCCATTTTGGTGGGGTCAGAGTCGATATAAAATGGACTGACTCCATCTCCTCATATATATAATGATTGGGTACAGTAATTCAATGCTGAATGTCATTATTATTATGAATTATGTTCTATCTAAATATCTTGATTATTTTATCACAATAACGATTAAAGCCTGATGTTCACATTGTGCTACATTAAATTTATAACTTCAATATGAGCCATGTTTGAGGGAGTCGGAGTCGTGGATTTGAAGCCGCATTCAGGGAAATTGAGGAGTCGGAGTTGGAGGTTCGGCTTACTGACTCTACAGCCCTGCTAAATAGACCTGCTATCGATTTTATTGGGCACTGTGTAATATTCAATTCAACTCCGGTGATGCAAAACAATCTATGATAAGCATATTTTTGTTGGTACATTGGCTTAGCACATCCATGAACTTGGCCAAGCTTGCAATCAGATTTTTGGGCATGTTGGGCCATGTCCATGGACTTTTATGGATTTCATTGACTTTTGATTATTGATTCTCAGTAATCGAGTTAGTGAAAATGGATTCGTACAACCCATTCCATAGGTCATCTATGGCTGTTGGAAGGGAGCCTTGAGAACGCTCTCTTCCCTGACAACTTCCACAGCTCTACTTTTGATTAGTCAGCCTGACATGACATCATTATTTTAGCATGATGCACATGCGACATAGCACCATATTGCCTATTCAAAAAAGGAGCTGGTATGCCATTGGGTAAGAGATAATTCTCACAACTCCCCCCAACAGTCACAGATAATGAATGCCACTAGTATGTCTAGTCCTGCAAATTGATGTGCACCAACTCCACTCAGCATTTAGAATTGGAAGTGATATTTCGAAACACAAGAATATAAGACTCAGTTCATCGGCCATGCCCGTAATCTGTGGCTTTTGGACGAGATCCATGAGAACCACCTCTTACCCGATGTCATCTTTGAGTCTTCTTTTGATTATCCAGCCTGGCATAATGTCATTATCCAGTCTGGTGTAATGTCATTTTTGCACCACACCACAACAATGCTATTGCACCAGCCTGGTCTAATCAAAAGAAGATCCACGGATGATGCCAAACAAAAGATGGTTTGCACTGCTCCCATCCAGCGGCCACAGATAACCGATGTGGCCTATAGACCGGTGCTTAAAAATCAATTTGCACCAACTTACCTTAGTAGTTATCTTCTCATATATCTCAGTGTCACTTCTGATTTTACCAGGAATCTTGTACTATTTATGGCTGATTGTAGAGTTTCTTATCAACTTTTCTTCCATTTTGTCTTTTTATCTCTAAGCATTCATGATGGATTGCTCTCATTTGTCCAGTTTGATCATTTCCCTCTGCCAAATATGCATGAATAAAAATATTAATAATACCAATTTACATTAGTTTGTTTCTTCCCTTGCAGTGTAATTCAAGATAAGTTCTGTGGTATCATTAATATCTGTGTGGAAAGTCTTCATGATGTAATGACGGAAGATCCAGAAACAAATTCATACAAGGAGTAAGTGTTACACTAATTTATAATAAATGCAAATCATAACTCCTTGGAGTATGGAGATGCCGAATTTCATAAGATTCTTAACCATAATGACATTATAGATTTTCATGACATGATTATTGTAACGACAGACAGAGTATGGTAAAAAATTAACCTTCATCAAGAATGGGTCTGAAAAAATGTTGACTTTAGAGATGAAGATCCATTTTTGGTCTGAAACCAGCTAATTGCTTAATGGCTTATTAAGGATCCTCTCTAGGCTCTGTTTGTTTATTTAAATGTCCATTTATTATACCTTTCATCTGCTATGGTTGGGTGTATATATTAATCTGTTTCTTCTAATATTATGTCATACCATGCCTAATGAAGAGATGTGAGAAGTCTCGAAAGCTTGCTGCTTTGTAACATCAATTTATTTTTGTGAGGCCAGTTTCACACCACAGTTTGATCAGGTCCGGGACTGTCCGGTGTGAACCTGATGTACTAATGCATGCCTATGGTGCCGGACAGGGCTTCTGGTTTTGTTCTGTCCAGCAGCATCAGGCTGCATTCGTTTGTTCCTGGACACAAAAACGCAGCTTTTTTGTGTCCGGGGCAAAAACCTGCACAAATTGTATCCTCCGGATCCGGCTGACAAAAAATCGGATGCGGCTCCCGGACGCTGCTGCTGAAGTTTAGTGGCAGGCGCTTTGAACTTCAGCAGCTGGAGAGATCCCCGCCTGAGATTTGAGGGAGCTAGCCGCGATCCTGACATTTCAGCAGGGGCAGCTCCTGGACCCTGCGATATGCCGATTCCAGCAGAAAACAGGACCTGAGAGCATATTTGCACTCGGTATTATTTGTCCGGCGCGGCGGACAGACGACAGACACCAAAACCAGGTTACTTACTTACCTAGCACATTCGTGAAAAAAAGGGTACTTAATCCTAGCCAATGTCTGTAGACGTAATCCAGGAATAAGCCCTAGGGCCGACCCTGGAGCTAAAATCTCTGGGGTTTCAGCTACCAGGGGTATCTGAGATCCTAGAGATTAGGAATCAGCTGCTTTTTTACCGGCACCAGTAATGTGATGACTGGTAAGCACCGTTTACCGTTCATCACATTCCAAAAAATGTCACCCGCCGGTAAAAAGTACTTTCACTTTAATCCGACATGAAAACACGTGTCGGATTAAAGTAAAATAGTAACCCCTTAGCCCACCAAGACCCCGGTCCCTGAAATAACCCACCCCACCCCCCCATCCCCGGACCATCTCAAAATGGTGGTGCATGTAAAAAGGCGCCGCCTCCCCTGCAGCTCCATGCGATCTGACATGTCACAAGTCAGATCGCATGGGTAACACATCCCCCCTGTGCCCCCAACACTTTCTGCAGCCTCCGACCCCCTCTAGCCCCCTCTCCAGCTACTCAGCCGCTCCTCAGCCCCCTCCTTGCTCCTCCAGCCCCCTCCTCGCTCCTCCAGCCGCCCCCTTCCCTCGCTCCTCCAGCCTGCTCCTCCGCTCCCACGCCCTCGACCCAGCCCCCTCCTCGCCTCAGCCCGCTCCTCCCACCCTCTGCTCTACAGCACCGCTCCTCCAGCTCCCCTCCTTGCTCTCCGGCCCCGCTTCTCCACTCCCCCCTCCTCCACTCACCCATCCCCTTTCACCCGCCTCTGGTCACGCTCCTTGATCCTGGGGTTCAGCTCCTCGATCCTGGCATCGGCGATCTGTCTCCTCTTCTGTGCGCGCCGTCTGTGTGCGCGCATCTCAGGGGAATGATAGGTCATGAACTTACAGAGTTCATGACCTGTCATTCCCCTGGGGTCACACAGGGGTTAACTGATCTTCATGGTTGTTAGTATATTGCTTTAAGATAAATGTCATGAAGATATCAGTTAACCCCTGTGTGGTCCCTGGATTGTGATAGGTCATGAACTTACAGAGTTCATGACCTATCATTCCCCTGGGGTCACACAGGGGTTAACTGATCTTTATGATCTCTAAAGCAGATCACCATGAAGATCTGTTAACCCTTGTGTGACCTCAGGGGAATGATAAGTCATGAGCTCTGTAAGTTCATGACCCATCACAATCTAGGGGTCACACAGGAGCTAACTGTGTTCTTCATGGTTATAGGCTTTAAGGTACCTTTACACCCGCAACCGCGGCGAGGAATATTGATGGCGATATGTCGCCCTGCAATAATCGCCATTAAAATCCCTCCCAATTGCAGCGTGTAATTGGGGAATTTGGTGGTGATTTGTCGCCTCGCCACGGTCGCCTGATTTCAGAGCACCCAGGTGCTTCACAAATTAGTCCTAATTTCCATTGAAATTGTTAGCGGACATCATGTCGCGTATGGAGAGCCCCTGTGTGCCTGAACTTTGGAACTCCCCCACAAGTGACCCGATTTTGGAAACTAGACCCCCCAAGGAACTTATTTAGATGCATAGTGAGCACTTTGAACCCTCAGGTGCTTCACAAATTGATATGTAAAAATGAAAAAGTAATTTTTTTTTCACAAACATTTTCTTTTGGCCTCAATTTTTTCATTTTCACATGGGCAATAGGATAAAATGCATCCTAAAATTTGTTGGACAATTTCTCCTGAGTACATCGATACCTCATATGTAATCATAAACCACTGTTTGGGTGTACGGCAGGGCTCAGAAGTGAAGGAGCGACATTTCACTTTTTGAAGTCAAAAGGCGCTCCTTCCCTTCTGAGCCCTGCCGTGCACCCAAACAGTGGTTTATGATTACATATGAGGTATCGATGTACTCAGGAGAAATTGCCCAACAAATTTTAGGATCCATTTTATCCTATTGCCCATGTGAAAATGAAAAAATTGAGGCTAAAAGAACATTTTTGTTGAAAAATTAAAATGTCCATTTTTTGTTTCCACTTTGCTTTAGCTCCTGTAAAGCACCTGAAGGGTTAATAATTTTCTTGAATGTAGTTTTGAGTAGCTTGAGAGGTGTAGTTTTTAGAATGGTGTCACTTTTGGTTTTTTTTCTGTCACGTAAACCCCTCAAAGGGACTTCAAATGTGATGTGGTCACAAAAAAAATGGTTTTGTACATTTTGCTGAAATAATGAGAAATTGCTAATGAACATTGAACCCTTACAACTTCCTAACCAAATTTTTTTTTTCCCCAAAATTGTGCTGATGTGAAAGTAGACATGTGGGAAATGTGATTTATTAACTATTTTGTGTCACATAACGCTCCAGTTTAACCAGAATAAAAATTCAAAATTTGAAAATGGTGAAATTTTCAAAATATTTGCCAAATTTTTGATTTTTTCACAAATAAATGTAAAAATGATTGACCTGAATTTACCACTAACATGAAGCCCAATATGTCACGAAAAAACAATCTCAGAATCGGTAGGATCCGTTGAAGCGTTCCAGAGATATTACCTCCTAAAGGGACACTGGTCAGAATTACAAAAACAGTCTGGTCATTAAGGTGGAAATTGGCTCCGTCACTAAGGGGTTAAAAGGTATCACAACTACAAGATTATTATTTTGTTTTTCCCACTGAGAGCAATAAATCTTTTTCAATGGCTAAAAGGTACTAAACCTTTTTTTTTTTTTTTTGGTCTGAACTGTAACACTACTTCCCTCCTATAATTGTACTAGATTTTTTTTATACTTTTTATTGATATTATTGTTTATTGAATTCTAGATTTTATACTTTCAAACAACAATATCTTGTGCAAGAACTTTCTGTAACGTTACTTATTTTACAGTGCAAGAAAACTACAATAACGCCCACTCCGCATAGCTGGTCCTGCTGCTTTTTCTGCCCCTCATTTCTACTAGATTGATACCTCTTGATTGATACCACAGGTACAGTGTGTGCCCATAGCAGATGGAGCAATTTTCTTTATGGTGTATACAGTGACATCACTTACATGTTCAGTAAAGAGAACTCTATTTGTCATTGACAGACTAGGAGGATAGAAAGCAGCAGCAGGACCATCCCCAAGAGCATACAATATTATTGATGATTCAGACTCCGCTATTCATGCTGGGAGTTTCCAACAATATGTCAATTGGAAACTGAAATAAATCCCATTAAACCAAAGGTGTGACTATTTAGGGAAGGTAGGGAAATATAAATTGCCATTCCAATTTGTGAAAAAGGTAGGATAATTAACTCTCGTGATAATTTAGAAAATGCTGAAAAAAATTTGTATAAGCGGTTAACCCAGTAAAAGTAGCAATTTTATAAGTCAATGGCAGGCCAATCCAGGAGTCTCGTAAGGTGACCAGGAATAATAGCCTAATAGAGTTGAGCGGATCAATCCTTAGAGGGTGGAGCTCGAGTCAAATATTCTTGAAATTTGCGCTTCCACTGAAGTCCTTTGATTCACAATTCGTAAAAAGAAAATACCCAGACGCCCTTTTAATAACTATTTAAGGCCACATAAAAGACCTAATGCTCACCTCACGGCCAGTGTACTGTCCGGTCCTCTTTTTTCGCCACATCTCTAGTCTCTTCACTACAGGCCAGGACTTCCGTCTTCGATCAGACTTTGAGGGTCATTGTGCATGATTGATTATGGCTTCAAGGCGTGTTGGGACCTTACAATGCACAGTGACCATGCCGGAAGTCCTGACTTATAGTGAAGAGGACTGGATAGGGTCTGCGTGCATTAGGACAGCCAAAGGTAAGCGTTAAGGTATAAGTTTATTATTTTTATTTCACTTATATTTATTATACTCTGAGGTCTGGACAGACTTCAAAGCATGATAAGGACATATAACTTGCGTCAAAATTTTTATTTTTTGAGAAAATTCTGCATAGCTAGCAATTTCGAATCCAAAATGAAGTATTTATTCATATTGTCTAGATAGAAGCATGTGTATAGACAGCTGTTTCATGGTACTTTTCCTTTGTTTTTCTGGCTGTATAAGACAGAATCGACATGTGATTAGATACACTACCGTTCAAAAACTTGGGGTCATTTAGAAATTTCCTTATTTTTGATAGAAAAGCGCATTTTTTTTCAATGAAGCTAACATTAAATAAATCGGAAATACACTCTCTACATTGTTAATGTGGTAAATGACTATTGTAGCTCAAACGTCTGGTTTTTATTGTAATATCTGCAATACATAGATGTATAGAGGCCCATTTCCAACAACCACAACTCCAATGTTTTAATGGTACATTGTGTTTGCTACCTGTGTAAGAAGGCTATTGGATGTTTAGAAAACCCTAGAAAACCCTTGCACAAGTATGTTAGCACAGCTGAAAATGGTTTGGCTGATTAGAGAAGCTATAAAATTGACCCTTCTTTGAGAAGGTGGTTGAGAATCTGGATCATTAAATTTGTTTGTTCTATGAACTCTCAAAATGGCCAGAAAAAGAGAACTTTCATGTGAAACTTGACAGTCTATCTTTTCTTAGAAATGAAGGATATTCCATGCGAGAAATTGAAAGAAGCTGAAGATTTCCTACAACGGTGTGTACTACTCCCTATAGAGGAGAGCACAAACAGGCTCTAACTAGAGTAGAAAGAGAAGTGGGAGGCCCCGCTGCACAACTTAGCAACAAGACAAGTACATTAGAGTCTCTAGTTTGAGAAATCGACGCCTCACAGCTCCTCATCTGGCAGCTTCATTAAATAGTACACGCAAAAGGTCTGCAATGCTGTAATTGCTGCAAAAAGAGCATTCTTTGACAAAAGCAAAGTTTTAAGGAGAAAATTATTATTTCAAATAAAAATCATTATTTCTAACCTTGTCAATGTCTGGACTATATTTTCTATTCATTTTGCAACTTATTTGATAAAAGTATGAGTTTTCATGGCAAACACAAAATTGTTTGGGTGACCACAAACTTTTGAATAGTAGTGTAGGTCTTTATATTCATCATTATTTTTAAACTAAATCTCACCAACATTGCTAATATTGTTTGCTCATGCAACCAGCATACTTCCCTGATTTTTTTCATTTTTAATCATTAATCGAATGTCTTTGTGACTACTGACTTGTGAGAGGGTTAAAGAATACCAATTGATTATAATGCTGTACTAATTTTTCTAAATCACTCTCTAACTTGTTTTGGCTGATAACCCGCACCATGGACCACCCAAAGACTGTTCTGTTGCATCCAAAAGACTACACAGCAACCTGTTTTTTACTATTAGTACTGTTTTCAGTGCCGGAGTGAGCGCTGTAATGTCCTATGACACTCGTTCCGGCACTGAAGCCTAGAATATGGAATAGCATAAGGAGCTGCCTAGTTTAGAGCAACCCAAAGCACAGACTTTGGATGATCCTTGCTGCAGTGTATAGCAACAATGAGCAATGGAGTGATTTAGTAAAATTATTATACTGGAGGCCTACCCATTTCTTATTACTTTGGAGGTATGCTTTAAAGGGAACCTGTCAGGGCGTTCGACCCCCATATCCTACCACTACCTGTTCCCGCACCTTGTGAGCTCATCTCTTGTGATGTAAAGGGGCCCTATAATGTTTAAGAAAAGGACTTATAACTTACATATAGCCTCCATCTAGGAGACTGGAAAGGCGTGATTCAGGCTCCATTCTCCCCTGCTCACCAGCATTCAGCACGCCCCGCTGCGTGCCCTCGCTCCTTGTGTTGTGCAGCCTCATTTTTGAAATTCCTGCCCAGTTGTTGATGTAAATATGTATGACGTCATATCCGTCCCGATGCATTGTGGGCTTAATCACGTGATCGACCAGGTGCATTGTGGGCCTAATCATGTGATTGGCCCGGTGCATTGTGGGCCTAATCACGTGATCGAACTTGCTCTGGTGCATGCGCAATGCGCATATTGAAGCCAGGCCGATCACGTGATTAGACCCACAATGCACCTGGCCGGATATGACGTTCCAGCCCGGCGTTTTACATCATCAACTGGGTGGGAATTAAAAAAAAAGAGGCGGCATAACACACGGAGCGAGGACGCCCAGCTGGGCGTGCTGAATCTGCTGAGTTTGACGTTCACTCCACAGTCACAGGCAGGAGATTCAGATTTCCCCCATTTATACAGGGTTTAGGGTGACCCAGGTATTCATTGGTAGATTGAAGCCTGGTGGCGGGTTTTGTGGGTGAGGAAACGTTTGAAGCTCATCGTCTACTGCACCGACCAGAGTTCTCGCCATTTCTCCTTTAAATTGAAATCATCTTTATACAGAGTAATTGCAGTTCGGATATGTGGATGTGTAGATTTCAGTCGCTGTATTTCACATCTTACTTTAGTCATTTGTGGAATAGTTCTTTTTTGGGAACCAATGACGAATTAGGAATACTATAGATCAGGAATCTCAAACACACTGGAACTGCAGCGATGATCACAGCCTGGTCCAGGTGGCTGCTGACACCAGTGCTTTGTTTCAACTCAATTGAAATGTATTGTGGTACAGACACCAGCTCTGCACCTCAATACCTGTCACCGGCCACCCCCCAGGATGGGCACATTACTAAAGATGGGGACTAGTATGGGATAATTACTGCAAGATGGGGACTAAGATGGGCACATTCCTAAAGATGTAGAAGATGAGGTTCAGTATGGGACCAGGACAGTGCTGAGGTTGTGGACCTGTCCTGGGCATTCCTTCCCACTAGCTGCAGTCACCATGTCACAAGGTATGTTTGATTACTGATGGGAGCAGTTTAATACCCAAATTCTATACCTGTGAAGGGATAGACTATACATGATAGTTCTGCAGTAATTCAGACTAGTGGGCTGTTATAGAGTGCACTTTTAAAAACCTTACATTCTGAGGTTTTGTTCATCTTACTGCTATAGGCCAAGGAGTAATGCTTAGAAGTCTTTTTGAACCCGCATTGTGCTTCACATGATATGGTAGTGATTAATGACCCAAACCCTCTGAGTACATCTAAGTTCCCTATAGTGTAGCCTTAATTTAACTTAAATATTATAACTATTTTGGGTTAATCTCTAGAGTATGTATAAATTGGTGACATACTTAATCATGCGATATAGTGGTTGCACTTAGTTGGCTGGCAGGCTTTACACTCTACTTACCCCTGTGTATTATAAGCTATACGTATATTGCATTCTGAAGGATTGCCCTCGACGGGTCCTGTTTGTGTCTCAAGAATTCTGTTCCTCTGCTGTGTTCACACAGCTGGTTACCTGTTTGTCACGTGGTGGTTTTTATTGTATTATCTATATCTTCCTTGTGAATTTAAATAAATTATCAGCATTATTATTATAGTCTGGATCTTTTTCTTGGCCCTACCTTCCACGTCTCTGAATTTAGGGAGGGTGGCGGTTGTTGTAGTAGGCTAAATTTAGGTTAAGTAAATGTAAAATATATCAATATTACTGGTCTGATTTCCTCATATAGGGCAGAGGGACACTTTGTGATATGCAGGCCTACACACCCCTGTGTGATGCCATCCTCTGCACAACCCACAACAGCATTCTCTGGCAGTAATCAAATAGTGATTGCTATTGAGTGACAGCAAGCAGAGATTTGGGAAACTGCAAACAATTGAGGCAGAAAATATACTGGAAACTTAGTAACATTTCAGTATATCCCCAAAACCTGTTTTGTTGCAGGAAGCAGGACACCCTTTTCTCAAACATTTAATTTTATACATCATTCGTAGTGCGGACAAAATGCCTGGCCGCTCGTGATGTGTGCAGGAACGTGAAAGAAACATTTTGGTGATGATTGTTTTGTGGTTGATGATGTGTGAGATGATAGAATAGACTCCAATATAAGAATGTAGTTCATGTATAAAACATGTGCACCAGGCTGTAACGCTGAACTCTCCATCTTTTGAGGTTTTACTGGGAATGAGTGGGTCACACTGATACGGACTGATCTTAGGAAATATTATTAGAAATACTTGACTTTTTAGCAAATACAAGATGCTCCGATCATTGTTCTTCCCATTAGGATGTTGTGCTTGTTTCATGCTGTTCTGCCCCAATACGAAAATTACTTTGTTTTTAAGATGCTTGGTCAGTGCAAGATTGTCTTTAAAGGGGATCTGTCAGTAGGGTCAAACCCCCTAAGCCATCCTTGATATCTGCGATCCATTGTCTTATTCCAGAGAAATCCATGTTTTTCTTACAGTGTAAATGATCTGTTAAAGGGAACCAACCACCCCAAATGACCCCCCGGACTGTTAATATGTGTCCCTACACCCAGCACACACATTTGGGGCAGTCGTTTTTGCTAAAAAAACTGTTTAGTAGAAGCTAAGATATATGTTTATAAAGTTTAATAACTTCTGACGATTGGGTGTTACCTAGCTTGTCCACGTGCAGTGTTCGTGCTTGTCATCTTCCTCTCCCCCTCCCCTCTCACTTTCTAAGAGCCTGGCCGTCATGAAGGGGGCGGGGCGAAATGCGTCATGAAAGGGGGCGGGGCTCGACTCGATTTAGCCCCGCCCCCTTCATGACGCGCCAGCTCTTAGAAAGTGAGGGGGAGAGGAAGATGACAAGCACGAACACTGCACGTGGACAAAGCTAGGTAACACCAATCGTCAGAAGTTATTAAACTTTATAAAGCTATGTCTTAGCTTCTACTAAACTGTTTTTTTAGCAAAAACGATTGCCCCAAATGTGTGTGCTGGGTGTAGGGACACATATTAACAGTCCGGGGGGGTCATTTGGGTGTTGGTTCCCTTTAAGATCTATGGGCCTGATGTAGATCTCCCTGAGAATCTGCCTCCAGAGCTTATTTTATATGAGAGGGGCCATTACCAGTGTGAGAAATGTAGATCAGGAGATCAGACTGTCAGTCATTACATGTCTCACAGTGGTAATGCTTTATTTTATTTAAACCTTGGAAGCAGATTCTCAGGTAGATCAGTATCCGGCCCATAGACCTAAACAGCTCATTTCCATATTAAGAAAATGTGACATTTTCTGGAATAAGACATCGGATTGCAGATCTCTAGACATGATATTTTTTATAACTTTCTACGACCTATATGCCCATTCATATGGCTAAGAAGGGTTGACCCTACTGACAGATGCCTTTTAAAGCATATCTGTCACTTGAACAACCATGTACATCTAATGTCAGTGTCCTATTCATTAAAGCTGTTGTCCGATACCTTACAAGGGTTGTATACATTCAGTAAATGAATGTTCCTGTCCGCAGGTTATTATATTAAAACAAACCCCGCTCTATTCCTTTTCCCGGTTCTACTGGCAATTCTCCTCTGCCACTGGTCCTGATGTCTGACGTTGACGTCCTGACAATAGCGCAGCATGTAATCTGTGTGCTCAGCGTCTCCGAAAGGGGGTAATTCCTCTACACTGGCGGAGCCCGCTGAGTGCACTGCTTGGCTGAGGTTCTATTGACATGATATCAGTCCTGTAGCCAATGTCAGACCTCAGGAGCCCCGAAAGAGATTAACAGGTGGACCCGGGAGGAAAGCTGAGTACAGGGCAGCAGGGGACCTTTATTCACTGAAAGGGAGCAACCTCTTTAAACTATGACTCTAATCAATCTATCATTACTTTTGTGCCCAGGGCTGCCACTATGAATATCAAGGCCCCTGACTGCCAAAATTTTGGGGCCCCCCTGAGACTCCACCCAGCCTCCACATCCACCCTAGCTCCACCTCCACCCATATATATATATATATATATATATCTATTATATAATCACGAATGGGTTTTTTGCCCCTTCTGAGTCCACTCGCGCTGCGAGTCAATGTCGTCATGTGGATACGCCCGAAGCATTGGCCGCGCAGCGGCCATTGCGAGCAGTTCTAAGGTGACTCGCTATGCCCGCGCAGCGGGCATGGCGAGTCTCCTTAGCAGCGCGAAGCATTGGCCGCGAAGCGGCCATTGCGAGTCAGAGACTCGCTCTGCTAGAATCCCGATGCATGTGCATCGGGCACCCAGCTAGTATATATATATATATATATATATATAAATGAAGAAAAAAAGTAGGCAGCACTTCCTTTTGCTCTTCAGCCCAAGTGCAAATCTATATAGCTGATTTATATATGTACCAATATATGCCGGCCCTTCAACCAATTCTCGGTGACCATAATTTTGAAGGGTCCCTGTCTACACTAAAAGCCTCTCTCGTACCCTTGGGGTCTCTGTTACAATGGGCAGTGGCAGGAGACATTCCACTTCTGTTGGACCCTATGGTAGGGTGGCAGCAGTGCAAGTCCAGCAGTAGAACCAGCTTGTTCCACACATAATAAATGGCCCCCTATTCTTTATGTATGGCCCCCATCCCTTCCCGGACCCCCCATGTCTTACCGTCGGGGGGAGCTGCAGCCGCGGAGCTGGGGTGCGGGAGGCAGGTCTCGGAGTGTGAGGGAACATCTGCAGCCTCTGTTGCACTCTCTCTGCTTTACTCACTCTATCTCAGCTTCTCAGCTGCACATTCCCTCTCTGCTGCACTCTCTCTCTGTTGTACTCTCTCTGCTGTACTTTAACTCTCTCTGTTCTTGCACTCTCTCTACTGTACTTTTTGCTGCATTCTCTGCTGTATTCTCTCTCCTCTGCACACTCTTTGCTGTACTCTCACTCTCTTTCTGCTGTACTCTCTGTTGCACTCTCTTTCTCTGCTGCACTCTCACTCTTTTTCTGCTGTACTCTCTGTTGCACTCTCTCTGCACGCTCTCTCTGCTGCACGCTCTCTGCTGCACGCTCTCTCTGCTGTACGCTCTCTGCTGCACGCTCTTTCTGCTGCACACTCTCTCTGCTGCACACTCTCTCTGCTGCACACTCTCTCTGCTGCACACTCTCTCTCTGCTGCACACTCTCTCTCTGCTGCACACTCTCTCTCTGCTGCACACTCTTTCTCTCTGCAGTCTCATCCAGCTGCTAAAATCCAGCCATAGAAGTTGAGACTTCAACAAAATGACCACGGCCAAAAAAGATCCATGGCCACTGTGTAGAAGTTTCAACACGTCTACCGACCGGCTGCGCGGTTAGTGAATGCAGCCGCCAGCCGGCCACTAAGAACTTGACGGCGCCCATCGCTCTCTGCAGCTACTCCCCCGCAGCTCTGTGCCTGGCAGTGATTGATAGGAAAGGGGGGGCACATGCAAGACGTGGGGTGAGAGCCTGCTCCCTGCTCCAAATGGCCATGCTCCCTGGAGTCACGGCCGGGCCCCCCTGCCCCTTAACTAATGACCATGACCCCTGCAGTGAGACCCGAGGCCCCTCACTCCAGTAAGACCTGTCAGGCCCTAGTGGCTGCCCTGTTTGTGCCTATTTATGTTTAGTTTTGTGGGGTTTATGCACCCAATTCATTATTCTATTTGCACCTTTTTTTAAGTCTATTTCATATGTTCCCGCCTGTTTTTTTTATTTTTTTATCTGCTTTTTGTGAAGTTTAATAATTCTAGAGGTTTTTGGCTGATTATTTATAACATTTAAAAAAAAAAATGTGACTTTTTGCACAAAACGTCGCAACAAATTGCTCCCTGAATGTCAGTAGTGGTGGAACTGGACTGTTTCAGTGGCAATAGAAGGCAACTAGTGTGTTTATTTTCTATTGTGAGAAAATGTCTTTGTACTCTTTATCTCTGGTACATAACATTGTGATGTAGCCTTCCATTGTGTAATGTGCTATCTCTATTTAGATGACAATGTACCGGCTTCCCTTCTTATCAGTGCTAGGGTAATTATCATCAAGATGCAGACATTTTTACCTAAGTCACAAGGAAATCTTACTTATTGAACAACCTGATTTGCAAGGCTTATTTATACTTGTCCATATGTTTTACAGTAAGGAATGGTAGTATTTATGGAGAAAGGACTTACTATTTTGTATGTATGACAGTAGATTAGGGGTGGGGACTCCAGGCCTAGAGGGACCCCAAGAGGTCATGTTTTCAGGATTTCCTTAGCATTGCACTGGGTTTGGAGTCATCACCTCTGCAGGTGATTATATTGTAACCTGTGAAATGATAAGGAAATCCTGAAAACCTGCACTGTTCCCCACCCCAGCAGTAGATGATGATTTAATGGAAGGAAGTTCTTTAGTCATGGTGAAATAAACAGTTATGTCAGGCCCTGTTCTGATCACATTATTAAGCTCTGTTCACACAACCATATTTTTGAGTTCTGTTTGTGCAAAAAAACTAACCTCACACGGAGAGCACTAAGACTGACATTATTCAGTAGTAAAGATTCAAAGTGCATAGCTCGCCATGGCCTTCCTAGGCTGTTTGTGCTGGAATCCAAGCTGGTATCCAGATTAGCCGTGAAGTAAATAGAAAAATTCCGCACAGACCGGGTATTCTGATTTAAAACTCCAATTCTTTATTCATCCATACGAATAAAACACAAGTTCTGGGGTACACAAGCCTTACGCGTTTCGGTTAGAGCACCTTAATCATAGGCATACACAGCAGTGTCTGCACAACACATATATAGGAAACTTTACATGTACACACCCCTACCATCACCCATGTGCAATCATTTAACAATTATTCCAGAATCAAAGAGTTAACTTTTTCAGAGAGCAGGTCAAAGTTCCAAAAATATTTTTGCAGGAAAAACCCAAATCTAATATAACCAATAACATTTACAGGTTGGCCTTATATCTCTTACTACTGACTGAGTACTATATTCTATCAGGTTCGTTTTTACAGAACCTTCCTTTAGATCCATAATTAAATATACATATGTCTTACTCTACTCAGTCAGAGTAATTACAAACAATAGTCGACCAGACCAGTATTTAACAGATCATATATTAGTTTGCTAGTACATATAAGATGAAACATAGTTATACAGTAATATTCATATAACTATAAATATGATTGAACATGACTGTATATGAATGTAAATATGAGAGATAGCTATGGTTTTTAAATCTCACAATGTTCTGCATGGGTATTTTCACACCCCTTATTCATTATTCCCATCAGTCATTATTCTTATAGGTGATGTCTGAGTAAATCTACCTAAAATACAAAAAGATATAATAAAGTTTTTATAAAGTTTTTATAATAACGTTTTTGTGGCGGGGTAGGGGTTATTTATTCAGATATTAATCAACAAATGGACAGCTTATCACCTTACACTCGCTTGCCCCAATCGTAGCTGCCCTCCCCATCCCCGGGACGCCGTCAGGCTCATGAGCCTAATCAGCGGCACCATAAATAAGAGGAGCAGTTTTTGTGGCGGGGTAGGGGTTATCTATTCAGATATTAAACAACAAATGGACAGCTTATCACATTACACTCGCTTGCCCCAATCGTAGCTGCCCTCCCCATCCCCGGGACGTTGTCAGACTCATGAGCCTAATCAGCGGCACCATAAATAAGAGGAGCAGTCAATGCCGGAGCAAAACGAGTATAAGAGTCAGTTTTCATTTTGACGTTTTTAAAGGGATCCTGTCACCCCCAAAACACCTGTAAACCTATTAAAACCTGTCCCTAGAGCATAGTAACACTTTCCCTACACTCTTTTTACCTCCTAAATGCAGTAAATGACATTGCCTAAAAACGTTTTATAAGTACCTGATTACTGATGATAAAGAGTGACTATGCTATTCATAGTCACTCATCAAGACTGCCCCTCTGCTTCATAGCACGCCTGAATAGGCGTGATCTTCATAGCAGATTCAAATTGCCGCCTCCCTGCTGTGCCCTGTGTCGTCCGAGGCTGCTGTGTGGCTGGGTGACGCGATCCGTGTCATTCCCGGCGCCGGGTGACGTATTTACACCGGCGCCGCGCTGTCAGCTTCAAAATGCACACTGCGCATGCCCATGCGCATGCGCAGTGCGCATTTTGAAGCTGACAGGGCGGCGCCGGTGTAAATACGTCACCCGGCGCCGGGAATGACGCGGATCACATCACCCAGCCACACAGCAGCCTCGGACGACACAGGGCACAGCAGGGAGGCGGCAATTTGAATCTGCTATGAAGATCACGCCTATTCAGGCGTGCTATGAAGCAGAGGGGCAGTCTTGATGAGTGACTATGAATAGCATAGTCACTCATTATCATCAGTAATCAGGTACTTATAAAACGTTTTTAGGCAATGTCATTTACTGCATTTAGGAGGTAAAAAGAGTGTAGGGAAAGTGTTACTATGCTCTAGGGACAGGTTTTAATAGGTTTACAGGTGTTTTGGGGGTGACAGGATCCCTTTAAGTCATATCCAGGGTCCATATCTACTTATGTCACAGTATAGGATGAATTTAATAGAAGTAGGATATGTCCGTACGATAATTCAATCCTTCCGGATACCGTACATTCAATGACAATATCCAGTGGGCTTCGCGACAAAGCAATATGCGCTCCCAGTCGTCGCCCCTTTTTGGTCGCATCACACGTTCGATCCCCCTGATTTTTAATGCGCTAATATCCCCTCTATGTATTTCAAGGAAATGTCGTGATAGTCCTGAGAGGTTTTTACGACTGGCTGCATTATTTGGTTTTGCTGCCGTTATATGTTCCCCTATACGTTTTTTCAGGGCCCTGCTTGTGCAGCCAACATAATGTTTGTCACATGACTCGCACGAAGCAAGATAAACCACGTGGGTTGAATTACAGTTTATGTACATTTTTGTTCTAAATTGCTGTTTAGTAATAGCATTGGAGAATGTATCAGTTATTTCTATGTGATTACATAGTGTACACCTACGACCTCCGCATTTATATGTACCTGTATATTTTAACCACGTGGGTTGGGACTCCTTCTCCTTGAAAGTACTAGGTGATAGAATATTACCCAAGGTGCGGGATCTCTTTGGGACGCATCTATAACCTTCCCCCAATATTGAGGATAATTTCTGATCCTGATGTAAAATAGGTAGAAATTTATGCATGAGGGCTACAATAGCCTGGTAGTCAACTGTATATTCTGTTGAAAAAGTTGGGATGTTCCCACCCTTCCCTTTTTTATATTTAGAATCAAGTAAAGACTTCCTTGTTCTTGTGTCAGCGATATTCCGTGCCCTGTTCAGCATCCATACTTTATAGCCTCTATTATTCAGTAGGGATGTTCAGATCACAATGTGTTTTTTTTCTTCATGCCCATGTGAAAAAAAAAATGCAGTATGCAGTAGTCTTCTGTATTTCGGATGAGTTGCGCCCATTATTCCATTCTCATCAACTGATATTTAGGAATCCATTCCATTTATTAATGTCAGAAACTGTTATTCATTTTCTAAATTCTAGTCATTGCCGATGTTTAAAAGCAAATGCCCTTCAGATGACAATACAGATGAAAAATAATTTTCTTTTGGTTGATATTTTATATGCTCATGTGAACTTATCGGGTTTAGCATGTATTCCAGGAAAAATTCTGACATACTTACTGACAGTGTCCATTGGGGTCCAATGTTAGAGGTTGTCCATTACTAGGACAATCCCTCTTGTTAAAATAATATACCCATGTACTCTCCTTCCATGCTTCCGCCGTTCCTGCACTGCGGCGCTTACTTCCTGTGTTTGGTCTGAAGGCAGGGAGAAGGAAGCCAGCAGTGATTGGATGCGAGGCTTGCGTGACGTCACAATGTCACAGGACCCCAAGCCATGGTTACCGACAGCGCTGGAACAGCTGATACACAGAAGCTAAGTACAGGAATTTATAATTTTAACAAGAGGGAAACCATTCAATTCAGAAAGGGTTGTCCTCTACTTTAAATGGAACTCAAAAGAGTGTCTGTATCTCGCGTCCATGACATGTGCAGTACGTCAGTGATGTCGTTTTCCACCGCAGGGGTATGCAAAAAGGCAAGATTTGGGGTCAGGTCAGAATACTAGAGAAATAAAATCAAGACCAAGGGTTGGACATTGGCCAGGAATTACCAGGGTTGTGGAATTGGTAATCCTAACATCCGACTCCTCAATTTCCCTGAATCCGACTCCAACTCCACCAAAATGTACACGACTCTGACTCCACAACTGTAGCTGTGAAGTCAGTAAGCCAATCATCCGACTCCTCAATTTCCCTGAATATGACTGACTCCACCTAAAATGGACACCAACTCCACGACTCCGACTCCACATCCCTGGGATTTACTGAGCAAAAGCAGAAGTACTTGCCAGGGTCGGGACATCTTTTTCAAGTAGTTGCCAGCTTAATTACACATTGGATCAAAGTTTATTTTCTTTGCAACTCTAAGTGTATATGTAGCAACAAAGATATGTCTGCACTTGTATTTTACTAAACTATCCAGCATTTTGGCTATGAAGCTCAAGACGGATTCCCTTTAAAGTCGGTAGTTTCCTCTTGCGAATTGGATTCGGTTTCTTGGTCTACCTGTCCTATGCGTCCTTCCTTAGCATCAGGAGGTTTTATTACTTAGTATTTGCATTATTAATGTATGGTTTTGTAAAAAAAACAAACAAAATGTGAACCTGATTGACAAACATCTATTAAAGCCCACATGATGCTCAAAACTGCAGCGCATCTACCGGAAGTACTAAATGGACATGTTTTGTCAATGTGCTTCTGCCTTTCCAAATAATCAGAATTGTTTATTGCCATCCTTTCTGTTCGACAGGCCATTGTTCTTGTTGCAGGTGCATTAAATGACTCATTTGTTTGAAAAATGTCCAGGAACGCCGTCGTCTATAACCATAAAACATGACGCACAACAGTTTGATGCGAGACTACATGACCATGTCAGGAATATTGCTATGGTTTTAGCACTGCACTCCCGGACAGGAATATCAGTCTGTGTTTTCAAGGGTATAAAAATAACCATCACTTCATCATGAAGAATTTCCTACGAGGATCTGTAATGGCTTTAAGGAATGCTTCATTCATAATAACGCCGAGCTTCCGGCAGCAAAAATGAGGAACTTGATGAACGCTGGATCATCTTTATGATAAAAAATGAACATGAAAACACACAATTACTGTATCATAAGTGTGCCTTTATCGTCATCCCACGTTAAATCATTAATGTCACAACGTGCCTTACATGGGTTTAGAAATGATTGTTTGAGGGACTGCTGCGGCTCAGCTTGATATATCCGACAGAGCTCAATCTGCAGCCCTGAGTGGAGGCAATTTGTTCTATTGTTGGCGTTATTACCGATAATATCCTTATTTTCCTTACAAGACTTTTAAGGGTGTTTGAGAAAAAAAAAGTAACCTGTGATTGTATTAAAGCTCGATATATGACAAACAACTAAATGTACTTGAACGTAGATTGCAGCCATAGATGCAGCATTGCTTACCAATAATAGGTTACAAAAACAAATGTTTTTTTATGCGTCTCTCCAGATTCTTTCTACAGTTTTGTGCATCATAACAGTTGAAGAAACCTTTATCACTGTTCGTTCTTTGATTCCTGGTCTGTTAGTCTATTGCCTAAAATGGCAGAACTAATGTGACACATTCATGGATAGAGCAATGATGGACGAAGCGGGAAGGGGGAGCCATATAATAGAATAACATTGTAGATTTATATGCTATTTTTGGACCGTGAATAACCTTAACACACAGTATAGGTATGAGAGAGGAGAGTGAAGTTATAAAGTACAGGGGTGATTATAGAGTCCAGGAGCTAAAACACAGCCAGGATATATAGTCAGGGACATGTAGAGAGATGAGCAACACAGGACAGGTACAAGAAGAAAGTCAGGGGCACATAGAGAGATGGACTACAGAGGACAGGTACAAGAAGAGAGACAACCTGTAGAGTAGAGTCAGGGGCACGTAGAGAGATGAGCTACACAGGACAGGTACCAGAAAAGAGTCAAGCTGTACAGTAGAGTCAGGGGCATATAGAAAGATGAGATACAGAGGATAGGTACCAGAAGAGAGTCAAGCTGTACAGTAGAGTCAAGAGCATGTAGAGAGATGAGCTACACAGGACAGGTACCAGAAAAGAGTCGAGCTGTACAGTAGAGTCAAGAGCATGTAGAGAGATGAGCTACACAGGACAGGTACCAGAAAAGAGTCAAGCTGTACAGTAGAGTCAAGAGCATGTAGAAAGATGAGCTACAGAGGACAGGTACCCGAAAAGAGTCAAGCTGTACAGTAGAGTCAGGGGCATATAGAGAGAGATGAACTACAGAGGACAGGTACCAGAAGAGAGTCAAGCTGTAGAGTAGAGTCAAATGCACGTAGAGAGATGAGCTACAGAGGACAGGTACCAGAAGAGTAACAAGCTGTACAGTAGAGTCAGGGACATGTAGGGAGATGAGCTACGAAGGACAGGTACCAGAAGAGAGCCAATGTGTTAAGTAGAGTCAGGGACACATAGAGAGATGAGCTACAGAGGATAGGTACCAGAAGAGAACCAGGCTGTATAATACAGGAAGTAGAGCCAGGTCATAAAGAGATGAGAAGAAAGCCAAACTATCAAGTATGGGAACAAAAAGAGAGACAAGCTATAGGGTACAGATAAACAGGGTAGGCTATATTGAAGAGATCCAGGCTACAGAGCAAAGGTGCAAAAAAAGAGGGAAGACAAAAGAGACAAGCTGTAAAGTACAGAAAAGTCAAAATAAAGGAGAGGAATAATGGGAACTGAAAGTCTTTATATTGAAAACCAGAGCCGCTTTTCAACATCTTTTGCCCAAGGCCGTAGTTTAAGTGTTCCCCAAATGCTAACATAATGCAACATCACACAGAAACATTTAGATTGCGTAAACATATCCTTTAGAGTAGACTGTTAAACAAGCGTACTAAATTCCAGTTCTATATAGTTTTGTTCTTTTTACGTTTGGCTACTATCTCACTATATTACAATTTTACAAAACAAAGGGTTTTTTGCATCACTGAATTTTGAATGCTATAGTTTTTTTTTATTTTCATTTTTCTTGTGACGGAGCCTTATAAGAGCTTGTTTTTGTGTAATAATTTGGAGTTTTTATTGTTACCACTTTGGGCCGTATAATGTTTTTTTGTATTACTTTCTTATCTGCTTTTTGTTAGGCAAAATCAAGAATAAACAGCATTTTAGTAAAAAAAAAAATGTTCTTATTTTTAAAAAAATGCCGTTCACCGTGTCATAGAAGGGATAAGACAGCTTTATTCTTCAGGTCAGGTTGATTACAGTGATACCACACTTAAATAGCGTTTTTTATGTTTTGCCACTTTTACACCATAAAAAACATTGTTTTTGCTTTCCTGTATTCTTATACCTAGAGCTACTTCATTTCACCACTCACAGAGCTGTATAGCAGCTTGTTTTTTTGTGGGATAAGATGTCTATACAATTTTTATTATGCGATTTAATTACACTTTTTGGCAGGGTATAATGAAAAAGCATAGTTTTATTGCCACATTGTTTTTTGCTTTTTTATGGTATTCACTGAATGAGTGAATAAGTGTTATCAGTTTGTTTCAAATATGGAGATGCCAACTATTTGTGCAGTTTCTTTTATTTTTTTTACTTACATATATATATATATGTATTTATTGGTATCTTAATTGTTTCATTATTTTTGCTCTTTATTTTGTGAATATATATATACTAGCTCTATTACACGGCTACGCCCGGGTTAATAAATAACTGATGTTAGCTATAACAAAATATAATTTGAATATGTCATATTAATCACCTGTAGGAAAGTAGAAGCTGAGCTGTGATTGGTTGCTATAGGCAGCCTGATAAATCTCCAGCCAACAGCAAACCCTACCCACGGCCTGGCAGTATGTATTACCTCACACATACACATAATAGACAGCTCATGTGACTGACGTCTGCCTTAATTCCCTATATGGCACATGTGTTGCACATTGGCTATTTTTAATCAGATGTTTATTTTTGGAAATTAAAGATCGCACACGTATGAGGCGAGTTGTGTGAGGCGATTTGTGCACATCTGTGTCTGTCTGTGTGGTGTGTGTGTCCCTGTGGTGTGTCTTCTTGTGGGGGGGAGGGGTGTCCCTGTAGTGTGTATCCATCCCTGTGTGTGTTCCTGTGGGGGGGGGGGTGTGTGTCTCTGTCCCTGTGGGGTGTGTATGTGTGTGTGTCCCTGTGTGTGTCCCCCTGTGGTGTCTGTGTGTGTGTGCCTGTGGGGTGAGTGCATGTGTCCCTATAGGGTGTGTATGTGTGTGTGTCCTTGTGGTGGGGTCGGTGTGGTACGTGTGTCTCTGTGTTGTGTGTGTCTCTTTGTGGTGTGTGCGTGTGTGTGTGTGTTCGGGTGCATGGGGGGTATCCATGCACTGCTCCTGGATTAGAGAGCAGCAAATTGGCTGTCACATAAGACCAAGTCCCAGCGTTGATCATTCATGCACAGCTCCTGGGCCTGTAAAATTGCCATGACATACCGTTGACATATGTCATTGATCGGTTTATGTACCACCTAGCCAAACATGATATACAGGGTATATCATATGTTGGGACAGGGATATACACATAGCATATACCCTCACAAATATATATATATATATATATATATATATATATATATAAAAAGAGAAAATGGAACAGCACAATAATATACTCATCCGCGGTGCAAGTCCTGTGTATTAGTGTCCAAACCAATTCAAATAAATCAAGGAAAACAGGCAGCACTCCAGTTCAGGTGAATAAAGGGTCTGTTTTTTATTCAGAGCCCATGTGGCACGACGTTTCGGTGCACTAGGCACCATTCTCAAGTACATCTCAAGTACTTGAGAAAGGTGCCTAGTGCACCGAAACGTCGTGCCACATGGGCTCTGAATAAAAAACAGACCCTTTATTCACCTGAACTGGAGTGCTGCCTGTTTTCCTTGATATATATACAGTTAGGGCCAGAAATATTTGGACAGTGACACAATTTTCGCGAGTTGGGCTCTGCATGCCACCACATTGGATTTGAAATGAAACCTCTACAACAGAATTCAAGTGCAGATTGTAACGTTTAATTTGAAGGATTGAACAAAAATATCTGATAGAAAATGTAGGAATTGTACACATTTCTTTACAAACACTCCACATTTTAGGAGGTCAAAAGTAATTGGACAAATAAAGATAACCCAAACAAAATATTTTTATTTTCAATATTTTGTTGTGAATCCTTTGGAGGCAATCACTGCCTTAAGTCTGGAACCCATGGACATCACCAAATGCTGGGTTTCCTCCTTCTTAATGCTTTGCCAGGCCTTTACAGCCGCAGCCTTCAGGTCTTGCTTGTTTGTGGGTCTTTCCGTCTTAAGTCTGGATTTGAGCAAGTGAAATGCATGCTCAATTGGGTTAAGATCTGGTGATTGACTTGGCCATTGCAGAATGTTCCACTTTTTTGCACTCATGAACTCCTGGGTAGCTTTGGCTGTATGCTTGGGGTCATTGTCCATCTGTACTATGAAGCGCCGTCCAATCAACTTTGCAGCATTTGGCTGAATCTGGGCTGAAAGTATATCCCGGTACACTTCAGAATTCATCCGGCTACTCTTGTCTGCTGTTATGTCATCAATAAACACAAGTGACCCAGTGCCATTGAAAGCCAAGCATGCCCATGCCATCACGTTGCCTCCACCATGTTTTACAGAGGATGTGGTGTGCCTTGGATCATGTGCCGTTCCCTTTCTTCTCCAAACTTTTTTCTTCCCATCATTCTGGTACAGGTTGATCTTTGTCTCATCTGTCCATAGAATACTTTTCCAGAACTGAGCTGGCTTCTTGAGGTGTTTTTCAGCAAATTTAACTCTGGCCTGTCTATTTTTGGAATTGATGAATGGTTTGCATCTAGATGTGAACCCTTTGTATTTACTGTCATGGAGTCTTTTCTTTACTGTTGACTTAGAGACAGATACACCTACTTCACTGAGAGTGTTCTGGACTTCAGTTGATGTTGTGAACGGGTTCTTCTTCACCAAATAAAGTATGCGACGATCATCCACCAGTGTTGTCATCTGTGGACGCCCAGGCCTTTTACAGTTCCCAAGCTCACCAGTCAATTCCTTTTTTCTCAGAATGTACCCAACTGTTGATTTTGCTACTCCAAGCATGTCTGCTATCTCTATGATGGATTTTTTCTTTTTTTTCAGCCTCAGGATGTTCTGCTTCACCTCAATTGAGAGTTCCTTTGACTGCATGTTGTCTGGTCACAGCAATAGCTTCCAAATGCAAAACCACACACCTGGAATCCACCCCTGACCTTTTAACTACTTCATTGATTACAGGTTAACGAGGGAGACGCCTTCAGAGTTAATTGCAGCCCTTAGAGTCCATTGTCCAATTACTTTTGGTCCCTTGAAAAAGAGGAGGCTGTGCATTACAGAGCTATGATTCCTAAACCCTTTCTCCGATTTGGATGTGGAAACTCTCATATTGCAGCTGGGAGTGTGCACTTTCAGCCCATATTATATATATAATTGTATTTCTGAACATGTTTTTGTAAACAGCTAAAATAACAAAACTTGTGTCATTGTCCAAATATTTCTGGCCCTAACTGTATATATATATATATACACTATAGAGAATTTCCCAGAGTGATCTGTTTTAGACTCCTAATCAGTCCTTTTAGACTCTGGCCATGTTCACACTCACCTGTGTTTTTGGCATTCTCTGCGTTTTTCTGCAGTTTTCCAAAAACGCAGGTGCTTTAACGCAGGGTACATTTGAGTGTACATGCGTTTTTCACCTCCACTTGCGTTTTTTCCCCCAGTCCAAAAACACTGCATGCAGCGTTTTTTTGGGTGCTGGAAAAAATGCAGGGGTGGTTTTCCAAAAACGCATGCGTTTTTTTAACATGGGCCCCTATGGGAAATGCTATAGGCACCTGCATTAACGCTAGCGTTTTTAAAGTGCTCAGTTAAGCACCCTGCGTTAACGCTAGCGTTTTTGCCTGCGTTTTTGGCCAAAAAATGACTAAGTCCTAAAACGTGTCAAGTCCTTTCAGACACACAAGGGACACTTTTGGGCACTTTTAGAAAAACGCAGGTGGTTTTTTTCCTGCTAAAAAAAACGCAAATTGAGTGTGAACATGGCCTCTGACATGGTACCGGACCTCTGGTAACATGGCACAGGACCATGATGTCACCAAAGGTCCTCATGCAGTTTTGACCTTGGAAACTGTGTTGATAGTGCAGGACTGCTATTTTTAGTGCAGTTTCTGCTTGTAAATGTTGATAGCCCTGGCTAATTATCTGACTTGGCACCCCTAATGCTGGCTTTTTTTGATAACGCGCCTGCTACAAGTCTTGGCCAAAGTAAAAATATAAACTCCGCTGCACAAAGCTGAGAAAAATAAACTAAAACTAAAAAGTACCAGTTTCTAAGCATACAGGAGCACATTATTTATTTTATTTTGCTTGCTTATATAGCACCATCAAAGGGGTTGTCTGGTCTAAATCCACAAGTCTGTATTCCAGGATGGGGGGACATATATGCCAGGATGGGGGACATATATACCAGGATGAATGGGGTCATGTACCAGGATGAGGGACATATATACTGATTGTAAGACAGACACTGGCATTATAAGATGAACCTCATTTTCGGTTAATCTTATTTTTATTGGGTTTTAAGGACATAACAACAATTAACACATATTCAGTTGGTACATTAATAAGAAATAAAACAGATTACATTGGTAGAATCATCGTTAATGTGAGCAGTCATCATCCGGATACATCTTCTCCTGTTATCGTATTTGCTGCACTTACATAACAATTCAAAGTAAACAAATATGTAATCATATAGCACTTCTTCGAGAGAAGAAATAGGCAGATGAACCTCATTTAACATTAAAAATTATTTTTTTTTCTCTTTTCCTTCACCAAATTTGGGGGTGCGTCTTATAATCTGGTGCGTCTTAGGCTGGCTTCACACCACGGCCCAATCCGATCCGGGGCTGTCCGGTGTAAACCGGACAGCCCCGGACCGGATTTTGGCCCATAATATCCTATGGGACTGGATGGAGCCAGATGGCAGCTCTCTGCCATCCGGTTTCCATGTGTCCGGGAGAATCGGGAGGAATCGGATTTTTCTTCCAGGACACAAAAAAGGAACATGCAGCATTTTTGTGTCCCCAGATCGGATCGTCCTGGATTCTCTCAGATCCTCCCGGATCCGGAGCAATCTGGTGCTCCCTAACATGGGAGCCTATGGGGCCTGGATTGCCCCGATCTGATAGGATCCGGGAACCGCGCACCTGCGGCTGCACGCTGTCGGAATTTCAGGACCGTGGTCCTGAATTATCAGCAGTGGCAGCTGCGTCTGGCTGCACACCAGACCGGAGGGCATATTAGACCTCCGGTTCTGTGTGCTGATTCGGTCTGGGGCTGTCAGGGATGAACCTGACGGACGCTGCCGTGGTGTGAATCCGGCCTTATAAAGCAAAAAATATATGTAGTTGGATTTTGTATGGGAGTATGCGCATCAAATACTTGCAGCAACATGAGCGCTGTTCCGGCTCGGGCACTGTGTGTATGATGTGGGGATTCACAAGTCTTCAGTCACATTAAAGGACTGCGGACTTGTGGATTTCGACAGAACAACCCCTTTAATTTCCACCTAACCTTTAGGATGTCTCACACACACTTCCATATCTTTTACATATTTGGAAAATCCAATGAAGATTGATTTTATGATGCTACTGTAAATTAATTGGTAGATGCCTCAGACAAGGTTCCTTTAGGTCTCTTGTGCACACAGAATCACGAGTCGTTCTGTGTGCATATCTACAATACTTGCAATGCCTTCATGTTGTAGCACACATAAAAGTATTTCTAAAGTCTGTTTATGAGATGCTAGTTTAGGGCTTTGACTAGTCGAGGGGGTATTAGTTCCTGACTAGTCGGCCCACTTAGCATGTCATCCCACCCCTGTGGGTGTGATAACATACTTTACACAGCCAGCGTCCTTGGCACCGCTATAACAAGCCGCACATGCACGACACTTTTTACCCCTCAGTACTGAGCTTCTCTGACGCTGGGTGTGTGGTCCCGGGTTCAGAGTGGCGTAGTGTGCCTGACTGGAATTACACCCGGCAGTAGAGAGGCTCGATGCTACAGGGAGCAAAGCTGCGCATATGCGTTGTACCTATGGTGCCTGTGTATGGATGCTACTATATGCTGGGACTGTTCGGTAGGGATTATAGTTATGTGCACAGACCTACTCGTGGCTCTGTGTGCACAGTGAACCTGACAGGTTCCTTTAAGACCATTCTGTTGAGTATTTTCATTCTCTGCCCTTTAATTCTCTTAGGTTGGCTTTTTCAGGATGTACATGGCAGCATTTTAGGAGTCACATGCTTTGCATATTCTTTTCTATAGACAATGTACGTTGTTGCTGAGGGTTGCAGTTTCACCAGAAATTTCTTACTATTTAAATCTCTTACTGAGTCATATTGGAATATTACAGCGTTTCTGTATTTCAATAGAAATAAAACTTCTCAAGGAATCGAAAATGCAGAAATCCAGATCCATTCAAGACAAGGTATTAGGATTAAAGGATTTTAAAGAATACTAAATAAATTGTGGACAAATAGAAAAATTGCTAAAATTTCCGACATTTTCAGGTTTTACAGGCTTGAGTTTGCTCCATAAATAAAGTAAGAATAGAATTGGTAAACTGACTGATAAAGTACATGAATTCCCAATCTGCTGACATTTGTCTATGGGTCATGTCAGAAGCTCGTGGCTCACGGACATCTGTCTCCACCACCAAGGAATAGACTGCTTCACTTTGATTTCTTCCATGTCCCCATCTTATAACTCGTGAGAATTTTACCTCTGAATCATATCAAGTCTTGTCTGCCTTTGAAATCTGTTGGATTGAATGTCACCGTACATGTCACTAGAGACCAATAATTAAAATACTAATGCCTATGGCTTAGTTAAATCTAAAGTAAATATTTTATTAAAATAAGCAATAAATGTAATACTTCCTGTAGACAAAAAAAATGAGGTCATCTCATAAAGATTCTTACTCTTACCACTTTAGCTTTTTTCTAATAGTAATGACTAAGGACGACGTTTGTTCGAAACGCGTCAATTATGTTACAGCATGCAACTTGTTTTTATTGGATTTCACCTCTTAGGCCTCTTTTCTTCAGTTGTACTGCTGAATGCACATTAAGGCCTAGTTCACACAGTGTGTTGTTAATCTGTTTTTTTATCATCTGTTTTTTTGCAATAAGAAACGGATCACTTCCTGTGATCCCCAGCAATGTCAATGAGTTTTCAGTAATGCTGTTCTGATGCTGCGTTTTTTACTGGTCCGTTTTTGGGGCAGAAAACGCATCCAGAAAAAGAATGAGCATGTCAATAGTGATCCATTTTTCCACCATCATTTCCATTCACTCCATTGTAATGAAACAAAAAAAGCAGCAAAAGCGCAATACGTTTTGGGTCTTTTTTTTTTCTAAAAATGAAACCAGTTTTCCTGCTTAAGATTCTACAAAAACTCAGCACCAAAAAAAACAGATCAAAAACGCCACGTGTGCACATGGTCTAATTGGTCTTTTCGTATCTCACAGTGGCAGCCTTGGAAAGGAATTAATCCCCATACCCCCTGGTAATGTACATGACACACCAAACTAATTCATCAATAGGCAAACATCCTTAGAGGACGTTTCACCAATTATTTCATATTGAACTGACATTGGTTGTAATAATGGCTACAGTGCAGATTAAAACATTTTTCTTTCAATTGCCTCTCCATTGGAAAGGTATTACCAATAAAATTATTTGGCTTCTAATGATTTAATTTTTTAATAAAAAAAAAGTAGAAGTGGATGTTAATTTTCCCTGGGAGTGTATACCTCTTTCCCCTAAATGATGATGATCAATCATAAGCAGACAGCAAAACCTAAGGAAAGAAGAACACGCCCCTGATATAGATTAGCGCAGACTTGTCAGTGTGTAAGATGTAATGATACAGATCTGATCTCCTCGTCTAAAGGCCCCGTTACACGGGGAAACATCGCCGGCAACTGAGGGGCGTTGCCATTTTGAAGCGACATCGCTGGAGAGTTGCCCCGTGTAACAGGGTGATATCAATGGCGATAGTTGCTTCAGCAACATCGCCTGGTTTCAGGACAATGTCCTGAAACCTGTCGATGTTGCTCAGGCGATCTGACTGAATCGCCCTGTCTGACATCACAATAGCGATGTTGCAAGCAACTTCCCCCATTGAGTCCAATGTTAAGGATCGCTGCCAGGGTTGAATTTAACCCTGGCAGCGATATTGCTTTCAACATCACCGCTGCGTTGCCGGCGATGTCTCCTCGTCTGTCAGCTCACCAGCGATTTTGGCGAGCGGCCAAAAATGCGCACCGTCCTCTCATTTGCCCGCGATGTGGCCGGAGATGTTTCCACGTGTATGAATCAGTGTGGGGGAGACAGGCAGTGCAGCTGAGTTTAGCTGTGTCACATTATAAACCCTCCGGTCAGCTTTCTTCTCCATCACCATGGTTATCTCTGCTGTACTGCCTCACCACACACTACTTGTTTTTTTTATGTGTCAGTAATCTCACTTATGTGTACTGTACTCAGTCAATTTGTACTGGTTCTTCAGTGAGATATAATCTAGTTTTGAACTACACCTTTGTGAAATGCAATGAGACCCTACTCTGCTCTCACTGCAGGGCATGCACAAGCTGAGCACAACAGACGTCAGTGTGGTTATTGAAACTTTGTGGTCTCATCTCTGGACAGGCAGTTCGTGGTGATGGCCAGTACATCAGAGCTGACAGTGCTAGGAGAGGAGGAGAGCTGATAGAAAGGTTTGTAATGATAACGCCACCGCTTTCTACAACTCTACACTCGCATCAGCTATTGATGCAGTTGTCCCTCTCACTCATGACAGAACACGACAAATCAACAGACAACCCTGGCACACCACTAAAAAGCTGCGGCGAGTGTCTAGGGTCGCTGAGCGGCGCTGGAAGAGAACGCATTCTCAAGAAGACTACACAACATTCAAACAAGCACTTCTCAAATTCAAGTCAGCACTCACCTCCACTAAACAAAATTACTTCAATACCCTCATATCCACTTTGTCCCACAACCCCAGGCAGTTATTCAACACATTTAACTCCCTCCTCCGCCCCCACTGCCCCCTCCTACTTCTCATATTTCTGCAGAAAACTTTGCAACACACTTCATCAACAAAATCGATTAGATCAGACAAGTCTTTGCCGCCCAACCATCACAACCCCTATGTATACCGTACCACTCCCCTCCCCCCACTAACCCTCTTCCCCTCCATTACTGAAGGTGAACTTGCACACCTCCAGATCACACCTCACCACTTGTGCACTGGACCCCATCCCATCCCACTTCCTCCCCAACCTCACCACCACACTTATCCCAGCCTTAACCCACCTCTTTAATCTCCGATACCTTTCCTTCCACTTTCAAACACGCAACAATTACACCTATCATAAAGAAGCCATTCCTCGACACAACATCTACATCCAGCTACCGGCCCATATGCCTGCTCCCATTTGCCTACAAACTTCTCGAAAAGCATGTCCACACTGTACTCTCATCCCACCTCTCATCTAACTCTCTGACAACCTTCAATCTGGCTTCTGCCCCCACCACTTCACTGAAACCGCCCTGACCAAAATTACTAATGACTTACAGCCAAAGCTAACAGACAGTTCTCCATCCTCCTCTTTCTAGACCTGTCCTCTGCATTTAACACAGTCAACCACTGTCTCCTATTACAGATCCTCTCTTCCATTGGTATCACTGACCTTGCCCTCTCCTGGATCTCCTCCTACCTTTCCAACCGCACATTTAACATCTCCCACTTTCACACAACCTCCCCGCCTCATCCCCCCTATCTTGAGGTCCCTCAAGGCTCTATCCTGGGGCCCCTCCTTTTTTCCATCTATACCCTTGGTCTGGGACAATTCATAAAGTCCCATGGCTTCCAGTATCACCTGTACGCTGATGACACCTTCTTTCTTCACCTTTTGCTTCCTAAAACTCAATGTAGACAAAACCGAACTTATCATGTTTCCCCAATCTCATGCACCTCCCTTACTAGATCGATCTATCACAATAAATGACATCACACTTTGCCCTGTACCTGAAGTCCGCTGCCTCGGAGTAACCCTTGACTCTGCTCTGTTTTTCAAACCGCACATCTAAGCCCTTGCCACCTCCTGCCACCTCCAACTTAAAAATATGTCCAGAATCTATCCCTTTCTCAACCCTCAATCTACTAAACTACTAGTGCATGCACTTATCATCTCCATCTCAACTGCTGCAATCTCCTCCTCTGTGGCCTCCCTGCAATCACTCTTGCACCTCTCCAATCTGTCCTTATCTCTGCTGCCTGAATAATCCTCCTCTCTCCTCGCTATTCCTCCACTTCTCCCTTCTGTAAATCCCTCCACTGGCTCCCAATTCCCCAGCGTATCCAATTCAAACTACTAACACTGATTTACAAAGCCGTCCACAGTCTGTCCCCCCAAATATCTCTGAACTAATCTCCCGATATCATCCAACTTGTAATCTTCGATCCTCCCAAGACCTCCTCCTTTCTTCCACACTTGTACGTTCCTCATCTAACCGCCTGCAAGACTTCGTCCAAGCATCCCTGATCCTCTAGAATTCTGCACGCCAAAATGCCCGACTGTCCCCAACACTCGAAACCTTCAAGTGGAACCTGAAAACCCATCTCTTCAGCATACAACCTGCAATGATCACGGTGCCACCTCACCACCACTGGACCCGGCGCTTCACTACCATTGGGGCTGGCTCTCCACCACCATTGGACCCAGCGCTTCACCACCATTGGGCCTGGCGCTCCACCACCATTGGACCCAGGATTCCACCACCACCAGAGCTGACCATCCTACTGTCTCTTTTCCACTGCCCTGTAGAATGTAAGCCTGCAAGGGCAGGGTCCTCTCTCCACGCTGTATCAGTGTGTCACTTTTAATCTGTTTGTTGTATTTTTATCTTGTTTGCATGTAACCCTTTCTTATGTACAGCACCATGGAATCAATGGTGCTCTATAAATAAATAATAATGTGCCAGAGCTAAGGTCAGCTGTGCTGTCCCTCCCCTCATAGGGACTTTATCAGAAAAATATTAGTTATCTGTGCTTTATAAACATGTAGGAGGTTATACCAGAAGGGCAGGGCTGTATCATTACCTCTCACACACTGATAAACCTGTGCCATGCCATGATGAGGGTGTGTTCTTTCCTTTGAGTGTGGCTGCCTGCTTATGTATGGCCAGCCTCATACCAGGGGAATAAGTACACCCCACCAGTAAAAATTGTCTGATTACACCCTCTTTGAATAATAAAAAGTTAACTCATTAGGTGACGAATATGTTGGTTTTGCCTCTCCGTTGTGGATATATTAGCAATTAACAAAAAAAAGTAAAAAAAAAAAAAAATAAATAAATATTTGACTTTGTAGCTACTATAGCATCCATTGTCCAGTTCAATATGAAAACAAGTGTTTAGTTTCTCTCCAGTGATGTCACAGTGCACATGAGGAATTGCATGTTCCTTATAGAAGTAGTGGTCTTTCCTGGGCATATAAATGCTAAATTTGTCAATAGGAATTATTGCCAGTTCCTCCTGTTTGCACTTGTGTAACACTGCCACAGTATGCCAGGTATGTTGCACGCTCAGTTACTGAACCTTCTCCATATATCCACACTTGATGTAAGATGTACTGTAACGTCCTACAGTACAGACCAAAAGTTTGGACACACCTTCTCATTCAAAGATTTTTCAGTATTTTCATGACTATGAAAATTGTAGATTCACACTGAAGGCATCAAAACTATGAATTAACATATGTGGAATAATATACTTAACAAAAAAGTGTGAAACAACTAAAAATATGTCTTATATTCTAGGTTCTTCAAAGTAGCCACCTTTTGCTTTGATTATTGTTTTGCACACTCTTGGCATTCTCTTGATGAGCTTCAAGAGGTAGTCACCTGAAATGTTTTTCACTTCACAGGTGTGCCCTGTCAGGTTTATTAAGTGGGATTTCTTGCCTTATAAATGGGGTTGGGACCATCAGTTGTGTTGTGCAGAAGTCTGGTGGATACACAGCTGATAGTCCTACTGAATAGACTGTTAGCTGCTTTTTTCTTGCCATAATACAAATTCTAAGTTAAGAAAAACGAGTGGCCATCATTACTTTAAGAAATGAAGGTCAGTTAGTCCGAAAAATTGGGAAAACTTTGAAAGTGTCCCCAAGTGCAGTTGCAAAAACCATCAAGTGCTACAAAGAAACTGGCTCACATGAGGACCGCCCCAGGAATGGAAGACCAAGAGTCACCTCTGCTGCGGAGGATAAGTTCATCCGAGTCACCAGACTCAGAAATCGCAGGTTAACAGCAGCTCAGATTAGAGACCAGGTCAATGCCACACAGAGTTCAAGCAGCAGACACATCTCTACAACAACTGTTAAGAGGAGACTTTGTGCAGCAGGCCTTCATGGTAAAATAGCTGCTAGGAAACCACTGCTAAGGACAGGCAACATACCCTGAGGAAGGTGCTGGGACAGCACCGAAACGCGTTGGTGTGATGAAATAAAGAACTTTTGATGGTAATAACCTCTTGTGGATTCCTTGGATAAAGAACAGCAGCGCGGACCGTGGATACCATTCCAGTTTTATCTTTTGATTTCCCGCGGTTTTGTGTTGTTGGTGGAGGTTCTGCAGCAGCTGCCATATGCTTTTAAACTGGTTGTGAGTCTCACAACCATAAAAGGTGAGTGGATACACTTATAATCCACATAAGAACTATAGTGTCTGTTTGATAGGGCACAATCTGCGCCTCTTGTATCTCCCTTCTTTTCTAGTTAAAAGGACAGGCAACAAGCAGAAAAGACTTGTTTGGGCTAAAGAACACAAGGAATGGACATTAGACCAGTGGAAATCTGTGCTTTGGTCTGATGAGTCCAAATTTGAGATTTTTGGTTCCAACCACCATGTCTTTGTGCGACACAGAAAAGGTGAACAGATGGACTCTACATGTCTGGTTCCCACTGTGAAGCATGGAGGAGGAGGTATGATGGTGTGGGGGTGCTTTGCTGCTTTGAAGCTCATCAAGAGAATGCCAAGCGTGTGCAAAGCAATAATCAAAGCAGAAGGTGGCTACTTTGAAGAACCTAGAATATAAGACATATTTTCAGTTGTTTCACACTTTTTTGTTAAGTATATAATTCCACATGCGTTAATTCATAGTTTTGATGTCTTCAGTGTGAATCTACAATTTTCATAGTCATGAAAATAAAGAGAAATCTTTGAATGAGAAGGTGTGTCCAAACTTTTGGTCTGTACTGTATGTCTCCCAAGAGGTTAATGGCATCTGTTTAACTGATATGTCATGAGAAAGCAAACAATATGTCCCATATTACGCAGACAGTGAGCATTGTCACTGTAAGATCACCTGCTTGTTGACACATTACACTTTAAGTTCTGTTAAAAAAACAGATACAAAACGGAAGTTAGACAGACCAAACAGTCAATGGGGCCCTTCCGTTTCATTTGGCACTAATTTTGTAATTTAACCAGTTTTCTCATCAATTGCATTATGTTACTCCAATAATTGTCTAGGAAAATAGATCATAAAATGGAGACATGAAATGTTCAGCATCCATCAAAGCCTCTGTTTAAAGGGAACCTGTCAGTAACACTAGCCCCGTAATATGGGATAGGGCAGCGTAAAACATTATAAAAGATGCTAATGTCGGCAAAATTCATTGTACCGAATTGTAGTTTTTCTTGATATGCAAATTAGGTCTGCAAGTTCACTTGTTGCCATTTCTTTGCTTGTGGCCTCCAAAACCGCCCCAATCCGTGACTGACACTGACAGGGACACACTGAGGTTACATTATGCAGCAGAATTTCCGTCTTCACTTTCAATCGAGGGGCGACAGTTGTGAGGTGCAAAGAAAAGCCATAGACTGCAAGTGTACCAAAATGCCCTCAAGTGCACTTGCAAACCTAATTTTTATATCAATAGAAGGTAAAGTTTAGCTAAAGGGCAGAAGTATGAGCTGATGCCCCACTTGGGACTGTGATGATGACCTCTGTAATTCTTTGTGGTAATAAATGGTGCTATACATTACGGCATCTAACTATATATCGCTCATGCCCTGACATTGCTGAGGCTCAGGGAATGATTCATTATTTGCAAGTTTTTTCAAGTCATTTATCTTTTTTCTTTTTTGTCTTGTGGTATTTGCTGACTTATTTTGTAACAAATTATTTAAAGCAGCGCAGTTTAGGAATTTTCCGGAAAATATATAAGGCTCTTTTACTGTTTACTGCAAAACGTTTGCATGCTCTGTTAAAATGTTGCAACAATAATCTCTCAAGGGTGGTGGTGATGGGAAGGACTAGAGTGGATTTGCACAAAAGAATTAGCATTTTGATGAATATAGAGAAAATATCTGGTTGCCCCAATTCTTTCCCACAATTGTGAACATTGTAAATCTGGCAAAATGAGAAAAAAAAAAGAATAAAATGAAAATGAAAAACGGGTGGAAAAAAAATTGTGCAAATGCTGTAATGAATGGAGTCTTATCTGGGAATTCCTAGGTTTGCTGTATTCTCTAAAACTGGTTCGTCCAGCCAAATGGATGGATGCCTCTGTTTTATCTTGGTTAAGCTGCCTTCACACTACGGCTGTGATCCGATCCGTGGCTGTCAAGGTGAACCTGCAGCCCTGGACTGGATTAGCACACAGAACCGGAGGGCCAATATGCCCTCTGGTCCGATGTGCAGCCGGACGCAGCTGATGCTGATGATGATTCAGGACCGTGGCTTGCGGGGAGCTAGCTGTGGTCCTGAAATAACAGCAGCGTGCAGCCGCTGGTGTCCAGTTCCTGTATCCTCCCGGATCGGGGCAATCCGGCCCCATAGGCTCCCATGTTTGGGAGTGCCGGATTGCCCCGGATCTGGGCGAATCCAGAAGGATCCGGGAGATTGCAAGCAACGTTTTTGTGTCCATGAGGAAAATCTGAATTCTCCCAGAGAGATGGAAACCGGATGGCAGAGAGCTGCCATCCGGCTCCATCCGGCCCCATAGGATACTATGGGGTCAAAATCCGGTCCGGGGCTGTCTGGCTCAAGCTGACAGCCACAGATCGGATCCAAGACGCAGTGTGAAGCCGGCCTTATAAGTTCAACTTTTAGTGAGCATTTCTGCTTCATCTGTATCTTGAGGACCTGATCGTTGCTGTCATTCTAATGCTACCCCTCTGTCTTGTCTTACTGGTAATTGGCGAACATTGTGCGACACAGAATATGCACGTATGCAGATTACCGTATGTAATCTAATGATAACGTCTAGAAAGGTGCAGTTCAGGCAGATAGCAAAGGTATTTGTATGCTTGGTGCACGTCTGCCTCTATCATATGTCACACAGCTGTTTAGCTGCAGGCACTTTGCTACTTAACGCATACAAATTCAGGTGCATTATGGGTAGAACTTTCAGCTTTCCATGAAATTAAATGGATTTTTTCAAACTTTGTTTTTACCCTGAAATTAAGCCAAAGCCTGCGATACACGGAAAGACGGTTTCTTCATCCGTGATTGCAGAATGTAAACTAACACTAATTAGGCTGGAAAATTAAATACAGAGAAACTAGATGTTAGGGTGGCGGAATCGTTAACCTGGGATGTGGGAACTTAGATCTCATTTAGGCGTGTATTACCGTAAGAGAGGTACATATTCTTCTCATTTGCAAATAAAATAAATAAAAAAGAAATACAATCTTCTCCAGCTATAGTTTTGCTCAAAAATGTACATACCTCGGCAGATTTTTTGCTTTCTTGGCCTTTTTTCAGAGAATATGCATGATTACACAAGCTTTTTTTCCACTCATGGGTAGTGCTTGGGTAAAGCCATTAATTGTCAAACTACTGTGTTTTCTCTTTTTAAATTTGATAAAAACCAAAAGCATCCAAATGACCCTGATCAAAAGTTCACATACCCCCGTTATTAATACAGTGTATTGTCCCCTCTAACATCAATGACAGCTTGAAGTCTTTTGTGGTAGTTGTGGATGAGGCTCTTTATGTTCTCGGATGGTAAAGCTGCCCATTCTTCTTGACAAAAAGCCTCCAGTTCCTGTAAATTCCTAGGTTTTCTTGCATGAACTGCACGCTTGATTTCTCCAGCGTGGGTCAATGATATTGAGGTCAGGAGACTGAGATGGCCACTCCAGAACCTTCACTTTGTTCTGCTGTAGCCAATGCCAGGTCGACTTGGCCTTGTGTTTTAGATCGTTGTCATATTGGAGCATCCGAGTACGTCCCATGTGTAGCTTCTGGGCTGATGAGTGCAAATTTGCCTCCAGTATTTGCTGATAACGTGCTGCATTCATCTCTCCTTCAACTTTGACCAAATTTCCTGTTCCTTTGTAGGTCACACATCCCCACATCATCAGGGATCCACCTCCAATGCCTTATATGCTTTTTATCATAGGCCTTGTTGACACCTTTCCAAATGTAGTATTTATAGTTGTGGACAAAAAGTTCGATTTTGGTCTCATTGCTCCAAATTACCTTGTTCCAGAAGTTTGGAGGCTTGTCTCTGTGCTGTTTGGTGTATTGTAGGTGAGATACTTTGTGGCATTTGTGCAGTAATGGCTTTCTTCTGGTGACTCAACCGTGCAGCCCATTTTTCTTCAACTGCCTCCTTATTGTGCATTTTGAAACAGCAACTCCACTAGTTTTCAGTGAGTCCTGTATTACAGCTGATGTAATTTGTGGGTTTTTCTTTGCATCCCAAACAATTTTTCTCGCAGTTGTGGCCGAAACATTTGTTGGTCTACCTGACCGTGGTTTTGTTTTTACAGAGCCCCTGATTTTCCATTTGTTAATCACAGTTTGAACACTGCTGACTGGCATTATCGATTCCTTGGATATCTTTTTGTATCACCCTTTCCTTTGTATACAGTTCAACTCTCTTTTCCAGTAGATCCGTTGACAATTCTTTTGCTTTCCTCATGGCTCACAATTCAAAAATGTCAGTGGCTGGATGAAGGATGCAAGAGTCTGTCTGGAACCCAGAAACTCACTCAGCTTTTATGCACACTCACTGATTACAAGCAATGAGGTCACGGGTGAGGATGTTACCTTTATTAGCCATTCAAACCCATTTATGTCAACTACAGTGCAAGTTATGAGGCCAAAATCACCAGGGTATGTGAACCTTTGGTCAGGGTCATTTGGATGTTTTTGGTTGTCATTATGATTTAAAAAGAGAAAACACAGTAGTTTGACAATAAATGGCTTCACCCAACCACTAACCATGAGTGGAAAAAAGTTTTTGTGCTATCATTCATATGCAAACTTTTGAGCACAACTGTGTTACAATGTAAAAATCAACAGCACTCGGATGATTCCTAAATAGCATCTGTAATGACCATTTGTTTCCTGGACTTATTTTTTTCTTTTTTTTTTTTCTTTTCAATAAATGTACCATATATACTCGCGTATAAACCGAGTTTTTCAGCCCAAAAGCTTATACGCGAGTCAGTGCTGTATACCGATGTATACATCGGTGTATACAGCAGCCCCCGTAATGCAGGGCCCCCCCAGCCTCGCTCTGGTCACCTGTAAAGGAAATTCTACTTATCACAGTGCCGCTGTCCGCGCCCGCTCGCACCCGCTCGCAGCAGCCGTACGCGATCCTCCATCTTCATGCGTCTTCTTCCTGTTTCTGTGCTCGTCGCCGGCAATGACGTCATTCCCTGCGACGAGCACAGGAAACAGGAAGAAGAGGCATGAAGATGGAGGATCGCGTACGGCTGCTGCGAGCGGGCGCGGACAGACAGCGGCACTGTGATAAGTATAGTTTCCTTTACAGGTGACCGGAGCGAGGCTGGGGGGGCCCTGCATTACGGGGGCTGCTGTATACTACCGCTGGGGCTGCAATATACTGCCACTGGGGCTGTATACACCACTGGGGCTGCTGTATATAGGGGCTGCAATACCACTGGGGCTGCAATACCACTGGGGCTGCTGTATATAGGGGCTGCAATACCACTGGGGCTGCTGTATATAGGGGCTGCTGTATACACCACTGCGGCTGCAATACCACTGGGGCTGCTGTATATAGGGGCTGCAATACCACTGGGGCTGCAATACCACTGGGGCTGCTGTATATAGGGGCTGCTGTATACACCACTGCGGCTGCAATACCACTGGGGCTGCTGTATATAGGGGCTGCAATACCACTGGGGCTGCAATACCACTGGGGCTGCTGTATATAGGGGCTGCAATACCACTGGGGCTGCTGTATATAGGGGCTGCTGTATACACCACTGGGGCTGCAATACCACTGGGGCTGCTGTATATAGGGGCTGCAATACCACTGGGGCTGCAATACCACTGGGGCTGCTGTATATAGGGGCTGCAATACCACTGGGGCTGCTGTATATAGGGGCTGCTGTATACACCACTGGGGCTGCAATACCACTGGGGCTGCTGTATATAGGGGCTGCAATACCACTGGAGCTGCTGTATATAGGGGCTGCAATACCACTGGGGCTGCTGTATATAGGGGCTGCTGTATACACCACTGGGGCTGCAATACCACTGGGGCTGCTGTATATAGGGGCTGCAATACCACTGGGGCTGCTGTATATACCACTGGGGGCTGCTGTATATCATACTGCTGGGGCCTGTATACCACTGCTGGGGGCTGTATACCTGTGCTGGGGTCCACCCTTGGCTTATACGCGAGTCAATAGATTTTCCCAGGTTTTGGGGGCAAAAGTAGGGGGGTCGGCTTATACACGGGTCGGCTTATACACGAGTATATACGGTATTTATTAATTTCAAAAGGTCATAAGGAAAAAAAAAAAGGTAACAATTCAGATATAAAGAATTACACATTCGTACATAGTCTGGGTTATGACAGAAAACACGTTCCATTGCCAAGGCCGATACCCCGGCAGCCGTCTCAAAAGACCCTGATACATATAATTCACCAATTATATCACATCAAGATGAAGCTTGAAGCGAAGTGTAAGCCAGTTCTCGCTATTCCGTAGCCATCTAAACATCTCCGTCATCCCTGCAGACCATGAAATAAAAAAGAGAAAAAAGAAGGGGAAAGGTAATGAAAGAAGACATGAAAGGAGGGAACAGAAGGGAAGAAGGGGTGGAGAGAAAGAAAAAAAAAAAAGGGAGGGGGGGTGGGAGGGAAGAGGAAAGCTGGTTAATCTAGCTCAAGAAGGAAGAGAGGATCGCAACAACCAATCCGCAAACTCAGGGCTTTCCTTAAAAGAATGCCATAGGTACCATGTACTACCCCCGTCTGATCCGGTGCCATGATCATCGGCCAGCAAAGACTCTATGCGACTCAGTTTGGTCTTCTCAGCTATCCATTCCAGCATGGTGGGGACCTCCTTAGACCTCCAGTGTCTGGCAGCCCTAGCCGCCATTAAACAGAACCTCAAAATTCCCCTCTTTGCTGAGGACACAGCGGCAGGAACCAGAGACAAGAGAGCAATCTGGGGGGAAGGCATATGATAAATCCCAGACATCAGGTGAATGGCCTCAAACACCCGACCCAAGAAGGGTTGGAGGAGACCGCACGACCACCAGATATGGAGCATAGAGCCCCTCTCTATCCCACATCTCCAACAAGCATCTGACACTCCAGGGTCGAGCCTGTGTAGGAAAGTGGGGCAACGGTACCAGCGTGTTAAAATTTTATAGTTCCGTCCCTGAGCAGCACATGAGACCGTCATTTTGTGGGTGAGTACAAAAATTTTTTGACGATCAGTCTCATATAATGGACTTTTTAACTTTATAGGGGTGATTTGGATAAAAGAAAATCTTAACCAGAAATGGACATTTTCACAAAATGGTTACATCCGTATAAAAAAAAAAAAGGAATTGAATACTTACATGTGTATGTAGTTATGTAGTCTAATGCTAAGTTTTATGCACTGTTATATTAGAATAGCAGAATTAAAGTACGGTAATTGAGACTAAAAAAGGTTTTGGCATCACTCTTGTTTATGGCTACCCGATCATTGAAGTTAATGCAGCTTAGCTGCAATACCAGGCTTAGCCAGTGGATACAAGTGGTTCTGTTTCTAAAAGTTTATTTAGTTTTCCTTTGTCCTGTAGTGGTACCACTAAGAGCATTTCAAGCCTTCAAAATAAAACCAATATTGGCCCATTCTATTCAGTGGTGACATATGGTTTTCCTATGAGTATGAGCTAATCAAGAAAATGACTGCCTGTCACAAGTCATTAGGAGACTTTTGACAGCTTTGGGTCTTTTGAATTTTAAGCATGATTAATTTATTTTGTACCAGCAAGGGTTAATGTCAGTTTTCGTTGCTGGTAACTCTCAGACTTTCACCTCAGCTTGCAGCAGTTAGTGACCACACCCACTTCCCTATAAGATGTCTCATGGCTCATCACCTGATGCCAGTAATAGATATTCATTCCTATGCAGACCATTGTGGTGTGTGGAGGTCTCCTGTGGTGCTGGTGTGTCTGCTGCTGGAGATCTGCAGCAGGTGTGCTATCCTGGAGCTGTACCTATATGCAGCCTATGGAGCTTGGCTGCAATATCAAGTTGGTGTATCCTTTTCGTCTTGTTCCTCCAGTCTGTCAACCTTCCCTGTGTATTACATCAGAGTTGTCACCTAGTGAACGCACCAGCTTATGCATTAGCCAAGTATAGTTCAGGTGATGGCCAGGGACAAGGCATATGACAGGTAAGGACCCACTTAGGAATGATAGGGCAGCTCAGGGACAGACACAAGCTACTGTCAGGAGTTGTCCAATCCCCCTTTCCCTATTGCTATGGCTTTCCTTCCCTATACCTCCCATTGTACCCTTTGTGTTGCACCATATATCCTGGCGTGAAACTGCCGTTCATGCGATAGCTATGAATGGGGATAATACCCGCACCTCCTGCCTGGCATCTTCCCCACTTCATCCAACATCTATTGTATATATACAGTTATGGCCAAAAGTATTGACACCCCTGCAATTCTGACAGATAATACTCAGTTTCTTCCTGAAAATGATTGCAATCACAAATTCTTTGGTATTATTATTTTCATTTAATTTGTCTTCAATGAAAAAAACACAAAAAGAATTGTCCTAAAGCCAAATTGGATATAATTCCACACCAAACATAAAAAAGGAGGTGGACAAAAGTATTGGGACTGTTAGAAAAAATCATGTGATGCTTCTCTAATTTGTGTAAATAACAGCACCTGTAACTTACCTGTGGCACCTAACAGGTGTTGGCAATAACTAAATCACATTTGCAGACAGTTGACATGGATTAAAGTTGACTCAACCTCTGTCCTGGGTCCTTGTGTGTACCACATTGAGCATGGAGAAAAGAAAGAAGACCAAAGAACTGTCTGAGGACTTGAGAAACCAAATTGTGAGGAAGCATGAGCAAACTCAAGGCTACAAGTCCATCTCCAAAGACCTGAATGTTCCTGTGTCTCCCGTGCGCAGTGTCATCAAGACGTTTAAAGCCCATGGCACTGTGGCTAACCTCCCTAGATGTGGACGGAAAAGAAAAATTGACAAGAGATTTCAACGCAAGATTGTGTGGATGGTGGATGAAGAACCTTGACTAACATCCAAACTATTTCAAGCTGCTCTGCAGTCCGAGGGTACAACTATGTCAACCCGTACTATCTGTCGGCGTCTGAATGAAAAGGGACTGTATGGTAGGAGACCCACTTCTTACCCCGAGACATAAAAAAGCCAGGCTTAAGTTTGCCAAAACTTACCTGAGAAAGCCTAAAACGTTTTGGAAAAATGTTCTCTGGTCAGATGAGACAAAAGTAGAGGTTTTTGGGCAAAGACATCAACATAGAGTTTACAGGAGAAAAAAAGAGTAATTCAAAGAAAAGAATATGGTCCCTACAGTCAAACATGGCGGAGGTTCCCTGATGTTTTGGGGTTGCTTTGCTGCCTCTGGCACTGGACTGCTTGACCGTGTGCATGGCATTATGAAGTCTGAAGACTACCAACAAATTTTGCAGCATAATGTAGGGCCCAGTGTGAGAAAGCTGGGTCTCCCTCAGAGGTCATGGGTCTTCCAGCAGGACAATGACCCAAAAAACACTTTAAAAAGCACTAGAAAATGGTTTGAAAGAAAGCACTGGAGACTTCTAAGGTGGCCAGCAATGAGTCCAGACCTGAATCCCATAGAACAGAGGTCCGCAACTCCAGTCCTCAAGGCCCACCAACAGTGCATGTTTTCAGGATTTCCTTTGCATTTGACAATTGGAATCACCACCTGTGCATGAGATTGAATTACCAACTGTCAAATTTCTAAGGAAATAATGAAAACCTGGACCGTTGGTGGGCCTTGAGGACTGGAGTTGGGGACCTCTGCCATAGAACACCTGTGGAGAGATCTAAAAATGGCAGTTTGGAGAAGGCACCCTTCAAATATCAGGGACCTGGAGCAGTTTGCCAAAGAAGAATGGTCTAAAATTCCAGCAGAGCATTGTAAGAAACTCATTGATGGTTACCGGAAGCGGTTGATCGCAGTTATTTTGGCTAAAGGTTGTGCAACCAAGTATTAGGCTGAGGGTACCAATACTTTTATCTGGCCCATTTTTGGAGTTTTGTGTGAAATGATCAATGTTTTGCTTTTTGCTTCATTCTCTTTTGCGTTTTTTCATTTAAGACAAATTAAATGAAGATAATAATACCAAAGAATTTGTGATTGCAATTATTTTCAGGAAGAAACTGAGTATTATCTGACGGAATTGCAGGGGTGTCAATACTTTTGGCCAACACTGTATATTACCGAAGTGTGGAGGATTTGTATTTCAGGCTCAGATGCTAATCCCACTCCATACCCAGTAGGTGCCAGCTGGTTTGCACAGTAGATGCCAGACGATAACTGCTGCAATTGAAACAGTTTTGATGAGAGCCTCCTTTACTCTGGATTGTCTAAAGGCAAATTGAGGCCCCAATTCAGACCCAATGGGTCCCCCAAATTTTTGTGTATGCCCATGACACTGTCTCTACGCCTGTGTAAATGGTAGGTTTTATTTATTGGTTTTGGTAATGACTTACTGTTGTTTAATTTTGATATGCACTGACGAGAGGAGCGATCCTAAACCAAGAAAAATATATCCAGACTCAAATTTTTGAGCATTTTAATGTGTTTCTAGTTAAAATTGTTAATTAAAATAAATAAAAAAGATGACTTTGGTGATTCTTTACATCCAGTCTTCACATATGTAAAGTGTTCACTTATTTGGTCGACTATTTGGAGACATACCTTGTTACCCCCGAATGTGCATAATCAAAGCCTGGGCTTGGGGTGAAGCACACCAAGAAAAAAAATGTCTCAATCTATGGCCACATGGACATGACCATTTAACAGGTCTTTGTAGTTTTATGAAGTTGTAAGGCTAAGTGTCCACAATCAGGTTCTGACACCACGTATTTAGACAGGTGTGTTCTCTGCGAGAGAACACATCATCCATACCTACAATCAGATATGTGGGTGCAGATATGTGGGCGCCAAGAACACTCGATTCTCCGCTGCAAGCATAAACTGATATGCTACAGCTCAGGAAGCTGCACTGCATGTCAGTTTATGCTGCAGAAAAAATAAGCACAGTAAGTATAGGATTACTGTAAATCCATCCACTGTGCTTGTACTGTACAATGGAGCATTTTGGATACAGCAAAAACATACTACATCCAAAACACTACTAATCCTGATCGTGGGCACTTACCCTAAGGCTAGGGTCACACTTGCGTCATGCATCCACTAAACGGATGCGTTTTTTACATGTGCAAATGTGTAAGAATGCATGCATTAACGCACCTATAGACTCCAATGCAAAAAACGCATTGCAAACGTGCAATGCGTTTGTCGCAATGCATTTTTGCTAGTTTACGCTAAAAACATGGTCTGCAACTTTTTTGCATGCTTTTTTTTTAACATGGGAATCTATGGGAAACGCATGCGTTAACGCATGGTACATACAGTATATGTATCATGCGTTAATGCTTGCACTAAAGATGAAAAACATGCCATAAAAATGGCAAGAGGAAAAACTGTATCCATTAATGCAGCCTGTAAACGCATTCAAGGTCTCAAGTGTGACCCTAGCCTTAGGGTATGTTTACACAAGCCGGAGACACTGCGTTCTGGACTCAGCGTCTCCAGACCTGAGGGAAGCCATGGGTGAACACACGGTGAGCATAGCTGCCCTGTGTCCACTATCTGCGTTGGATGCGGGACGGCTGATCCCTGCATTCACCCGCTGGATTTCTCTTCCGACTCTGCAGCACTAAGTCAACATGCTGCTGAGATGCAAAAGCGCGGCAGCCCTCACCGCAACTGAAATAATGCTGTGGAGCTGAGAAACACAGTGGGCATGGGATTTCTCGAAATCCCATCCACTGTGCTTTGTACTGTACAACACAGTATTTTGGACTTAGCAATAATATGCTGCGTCTAAAATGTTGCTATTCCTGATCAATTGCATTCCAAGAGGACACCCACAGAAGTGTATGACACCTTACGGTGGCTTCACTCCACGGCAGAGTCCGGTTCGGTGCTGTTTGGTGTAAACCAGACAGCCCAGACCAGATTTTGGCCCCATAGTATCCTATGGGGCCGGATAGAGCCGGATGGCAGGTATCTGCCATCCAGTTTCCATCACTCCAGAAGAATCCGGGAGAAATCGGATTATTCTTACCGTACACAAAAGCGTTGCTTGCAACATTTTTGTGTCCGGGGAGAAAAATCTCCCCAAATTGCCATATCCCAGATTCTCCCAGATTCCCTCACATGGGGGAGCCTATGGGTCCGGATTTCCCCGGTTCGGGAGGATCCGGAAACCGGACACCGGAGGCTGCACGCTGCTGTTGTTTCAGGATCGCGGCTAGCTCCCCGCTCCCCGCAGTCCTGATTCATCAGCAGCTGCAGCTGCGTCCGGCGGCACACCGGACCGGAGGGCACATTTGGCCTTCTGGTTCTGTGTGCTGATACGGTCCGGGACATTCTGGTTTACACTGGACAGCCCCGGATCGGATCTTGCCGCGGTGTGAAGCCAGCCTTACTTCTACTACTTGTGTCTCTGTTATCCTACATAGTTTTTTTCTGCCAGTTGCTGCTTAAATCTGATAGAACAGAATTCCAGCATTCTCTGTCAGATTGCCATGTTATGTAGGTATAGCTATTCTTCCCTTGAAGCATTGCCCTGTAATACAAAGCCGCATGGATCACCTTAGGGCACCAAATTGTCTACAGCTTTGTAGTCCGCAGCACCAGAGTCTCAGGATAGATCTGTGCACAGTGTATAATTTACACATAGTCAGATTAGAAGAATTTGCAGACAATTGGACTTTTAAGGGGATGTCACACGCGTCGATATCGCTGTCAATGTCGCTCATAACGTCACGGATTTTCAGTCGCTCAAGCGACGTAGGAGTGACGCAGGAGCGACATTGAAGCGTGTGACCAAGCGATGCAACCAGCGATATGTCGCTGATCGCCGATCGCAGGTTTCACTGCCAGATGTAAAACCTGTCTCTCATCGCTCAGTAGATCTTGTGCATCGCTGCGTGTGACACTAAACTCAGCGACGTATTTTCTATTTTGACACCGTACAAGCGACTAAATAAAATCGCTCGCTGGATCGTCCGCAAGATGGCGACATCACCGCATCGCTGGGTCATATTTACGCGTGTGACATCTTACCTGCAATAATTCCACATTGCTCAGGCGACGAATAATATGTGACGCATGAGCGATATCGCGGGCGACATTGACACATGTGACAGGCCCTTTAGAGAGTACAAATAAATGATGGGTATATACGAATACAGGATGTGAGACTGTATGTACACTATTGGTGTGTTTCCTACTATTACTACCACATCGCAACATCCTTTCTTGTGATCTGCAGATGGAAGTGTGGATACCAACTCCATCTAAAGAGTAATTGTCAATTAATTTTTATTTCATAATTTAGTAGTACACATGAAAATAGGAAACATTGTAATAGTTTATCAGAGAAATCTTCCTCTTTCTCCTCCTGGACTGATCTTTCTCATTATCAGTAATGGGAAAATCTGTGTTCACTGAATACACATTTTACCCATGACTGCAGATAGGAAATGACAGTTGGTGCTTCAAAAATTCTACGGATGAAGAGGGAGGAGGGAATGATAAAATTCTCCATAGAACATTATGAGCACAAACTGTCATTTCCTACCTCTGTAATAAGAAAGTCTGCAGTCACTGAATACAGATTTTATTCATTAGTTGGAAAATTTGAGTGTGTGTGATTAGTCCAGGAGGAAAAATAAGCACATTTCTCTGATGTTGCAGTTTCTAATTTTCACGTGTACTATTGATTCATATGCAAAAAAATAAAACAACGGCTACTCTTCAAAACATAGATGTTAGGATATGTGCTCATGGTACGAAGGCACTGCATCTTGGACGAATTTCCTCTGGACCTGAGGGAACCAGCGGGTGCCCGCAGGGAGATCGCAGCCGCCTTGTATTCATGATCTGTGTTGGGTGCAGGACGGCTTCTCCCTGCGTGCATCCGATGGCAGCCATGTCTGACTCCGTAGCATGAAATGAACATGCTGTAGAGATGCGGAAGTTCAGCAGCTGAAAGAACTGTGTTTGGGAGCTTTATTGTGAGAATGGGATTTCAACAAATCCCATCCACTATGGTCAAAAGGACCAAGTGATTGAATTCCAACTTCTTGATCCTTATGTCCTGTTTGGGAGCACATACACTTTAAATTGCTGGCCGATCCCGCTAAATTTTATTTCTTGTGTATGGAGTAGTGATGAGCGAGCACTAAAATGGGAACTTGCCATGTGTTGGTGCTATGGGGAACAGTTGGCCCCCTTCTTCCTCTAGCCATCCCACTGCCTCTGCCTGCCTGTTGTGGTGCCATGGATCTCTCATCTTCTACACTTCAGTCCTCACTTTGCATGCCACCTTCCAGGTAGAGACAGTGATTTCATTGTCCACCACCTCCTCTTCCACTTCTGCACACTAGTCCTCCTGACTTGTTTACCTAACAACATCCCTTGTTGGCAACTGTATCTTATCATCATCTACCTCTTGAGACACTATTTGCAATTCCCCACAATTCATCTTCTTCTAGTCATGGCTGCTTAAATATTTGAGCATCACAACATGATCTCCTTGTGTCCCTCTTGAAAGGTGCAGTCTGACAGGCCTGAATCAGTAAATAGACATGTAAAGAGCTTCTTAGAGTATCCAAGTGTGGGATCACTTGTCTCTTTGGATTTACCATGGTGGAAGGAATGAGGATCAGGGTGAGGATTATGTTGTCCGGACTATTGGCTAGTGAGACTGGACCGTGTTGAAGACAGGGTGGTGCTTGGAAACATACTAGAATCATTATCTACCAGCCAACCAACCACCTGTTTACACTGTTTTGGTTTCAAAAGTGGTGTCCGTGTTCCCCTGTAAAGTGGGACAGGAATATAGGTTCCATGGATGATTGTGTATGGCTTCACCTGGACCTTGACCTTGGCCTCTGCATGCACCACCAGCAGCAGGTCCACTTCCCTGTCCCTTACCGCACACCTTGCAAATTTTAAGTTAGGTATATAATATATGCCTGCAAACTTTATTTTATTAATAGGGAGAAGAAAATATGTAACTCTGAAATAGACTTTTGTTTTTAGGTCGCAGCAGCAGTATTCCTTACCCACCCCAGGGCCATGGGGTACCCGGTTTCGGGCGACAATTCCCGTGGCCCTGGTGGTCGATTAAAAGAGTCAATGGAAAAATAATAATAAAAATAAAAGTGATTTGTGACACCACATACGGTTCTGGTGGTCAGACCTCCGGGGAATCACGGCTGGTCGGTTCCCGGTTCCGTGCCCTGGACCCTCAGTGGCAGGGATGGGTGTGATGATGATGGGGAATGGGGAAACGGTAACGTGACGCCACCTGTGGTACCTGGTAACGCGGATACTAGCGCTGCGGCCGGCCGCTGAGGTGATGGAGGTGCAGCTCAGAGTAGTACAGCTCCCCACAGGTGGAGCTTTACCTCAGGGCAGCGGGGGTTGATGGGAGGAGTAGCAGTCCTCACCTTTTTGATGCTGTAGGAGCCCTCTGGGCAGCAGAGCACATGAGGACAGACACCAGATCAGCTCAAGAATTTATTTGCTGTTACCAGATGAAAACAGGTACACGGTGCAGTCCGGTTTTACGGGGACGTAGCCACAGATTTGAGGTAACTTAGCAGAATCTATCGGTGGTGCCCTCTCACAACTTTGGGGGTCTGTGTTCCTCTTTACTCTCATTCACCACTCTGAAGAGCTCCTTCGCCAGTCCCCTGGTCTGTTACTATTAGGTACGGTTGGTTCCTTACCAGTACGGACGGGAACGACAATGAGCAAATCCTCCTGCCACCGGACTTCGGTCTTTTCCCTAATGTGTCCTGGAGCTTTTTGGAACTGAGGAAGAGGTACAGTGTGTGGCGCTATGGCTCCCTTCTGTCGGTCCCACAGCTTGTCGGTTCACAGTCAGGGATGGACCTCTGACTGCCTCGGCTCCGGTATGCCGGTGTTGACCCCGGAATCCCCAGTCGACTCCAACCGGTCCTGGTTTGTCCCCTCCATTTCTGGGTCACCCCTCTCCAAGGAGGTGCCATCCTGTCAAAAGGTATAATTATGTGCTTAATTGTAAAACACTGGGCAAAATTGTCACTGAAAAAGACCTGAGTGTATGGGTAGATGACAAACTCACATTTAGTGGCCAGTGTCAGGCAGCTGCTGCAAAGGCAAATAAAATAATGGGATGCATTAAAAGAGGCATAGATGCTCATGAGGAGAACATAATTTTACCTCTATACAAGTCACTAGTGCGACCACACTTAGAATAATGTGTACAATTCTGGTCTCCGGTGTATAAGAAAGACATAGCTGAACTAGAGCGGGTCCAGAGAAGAGCGACAAAAGTCATTAGAGGACTAAGGGGTCTGCAATACCAAGACAGGTTATTAAACTTGGGGTTATTTAGCTTGGAAAAACGAAGGCTTAGGGGTGATCTTATAATAATGTATAAATATATGAGGGGACAGTACAGAGACCTTTCTAATGATCGCTTTACTCTTAGGCCTGAGACTGGGACAAGGGGGCATCCTCTACGTCTGGAGGAAAGAAGGTTTAATCATAATCACAGACGCGGATTTTTTACTGCAAGAGCAGTGAGACTATGGAACTCTCTGCCACATGCTGTTGTAATGAGTGAGTCACTACTAACATTTAAGAAGGGCCTGGATGCCTTTCTTGAAAACTATAATATTACCAGTTATACATACTAGATTCTTTGATAGGGCGTTGATCCAGGGAATTAGTCTGATTGCCATATCTGGAGTCAGGAAGGAATTTTTTTCCCCCAATATGGAGCTTAGTGTTGCCACATGGGTTTTTTTTTGCCTTCCTCTGGATCAACATGTTAGGCTATGGGTTGAACTAGATGGACTTAAAGTCTTCCTTCAACCTTAAAAATAAAAACTATGTTACTATGAGCTCTGTCAGGCACGTCCTCTCTAGCTGCCTTCCCAGCGCTGTCTGACTAGAACTAACTCAACTGTCACTCAAGTCTCCCAATCTACTCTAAGCTCCACCCCCTAGACCTCCTGAATATAAGGTCCCTATGCTAAGGTGGGCTAGTGTATGGCTGCATAGGACCGACTCTGCATGAAACCCCATATCCTTGGATACGGAGGCACTTCACCTTCTGTTTGGGGTGCAGTACCTCCCTGTGGCGCCTTCCCATAGGGCCGCCACACTAGCGCTCTCTTTTCTCCCTCTATCGTAAGCGCCTCCGCACACAGAGCCTCAAGCCGGCTCCCATAGATCTTCAGTGGAGGACTCCCCATTAGGTCCCCCTGACCTTAATTTGGTATGCCTTTTCAAGATTGCGCCGGGTATTTGGCTGCGGCTTCATACAGCAGCTCGAGGTTTCTGGTTTGACGGCTCGGGAATAGACTCCTGTGCCATGCTCAGAGCCGGTCCTCTATCCCGGGACCAAACCCCTCCGGTCTGTAGTCGTACCGGGTCCGGATTTGGGCGCACCGCAATGCCTGGTGCCCCTAGGGTCTCCCTCCTGCCACAGTCTCTAGCCGACTGTCTCACTCACACTGCCTAACCCCTCTCCCACCTACACACTTTTCTACCCTGTCACTCCTCCCACGTGATTGGGTCCTCCATACAGCGGGTCCACCCACAGTCCCCTAGTCTAGGGTGTATGTGAATGAGTGTTGTGATGGTCCTTTATTCACTATTCCAGTTCCCTAGTCACAGGAATATCACACACTCTTATCTGGGTGTAGTACCCCTACGTGGCGTCCCGACCAGTGGGGCGCCACATTCCCCCTTGGTTAAACTCGCTCGTCCTCGAGCGACCCGACCTGTGACGAGTTATATTTGCATTTTTATTATAACATCAACATTAACAATAATATTACTTTTTTTCCCTTGCGAGAGGCACTTTAGTTGATTGTTACCAGGTCGACGGGACCAACAAAAATAGAGAAATCGAAAACAGCACACAGTATACTGGCCAAAACTGGGCTGGGTTCAGATACAGTTCCGGTGGTCATTGTCTCTCACTTTCAACAGTGTCCCTCGCACCACCGATCTGTTTGGATAACACAAGTTCATGGCTTAACAATATAAAAGTCCAGGCTCAACAACACACAAGTCCTCAGATCAGCCTGGAAGTGGGAAATGCAGTGCCACAAAATTTTTTTTTTTTAAAGCGTTAAAAGTTAATTCAGAGGGTCATTTATTATTCAACCCCTCAAACCACCAGAATTCTGTTTGGACCCCCTAAAGTATTAAGAAGTAGTTTAGGCACAAAGAACAATGAGCTTCACATATATAGATTAATTATCTCTTTTGCCAGCCTTTTCTGATTATTTAAGACCCTCCCCAAACTTGTGAACAGCACTCATACATGGTCAACATGGGAAAGACAAAGGAGCATTCCAAGGCCATCAGAAACAAGATCGTGGAGGGTCACAAGGCTGGCAAGGGGTACAAAACCCTTTCCAAGGAGTTGGGCCTACCTGTCTCCACTGTTGGGAGCATCATCCAGAAGTGGAAGGCTTATGGAACTACTGTTAGCCTTCAACGGCCTGGACAGCCTTTGAAAGTTTCCTCCCGTGCCGAGGCCAGGCTTGTCCGAAGAGTCAAGGATAACCCAAGGACAACAAGGAAGGAGCTCCGGGAAGATCTCATGGCAGTGGGGACATTGGTTTCAATCAATACCATAAGTAACGTACTCCACCGCAATGGTCTCCGTTCCAGACGAGCCCGTAAGGTTCCTTTACTTTCAAAGCGTCATGTCAAGGCTCGTCTACAGTTTGCTCATGATCACTTGGAGGACTCTGAGACAGACTGGTTCAAGGTTCTATGGTCTGATGAGACCAAGATCGAGATCTTTGGTGCCAACCACACACGTGACGTTTGGAGACTGGATGGCACTGCATACGACCCCAAGAATACCATCCCTACAGTCAAGCATAGTGGTGGCAGCATCATGCTGTGGGGATGTTTCTCAGCCAAGGGGCCTGGCCATCTGGTCCGCATCCATGGGAAGATGGATAGCACGGCCTCCCTGGAGATTTTAGCCAAGAACCTCCGCTCCTCCATCAAGGATCTTAAGATGGGTCGTAATTTCATCTTCCAACAAGACAACGACCCAAAGCACACAGCCAAGAAAACCAAGGCCTGGTTCAAGAGGGAAAAAATCAAGGTGTTGGAGTGGCCTAGTCAGTCTCCTGCCCTTAACCCAATTGAAAACTTGTGGAAGGAGCTCAAGATTAAAGTCCACATGAGACACCCAAAGAACCTAGATAACTTGGAGAAGATCTGCATGGAGGAGTGGGCCAAGATAACTCCAGAGACATGTGCCGGCCTGATCAGGTCTTATAAAAGACGATTATTAGCTGTAATTGCAAACAAGGGTTATTCCACAAAATATTAAACATAGGGGTTGAATAATAATTGACCCACACTTTTATGTTTAAAATTTATTAAAATTCAACTGAGCAACATAACTTTTTGGTTTGTAAGATTTATGCTTCTGTTAATAAATCCTACTCTCGTTTGCAGTTTGAAGGCTCTAACTTATTGGCATCTTATCAAACCAGCTAAATCTGCAGGGGGTTGAATACTACTTGTAGGCACTGTATAAACAAGATAACTATTTACATGGGCTATGAATATTCTAGTCCACCCATATTAAACTCTGAGTGCATACCACTTTCTCGGCCCCAAATGCCTCTCATAGGTCACCCGATCCGTACGGTACAGATCTCTGTCCGGGTGCCCCTTGGGGAGGTATGCCTCCACATCCTGACGGCTCATGAAAACATCCTCCTCGAGCCCAGGCTCACGGATAAAACCCCACCCGTTGTCCAGGTTAAAGGCCACCACAGTATCTGATTGCCGTTCTTCCGGGACTCTTTCGCAAGCTGCTCCCGGGCTCTCGCTTTGGCCAGGAGGATTTCCTGCTTCTTGGTCCACCAGTGCTCCCGGTGGCGTTGTTTCTCCGCCTGGTCTGCCTGGAATCATTGGTGTACGTAGTCTTGCGTTTTCTGAGCTGGAACCGGAGCACGGTCCCGCGCTCCTATCATGGTGGCTGCACCGACCCATCCAACCGGTCGATGTTAATGACGATCCTACCACAGAGCATGGGGCCCGGATGTCCCGACTTTCTCCGAGCTGTCGACCTCATCCTCCTTGGCTTTCTCCTCTTCCACGGAATCCGGCTGACTGGTTGGCTCCTCTATCTCAGCCTCCACCACCATGTTAAGGTTTTCCGCAGGAACCTCAAGACTCCTCCCTCGGGCTCATCAGGCTCATCAGGGTCCTCTGTCTCAGCTCCGGTCGCCTCCTGGTCATCGGGATTTGGCTGGTCGGTTTGCTGGTCACCTCCCGGAACCTCGGGCTCACCCTGGGACTGGTCTCTTGCCCTCAGCTCCTCGATGGAGGCTTCTGGCTCCACCCGTGCAGCACGCAAGGTCAATGCAAAATAGGTGTCTGCACTCCAGCACCGAAAGACCCAGTTCAGTGTCTCATTCTACTGGATTTGCAGGTCCTTTAAGGCTGCCTCCCAAAATTCGGCATCACTGCCTCGGTTCAGGAGTGAAGCTGCAACCTCCTTCGCTGCCTTGGGGCTGCCTGCTTTCCCCATCTCACTGACCAGGTACAATGGATCTTTGCTGAACCGCTGACCGCAGCCATGTGTCGTCTGCAGCTCTCGCCTCGCCTTCTTTTGGCCTCGCCCTTCCTGCCGCCATTTATAGCTTCTGGCAGTGGCAGTTCAGTCTTAGGCCCGCCCCCTTGGTTTCCCCTTGATAACTGGGGTGGGTCTGGGGTTGCGCGCCTCTTGCAGGGCCCTTCCATGACAGGGGGGCCAAGGCACATGGTGTTAAGTCTCTGACCCCACCATCTTGGAGTCCATCAATAAAGTTCTAGGTTAAACACATTTCAAGGTGCACAGTACCCGTCAGTATCGGGCATGGAATCCTGTTCGTGACCCCAGAAAGCTGACCCGTGCTTCATACAGAAGCTCGTGGCCTCTGGTTTGATGGCTCAGGGTTAGACTCCCACACCGTGCTCAGAGCCGATCCTCTGTCCCGAGACCAAATCCCTCCTGGTGCCCCTAGGTTCTCCCTCCTGCCACAGTCTCTAGCCACTTGTCTCACTCACTGCCTAACTCCTCTCCCACCCACACACTTTTCTACCCTGCCACTTCTCCCATGGGACTGGGTCCTCCCTACAGTGGGTCCACCCAGAGTCCCCTTGTCTAAGATGTATATGAATGGGTGTTGTGAGGGTCCTTTATGCACCATCCCAGTTCCCTAGTTACAGGAATACCAAGGAATACCACACACTCTTATCTGGGTGCAGTACCCCTATGTGGCATCCCGACCAGTGGGGCGCCACATTCCCATAGAAAGACTGAAAGACAATAAACCTAGTTTATATGCCTCTAATCCCAAACTATCCCTCCTCCTCCAGCTGTCCGTACACTGATTGCAGGTAGCAGTGGTTTTACTAGAATTAAGGACAGTATGTAGCCCTTAAAACAACTTTTGTTTTTAGTATGCAGCAACAGTATACTTATAAAAGAACTGTAAGGCAATAAACACTACCTACATGCCTGCTTTAATCTAAGCACTCCTTCGTAGATTAAGTCTCCCTGAACTGCTTTCAGAGGCAAACATCATGTCACCGGTCTTATATAAACGAAGCGACTGGCCAATCACCGTAATGCCAGTAGCCAACATGGTTACGACATTATCGTGTATGCCAGGCAATCCCCGCAGATGATTGGTTGTTAACACCCTGCAAAACATGGGGCAGCGACTTGATCACCCACGATCTTGATTGATTACCGAGTGTACCTGAGCACCATGATGCACAATCGAGTGTCGAACAGTGGAGAACACACTTGCTTTTCACTGGTATGGATACTTGTAGGACTTTAAATTTTAAAGCAAAGAAGATGACTTCCATGACTTCTTGAGAAACATAATATGGAAAAAACAAAAAAAAAAAAATACCCTCAACTTAATTGAATCATTCAGCTGTAATATAATTACGTACTGTTACAAAAATGCTATAAAAAATAGGTCTGCAAATGTAGCCCAGGGTGGGGAGCTGCAAGCCTCGAAAGCCACCAATGGTGTAGGTTTTCAGGATTTCCTTAGCATTGCACAGGGGTTGGAATCCTCACCAGTTCAGGTGAATTATCACCTGAGCAATACTGAGGAAATCCTGAAAACCTGCACCGTTGGTGGCCCCTGAGGCCTGAAGTTCCCCAACCCTACTGTAGCCGAACGCTTAAAAAGGCAAAGACCATTAAAATGCCAAATTCTCTAAAAATCCGACATGAGGGGTTAAAGCAAGAGCCTAAAGTGGTACTTTCCATCCATCACTTTCTAAATAAAATGAGTGTGAAGTGTGAACATAAAGCTCAGTATAAAAGCTTCTTCCGCTACGGCTCTGTCAATATATTAGTAGACGTCTCAGTGCAGATGAGTTCTGCTCAGTGTTCTCATTTATCCCTGAAGACTTCATTATAGCGGCCAGAATGGATGTCATGTTTTGCCGCATATTTATAGTGGCCGCTTTACATTATTTTTCTTTACTAGCCAATTATACATCCAGCTGATTAGTGAGATGTTCACCAAATTGACAATGAATGTAATAACATGCGCCAGTCCTTAATAGCCCTCTTTCTTTTCCTTTGTATTTTATTAGTTCTTAATCTCATATTTAACTTTTAAGGATTTCTAATGAGGCTCTACCCCCAGATTCATGGAGAGGAGCAGTGGGGGATTATAATTACGAAATTTAAATTTACTGAATACAATATGAAGTTGCAGCCATATATTTCCTCTGTGGCAGATGCACCCAGAAAGCAGCAATGTTATTCTAATCCTGTACAACGGCTTTAGTAATATATTTTTATGTTATATGTTCTTTTTAGCAAATTATTACAATATTTTCCAGCTAATTTTTCTTACTTTGTTTCAGTTGTCTGTTAATATCTCATAACGAGCCTCAAGACATTCAGGTGACTGAAGAGGACGAGCCTCCAACGGAGCAGATAAGAGGAAAAGAATGGTATGTAATCTATACATATAATTAACTAATCCTGTGTGTCATCCATTTCCGGCCCGATGTCCACGAATCCCACAATGCACTGCGCCTACCGGAAGCCACGCCATATTACCATACCCAAGTGATGGGCATGGTAATAAGGTTCCGGTTGGCGGCAGTACCAGACATCCGATGGCGAACTCCACACGCCGCTCACCTCCTTCAGCCCACTTTCCGCATGCCCCACCCCCGCTGCCGACGCCCAGGGCCCCTGCTCTACTGATAACATATCACTTACCCCAGGCTACAGGACAGTCATGTGAACAGTCACATGACCAAACATCACAGCTCCAATACTACAGTACTAAGGTGATCCACTCACTGCAGTGACACAGACTGCAGTCAAGCAGAGTGCAGGGGTGGAGCAGAAAGAGAGCAAAAGAGAGGGAGGGCAGAGAGGGCGCAGGAAGGCAGAGGGAGGCGGGTCACACAGTTCACAGGAGGGCAGAGATAGCACAGGGGACAGAGAGCACGGGGGGAAAAGAGAGCACAGGAAGCAGAAAAAAGCATGGGGCAGAAACCACAGGGGGAGCAGGGAGAGAGAGAGCACAGGGGGCAGACAGTACAGGGGAAGAGAGCACGGGGGAAGAGAACACACGGGGGCAGAAAGAAAGCATGGTAAGCAGAAAGAGCACAGGGGGACAGAGAGCGCACAGTGGGGTTACAAAGAGAGGTGGCAACAGAGCGTGCACGGCAGAGGGGTACAAGAAGGAAGAGGTGCAGCAGAGAGTGCATAGTGGGGCAGAAAGAGAGCACGGGGCAGAGAGCGCACAGATAAGAGAGGTCACAGGTGGCATGAGAACTCACAAATGAGAGACAGCATGAAGGAGAGAGCTGAAGAGGGGAGAAAACAGCACACAGGTGGAGAGCGCACATGAGGAAGGACCGCTCAAAGGAGAGCGCACATGATAAAAGAAGAAACCACAGAGGAGGAAGAGAAGATGGGGGGAGAGACAGCCACTTTTCCAGCACCACAGACCCCACCCTAATCTTAACATCACTGTCCTCTGATGCAATAGCATCAGGCCTCCATCTAGTGTGATAATAAAAAAACAAACTAAAAGTGGAAAGATCATATGGACTCCCAAAAGTAAGGTTGCCTTGTTTAGGCTAGGTTCATACTCATATGGTGCTCTCCACTGAGACTACATTGGAGATTCTGTCGAAATCCCTTAAAAATAGGATTCTGTACATTTTTTGCATGGTAAAAAAGTTGAATCCTGCTGGGACAGAGGTCAGACAGTGTCCACAGTAACTCTGCCAGATTTATTGAAGTAAATGGCTTCATTAGAGTTCCTGTCGAAATCTTCTTTTTTTTTCTTCACAAAAACACACAGATGTTGTGGTCTCAGAGAGCAATGTCTGAGTGTGAACATCAGCCTTCATTGTGCTGTTGGCCTTTACATGTTCGGTACAGATGGATGTTGGACTTTCAGTATCATCTTCTGTGGCGGGCATTTGGAAGCCCCTGTATGACACTGGCCGTCACTGCCTAAGGACAGATTGGATGTTAATAGACCTTTTATTCTTGTCACTATTCAATAGATCCCACTTATGTAACGTTCTGTTTGCAATCCTTCTCTTTAATCGCTCACCACCATTTGTCATATATGTATGGCATTTTCAGCAGGTACTTCCAGCAAGCTGTCATATATCTATGTGATAATTGCATGGGTTCTAACCTCTGCACCATCATCAGGCGTGTCATGTCACCTGATACCCTACTCTAATGGCTGGGATCAGAGCTAGCTGTGAACGTAACCAGCCAACCCATTAGATGCTTGTGGTCAGTAACCGTATCTAAATGATTCGACATAGGGAGAGGGTGTCTTCTGCCAACCTACCATGCCCCTCTGCAATGTGACCTCATGGTGCTGATGAATTACAATATCAACACCTGACCTAATAAAGGCCGCTTCCCTCAGGTTTATCCTATTTGATACCCAGCTTTTTTTTTTTTGTAAACAATTTTCAGTAGAAATATTAATCTAGTCTTTGCATTATTTTCATGCCATGAAAAGCAAATTGACAATAGTAGCCAGAGGCATACTATACTGGGTGGAAATGTAGCAGTCAAACTGGGGACCCTTAATCCTTGGAGGAACACAAGGTCCCTATAACCCCTTTGAAAAGATCAATTCAATTAAAGCTCCATAATAGTTTGGCATCTTGTTGGAGATTTTCTTTTTGGGCCATCATGCTTCAACTTACTTTACTGATGTAGCACTTTAAATGGGTCGTAAACATTGCTCTACATATATGTTTAAAAAGCACGCCCCCTTAGCAATATAAGAAGCATGGGTTCTTGGTTTCTGTACACCATGGGTTAACTTTGCTATGTTTTTAATGAGCATCACAGTAGAGGGTCAAAAGTGGGTTTCCATTAACAGATTTTTAACATTAACCGAACACCGATTAGAACATGTTTACTGACTAGCAGTCATTTAATAGCCTGTTTACACATTCAGGCACTCAAGGATGTGGACTGTGTAATCAGTCATAGATCGCTCCGTGTGCATAGGCTGTGTCATGCCTAACGAGGCAAGCCCGAGAGATAGTGGATTTACTGGACCAAAGATACCAAGCTCTGACATGAAGGAGCATTCCTGAATAGCCGGCGAGTCTTCCATTTAGCCACAGGTGTGGGAATAGGCTTGGTGGGTAGGCAGCCAACAGAGGGCAACGACAGAGAATCTCGGTACCTCAGAAGCTGTTGCTACAGAACAGAGTAGGGGAACTACCCCTATCGAATGGCAGGCAGACACAGATAGTCATTAGAGGGTTTAGACCAAGTTCCAGTAGACATGGCAGATGGCAGAAGCTGGCAGCAGCTGGCAGGCATGGAGAGGCACAACAGATGACAGCGTGAGGCTGGCAGGCACAGGGAGCACAAACAGATGACAGGACTGGTGGTGGCTGGCAGGCACAGAGAGGCACAGCAGGTTAAAGAGACTGGTGGCTGGGGACACAGGAAGGCACATCAGGTGAAAGAGATTGGTGGCTGGTGGTGGTTGGAAGGCACAGGGTGTCCAGTAGGCACTGGCGAGTACTGAAAGGCACGGAGAAGATATGAGCACAAGAACAGGTGAATGCACAGCACGCAGGAGCAAGATACAAGGGGATCTGACAACTAGCTATAGAAAGGAAGGACTGACTTAGATACATTGAACAGGCACCTCCCGATTGGGGAGGATGCCATAAATACATTATGCCCCCTCAGCCATATGCTGAAAGCCCTGGTGCGCATGCGTGGGCTTTGAGAGCTGGTTGAAAGGGAAGATGAAGCATGTGGTGAGTACGGTATGTGCCCCTGAGACATGGAGTGTAGGGGTGCTGATGGGGCAACAGGCTGCAATTGTTCTTGGCAGTGGAAATATTTTACACAGGATGATGTGCTGCCAAGAATAATGATCTTTCATGTAAAACAAGAGATCATTTCACCTGACATACAAAAATTTTGTTTGTTCATCAAGGGTCTGTCAGACTGGTAACACTGCAAAATTATTGTGAAACAAGCATTCCTATAAACACTTATTCCCGATAATCTTTCAATGTAAATTCACATTTACCCATGGGAATACTGTGATGTAATGAAATGTAACTCAAATGTGTAAATTACCGTAAGTTATCAGAAATACTGAATTACCAGTTTGTAGATCTGTGTTTGTATACTGGTATATATTCAATGATGACATCTGGAGGTAATCGGTGCCAGCCATGGTGGTGTCTTATCCATGGTCATACCGTGGCACACAGCCCTGACCATTAACGTTACATGATGACTTCAGCTTCAGAATTTTTAATCTCCAAGTTAAAAATGTATTATTTTTCTAAAGGGTGTACTAATTTATGGACGGTTTAGGATAAAAACCTGTTATTGCTAGCATCTACTGTTCACTTTATTGAATCAACCGTTTGCTGACTCTATTAAAGGCCATGCTGGCTCGGAGATATAGCTATAATGTAATCTACCTTCTAATGTCCTCTACCTCCTGCTTCCCCGCGGTCTGGTTCATCATCACAGACGCTCTAGCGGGCTGTCATAGGTTGCCATCATCAATCTGGAATTGATAAACCTCGTGGCCTCAGTGTTCAGATGGAGAACATGTAACCTACTAAACATTTCTTCACTCACCCGAAGGAGCTGCAAGAACCCCCCGGAGCAAGTAATTCTCCACTCACGTCTGTGTCTTAATGGCGTCCTTAACCTGCGCATAATTTTCTATCGTCAATCTTCATCTTCACTGAAATAACGCGGGCGGGTCTTACAATCCCCGCACTCGAGAATCCAGCTGTATATCGACCACAACTACAATTACACACAAGCTGAAGTTTACTAATCATTCCTTCCTGACTTTATCTTCTGTAAGGAAACCATTTGGGGGGCATTAAGTAGCGCACTGCTGAGAGGCTGGTACCGAGCGCAGCCGTCGCGCCATTCTTGTGCTCTGCTTGCAGGAGGCACTCGTCATTCTGTCGGGTGTTTGTGTAGGCAGACGTCAAGGCCGGTAACAAAGTGTTTAATTAGGGCAAATGTGAAAATGAATAGTTTTTAATGAGTTTACTATTGGAAAAGCAGTAATAGATAAGAACAGTGGAAGTTGCAGCTTTGAGCTGTTTTCCGAAGCGACTTAGGCTATAAATGTATCTGTAGCTCCAAACTGTGTATTGTTATTAATGCCAGCACTGCTAAATCAGATGTGACAATCAGCTGCTGCTGGGAAATCGCCATCCTATGGCTCCGCTCGCGAGGGGACCTGGGCCAGTGTAAATTAGATTGATTACTTGCGGGTTGTGGAAATTGTCAATCTACATTAGAAATGTCATGGAGTAATTAACTGCAGCAATGTGTTCATATTCTCCTATCGATTGCAGTTATTGCCTCCTGCACATTGGTCTGTAATGTAGATCTTATATGAGACTTATTGGATCGGATGTCACTGGGTGTTACTGTATATCCACCATGTCCCTCAGCAAAATACTGTACATTGTATGAAGAATATATATACAAAGAAAACATAAAGGGTGAGAATCAACTTAAAGAAGTTTCCAGATGTCAGAAAACCCCCGTTCCCCTTATGCAATTCAATTTTTTTAAAAAGCACCGATGTCACGCCTGCAACGCTGATTGATGTCGCATCTATAGCACTGATGTCACGTCTGCATTACCGATGTCATATCTGCAGCACTGATGTCACATCTGGCACACCAATGTCACGTATGTCGCACTGATGTCACATCTGCAGCAGTGATGTCATGTGTGTGCAGCTCTGATGTCACATCTGCCACACCAATGCCACGTCTGCAGCACTGATGTCACATCTGCCACACCAATGCCACGTCTGCAGCAGTGATGTCACATCTGCAGCTCTGATGTCAAGTCTGCAGGCTGATGTCACGCTAGCAGGACTGATGTGAAGTATGCAGCACTGATGTCATGTCTGCAGTTCTGATGTGATATCTGCAGCTCTGATGTCATATCTGCAGCTCTGATGTCACATCTGCAGCTCTGATGTCACATTGCCATCGATGTCACATCTGCTGCATCGATGTCACATGTGCATCACCGATGTCATGTCTGCAGCACTAATGTCATATTTTCTATACAACAGCCAATCGGTGAGCTCAGCCGCTCTGAGCACCTCTTGCCATCCACTTGGCCAGAGGTATGGAGCTCCTTTAAATGTCAGCAATGCTCTCAATATGACATCAATGCTGCAGACTATAACAGGCACCAGGAGCAGTGGTGGGGACTCGGGAGGGTGACACTACTTGTTTTGTTTTTTTGTTGTTTTTTTTTTAAATTGCATCTGGAGACTGGATTTTTCTGAAACCAGAAAACTCCTTTACAGCGGGGATAATGGAGTGCTAACAGATGACCCTACTGTAGCCCCAAGAAGAAGGGAACTAGAGGGCCCCTAGCGACCCAGAACAATCCTTTACTCGTTTTGCATGGCCCCTGATTTGACCATAATCAGTTGTCTATCCTGGAAATAATATTTGATTCCTTGCTTCATATTTGGCTGTTTTTTGGGACCAGTCCTTTTTAGGGGTTTGTTATTTGTGCCGACAGTGTAATCGACATTACTGATAAAAAATTATGTAATGCAAAATTCCTTCCTTTGCAAATATCTGATCACCTATCAGATCATATTAGTACTTGGGAGGAAAGTATGTGTACTATGCTGACTTCTTCCATAAAATACTGTGTCAATGAAGGAGTTCAGAAGAGTCAGTAAATCAATACAGTCATGCAGAGGTATGCATCAGTGTTACCAGGGAATCGATAGTCACATAAGTTATTATCAGGACGCTTCCTCCAGTAATGACGGTATTATTTGTATGCATACTGCCATATGTCTTGAATGGTGCTATGATATGTAGAGCAAGTCTGTAAACCATACAAAATACACTGATGATGTGTGGACCCATTTTTATGTATGAGAAGATCAAACGTATGAATGAGGCTTTTTTTTTCTTTTTTACACATTTTTCAGGTAATCAAGCGATACTCTTAACACAGTCTAGATGCAGAGCTGCCATTGTGGCGTAAGACTCTACTTCTTGCCTTTTCTACCCTGTAAAAATGGATGCGCCTTTGCTCAGAGGAAACTTGCACAAGAAGTAGGCATATTAATTTTATTTTGTTTATCAGGAGCCCAAAATTGCCAAAATACCCCACTTACGTTGGTCCCCATTACCATTGGGGCTACTAATTTCAATTCCAAATGACCTTAACTCATAATGTGATCCTGTGTCTTTTCAGAAAGTAGGAAGGCACCAGAGTATTTGTAAAAACCCATTAAAAAAATAGGGAGAACATAAAAACTCAATGCTAATGTTGCTAGATTCAATCCCAGGAAGGAGTAGTGTTGCCTGCCACATAGATGTGAACAAAATGCATCAATTTCTGTTGAATTAACTGTCTACTGTGTACAGGGGTTGTACTAATTCTCCCCTGGCAGTACTAGAATGAATAGTCAACCTTTGTGGTCCCCTTTTTCCTACAGGAGAAACGCCACTGCCAAAATAGTGGAGCAACAGCTCATTGTCACCATGGAAAACTCTATTATGCTTTGTTGGGAGTAGGCCATGTACATTATTTAGTCTTTGGTGTTCCTATTACCTACTTTCGTATTTTACAGATCTGTTTCATGCTCCGAGTACAGGTGGTGATGTCAAGATCAGCTGTGGGTCTTCTATCCTGAACTCAGCAGTCTTACATAGGACTTTGAGGTTGTTTCCTACAGGTCAGGAGATCTGAATTGGACAAAGCAAATCTGTGCTCAGACTGTGAAACACATACGTGTGAAACCAGCATTAGGAGGTTAGAATAGGGGAAATGGGTCTCTACTGGACTCAACTTTTCATATCTACTTTCTCTTAACCTCTGCTCCAAAGAGAGAATCAGGAGACCACGCACACAATTGACTTTCATTTGGTTGATAATTCTACCTCTCGACTTCCCAAACACGTGTTCTTCATAGGAGAGGAGAGTAAGCCACTTCTCAACATATCAGGCAAAAGATCATCTCCACAAGTTGAAATCCAGCATTTATGCTTCTTCTTTTATCGCATATTTGCCATTGGAGGGGAATCGGATCACCCTTATAAACATTGGATGGTTGGCTGGTCCCACGATGAGCAGTATCCCAACCGCAAAATGTCAAAAATCACAAAGTTCTGTAAAAGGAACTCGTCACCATGAAAATGACAAATAATCTGCAGGCACCTTGTTATTGAGAAGGGGGCGCTGAGTAGATTGATGTCTAGTTTCAATCTACTCCATGCCCCCTGCTCTATAACATGAGGCCTGCAGGTTAAAGTTTCCCATTAAAAACAATATTTGATGTAGTGTTTTTGTGGCCTAGAACAGTAATGGTACCTTTACACGCCGCCACAACAGGATGGATACCAACTGCTACTTCACGTGCACGAGCACGGCCAAACGGTTACAAACGGGAAACGCACCCTCTTTACACGCCGCCACAAGGTACGCTACATTTACAGCTAGCTACATCGCCGGGTGTCTCAAGTAGCCATCTTGTAGCTCAGCGTACCTCATTTACACAACGCTACAACAAGCTCAGGGGCGGAACTACACTGGTGCAGCTGGTGCAGCTGCACCAGGGCCCCGACCGGCTGGGGGCCCCTTCAAGCCTAGAGGGGGGCCCCCAGCCGACCCCCGCAAGCCGCCGCCAGAGGAGAGGAGGGTCAGGCAAGGGAAGCAGAGAGCTTAATGCTTCCCCTGCCTGATCCCACCCCTCCTCTCCTCTGCTCCTCCGGCTCCTAGAATACTTCCGCGCGGCTCCCAGGTAGGAGAGCATCGCGCCTGCGGCTCCCTGCGGCTCAGTGCGGCTCCCAGCGGCACCCTCCCCCACCTTTCCGGGCCGCGCCAACAGCCAGCGGAACCCCTCCCCCCCGGGCCACGATGACAGCCAGTAGCCCCACCCCCCCGGGCCGCGCCGACGGGCAGTAGCCCCGCCCCCCCCCCCGGTCCTCTCCTGCACCAGGGCCCCCGGGGGTGACGGTCCGCCCCTGAACAAGCTAATATGGGCGGACCTGGTGCAGCAGGGACAGCACATAGGCGTGCCACAATTGTGGATTACGAGACGTCCGTACGCTGATAGGACAAAGCCAGAACATCATGATTGGGCAGGCATCGCAGGAGGCTGGTTAATACAGCACGCTCGAGCAATTGTGTAGTGTGACTGGTCAGCTCCTTAAATATGCCGCCCTATGCAGCGACTACCAATCGTCATGCAGGAGCTTCCACCAATGATCGCAGATGGGGCGCGGTAACACGGAGCCTGGGTGACGCCTTAGCTACATTGCAGATACATCGCCGGGTGTCCAGAGTTCCCTTCTGTGGGTTCTTTACACGCCGATACAGCTCGCTACAATCGGCGATGTTGCCATCTGTTTATGGGCAGTGCACGGATACAGATGTATCTGTAGCCGGCTGTGTCGTCCCGTCTTCAGACGCCGCTACTACGGGCGATATTGGCGCCACAAGCTACATTTGTAGCCTGTAGCGGGTTGTATGCATCCTGTTGTGGCGGCGTGTAAAGGTACCATAAGAGTTTGGCAGAAATGGGTCTGAAAGTAATGTGTGCAGTGGAAATGTGGCGTTATTTCTATTGCAGTAATCTGGGCTGATGATTTGGTAAAGGGTTATTCGTTCTTTTCAGTTTATCAGTATTGGCTTCGTTATCAGCAGACGTACTGCCGTCTAGGCTTAGGAACGCAGTCTTCACTGTTTAGGGTTTCTTACATATAGGCGGTTAATTAAATGAATTTGTCATAAAGCGTTTACCTTGTAATTAAATCCCATTACTTGAGCTCACATTGTGCGGGAGAAAGACTTAGAAGGGTTTCATGTCTTCCCTGCTGTGGTGGTTCTTTAATTAAAGTAAATTGCAATTAAATCATAAGTTAGACCTGATCATTGTTAAATATGCCAGCCGACATTTCTTCCTAATAATGGCTCTTGTCAATCTCTGAGTGACGTTGTGACTTGTGAAGTTTAATGAGAAGCTTGCGGTAGCTTTCGCAATGATTGTTTGATATGGGATCTGCATTTATTTCCTCCTGTATTTTGATTTCCGCTTTTTCCGAGGATCAGTGGAGCGGCACAAAGAAAAGATCAAAATGTACGTTCTTCTGATGCAGACCTCTGGCGTTATTTGGGAACTGCTTTTACTGTTTGGATTTATTAGATTTTTTCTTTCCAGAACACCAAAGATGCAATGGAAATGTGTCTAAGTAATGGGAACATAATCTAGGTAGCCAAGTGTGAATGCCTGCAATTTAATACCTGGTACATGCACCCTATCACCACCCCATTCACACAGGTGACTTGGGGCTCCTCTTCTTGGGAATTCAATATAAAGACTGGATATTCCACCTAAGAAATAGGGAGGGAAAATACACAGCACTATCGAAGTCTAGTATTGAGCAGGGTTGTGGAGTCGGTAAGCCATATCTCTGAGTCCGACTCCGATTTGCCTTAAAGGGATCCTGTCACCTCCAGAACGCCTCCTAAGCCACCAAAACATGTCCCTGCTGCATCCTATCAGTAATCTCACACTCCTTTTGTCTCCTAAAAGCATCCTGTGAAAGTGCATAAAAACTTTTTAATACTTACTCATTAGGGATTATAATTAGCAGGGGCTATATTATTTAGCCCTTAGGGCGTGTTGTTTTGCAGCCTCAAGGATCCAGCCCTCTCTGTCTGTGTTGCTCTGCTTGTGCAGGCTTTGCCCTCCCCCTCTCTGTCAGTCACAGAATGCAAATTATTAGTCTTGCCTTCAGCTCCACATCACAGCAGCAAAGAGAGAGAGGGTGGATCCTGGAGCCTGCAAAACAACATGCCCTAAGGGCTTAAGAATATAGCCCCTGCTAATTATAATTCCTAATGAGTGAGTATTAAAACGTTTTTATGCACTTCCACAGGATGCTTTTAGGAGACAAAAGGAGTGTGAGATTAGTGTTGGGATTCTGCAGGGACATGTTTTGGTAGTTTAGGAGGCGTTTTGGAGGTGACAAGATCCCTTTAATTCGGCTCCAGCGCCACCAAAATGGACACCGGCTCTACGACTCCAATTCCACATCCCTGGTGTGCAGTCAGTAAACCAAACCTCTGACTTCTCAATTTCCCTAAATCTCCGTGTTCCAACTCCACCAAAATGGAGACCGACTCTACGACTCCAATTCCACATCCCTGGTGTGCAGTCAGTAAGCCAAACCGCTGACTCCTCAATTTCCCCACATCTCCGACTTCCATCTCTACCAAATTGGACACCGACTTCATAGCCCTGCCTGGGAAGTCAGTAAGCCAAACATCCAAATCCTACTTCTCAATTTCCTTCAATCCAACTTCACCAAAATAAACACTGGATCCATGACTCAGACTCCAAAGCCCTGGTATTGAGGGATCCACTTGGAGTAGTGTAAATGCATTTCCACTCACCTTTTTACATATGACGAGAGGCATATTATATGTATAAACCCTTCCTGGCTGGCAGCTGCTGAACCAAAGGACTGTAAACAGGAAACCTTTCAGCAGGTCCCGGTGGAGTGAGAGTAAAGAAAAACGAATCCTCTGTAGTAGCGCCAAGCCTTACTGTTCAGGATGTTTGAGAAAGAGAAATTACATTTTTCATATCCCAAAAACAACTATTTATTTAAAACATGATTTTATATATTACAATTATTATAAAAAAAAAGTATATAGAATAATACAGTACAACACGTTTTGGCAATAAAGCCTTCATCAGGTTTAAAAGTGTATCTCCTGTTCGTGATATCCTTGAATACTGACTTAAGCCACGTTCACATGTTCAGTTCTTGGTCAGTTCAAAACCAGGAGTGGATGAAAAATACAGAAGTGGTGATGTCTTTCTGTTAGGCCATGTGCACACGTTGAGTATTTGATGATTTTTTTACCTCAGTATTTACAAACCAAAACCAGGAGTGGAACAATCAGAGGAAAAGTATAATAGAAACACATCACCACTCCTGGACTTATCACCCACTCCTGGTTTTGGCTTGCAAAAACTGAACATGTGAACTTAGTCTTAAAAGTAGGAGAGCTTCCTTTATAAGTCAGTATAAAATATATCATAAACAGTAGATACATTTTTATCGCATTACTTTTTGTCCAACATCCTGAAGAGCAAGGCTTGGCGCTACTACAGAGGATTATTTTTGTTCTTGGGAATTCAGCAATCAGGTATTGAATGAAACTGAATGGGAGAAGATACAGAATAGATATTATAAAAAAAAACATTTTGACAGTGAGGGTGATCAGTGAGTGGAACAGGCGGCCACAAGAGGTGATGAGTTCTCCTTTAGTAGAAGTCTTCATACGGAGGCTGGACAAACATCTGTTTGGGATGTTTTAGCAAATCCTGCTTTGAGCAGGGGTTGAACCAGATGACCCTGGAGGTCCTTTCCAACGCTGCCATTCTATGATTCATTGATATATGTGATAATAAGAAACTTTGTAAACTTTTCAGAATAATCTGCTCCTTTCTCCTCCTGGACTGATTTTTCATTCTCAAAATTCCCGTTCAGAAGTGAAATCTGTCTTTAGAGATAACAGATTTGTCCATTTCTGAGATCGATGACAGTAGGTGCCAGTAGCGTAGCTAGCAGGGGGGCAGGGGGGGCGATCGCCCCGGGCCCCCCCGGCTTGAGGGGCCCACTGGCCGCCCCCGGGGGGCCCCGCACTCCCTGGGTCCCCCGGTCCGGTCCTCCTCACACCTCTCCACCATGCACCAAATGGGCCAAGCGCTTCCGAGTTCAGGGGTGAGTCGGGTGACAGTAACGTCACTGCAGGTCTTTCAGGTGCAGGTCCTGGAGTTTACAACCCTGGTAATTTTCTCCACTGCAGCTCCGTGCACATTCTCCCTCAGTGAGGGACAGATAATGAGGCAATTAATAGTAGATTCTTAAATGAGGAATTCTCTCTTTTTATATTCCTTCTTATATTCCTGAATTACGGTATATTTGTTTCATTTGAATCCAATGCATTAAGCATAGGCTATTACTCACTGTTATCAGTCATATACTAGAAATACACTAAGAGGTTAATCTTGTTAAACAGCTCTAACTCTCCTATAAGAAACCCCGACTTGTAACAGTCTGTATCACCGGGTGAAGGCGGACTTTACCACGGGGGGGTCTCCTACAGCAGAGGCACGCAGGCGGCCAGCCGCGGTGAGTGCTGGTCCCCCGGTCCGGTCCCCCTCACACCTCTCCACCATCACCCCCCCCCCCCGTCCTCACATGGGGGGCCCGGGTGGTGATGTCGCCCCGGGCCCGAAGGTGGCCAGCTACGCCACTGGTAGGGGCTCATAAAGTCCTTTGGACATTGCAGCAAAATGTCTGTGTCGGCTTTTAGCTCCTCTCCCTGTCTCTGTCTTGGCCTCTAGCTCCTCCCTCTTTCTGTGGCAGCCTCTAGCTCCTTCCCCTCTTTCTGTCTTGACCTCAAGCTCCTCCCCCTCTCTGTCTCTGCCTCTAGCTCCTCCCCCTCTGTCTCAGCCTCTAGCTCCTCCCCCTCTCACCTCTCTTTTCTATCTCAGCATCTAGCGGTCCCCCTCAGTCTGTCTCAGCCCCTAGCTCCTCCCCCTCTGTCTCAGCCTCTAGATCCCCCTCTGTTTGTCTCAGCCTCTAGCCCCTCCCCTCTGTCTGTCTCAGCATCTAACTCCTCCCCCTCTATTTGTCTCAGCCACTATCTCCTTCCCCTCTGTCTGTCTTAGCCTCTAGCTCCTCCCCCTCTGTCTTCTCAGCCTCTAGCTCCTCCCCTCTGTTGCAGCCTCTAGCTCCTCCCCTCTGTCTGTCTTAGCCTCTAGCTCCTCCCTTTCCCAAAATAATTATTTTAAAAGCACCAACTATCATATTCTATCTCGGTAATGGGAAAAATTTGTCTTCATACACAGATTTTACATATGAATAGAGTGAAAGATCAGTCTGGGAGGAGAAAGAGGCATATTTCTCTGATTGGATGAATTACAAGGTTGCTGACTATTGTGTAGTTTTGATTTATCAAAAAAAAACTAAAACAACAGTTACTCTTTGTGTCTGATGTGATCCTCTGCCATCCACTACCATTCTCTGCTGCAGATTTTCCATGGTCGTCCATAAAAGACCAAGGAGACATGCTGTCTGTCTTCTCAGTTGTCCGCTATCCCTCCTTTGCCTGCATTCATTGTAATCCTCCCCCATTCTCAAATTTATAAGTAAGCAAAGAAACATGTACCAAAGAGTCTGTACAAGAAAGATGTCAAGGACGGGATACCTCAGCAAACAAGGTAGAGAAGCTCTACAAAGAAGAGATTATGATAACCCCAACAGCAAGCTGTCTTCAGATTACATAACAAAAACATGCTGACAGATTCCCTTTAAAAGTAGCTTAATACTATCCACAAGATAGGTTATAGGAGTGCTATTGCTGTCCCCTTCACTCATCAGGAGATCAGGGGTCCTTCGTCCCCAGTGTGAATGGAGTTGTGATTGAATTTTTGCCCTGCTGTTCCATTCAATGTCCATGGGAGTGACAGAGATATCTAAACCCCAACACTCAGCATCAGCGCCATAGACGTTGCAGCATCCCACATTCTTAACCAATGCTCCATTTAAACTGTGGCCTGACATTTTCATTATCAGTATGGTTGTCCCAGTGATTGGACTTTTATTTTCTGTGGATAAGCGATCACTTTTGGGAATGTCCTTTAAAGGAAATCTGTCAGTAGTATCAACCTTTCTAACCAGTATTTATGGGCATGTAGGTCATAGAAAGTTGTGTCAAATGATACCTTGATATCTGCGATCCAATAAATGGTTCCCCCCCAAAATCCATGTTTTTCTTATATGCAAATGAGTTGAAAAGATCTCTGTGCCAGAGTAATCCGCTCATTTGCATAAAACAAAAAATATGAAAATATCTCACAAACCATTCATCAGATTCCAGATATCAAGATATCATTTGACACGAGTTTCTATGACCTGCATGCCCATATAGACACATTAGGAGGATTGATTCTGCTGACAGATGCCCTTTAAACTCTCCAAGTTCTGTCTAGATTTGATGGATATTAACCTATATTGTACTTCAGTCAAGTGTTTTTCGCTGTTGACAGTTGCAATCATGTCAATGTATTTGAGCTACCAATTTGTTATTTTAATGTTAATTAGGTTTGGACTGATATCATCATCCAGAACCTACGTAATCTCTGAGGACCAGATATGCTAAGTATGAAGTTTAGCATTTGACATTAATTCAGACGTGCAGTAGCTATAAGGCTTCATAGGTTGCGGGCACACCTGGATCCTTGTGCCAGAGGTGACCTCGAGCCTGTCAGCCATGGTTAGGGGCTCTATGCCAGATTCTCCTCCGCACAGCCCCACATCCATCTTAGCCTTGTTTGACCTGATACTGAGCATTTATATCACCAAACCATTTCAGTGTCCTAAGATGACATATTTCTAGCAATCTGTTTTCTGAAATTAATGTGACTTTGACTTAATTCACCATATTTAAATCTGTTTACATTACGATTATCCTTTTATTCCCTTATCTGAGATTTACAAATGATTTACTGTAAAAGCACCTCAAACTTTATTACAGCTAACAAAGCATGAAAGACGCAATTCTCTGTGTCTGGATTGGGAGACACAGTTCGGCATGACTATAAACACTTCCTGCAGCTAGAATATAAAGGATAGAGCGCCGATCATGGTATCACATTAAAGGGAACTCCTCAGCAGGTTTTTAGACCTTAAAAGTCATCAAAGTAAAGTCCTTATAATGTTTACTTCCTGCATTTACGCAGCGCTATTTTGCGGATGCACAAATGTAGTGAAACACATTGACGTTAGCTGTCCCAGCCAAGTCAATGCATTTCACTGTTTTCCATTCACGCGCTTCGCTTTTTACGCATACGCTTTAGGACTGAAAAGTGGATGTGTAAAAAGAATGAACATGTTCTTTTTTTTTTTTGCGCTATCTCGCTGTGCTTTTACTCACCTCACCGTGTTCCCCCGGTGATGGCTCCCCATTGCCATGGCGCAGGACCTTTGGAAGAGCCGAAACTGCATCATGTGACCCAACGTCACCCGGTCACATGGTGCTGCGAGGTCCAAGAGCCCGCGCTCACTGCAGCCCAGCGGGGATGAGGAGAGATCACCGGCGGTTAATGATTGAGCGCGGCGAGGTAAGTAAAAACGCAGCAGCATTCACACACAGAAGGCTGCGCTCTGTGAGGATCCGTTGTTGGTGCAGTTTTTGCCCCAAAAACAGATTCTCACAACACACAGCCAAAACGCTATGTGTGAACGTAGCCTTATAGTCACCTGCCGCTCTCATCTGTGCCTCTCCTGTTCCATGTTGCCGTCTAGTGCCCGTAACGTCTGACTGTCTAAAAGTCAGAAGTTATGTGACAAGCAAGCAATACAACTCTATGAGAGGCATAAAGAGGCCAGAATGAGGCTCTCATAAGGATGCACTGAATAAGAAGATATAAAACCGTCATGTGCCATTCACAAATAGTCATCTGGTTGGAGCCGTAATGGTGGCTAGTCAATGAGTCTTCACTATGAGGGATCAGAAAGAAAGGTCACATCTTACTCCTGTCCTATCTTCCCTGTGCAGTATTCCTTTGATGTCCGGTGCTGTTTCAGGAACTTTTCTTCATGTTATCTGCCCTTTTATTGATCACAGATGATGTGTGCCTTTGGAAGCAATGAGCATTTACTGTAAATCTAATCATGTCTTGCATCTACCCTGTATATATGTTGAGTAAATCATGAAAATTAGCGAGAAAGGGACCCTTGCACTGTACTTACACAGATGCTATCTACTGTGGGCAGCAGGGTTGCTCCAATATGACTTTTTATTGTTTTCTGGACAGCTTATAAAAAAAAATCTCAGACAGACAATATTTTATATGAACTCATTATAAACCCATGACAAATCATGATGATTCCAAGTGATCCATGTCTATAGCCCATAACTCTGATATGATGACTTCAACTTCATTGACTGTGAACTGTAAAATGAATAATAATCACAATCAAGATAATCTGTATAGGTTTCTTCAAAATGTCATGGATGCCTTCAATTGATTTAAGGACAGGGCAAAATAGTGCTTTATTTTTACTTACTGTCCTGGAATTCTGGATGGTTGGAAACCCAGGGTCCCAGACATGGTGGCTACTCAAACATGTCGGGCTGTATGTAGTAGTACAAAATGGTAAAGTAAACTCTAATATGGCCTTTCATAATATATGGATCATATGACTGATTTGCAGAAACGTTAGGGGACTTTGTGGGACTAATGGTGGGTTTACACACAAGGATATCCTTGGAAAAAGTCACATGACAGACATCGTACAAACTATATTGAATTATCGTTCGTGTGTTATCACACACCAGGATATCGGTTACGATATCTATTTTGGCAGTGCACCAGTATCGGAGGGAGATTTTTCCATCCGATGCTGAGCAACGGCATTACAATAATGTGCCAGCGCTGTAACAGCAGCACTGGCACATTATTGTATGCAAAAGTCATTAACAGACTTTTACTGTGAAGTCCTTGTGTAATTTCACATGTAAAGCCACTGCAGCAGCCCTGTGCTACATGTCGGCACAGAGCTGCAGCAGCGGGTACATGAACCTGGTATTTAAGGGGTTAATGAGCTACATGGCCCCAGAGAGTGACCACATTCCTCTGGAGCCATGTAGCCCAAATGACAGTAGCCGCCAGCTTTTAAAGGTGGATTATAGCAGAGCCGACATAGTGCGGCTTATGCAAGTTACCTAGGTTAACCCCTGAGCTGCCAATGTTGTGGGCTTCATGGCTCCAGAGGAGTGTGGCCAATCTCTGGGGCCATGTAGCTCACTATTATTAAACCATTACACACCGGCTTATTAACCGCCGTTTTTTACTGAATGAATGTAGCAAAGCCGACATAGTGTGGCTTCTGCTAAAAACATTATTTAACCCCTGCGCTGGCAATGTATTGGGCTACATGGCTCCAGGGAGGGTGGGCACTCTCTGGTGACATGTAGCTCAATAACATTAACCCCTTAAACACCGGGTTCATAGCCCCTCCTGCAACTCTGTGCCGACATGTAGCACAGAGCTGCAGAGCGGCTTTACAAGTTAAATCACTACCTAAAAATGTATTTATTAAACAGGAATAGAAGTCTTTTGAATGATATCGGTCAAAAGGCTTCACACTGAACGATGTGGCACATCGTTCTGACGTTAATTGGACCACGAATGGTAGATTTGAGGTCAGGATCTCAAATCTTGGATGAACGATCTAACGATCTTTTCATCCTATATCGTTCATTTACACGCTATGAAGCGCAAACGATATCTTTGGAACAATCACATATCTGTGACATTTCAAGGATATCGTTCAGGATATCCTTGTGTGTAAACCCACCATAAGGCTGTGTGCTAATAGTGCGGATTTATCACAGATTTTGCAGCGTATTTGGTGTGTACATGCAGCAGACCTGAACCAAATCTGCAGCACAGTGTAGGGTATCTCGGAAGACAACGCTACAGTTTTTTCTGCGATGGAAATGCCACATTTTTCAGTGTTGGAAAATCTGCAGCATGTCAACTATGGCTGCATATTTTTCCACCAAAGTGCTGCACTTCCCAGTGCATGCTCTAATAATACATTTCTGGTCTCTCCCACTCTCTCTCTTTCACTTACTCTCTCTCTCCCTGCATAGATATGAATTTGTTAGAGCCTGAAATATAAGTTAAAACAAAAAATGCACCTTATCTATCCACAGCAAAGAAACACACCATTGGCACAGCCATTTTCTGCTGCGTTTTTTTTTCTGCATGTGCAGATTTCTGACCGTAAAAAATCTGCTCCACTATTTCTTATTTTCAATGCATTATTTTGGTGCAAATTTCTCACAAATCTGCATGACTACCATGGAGCGAGCTGAGAGTATGAGAATTCTGAAGTGTTGTGCACACGTCGCTCTTTTTTCCTTGTAGATTTGGTGCAGAAAATAATCTGCAGCATGTCAATTGTTGGTGCGCACTTGCCAGCATTTTTCAACCCTTCCATCCATTGACTTCAATAAGAAGAATGCATGGCACAAATCTGCAGTAAATCCGCAGCACGTTCTGGTGCGTTTTTCTACTAGAGGATGCAGAAATTTCTGCACCAAATCTGCAATATGTGCAATGAAACTGTGGAAAAAAGGAGCTCACATAGGGTTTTATCTTAATACACCTTAATCCCTCACCTGATTGGGTAGTGTAACACCCAACCAGTTTAAGTAGCGTCTATGGCTGCCGCAGAATCCACAGGCCACGTGTACCACGCAGCAATAATCAAGCACAATCCGCTGATAACGTCCACTTGTATATCCATTCTGCAATATGGGCACATACCCATTGTCTTTCACATTGTGTCTTATAGGGAGTTTTTATTTAATTTATGACCTTTCTGTACTGAGATTGTAGCAGCCACGACCCATTTTTCGGGATAATTAAGCACAACAGACGTCCTTGCCTCTAATTCTCTTTTAAATATAGCAGAAGCTAGAAGGTGTAAACTCTGCCTCTCCGCTTACACATGACCTCATCAAATAAACTGTGTTTTCGGCAGTCTGTGACCCATGGAAAAATTGTTCTCCATTCTTTGCTTAGACTGACATCTTCCTCGACGCCATGTAGCAGAGGCACAATAGCGTAAACATTTTTGACTGCTGTATAAGACGTAAGTCATCCAAAATACAAGCCTGTAACTTTCCGTTTTCACAGCTCCATTTCCTCCCAGGCTTTGCCAACTCACTAAGAATTGTTCATCAGAGGTTTTTTTTTTCTCTTGTAATATAATTTTGTACGCAGCCTCCCTCGCAGCACAAGACTGCAAAGCCGCGCTTTGAATATAAAATGTGATTCTGTAAGCTGTCACATCACATTGTATATCATCCCAAATTTGATCGGAACACTCCACTTCATAGATTGTGGTTTGTCGCACTGATGAAAAGACTCACAACCCTATAAAAAAAAGTTAGATCTTAATGGACATACACTTTAAAATGTCTAAACAGATTTTGGACTGACAGAGAGATAGATGTGATAGAGAGATATACAATATGGGTAGGTACAAGATAGAAGGATATCAGTATAGAAATATGGGATAATGATAATGTCTGTAAAGCACTGTGGATTAGCATGGCACTATATAAGTAAGCAAAATAAATTAAAAAGACAAATATGAGATAGATATTAGATGAATAGATTGATATGAGATAAATGGATTGCCAGATGGATTGATAGAGATGCAAGATAGATATTATGTAGATGGATGGATATTAGATAGCTCTCCCAACCACAGTTGTCTCCATACTCAATCCTCTTGGAGAGCGATGATCCTGATGCAGACATCCTGACAGAGCACGTCTTGGATAATTCTAAAATCCAACACAAAACTTGTTTAAAGGGGCAACTACAGGGCGATAAAAATATTTGTACTGTCTCTGCCCTCCTACATGGTGAAGCAGAGCTGTCCACTACAGTTCTAGGATCTATAGATCGTTTACAAATCCATAAAATCGTATCTGCTCCTCAGCTCTCACCCCTCCCATCGGGGACAGAGAAATTCATCCTCCTGCTACAGCAGAGAGCAGGATGTGTGTCAGGGGTATGAACTCTGGGGGCTCCAGGATCATCTTACATTCCTGCCCCCTCACACTTCAGTATGAACAGGGGGTGTGGTGACTGTCCCCATGGTCACACAATCCTGCCCCTAATATTTATCCTATGTAATGTAAGAACAAGGGGATTCTCCGTTCAAATAGCAATCATGTCACCAAGCAGATATAAATACATGCAGTGATCCTATGATGTACAATGATACGATGGTGCATAATGTGTACTATCACATATAAGACTAGGAGCAGAGGCAAAGCTCTAAATTGATTGATTCAGCGCTGCCATGGTCTCCCTTCCTCCATATCAACTTAGTTGCTTCCTTTCCCCTCAGACTTTAGCACTATGCATGACAGAATTTCTCTGTCCCTGAAGGAAGGAGTGAGAACTGAGGAGCAGATATGATTTTATTGATTTATAAGCGATCTATAGATCCTAGAATTGTTGTGCCCAGTAGCTTCATCATGTAGGAGGACAGGGAGAGTACAAAAAATTTGTATCTCCCAAGAGTTCCCCTTTTGCCAAAATGATTACAACAGTATGAAGATGGTGCTTGAGGTCTGTCTCTTCAATATATGGAAAACCAAAAACTGAACTGGAATACAAATATAAGCATGTAGTATGTAGGTGCATATTGACAGGGGTCTCAGAACAACAAAACCAAAGAAAAGAAACAAAAATGAGCAGATACCCTAAAATAAATAAGTAAATAAATAAATTGAAATCGTGTATAACAGGGTACTTGGTAATATTATTTTGATTTAAAAAAAATGTTAAGGTAAAACCACGTCAAGGTGACCCCATCTGGAGGGTCTTAACCTAGCATCAAGTATTAAAAACATTACCAGTTATCAAGTGACATAACTATGATAAGGACTGAGCAGGACCCTGGTCCCAACAGAGAACACCCAGCAATGAGAAGCTACCATATATACCAAATACTGAACTGGAATAACAAGTATACCCATGCAGTATATAGGTGCATGTTCACACAGGCCTCAAAACCGCAAACCAAAGAAAAGAAAAAAAATGAGCAGATACCCTAAAATAAGTAAATAAATAAATTTCAATAGTGCATAAAGGTAAAAACAAGGTACTTAGTAACATTATTTTAATTAAAAAAAAATGTAAAAGCAGTACCACATCAAGGTGACCCCAACGCCTTCAACATATGGATAGATATATTAGATAGATAATTAGATGTGTAGATAGTTGGATATTGGATCTATATTAGAGATTTAGATTGATAGATAATTAGATCAATATTAGATAATTAGATGGATAGATATACAGCAGGTGAAATAAGTGTTAAACATTTAACTACGGTAGTTTTTCTGAGTAAATATATGGTATTTATAAAGGTGTTCTTGACATGAATTTATCAACGGATATCGGTAACCACCAATCCAATCCACGTGGGCAAAGTAATCAAACCATAAATGTCCATAAATCATGTGTAATGATGAGAAATGACACTGGCAAAAAGTATTGAACACATTTACTGAAATGTATTTAATACTTTGAACTAAATTATTTGTTGGTGATGAAGCTTCAAGAGGCTATTCAAAATATTTCTACACTGGAGCAAACTAGTATATATGTTGGTGATTTTGCTGCTATGGGTAAGGGGGGCACCGTGTATAGCCCTATGCAATTGTTTAGAATCTATAGAATAATCTATAAATTCTAAAGTGTAGCAATTCTGTAAAATGTAGACCAAGCACTCCCTCCTTTAGTTCATGGCTTACTTTCTCAAAATACAATCAATATCCCTCTATCTATTACCAATATATAGATGGATTATTATATAGGTGGAATGAAGATGATGTTTATTCTAAAAAATTGTAGAATATATATACAACTGTAGTTTTAAAAAGTACATTAAAAACTTGTAGAATTATATAGCTGTTGGCATCTGATATAGTTTATTGTGTTCTTATGACCGTTTCTATTTCTCCCTCTATGGGTCAGTGGGGTGGTGTTGGTATTTTTCACCTCCTGCTGTTAAAATCTTCCTTCACTGAAGGTATAGGTTCCTGGAACATTCAGCTGGTCTAGCCGTGTTCCTCACAGATGTGGTGAACCAGGTTTGTAGGCTGCTTTAAGATAGTTCATGGATTCTCTGGTGACTGCATATCGGGATCCATCCATTCATTTATGTGTTGAACTGAATGGGCTGGTGTTTGTGACATATTAGTACTCTTCGCTGCTCCTGCTGATCTCCTGCTCGATGAGATGGCTTCTCCTACTTTCACTTTCCCTTCGCCTCTGCCAGGACACCGTAGAGAGGCTGCTAGAAGCCGCAGTATATGGCATAGGGCGAGGTTCCGGCCGCTTCTTGGATTGTGGCGTAGAAATGGTCATAAGAACACAATAGATAATATCAGATGCCAACAGCTATCTAATTCTACAAGTTTTTAATGTTTTTAAAACTACAGTTGTATATATATTCTACAATTTATTAGAATAAACATGCTATAACAGGGTTATAACGGTAGTGACTCATCTTCTTCATTCCTCCTATATAATAATCCATCTATATATATATAGGTAATAGTGGGATATTGGTTGTATTTTGAGAAAGTAAGCCATGAACTAAAGGAGGGAGTGCTGGGTCTACATTTTACATAAAAGCTTCAAGATGCCTCCTGTATGGAGAAACTAGTTGCCTGCATTGCTCAGGTGTGATTTTGGTCCATTCTTCCACACAAACACTACTCAAATCCTGATGGTCCTGTGAGCTCCTTCTATAAACTCTTGAGCTTTAGATTCTTTCATAAATTCTCTATTGGGTTCAGGTCAGGTGATTGACTGGGACATTCTAGCCACTCGCATACCAATTGGGGGTTTTCTTGGCTGTGTGTTTGGGATCATTGTCTTGTTGAAATGTCCATCCTCATTTCTTCATCATCCTGATAGACGGTAGCAGATACATTTGTCCATTAATCATTGCTTCAATTATATGAAGTTTTTCAGTGCTGTATGCCATAAAACATCCTCACACCATAATAACAAATCTTTATTTATATAGCGCCAACATATTCCGCAGCGCTTTACAATACAGTGGGTAGTAGACGAAAATACACAGTATAATACAGTAAGAAAATACACAATATAATACAGTAATTCCAGTAGAGAAAGAATACAGTACAATAATAGGAAACAAAACAATAAGCATAGAATCAATGTAAAAAATACAATACAATTGATAAAGCAAAAATAAAGGTGACCCTGCTCAAAAGAGCTTACAATCTACAACGAGATAGGGGTTACACAAAGTACAGGGGCTTATTACACTGATGGTCCAGGCATCGAGGAAATGGGGGATGGAAATAAAGTTACATGAATGGTCACCAGACAGTCTTTGTAGACCTTTTGGGTTTGGTGGAGTTTGAAGAAGAGTTATGTCCAGAGAGATAGTGAATGGGCTATGTACAGTACAAAGGAGTTTGTTAGGGAGCATGATAGGCCACCTTGAAAAGATGTGTTTTTAGTGAGCGAAGCCATGCAAGTTGTGGATAGTCCTGATTTATTGGGGTAGAGCATTCCAGAGAATTGGTGCAGCTCAGGAGAAGTCTTGGAGCCGAGAGTGGGAGGATCGGATTAGTGCAGATGTTAGTCGAAGGTCATTTGTAGAACGTAGAGAATGGGTGGGGTGATAGACAGAGATGAGGGAGGAGATGTAGGGGGGTGCTGCACTGTGAAGAGCTTTGTGGGTGAGAACAAGCAATTTCAACTTTATCCTGTAGTGTATAGGCAGCCAGTGCAATGACTGGCACAGAGCGGAGGCATCTGAGTAACGATTGGCCAGGTAGGTGATCCTGGCTGCTGCATTAAGTATGGACTGTGACATGGACACCATGATGCTACCACCTCAAAACATCACTATTGGTATGGTGTTTTGGGTTGATATGCATTTGGTGGACTTTCTTCTTTCCACCATACCATGCCTCGGGGTGCCAAACCCACCCATCTCTCAGACTAATCGTAAATTTGGACCTGCCATGCCCTATTAACTTTCTCAGGACAATACATACCAGAACTAACTTCCGGACTTACTTAACTGAGGATAACCACCTCTGTGATACATACAGCGGGGAAATAAGTATTTGATCTTTTACTGATTTTGTAAGTTTGCCCACTGACAAACATGAACAGTCAATAATTTTAAGGGTAGGTTAATTTTAACAGTGAGAGAGAGAATATCAAAAATAAAATCCAGAAAATCACTTTGTCTAAATTATATAAATGTATTTGCATTTTGCAGATAGAAATAAGTATTTTATTCCTTACCAACCATTAGGAGTTCTGGCTCCTACAGACAAGTTAGACGCTACTAATCAACTTGTTACCTGCATTAAAGACAGCTGTCTTAAATTGTCACCTGTATAAAAGACTCCTGTCCAAACACTCAATTAATCAGTCAGTCTCTAACCTCTACAACATGGGCAAAGAGCTTTCTTAGGATGTCAGGGAAAAGATCCTAGACCTGCACGAGGCTGGAAATGGCCATAAAACCATCAGTTAGAAGCTGGGTGAGAAGGGAACAACTGTTGGTGCAATGTCAATCGACATTGATCTCCGGCTCCATTCAAAGTCTCACCTCAATGGGTGTCCAGGATAATGAGAAAGGTGAGAAATCAGCCTAAAACTACAATGGTGAACTTGTTAATGATCTCAAGTCAGCTGGGACCACTGTCATCAAGAAAACCATTTGTAACATATTACACTGTAATGGATTAAAATCCTGCAGCGTCCGCAAAGTCCCACTGCTCAAGAAGGCACATGTTCAGGCCCATCTGAAGTTTGCCAATTATGAGAGGGATTGGGAAAAGATGCTGTGGTCAGATGTGACAAAAATTGAGCTCTTTGGCATTAACTCCACTTGCTGTGTTGGAGGAAGAGAAATGCTGCCTGTGACCCAAAGAATACCTTTCCCACGGTCAAGCATGGTGGTGGAAACATGTTTTGGAGGTGTTTCTCTGCTAAGGGCACAGGACTAATTCACCGCATCAATGGGACATTGGATGGAGCCATGTACTGTAAAATCCTGAGTGAAAACCTGCTTCCCTCCGCCAGGGTATTAAAAATGGGTCGTGGCTGAGTCTTCCAGTACGACAATGACCCAAAACATACAGCCAAGGCAACAAAGGGGTTGGTTAAAAAGAAGCACATTGAGGCATTGGAGTGGCCTACCCACACTCCAGACCTTAATCTCATAGAAAACCTATGGAGGGAAATGAAGCTCTAAGTTGACTAGTGACAGCCTCAAAATATTAATGATTTAGAGATGAACTGCAAAGAGGAGTGGACTAAAATTCTTCCTGACGTGCGCAAACCTCATCATCAATTACAAGAAAAGTCTGACTGCTGTGCTTGCCCACAAAGGTTTTGCCACTAAGTATTAAGTCTTGTTTGCCAGAGGGATCAAATACTTATTTCTCTCTGCAAAATGCAATTAACTTTATATGATTTAGACAGTGTGAATTTCTGGATTTTTTTGATATTTTATCTCTCAGGGTACCTTTACACGCTGCTACAGCATGGTGGAAACAACCGGGTGCTTCACGGGCACGAGCACGCACCAACGGTTACAAACGGTACCCGCACCGCCTTTACACGCCACTACAAGGTGCTATACAGAAGGTTGAATCTATCTCTGGATGCACCGCCGGGTGCCTAAAGTTACCTTCTGTAGAGCACCTTACCTCATTTACACGCCACTACAACAAGGTAATATGGGAGGACCTGGTGCAGCAGGGACAACACATAGGCGTGCCAGAATTGTGGATTACGAGAATTTCGTACGCTGATAGGACAAAGCAATAGCATCATGATTGGCCAGCCAGCCAGGAGGCTGACTAATACATGACGCTCGAGCAATTGTGTAGTGTGACTGGTCAGCTCCTTAAATATGCCGCCCTATGCAGCGACAACCAATCGCAATGCAGGAGCTTCCACCAATGATCGCTGAAGAGGTGCGGTTTCACGAAGGCTGTGTCACGCCCCGGGGAGTTATCTAGGTGACGAATAAACCTTACCCTACCGGATTTACACACCGTTACCACCAGGTTGAAATCAACCTGTTTTAGAGCTCGGGTGGAAACAACCGCCTTTACACAGCGCTACCTCGGGTTGATTTGGCGGTGCAAGATACATTTGTCTCATCAACCCGGTTGTTTCCACCTTGTTGTAGCGGCGTGTAAAGGTACCCTCACTGTTAAAATTAACCTACCCTTAAAATTATAGACTGTTCATAGCTTAGTCAGTGGGCAAACTTACAAAATCAGCAAGGGATCAAATACTACCTCCATTGTAATCAATCCATGATGTGTTCGGTGGTCATCTTGCAATAGATAGATATTTGATCCTTGTTTGATAGACAGACAGAAAGACATAAATATTTGTCTCTACATGTCCCTTTAAATTGTAAAGTGCTGTGGAATATGTTGGCGCTATATAAATACATTTTTATTATTTAGATAGATAGATAGATAGATAGATAGATAGATAGATAGATAGATAGATAGATAGATAGAGTTGTGGCCAAAAGTATTGACACCTCTGCAATTCTGTCAGATAATACTCAGTTTCTTCCGGAAAATGATTGCAATCACAAATTCTTTGGTATTATTATCTTCATTTAATTTGTCTTCAATGAAAAAACACAAAAAGAATTGTCCTAGAGCCAAATTGGATATAATTCCACACCAAACATAAAAAAGGGGGTGGACAAAAGTATTGGCACTGTTAGAAAAATCATGTGATGCTTCTCTAATTTGTGTAATTAACAGCACCTGTAAATTACCTGTGGCACCTAACAGGTGTTGGCTATAACTAAATCACACTTGCAGCCAGTTGACATGGATTAAAGTTGACTCAACCTCTGTCCTGTGTCCTTGTGTGTACCACATTGAGTATGAAGAAAAGAAAGAAGACCAAAGAACTGTCTGAGGACTTGAGAAACCAAATTGTGAGGAAGCATGAGCAATCTCAAGGCTACAAGTCCATCTCCAAAGACCTGAATGTTCCCGTGTCTACCGTGCGCAGTGTCATCAAGAAGTTTAAAGCCCATGGCACTGTGGCTAACCTCCCTAGATGTGGACGGAAAAGAAAAATTGACGAGAGATTTCAACACAAGATTGTGTGGATGGTGGATAAAGGACCTCGACTAACATCCAAACATGTTCAAGCTGCCCTGCAGTCCGAGGGTTCAACAGTGTCAACCCGTACTATCCATCGGCGTCTGAATGAAAAGGGACTGTATGGTAGGGTACCCAGGAAGACCCCACTTCTTACCCTGAGACATAAAAAAGCCAGGCTGGAGTTTGCCAAAACTTACATGAGAAAGCTTAAAACGTTTTGGAAGAATATTCTCTGGTCAGATGAGACAAAAGTAGAGCTTTTTGGGCAAAGGCATCAACATAGAGTTTACAGGAGAAAAAAAGAGGCATTCAAAGAAAAGAACTTGGTCCCTACAGTCAAACATGGCGGAGGTTCCCTGATGTTTTGGGGTTGCTTTGCTGCCTCTGCTACTGGACTGCTTGATCATGTGCATGGCATTATGAAGTCTGAAGATTACCAACAAATTTTGCAGCATAATGCAGCACCCAGTGTGAGAAAGCTGGGTCTCCCTCAGAGGTCATGGGTCTTCCAGCAGGACAATGACCCAAAACACACTTCAAAAAGCACTAGAAAATGGTTTGAGAGAAAGCACTGGAGACTTCTAAGGTGGCCAGCAATGAGTCCAGACCTGAATCCCATAGAACACCTGTGGAGAGATCTAAAAATGTCAGTTTGGAGAAGGCACCCTTCAAATATCAGGGACCTGGAGCAGTTTGCCAAAGAAGAATGGTCTAAAATTCCAGCAGAGCATTGTAAGAAACTCATTGATGGTTACCGGAAGCGGTTGATCGCAGTTATTTTGGCTAAAGGTTGTGCAACCAAGTATTAGGCTGAGGGTGCCAATGCCTTTGTCCGGCCCGTTTTTGGAGTTTTGTGTGAAATGATCAATGTTTTGCTTTTTGCTTCATTCTCTTTTGTGTTTTTTCATTGAAGACAAATTAAATGAAGATAAGAATACCAAAGAATTTGTGATTGCAATCATTTTCAGGAAGAATCTGAGTATTATCTGACAGAATTGCAGGGGTGTCAATATTTTTGGCCACAACTGTAGATAGATAGATAGATAGATAGATAGATAGATAGATAGATAGATAGATTAGAGGGATGGATACATCAAATATATTAGATGGATAATTCATCAGATTTTACTTGGCTGTCCAGCCTTTTCCTTTGATACAACACTAGTCTCTTTACTTTGATGATCTGCTACCTGACAGATTAGTGGAATTGTAATGACTTCTGTCTTCGTTGGGCTCGGCTCATCTCACGTTCTATTCCAAGTTTTCTTTGTTATTCTTTGATACTTAAACAAAATGCTCTATTTTATTTCACCTGCCCGGTTGTCCTCGTATGTCGTCTTTGACCACACAGCAGAACAGATCCAAACAAGGAATGTATTCCTTTAAAACTTGTGGTGGCCAATTAACTAGAGAAATCCAGGCGGGAAGAAGATTCTCCAGTAGTCAGAAATATATATTTTTTTATTTAAGAGCTCTTTTATTCAAGTTCAAAATGAGTTAATTATATCCTTTCTTTCCGGTTTTTAGAGGTCATGAACGAGCAGAGAAATAACTAAATACACTGAAGAGTCCACATCAGGTTGATGTTGAATTAAAGTATTTAGCAAGTAGCAATGAAATTGATTTCTTCCCAGAGGACTTTGGTGGAGTCTTTAGAAAACGGGCAGGTTTCTTTACTTGCTCCGAAAGGTCAAGTCTTTGTGATATTTTGTGGACACTGGGAGATGCAGGCACGATGACAGATCCTGATGGTAATTACTGTGACCTTAACTTACAGCGCTGTGCCGAAAAAACAAAAGAAATAAAAAAGTGACTCCAGGTAGTACAAGAAGTAAAAGTAACAGCGATCTTTGTATTCATGTGTAGTTATGTAAAGGCGAATTATATTAATGATCAAAGGTACAAATCCAAAGATCTGTACAATGTAAAACTATGTATGTGTCAAGAGGTCTACAGGGAAAGTGCAAATGTTTTTTTTACCATATTTTTCGCTTTACAAGACACACTTTTAGTCCCCCAACTTTTGGGGGAAAGTGAGGGGTGCGTCTTATAAAGTGAAAGTACAATTTGTTGTGCTGTAGGCGAGGGGAGAGGGGCGGCTCAGGAGCGGTGTCCGGGGGCTGTCGGGAGGCTGCTGCTGCGGTCACATGGGGCCGCTCATTATTTCCTGTAATATGCACTGCTTCCTGCTGTCAATCACCAGCGGGAGCAGCCCATATTACAGGAGCGGGTCAGTAGCTCAGCGGCTGTGGTCCTGTGTGGGCAGTCAGTGCTTTCCACGCAATCAAAGCGTGGAAAGCACTGACTATCCTTGGGAGCATGATCATACTCACCCCTCTCCTCGCTCCCTGCTGTCAGCGCCATCCTCGCTGTCTTTGCCGGCATTTGGTCCTGTGAGCGAATTCCAGAGCCAGACACAGCATAGAGAGCGGGGATGGCGCGGACGGCAGGGAAGGAGGAGAGGGGTGAGTATGATCGTTTCTTTTTTTAAGTGGGACAGTGTGCCAGCATTATGGGGTGACAGTGTGCCAGCATTATGGGGGGACAGTGTACCAGCATTATGGGGGGACAGTGTGCAAGCATTATGGGGGACAGTGTGCCAGCATTATGGGTTGACAGTGTGCCAGCATTATGGGTTGACAGTGTGCCAGCATTATGGGGGTGACAGTGTGCCAGCATTATGGGGAGACAGTGTGCCAGAATTATGAGTTGACAGTGTGCCAGTATTATGGGGGGACAGTGTGCCAGCAGTATTGGTTGAAAGTGTGCCAGCATTATGGGGGGAAAGTGTGCCAGCATTATGGGGTGACAGTGTGCCAGCATTATGGGGGGACAGTGTGTCAGCATTATAGGGGGACAGTGTGCCAGCATTATTAGGGACAGTGTGCCAACGTGGGGGCTGTGTGTACCAGCATGGGGGATATATATACCAAGATGGGGCCATGTATACTGATTGTAAGACGGACGCTGGAATTATAAGGCGAACCCCATTTAACATTAAAAATGATTTTTTCCTCTTTTCCTTCACCAAATGTGGGGGTGCGTCTTATAATCCGGTGCGTCCTTTAAATCGACAAATACAGTATATTTTTTATGTTGTTATTTTAATTCCTTTCTGCTGTGGCCCAATTTTAGTTTTTTTCCTTTGCCATAGCCATGTGAGGGTTTGTTTTTTCTGAGACATGTTGTAGTTTTCAATCACCTTTCTTCATTTTACCATATCATGAACTTAAAAATAGAAAAAAATCCAAGTGCAGTGAGGTGAAAAAAACAAATTCCACGATTGTTTTTGATTGCGAAAGTTGCGGCTGGGAAAAATCACGGTCAGCTGCGTTTTTCGCGGTTGCAGCTGCCGCAAGTGCCAGTTCGCGGCAATACCGCACTTGCCGCAAGCCCCATAGAGAATGCATGGGGCTTGCTGCAAATGTGGCCGTCAGGCTGCAGATGCAGTTTTCAGCCTGGATCTGCCGGATCCGGACAGAAACGCTGATACGAAAGGGATCTAATTGTTCCCTACTTTTGAGTCTTGGAACTTTATTTTGCCATTGATGGAGCTTTGTGAGGGCTTTTATTGTATGCTGCATTGGTACCTTTTTGGGGTACATATTATATTTTGAGTGCTTTTTCTTGTATCTTTTGGAGCATGTGGCAACTGAAAAATGGCAATTCTGGCTTTTACTTTTTTTTTTTTTTACAGCATTTTTTGGCCTCCTAGGGGGACTTGAACCTGCGATCCAGTAAAAATGATAGTCCCGGATGAAGCTTGTTGCTTGTTCTTTTAGGAATGCTAAGATGGTAGTGATGGGGGACTTCATTTGACCCACCCAGCTGCCAAGCCAACCCATCAGCACCCAACAATCACTTCACAGGTGCGAGGGGGCCTTGAAAGCCAGTATATGTTTGCACCGCACGCAAGCAATGGAATTGCCTGTGTTAGTGATTGACAGAGGCAGGTAAATGATTGAACAGCAGCGATCAGAGCTAGCTGTGGTCTCTGCTTTTATAGGCAGGTGTTGATTGTATAACACATGCTCCCGAGCCCACACCCAACATGTGCCATACATATACACAGGATATAGCTGGTCATATATCCTCAGTATCCCCAGGAGAAAAACTCCACTGTGAAGATTTAGGGTATGTGCCCACAGGACGTTTTTAAAGCAGTCCTGAACGCAGCAAAACCTGAGTATCCTAGAGTCCTTGACAGGAGATTAGCTATGACCTTGTCTGCGTTTTTTGCGTGTTTTATGTGCGTTTTTTATGCGTTTTTACTGCGTTTTTTTAGCTGCGTTTTTCCTGCGTTTTTTCCATTCACTTTAGCAAAAATGCAGGAAAATAATTAACAAGTCAATTCTTTCCCATCCGCACCAAAAACGCATATTTGCCAGTTCTTGACACTTGCAAAACAAATGTGTGTGCACAGCGTTTCTGTGAAATACATTGGTTTTGCTGGGAATCAAAACCGCAGGAACAAATTAGCATAAATTACCATAAAACCAATGGTTTTCTGCAGCAGAAACCGCAGGAAAAACTCAGCAAAAACGTCCTGTGGGCACATACCCTTAATCAGGCTTACCATCCTAAAGGGAACATGTTATGTCATACATGTCGTCCAATGTGTGGACAGCATGTTATAAGAAAGGTGACGCTATGCAGATAAATATATAAGTTTGCTGTAAAAGATTCAGTATAACTACTATATTCAATGAAATCTCTGATACTGTTAAACAAGAGTCTAGTGGGCGGTCCTACTAGTGATTGACACCTATCCCTGTATACATGGATATAGAGGGAAAAATGTCAATCACTGAGTAGGACTGCCCACTGGACTCGTATGCATACAAATATTTCCCATAAAAAATTGTTTGAAAATCTGATTCCTGGTCTATATCCATCCCGACTGCTGATCAGATATAATTTTTAGCATGAAAGGTTCCCTTACAGCTGGGGTGGGGAACTCCAGTCCTCAAGGGTCACCCAGGTCATGTTTTCAGGATTTCCTTAGCATTGTACAAGCAAGGTGTTGGAGTTATCACAAGTGCAGGTCATTATATTACCACCTGTGCAATACTAAGGAAATCCTGAAAACCTGAACTGTTTGCGGCCCTTGAGGACTGGAGTTCCCCAACCTGCCTTAAAGGGATGTTTCATACATTCATGCATTTGTTTTAATAGGGTTGTCTGGCCTTAGACAGGAGACTTGTGAATCCTTACTGTGTGCGCTGTCAGGATTTTGCACCTTCGGGAACTGGCGGGCATATGACCTCAAATATGCAGTCAGTATATGGTCACATGCGAACTAGATGTAAGCGCCTCGCTCACTGTTTTAGAAATGATGTGTTCTTTTTAAGAGTTTTATTTTGTTTGTTTTTTTCAAAGCACCACACCAGACAGACGCTTATCAGGACATACTCCTGAAGCCATTTAACATTTTCGACATTCATGGTCTAAATATACACCACAAAGTCCACTCGGCCAGGGGCCTTCTGACCCCAACTCTCAGCCTCGGTTCTTAGACATTGAATGATTACTTGAGACATTGCTTTTGGCAATACTTTAATTCTATCTGTTGACTTGCTGACCACTAGAGCACAATAGGGGGTCATTTCACCAGGATTGAGACCAGATTTTTTGAGTAATTGTGAAAATAATAGTCAAATATTATCATTTCTCCCCACTTAGTTGAGAAAGCCAGTAACGTGAACTGCTGATCTTTACATCCCATTGTTATATAGTATAGGATTCAGCATATTGTGAGTAATGAATACTGCTAGTAGTAGCAGCGGTACACTAGATATTTGCTTTGAAGCCACAATGTCGCTTTGCCGTGTACTCATACATCATTATTGGACTGTTCCCGCCACGTGTTTAGCTTTATTCCAATCCTGATGCTGTTTCTGGCTTTCAGCGCTCAGCCTGCCGCCGCTGTTCCACGCTAAATCCTACAGAAACAAACGATGAAAATGAGGCAGGACAAGGAGATTTATGTTGATGGAAAATAGCAGGCAAGATCTTAACATGGAAGTCGCGCGAGCAGCTTGCAAAGACGAATAGTTCAGAGCCTCCTGCTGCTATGGCCCGTGGCTCTTACATTTTTTTTCACCTGCTTGAAAGGGGCACATGTTTTGGCTTACTGGAAGCTCACCCGAGTATCCATCTATTCTGGTGAAGATGGATTCATATGTCAAATATTCTATTAACAGAAATATGCAGGCAAACAATGCAAAAGAGCCTCAGCCGAGCATAAAATCAGATTTAGTGCCGGATCCTGTTGAGATTCATTTTTTGTGCTTTTGCCATGAGCGTGAGTGATGTCAGTGGTGGCAAAAAGAACATTATCCCTCTTATCCATTAATGTCAATATCTTAATCCTGCCTCAGGCCATCTCCAGGATGGATTGCAACAATTTAGTGTGTTTTCCCCCGTGCAGTAGGACATCTTCACTTCGCATGTGGTAAACATTTCCCATAGGCATGGCTTTAAGGACAATATTCATCTCATCTCCCGCGCATTCTCTCACGGTGGCATTCGAATCCGAGCCGGATTGACTATAAAAAGATAATGTCATCAGGTCATGGATATAAGAGATTATGAATGCTTCCATTTATGTCTATTAATCTGTGTAATATATTTAAAGTGAACGCGTCTCTAGGTGTTGGGAATCTATAATATCAGCGTGTGGCTGTTAGGATTCCAGACATGTTCATCTCAAAACCAATTTTCTCAGCACTAGGGGGTAATTAGTTAATATCTTGCCCTAGATAAGTCCAGGAATCTTATTTAATGACCTTGACATCTGTGCTGAACTTTTGGCTAGCGAAGGGGCTTGTGACGACACAGCCTTTTACAGTATGTGCCATGAGTCAGATGTTCTTAATTGGCAATACATAATGGTCTTTTGGTAGTTATCTCATGTTTGCTAAGACACTGTTTCTTGCCAAACTATTTTGGAGCCTTTTATTGTCTGTTTATGTGTATTGCTACTTGGCTCAGAGGAGAATTATGCAGATATTGGATTGAAATGCCAACCAATAAGGGCACAGCCTTATCCCACCAATCCTAGAAGAACACAATATACTCAGAGGTGTAGGTTCAGGCTATAAAAAGAACTTTTCAGTCACCAGCAGTTCATATGCTACATGGCTTCAACCTAGGGGCTCCAGTCCCGGTTAGAAAACCATAATCTCAGCCTTTGAATTTGGGTCCAGCTGCCAGGATCACATTGTGTCTTCATACTTCATGACCTCAGTCTAGGAGTTTTGGGTACAACTAGAGGAGCACCAAAGCTGGATTATATTCTGCAGGAGTTCATCCTAGAATTTTGGGGTTCAGCTGGAATATCAGAGACTACTTAAGGAAGACACAGAGGTAGGGACAATTTGGTCACCTAGCGAAGACTTTGCTGTGCTCGGTTAGCTTCCTAAGCATGCCACTATTCCTTTCTTGATGGGTTCCTGCCAAAAGCGGGGTGCTGTTGGATTGAATAGTTGGCCCTGGAAACCTAAAACACATTCTAATCCCTGGTAGACTCTCTTGCCTGGTATAGTGTGTGTTTTGCTTGGTATGTGTTATTTTCTTTTGACTGTTGGGAATCCAATAAAGTCTTACCACTGTATGGTTCCCTCACCATGTGTTGTCTGAGTAATGTTCCGCCCATGCTTAAGGAGTTTGGGCGTTCAGTTGGGATGAGCCCTGGTCCATGCTGTCTTTCTAAAGGTGGAGGGGCCAGTGGATGAGAGCACCCCACTGACCCCTGTGTCTCCACAATTGTGCTGAACGTTTGGCTGGCAGGTGGGGATGAGGGGGTGGGGGGTTGTGCTGACATTTTCCCTAGGTGCTGGGAGCCAAACCAGGGTGTAGTAGTAATTGGGAGGAAAATGTTATATAAAAATACAATTCTATATAGTATATGATACCTGAGTTATTCTTCAACAATGTGATCTTCCTAAATGTTCCTATGTCCTCACTAAGCAGGGTGGGCCATTTATATGGATGCACCTAAATAAAATGGGAATGGTTAGTGATATCAACTTCCTGTTTGTGGCACATTAGTATATGGGAGGTGGAAAACTTTTCCAGATGGATGGTGGCCATAGTGGCCATTTTGAAGTTGGCCATTTTGGATCCAACTTTATTTTTTTCAATGGGAAGAGGGTCATGTGACACATCAAACATATTGAGAATTTTATAAGATAAACAATGGTGTGCTTGGTGTTAATGTAACGTTATTCTTTATTCTGCTCATTGTGTTGGATTCTCAATGCAACCCTCTTCTCCCACTCTTGACTCACTGATCGCAACACTGCAGAAGAAATGCTAGCACAGGCTTCCAGTATCCGTTGTTTCAGATGCTGCACATCTCGTATCTTCACGGCATAGACAATTGCCAATTTTTGAATGGTGAAGTTAACAAACAAAACCAGCGCTATTGGTCTGACACTAACCCACAGTAGAAAGATCCCTCCAAGACTGTTGGAAAACAAACATTGATGGTATGGTGTGGTATATAGGGTACAAAGATAGTGGGGCCATTCTTCATAAATGGAAACTTCAATGCCACTGGATGTCTGAAATTGCTACATGATTCAGGGGGCGTGGCCTACAACACATCCACACTGCTGATAGCAGCTCATGAGGAAACAATGTATCAGATTACTTCAGGCTGCAGCACAGGGCTAAGCAATGTCAGAGTGCCAGGATAATTGCAAACTTCTCTTTCCTTGGCACAATCTTCTGATCTGTCACCTGGCTTCACGCAGCTCAGTCATGATCTTTGCTGGCACATCACACTGCTCCCTATCAGCCTGCTCTCAGAAGCTGTGGAAATGACACACACATTTCTGGCAGACTCTGGCCACGCCCACACAGTCATAAAATGTAGTTTTTAAAAGAGCACAGAAACGTGAGAAAATTAGTAATGTGGCACAAAAACAAGCATTACCTTAGCTGCTATGTGACCTATCATTAACAACCAGTGCAGTATTGTGTTTTTTTTTTTTCTTTTCAATGAAATTACATTTTAACTTTAAACTTGGTTTAGTAGCGGTGTCACACATGTACAGTATCAAGTATGGAGACTCAATGTTCAGAGTGTGGTGAAGACACAAGGGCCAGAACCCATAAGTCAGGAGAAGACCGCGAATGATGGCTTATGCGCTAGAAGCTGTGAGTTATACTAGTATTGTACTGTATCTACGCAGGGAGAGAGGTACAGTACTGTAGAGGGGTCGGGAGAGCTCACATTTTGCTCTTATTTCAAATCTTGCTCTTATACCAAGTTACAATTTATGAAAAATGTTAGTTTTTCTTGCAAAACGCTCTCACACCAAGTTACTTGTAACCAAGGTTCTACTGTACATTGCTGCATATACTCATGCCAAACAGCATTTTCAATAAGCATCAAACTATGTGGCCTCATAGCACAGATCAATTCCCCCCATCCCCCGCTCCTATACTTCACCCCATACCTGACCTCCATGTTTCTTTATCTTTTTGCCACGGTTGTCATCTCGTTTGTTAAAGTCATAAATTGTATGGTAAGAGAAGATCATCATGAACTATGATTTTTTTTTTCCCCAAAGGTCTAACTAAAGGTACATTTTTTAGAATTCGTCCTTATTAATTTACAAACCATGGAGGTTAACAGCAGGTAGTAAAACCCAGAGCGTGCTGTTCTTTATCAGAACTGTTGTGTTTGGCCACTAGTTTCTGGAATTTTTTTGTGTCTGGCATCCATAGATCCTCACCTTGCCAGTCACATATGTCACTTTTCCTGGGCACCATAAGGCTCCAGTGTTGGAATCAATGGAAATGACAGTAGGACTTACGGCAGAGAACGGTTATCTCTCAGTGTAAGTCTTTCTACAAATATATTTGTAGAAATAAAAATTGCACATTTTTGTAAGTTTTAAAGTTACAGACCCATGCTCTACTTACAAAATGAAGTGATATTAGGTGCTGATCACATCGACATTTGAATCCTTATATTTTATAAGACTAGTTTTGAGGATCCAGAGAAACCATAACGTGTACCTATCCGTTCAGTTGATTTAATATAGTAAGCAGGTAATTTCTGTTGAATAATTTTTTACCACAATGTTAGCTGTATGATGGTCTTCTGCCACTGGATGCTACATTTGAGAATGGGTGGGCCCTTGTCTAGGAAAGACTAGAAGCAATGGGACAAAACTGAATGGGAGGAGACACAGATCAGAGGTTATAAAAGACTTTTTGACAGTGAGAGTGACCAGCAAGTGGAACAGGTGACCACGAGAGGTTGCGAGTTCTCCTTCAATGGAAGTCTTCACAAAGAGACTTGACATCTCTCTGGGATGATTTAGTGAATACTGCTTTGAGCAGAGGATTGGACCAGAAGACCCACCTAACTCTACCATTCTATGATTCTGTGTTCTCTTATACACAGGAGCTCCGTGTTCACCACCATCCAAAATGTTATGTGTGCTCCTAATAAATAAGTTGAGGGTCCTTCATGTCCTAAGTGACTTGCCTTTGCTCTTCCAGCCTCAATAAAGTCAAGTTATCTCCAGTGAAAGGTGGGATGTTGCGGCCTGCTAGTACATCTCCACTCACTGCACCACTTGGTCGAGTACTCTCTTTGGATTGACTTTGGAGATATATAACTGATATGTAACTGACCACAATGAAAGGCTTTCTCTCATCAAAGTCTTTGATATCCAAGAATGGAATAAACCTATCTAGGTGTCAATTACCGTAGGTAGGGCTGCGTAAATGGCTGAGAGCATCTGGGTGATACTGTTTCTGTGACCCAGATTCATTTCTAGGGTTTACAGAGGCAGCATGGCTCAGCCACTTTCTTGATTCTGTAGTTTCACCTCCAATGCTCAAAGCTATGAAAGACTGAGATGGCATTAATGTGTAGCATCTGAAAATATGTGCAGTCTGAGTATATGCCCCAAAAAATACTTTTTGGGTGCATGGGGGTAATGTGCACCATAGCTATGCACGTTTTATTCTACACTTTAATTTTCTCTAAATTTTACTCTCCATATGAGAAAATACCAAAGAAATAAAAACTGTCTTAAACAGCTTAAATTTTACAAACCTCAAAATCTTTTAGATAAATGTTTGATTGTTGGGGGCCACACCCAGAGCCCTGTTTTTCCCTGTTAGGCTACACTCACATGGATCACTGAATTTATCATAGTAGTAAATTCCTCAAATTACCGGTATCTATGTAACCTGGCTCTATGTGCAGCAGGATAGGTCGCGGAGCGGTCTTTACTTAAACTTGCAGGGCCTGTAAGTCAGACCAAACTAACACGTGCTACAGATTTTTTTTTACCTGAGACCCTTCTGGAAGACTGTATGGACATTAACACTTAGACTAACATTGGGTCCATGTGCTGTCTCTTCTCTGCGCAGACCAAAAATACATTTATATTCACGTTCCTGTAAATAGTTTGACAGCATTCAGTAGGATTGTGTCTGTAGTGTTGGGGGGGCATTCGTGCCTCTTTATTTATTGTTTATTAGGCAGCACTTGGGTATGACATTGGATGTAGCAGCAAGGCACATTCTTGAAACCCTTCTATTATCAAATTTCTACTGTTGTCATAAAGTTTTAGTATTGAGTGGGGGTCCCAATTTACTATGTGAAAGTATGTAATTAAAGCATTTATGAGATTCCCCAAAAAGCAGCAATCTACATATTGTGGCAGGTAAGTTTTTGATTGCGGAGTAACCTCTGCACTTTGCCTTAAAGTGCCACTATTGGAATTTTATATGGCCTTCTCTATGGATTGTATGGCAGCTGCAATTTTAAACCCCTCGTACACCATACAAAGTGCTCAGCTGACTGCAATGTCTCCTAATTTTCCCATATACAGAAATGTTTGATTCTACCAAGCTCTCCTATATTCTCTATGTCAGAGCCACTAACTGACCCTTCTGTGGGGCTAATTTGGAGATTAAAGGATCAGCTGTCATAAATCCAGTGTGTTGGATCCTTCTTTCATTTCTCGGAGGAGAGTTGGGAAACCTCAAATCATGTTGTGGGTGGGCTCAGCCAAAGCATAGGTCTCCAAACTTTCTGACCTTGAGAGCCACATTCAGTTCTTTGAGAGGGTCACAAGCCACATCCAGCTCCTGCCCCTCCACAGTAGTGACACCCAGAGCCCCCATCACCAGTATAATAACAGCCCAAGCCTTTCCACAGAAATTACACTGAGGCAGTATACCAAGATCCAGGGGCTCCTTCCTTTAGTGATAGTGAGGTCTGTCTTAGTTGCATTATTTTTCTATTTGCAGACCTTTGTGACCTTATTGATTAATTTTGTATTGAGTAGGTTACAGAAGTCACATTTGCAATATGTTTCATCCCCTCTCGGTCGATGCTTATTACCTCTCTCACCAGTCTACTTTTTGTACAGCTTTCTCCAGCAGCCTTGTACATTTTACAGCCTCTGTGTGACTTATTATATAATTATCTCCGTTTCGCGTTTTTCACCCATAGGGGACCATGCAGCAGGTCTCATGGGAGCAGGAGATGAAGCATTTCATCATATTCCCACCCAATTTTTCACTAACAAGTCCTCTTTTTCCTTAGGAGTTTCTAATTTCATCTCGGCGCTCGGGGACGCCTCTGCTGGCATCACCACAGTGCTTTTTAATGATGTCATGAATAATTGTCATGCGGCCTGTACAGCTCATCACTTTACACATGATTTTGGTGTCAGTTCTTGTGAGGCCAGTAACCCCACAGCGTTGCCTCTCAGAGGGCGCCTGGCATGTAAAACTTTCATCACCAGAATTGGAGGCAGCTCTGACATTTTCTTCCTATAATATCATAGAATTACATTGTCTCGAGTGAATTCTTTTTATCCTTTTCATGTTATCGCCCTCTTGGAAAACTGTAAATTCAAGGCTCTGGACACACGAGTGAATGTCCCTTGGTTTATTAATCAGGTTCTTTTATTGTGCTTTTTTTCAATATCATTTTTTGTTTCGTATTTTTGTCATTTATAGATAAAAAGATTACAAAAGAACTTGTCTGGAACATTACGGCTAGAAAACTAAAATGCATACCAGTTCCTGTTCTTACCCACTGAAGTGTTATTTTAATGTGGGTTTTTGTCATGAAGCGGGTGTGGTCCCACTGCACCATGGGACCGGGAACGCCCCGGAAGGGCATAACTAAGCAGCTACCAGGTGCTTCACTAGAGCCTTAAATGGTTTTTAGACTTGCCACTGTTGGTAGCCACCAGATGCCAATCCAGGGGATTCTCCGGTACTGTAACAGTTGACCCTAAAGGGTCAGGGCCACTGGTACAGATTCAGGAGACGGATGGAGCAGGACCACAGGCTGGAGGGGATAAGGGTACTGTTATCAACAGGATGGATGGTGCAGATTAGTACAGTTCCTACTCACAGACAGAACAGATTCAGGTACAAGTTCAGGCACAGTTGACTGCCGTGGGAACTGCCACAGGACACACACACTGGATGCTGGATACTGATACTGGTCACTGGCACTGGACACAGGTGCTGGACACTGTAAGGGATATAACAACAGGTCAAGGCACCATAGTAAAGGGTCAGGATCCTTGTTGCAAAGGCATAACCCTAATCGGTAGGGTGCCCTATATACCTAATGCCTCCTAGCGATAGACTGGAGGCATTTCCTAAATGAGTACACTGCCCTTTTAACAAGTAGGAGACATCCGATTGCTCAACCTGTGTGGCATGCGCAGGCCCTGGGACCAGAAGGCTAGCCAGCAAAGTCAATGTGACATTGGGTGCGCTGTGTCTACGTCAGCGCTTTTGCGCAGCGTATTAGGTGCAGATTATTATGGATCTTTACCTGTAAAAATCTGCAGCATGTCAATTATTGTATGGCATTTACCTTCTGTACTACAGGCACTTCCTGGTTTCTGCTGCATTAAACCCTTCGTGTTAGGGGGCTTGACCAACAAGGGTTGTGACGCAACCTAAATCAGGAAGTGCCTAGAGTACGGAAGGTAAACGCCGCACTATACTTAAAGCAGTCACACTGAATAGGGCGGGCACAGCCCAGCACTCAGAGGAACTGATGCAGAATTTTGTGCAGCAGTAACTCAGCAAAGATGAATATGTTTTTGCTGCATAATTCTGCCAAAAGCGGATGCAGATTTGGTGCAGAAAATTCTGCATCACTTTTTGAGGGTAGGCACAAGGTGTAAGGGATAAGAGTGCTTCTCCTGAAAGAGTGCAATGGTGGCGTCCAGTATTAGAGATGAGTGAACCTGTTCAGGGCTGGAGATCAGGGGAATTTCGTGTTCTAAGTGCTGGAGCCAGGATCGCTGTGCTCCGCTACACTGGATGGTCGGGCCAGTGCAGTGTGTGATCGACTTGCACTTGGGATGAATTCTATTTTATCGTCCGTAGTGTACTTGGAAAATAAAAAAAAAATTAAAAATCCTCCGACCCCGGAAGTCTTTTGATTATGTCTTCCTGGACATGCGGGGTAACGCACAGGTACTGAACTGGCAGCACCCGAACATCCAGATGTTTGCTTATCTCTATCCAGTATGATGCTTTAATAGTCTTTGATAAAAGGGTTAATGCACAAAGAAAGGGTCTTCATGGAATAACTGGGTGCCGTTTTGCTAGGACACCGATGACCGCTAGAGCACAGGACCTGAGACCATTTGAATGCAGTGGTGACCTTACATGCACACTACTGCACCATTCAATGAGAATGAGAGGGAAAGCCAAGTAGAGCACTGGACTTCCCTCGTCAGGCTCATAGACCTTGAATTGGAGCAGTGGGCTGCACACATGACCACAGTTCTGTTCAAACTCCTGTTGACCTTGTCTTCTATTGACCGGATGTCCCCATGCTGGATAGATTATAAAGGAGTGCTTACCCCTTTAAAGGGCATTTGTTAACAGGATTTTATATTACTAGCTGTGAGCCCGATTCTAAAGAATGGGGAGTCTAGAATCTGTATATAATTTTTTAAAGAGTTTTAAATAATAGACTTAAACACCAGATATATGACTAAGTAGCCGATGTAGGCAGAACTGTGAGGGTAGCAATATAGTGGAGGTGTAGAAAGAGTTAATGTCTGACTAACAGGACTATAACAGAGTAGGAACTTATAATGATATCAAAAATATTATTGAAGGAATGCGCTGTAAATTATATCCAAAATGGTGTTCAAGGGGTTAATGTACCAGTGGCAGTAGTTATAAACACTACCAAAAATGCAGTTAATGCTGAACTGGTATATAATGGGTTAATTTTGCAGTGTCATTACAACTATACACTGTGTAATAGAAATAACAACAATAATGGAATATAAGGGGTTAATGTTCCTACTGGCAGTAGTAATAGAGACTACAAAGTATGGAGTTAAGGCAGAAATGGTATATAAGGGGTTAACTTCGCAGTGGCAGTACAACTACACACTGTGTTATAGAAATTACAGATAAAACGGAATGTAAGGGGTTAATGTTGCTACTGTCATGAGTACAATGAGCATAGCGCCTCACTGGCTATTGAGATACATGAAGGATTTTTAGTTTGACTTTGAGTAAATTTGAAACTCAAAGTCCTCCATGTATCTCAATGGGAAGTGAGGCGCTATGCTCATTGGTCGGCGCCAGCACACGAGCGACCAATGAGCTTCGCGCCTCACTTACAGCGGTAAATTTGAAACTCAAAGTCCTCCATGTATCTCAATGGGAAGTGAGGCGCTATGCTCATTGGTCGGCGCCAGACACGGCGACCAATGAGCTTCGCGCCTCACTTACAGCGGTAAATTTGAAACTCAAAGTCCTCCATGTATCTCAATGGGAAGTGAGGCGCTATGCTCATTGGTCGGCGCCAGCACACGGCGACCAATGAGCTTCGCGCCTCACTTACAGCGGTAAATTTGAAACTCAAAGTCCTCCATGTATCTCAATGGGAAGTGAGGCGCTATGCTCATTGGTCGGCGCCAGCACACGGCGACCAATGAGCTTCGCGCCTCACTTACAGCGGTAAATTTGAAACTCAAAGTCCTCCATGTATCTCAATGGGAAGTGAGGCGCTATGCTCATTGGTCGGCGCCAGCACACGGCGACCAATGAGCTTCGCGCCTCACTTACAGCGGTAAATTTGAAACTCAAAGTCCTCCATGTATCTCAATGGGAAGTGAGGCGCTATGCTCATTGGTCGGCGCCAGCACACGGCGACCAATGAGCTTCGCGCCTCACTTACAGCGGTAAATTTGAAACTCAAAGTCCTCCATGTATCTCAATGGGAAGTGAGGCGCTATGCTCATTTGTCGGCGCCAGCACACGGCGACCAATGAGCTTCGCGCCTCACTTACAGCGGTAAATTTGAAACTCAAAGTCCTCCATGTATCTCAATGGGAAGTGAGGCGCTATGCTCATTGCTCGGCGCCAGCACACGGCGACCAATGAGCTTCGCGCCTCACTTACAGTGGTAAATTTGAAACTCAAAGTCCTCCATGTATCTCAATGGAAAGTGAGGCGCTATGCTCATTGGTCGGCGCCAGCACACGGCGACCAATGAGCTTCGCGCCTCACTTACAGCGGTAAATTTGAAACTCAAAGTCCTCCATGTATCTCAATGGGAAGTGAGGCGCTATGCTCATTGGTCGGCGCCAGCACACAGCGACCAATGAGCTTCGCGCCTCACTTCCCATTGAGATACATGGAGGACTTTGAGTTTCAAATTTACCGCTGTAAGTGAGGCGCGAAGCTCATTGGTCGCTGTGTGCTGGCGCCGACCAATGAGCATAGCGCCTCACTTCCCATTGAGATACATGGAGTACTTTGAGTTTCAAATTAACCGCTGTAAGTGAGGCGCGAAGCTCATTGGTCGCTGTGTGCTGGCGCCGACCAATGAGCATAGCGCCTCACTGGCCATTGAGATACATGGAGGACATTGAGTTTCAAATTTACCGCTGTAAGTGAGGCGCGAAGCTCATTGGTCGCTGTGTGCTGGTGCCGACCAATGAGCATAGCGCCTCACTTCCCATTCAGATATATGGAGGACTTTGAGTTTCAAATTTACCGCTGTAAGTGAGGCGCGAAGCTCATTGGTCACTGTGTGCTGGCGCCGACCAATGAGCATAGCGCCTCACTTCCCATTGAGATACATAGCGGTCTTTAGAGCTGTGCATGGCCAGGCACTTGGTTCTGTTTTCGGCCACGGCGCTCGGCTCTCGTCGGTCGGAGCTACAAAGTCTGTAGCTCCGGCCCGCTGTATTCTCATTGCCTGGCACTTGTAGCCACCGCCGGAGCTGGCGTTCTGGCGGGGTGTACGTGGGCAATGGCTCGCTGCACGGCCACAATGACGGAAACAGCGCCGAAACTTACGGAAGTGCGTTAGGGGAATTATATATTAGATAATTTGAAAACTGTTGGAGATAGGGGCTAAAACACAGATTGCAGCTCTTTCTTATTTAATAAGCTGTGTGCTGTTGTTTACGTACAGTGAATATTTTATCATTATGACATTATCATTGCTGGGAATAGCTGACTGGTGCTAAGTTGTCTGACCACCTCCCTTACTCTGATAAGAAGCTCCCTGTCAATAGACATTGTACATATAGAGCCCAGTGTGGGCAGGGGCAGCTTTCTAAGCTCTGCTTCATGTTACATCTAAAAACTCTGATTGTGACACAACTGCTGTAACCTGTAATCTAAAGTTACCGTTACACGGTACGATATCGAAATGATCTCACTAACGATTTTGGGGGCGTGCGGTCGTTAGGACATTGTTTTGACATCGTTGGTGAGATGTCACGCCTAGATATCGTGCACGACGCCCCAACCTTCCAGTGAGCAGGTATCGTTCGCACAACCCAGCGAACGATACTTGTTCACTGTTGTGAATGGGAGAAGTTGTGAACGACATCATTATCGCGGTGTCACACAGAACAATGCAGCAGGTTGGCTGATCGTGGATCATTTGATTTGAGAACATGTTCTCAAATCTGCAATCAACGATCCAACAATTTATCGTAGTCGTATCGCGGCGTTACCCGCAACGACGTCCTACCGATGTCTTTTGAACGACTCCAAACCCGTGATGTTTGAGCGATATCGTTCATGATATCGTACCGTGTAACGGGGCCTTAAGTGATACATCGTAGAAATCAGGGTCTCTTTTCCTACATTATGCTGCTCATGATGCAGTAGCTAAAACCTACTGACAGATACCCTTTAATAAAGTCAATAACATCTTAAAAATGTTGTAAATGACCAGTAGGACAATACATTTGTGGGCGTTCGCCTCTCTTGACAAGGCGTAATGCCTTTTTGGAACTGTGACTAATGTCGTTTTTTGGCTTTTAGGTGTCTGTTTCGGTGAGAAACATTTTTTAGTCTATTGTCAGGTTGTTAAACTGCAGCATTATTTTATTAAACACAATTTATACACCTGATCTGTTTATGTAAAACTTTACTTTTAAGACTCGCAGACATTTTTGCTTGGGCTTTTAATAACACGCTTTGGTCCTCCTACATGTACCAATCCGGTGACAGCCATCTCCTCACATGCCAGTGAACTGAGTAATAACATTAATTACTTAAAGTGATGTTTAATAGTTTTCCCCCGTGCGGTCCTACCTTCGTGCAAGGCTGTGAAATTTTATGTTAATTAATCTCCATAATGATACAGGACCCGATGTCTCTTACGTGATGCGTGCACTTTCTTTGATTGCAATTATAAGACAATCACCGGTACTGAATGTTTCTTGATTCTGCAGTAACACAGATAGGTGATTTTTGTGAACTAACTTTTCAAGGAGAAAATCTAAATCTGAAATTTTTATCTAGACTGAATTATTTTGTTTGGCTATTTCTTAATTTATTTTTGTATTACTTATTTATCGACTTTGGCTACTTTCACACCAGCAGTTTTTCACATCCGGTACAGATACAGTTTTTCCAGCAAAAACTGATATCCTGAAAGGATATGTTTATTGCCCTAAACCAGATGATACCACTTCGGTTATTTTAACTGGTCTGTTTGCCTGTTCTGGGACCATACCGAACACCTAACTAAAGTGTTTGGGCATGGACCCTGAACACGGACTTCACTGAGAAGTCTCAGATTAGATACTCACATGTCTTGGCACTTTGGTCACTTCCAGGTCCTGCTCATTAACCTCATGAAATATCCACTGCATTAACTGCTGAACAGCCAGTCACAGACGCCCACTTTCTGAGCGCTGTTGCGCCACACCCATTGCATTTGTATTTGTGATTGGTTGCCGGGACAATGGGTGGGGCACAACAGCCAATCACTGCTGTCACAGATACAGATAGTGGGCGTCTGTGATTGGCTGTTCAGCAGCCAATACAGTGAATATTCAATGAGGTTAATGAGCAGGACACCAAAGTGACCACATAGCCGAGACAGGTCAGTATAATGCTTTAATCACAAACTCATCAGTAAAGTCCATGTTCGGGGGTCTGTGCCCGAACACTTAGGTGTTTGATACAGACCCCAAACTTTACAGTTCGGGTTCCCCCATCACTACATGTGATGATACCGCGCATGCTCAGTATTCATGATGTTTTGGTAAAAGTGGAGCGGATCTGGCACACACAGACTTTTACTTATATCAATGCCAGATCCAGCACAGATTCTGTTGTATGTGGTTTTGTGTTGTGTCCAAAAAAATGTACGTTTTGCCTTTTTTGGACTCATTAAAAAACTGCATCTGATCGGATCCAGTAGCAATCAGAAGCTACCTGAAGCCACCAGATGCTACCGGAGAGCATTAAAAATGAATCTGCAAAAACCAGATCCTTACTTTTGTAGAAAAACCTGATCTGTGCCTGATATGAAAAAACGCTGGTGTGAAAGTTCCCTTACAAGTCTTGTACATGCGACCCTAATACCACTGAGATCATGGAAAGTACTTTTACATATTTGTGTGTTTACGTGTCCACCCATATAGCCATTCCTATGGATCTACTTCCCACTTGATCAGGTATATGAGCCCTGCAAGATGTGAGCTCAGAGATCTACCGTCATTTTAAAGGGAATGTGTCATCATAAAATTACCTATTTTTTAGATCATGTTTTTTGGGGATTAGATCTGTATTAAAAATCTAAATTAATAATCTTGCAATTTTCACATTGACCAATACCAATAGGGGCAGTTTTAGGCCGGCTGCACACCACGGTGAAATCCGATCCGGGACTGTCAGGGGTGAACCTGACAGCCCCCGGACCGGATTTCGGCCCCATACTATGTTATGGAGCTGGATGGCAGCTATCTGCCATCCGGTTTCCATCTGTCCCGGAGAATCCGGGAGGATTCAGATTTTTCTCCTGGACACAAAAATGCTGCATGCAGCATTTTTGTGTCCGGGGGCAAAAAGCTGATCCTCCCGGATGCTCCTGTATCCTCCCGGTCTGGTGCGATCCGGCGCCCCTGACATGGGGGTCTATGGGGCTGCATCGCTCAGGAGCCGGATGCCGGGTGCTGAAGCTCAGCGCCGGCCGGCGCTGAACTTCAGCACCGCCAGCTGTCACCTGCTGACAGTTCAGGACTGCGGCTAGCGGAATTATCAGCAGCTGCGGCTGCATCGGTTCTGTGTCCAGATCTGGTCCAGGGCTGTCAGGTTCACCCCTGACAGCCCCGGATCGAATCTTGCCGTGGTGTGAACCCGGCCTTAGACTTGTACTTTTTGTCAAATTAGGAAGTTTTTTCTGAAGTCTCATTATCATTACAGGGAAGAATTATGATGATAGGTAACACCTCTATGAGCAGCTGCTAATACAAGATCCTCCAATCATAATAATGACCTTTGCACACTCTCATGAGATGCTGCAATACAAATTATAAATTTGTCTACTGCTGCTACTTGTGAGAGCTCGCTCACTGAGTGTGACGGGGTTACTAACTTGGCTGTTGGATTGAAGCACGCACACAAACGGTTTTATATTTAAATAGCCCAGCCAGTTTATGAAGACACGCAAACCGCTTTACATAAACCAAACATGAGCAATACTTCAGGCTTTACAGAAACCAATGTGACATATAGTCCGTTTCTTCCGTTGGTATGCCCACTACAACTCCACCAGAGTATTCCAATGAAGGTATTGCACTCTCCCTTCCCTGACCTCTGTCAGCACACACACAGCCCCCTTTGCCTGAGGTTACCTTTCAGGAGTTATTTCAGGCTCTACTTATATCTCCTGAGAGGAGCTTTTGCAGGCTCCATACACTGACTCCTTTCAGTGCACACATCCAGGAAGTCTCCAGCCTTCAAACACAAGGGAGCCATGTGACCAGACAAACAGTCACATTATAACATATGAGACACACCCATGGGTGGGGGTATGTGGATAGCCAGACCAGCACTCGACTATCTGTAAAACCTGGCCCTGCATGCAATAACAAAACTCGTGGAACTACAAGTCCCAGAGTAAACATTGCAGGTTTACATTGCAAAGAACAACCGCCTCTGCGATACATTCCAGCCATTCACAATACTGCTACCTCACATAATGTATGTGTAAATTTCCTGAATTAACAGGAAATATAAAATAATGCTATTAGACAAGGGGAAAATTCCAAAGCTTCTTATGTGTATTTTTTTTGGTTATGTAGACTGTGAAATGAAAAAAATACCAAAATTAGTACCGTAACGCAAAAACAATGCAAAATTATTTAGTTTAAAGCATTTTTATTTTGCATAAGTAGTAAAACCTAAAAAGCAATGTAGATTTAATGTCACTGTGATGATACCTACCTGCAAATGTTTTTGTATTGTTTGTCATGAAGCAAAATTGGTGTGAAGCAATGCTGTCTGTATGATTTGGTATTATCTTAGGGTGTTTTCACACAGCGTTTTTCTGGTATCCGTGGCTGTCCGTTGTAAAACGGACAGCCACGGATCCGATTTGGCCCCCATGTTAGTCTATGGGCACGGATTGGATTGGATTTGCCCTTAGTGGCATCCGATTTTTGTCGGATCCGATTCTGTCCGATTTTTAGCTGTGCCCAAAATCGCAGACTGCTGCGATTTTGGGCACAGCGGATCAAATCGGACCTAATTGGATCTGACCTGATCAGTGCCAAATAACATGGGGCCTATGGAGCGCGGGTCCGAGGAAACAGCTGATCATTCCTCGGACCCGATTTTAGTGTACTGAGCATGCTCAGTACACTAAAAATCGCTCTGTGCAATCTAATTTCACTTCTGCAATGTATATTCATACATTGCAGAAGTGACATCTAGTGAAAAGAAAGGGTTAAAAATAAAAAAAACTTTATTCTCACCTGTCCCGCGATCCACCGATGCCTCCAGCGCTCGATGCTTCTAGGACCTGATGTGACGTCACAGTCACAGGACTGGTCATGTGACTTTGACATCACGCCGGGTCCTGTGGATCAGAAGAAGATAGCTGGAAGTGCCGAGGGAGTCGTGGATAGGTGAGAGTAAAGATTTTTTATTTATTTTTTTTTAAGGTCTGGAAAAGGGGGACAAAGAGGGTGTGAAAGAGGGGACAAAAGAGAAGACAAAGAGGGAGCAGAGAGAGGAGGGGAGAAAGGTGACAAGGGAGAGAGAAGCGAGGTGACAGGAGGGAGAGAGGAGGGGGACGCGGTGACAGGAGGAGGAGGAGAGAGGATCCAAACGGATGCTGCAAAATATCGGAATTGGATGCCTATTTGGCATCCGATTGCAGGCATCAGTTTGGATCCGTTGCTGTCTGAGGGGTCCTGCAAAAAGTCGGATCCCCTCAGACAGCACAAAAACGCTGTGTGAAAGCAGCCTAACACACATACACAGCTCTACATAGCACACACTCGTTCACAGTTCAGCTATGGTCTGGTTTTTGCATTTGTGAGAATGGTAATTATTAGACGGGTTTTCTCACCATACTTATCTATGAGATAGTAATGGGACACCAGTTTTTGGTTGCAAAGGAGAGAGATTACTGCACATACTTCCATACTTGCCCTACTTTTAGGCAAGACCTTCCAGGTGAAAACTACCTCTGATGTGCTGCTGGAAATTGTACTCCTCATAGCCATGCCTCCTTTCAGGTCATGTCCCCTAGTTGTCTCTTCAGTGTTCCCTTCAAGAAAAAAAGTGTTCAAAATGTGCTGTTTTTTGTTGTTTTTCGGCATGTTCTGCTTTCTCTTGGGTGATTTGCCAACCTCAGGAGAATTCTAATGTTTATTTTATTTGATTGTATAGCGCTATTAATTCCACGTGATCATCACTGACTCCATTGGGCTCACAATCTAAATTTCCTATTAGTATGTCCTCGTAGTTTGAGAGGAAACCTGAGAACCTGGAGGAGACCCACACAAACACGGGGAGAACGTATACATTTTTTGTAGATGTTGTCCTTGGTGGGATTTGAACTCAGGACCTAAGTGCTGCACGACGACCCTCCCAATACAAGATAAACATACTGACTCACATGACCGGTTCTTTGCTGCTGCAACTTAGGAACACGGTTTTGGACAAAGAGCTGTTGAATGAATTCAAAGGTCACTAATTAGGCTTCATATGAACCCCAATGATTTATAAAGTTTTGGAAAAATGCTAATAGGATGTGAAAACCAATGATTCTGCTGATTTTGTTAGAATAGTTACCATATTTTTCAGACTATAAGACACACTTTTTTCACCCAAAATTGGGGGTGCGTCTTATAGTCCGGATGTACTGTACCTGGCTGTGACTGTTTGGGGGCAGCGGTGGTGGAGCAGGTAACTAGAGGCAGGAGATGGCTGCAGCTATACCTGCTTGTGATCACATGTGCTCGTTATTTAAGAAAATTTAAAATGCACTGCTCTCCCCGTCCATCCCCTCTCAGCACTGAAGCCGGCGCGGAGAGTTGGGCGAGTTGAGCTGTGCATATCACATTTTTTTTAAACAGTGGGCATGCGTGATCTGCAGCCACGGCCGATTGCATTATACTCACCATCATCGCTATTCTGCAGCATGACGTCCTCTTTTCATGCCGACTGCTGACGGCATGTGGGTGTGCAGTGCATGACAGTGATGTCATCGCTGTGTGCTTACACGCTGTTCACCTGCCTGCATGGAGAAGAAGATGTCACGCTGTGGCGGAGCAGATGGATGGTGAGTATAATCGTTTTATTTTTATATGTGCACCATGATGGGAACCATATAAACCACAATGGGGGCTACATACCAGGATGAGGGACATAGACTATGATAGGGGATCACATATACCAGGATGGGGGGCCATAAAACAGGAATGGGGATCATATATACCAGGATAGGTGACAAGTTTCAGGATGGGGTCCATACATACCATAATGGTGGATCATATATACAAGGATGGGGGATCAAATATACCTTGATGAGAGATCATATACTAGGATGGAGACTATATATACCAGGATGAGGATCATATACTAGGAATGAGGCTTATTACCAGGATGGGGAACATTACTAGAAGGGGCCCAGGATGAAGGATAACAGTGTCAGCAGCAGTCCCTCCTCACCCCATAACAGTGCGTCATGAACACATTTTTTGCTTCAATTTTTTTCCCTATATTCTTCCTCTAAAACCTGGGTGCATCTTATGGTCAAGGGCAAAAATACAGTAATAGGTGTTTTCCAAGATTTTTAATTATTTTTTATTAGTTTAGATTTCTGACCATGGGAAAAATAAGTTATCCTCTTGTATGAACAATAATGGTTTGTGGTGATGGAATAGAAAATTTGATTGAGTTGCTTTTGCCGCTGTGCTGAAGGCTAGGCATTGTTATTATTTCATACTGGTGGAGATCTCTTAGGGAATAGACAAATGACTGTAAAATGTGCTTCCCGGTATAGCAGAGTGGATTGTGTTGCCAGTTAGATGTTAAACCTCCCTGCTCAAATTATGTATTCTCATGTAAATGCAGCAGAGTGTGTAAATGTGCAAGCATTATTTACTCTTCAGTTGCGCTACAAGTTGAGGGCTGGAACTCCTTAATTTCCCTGGGCCATACACATGTCCTTCATTCTGTTCCTCGAGAAGCGTTCAGTGTTATTCTGCTGATTCAGTTCACAAGTAGGAAGGAACAAGTTGTCATGAAATCAGAGTGGAGCATGAGAGGGACGAGAGGCGTCTTCTGCTGTATCGCTAGACCTATTCAACTGCCACACCAGTTATAACTGTGCTAATTGATAGTAAAACATTCCATGTTAACCCCTAAATGATCAAAGAAATTTGTTTTTCCCTGCTCAGTCAACATATCTCTACTATAGCACCACAGTGGCACTCGATTTATCAAGATAGGCATTTTTCATGGTCTTGATGAATGGCAGAGTGCGAGGCGCTTGATTCATTAAGAGGCACAAATGTCTTAATGAATCAGTTGAGTAGTGAAGCGGTGGTCTCCTCACCACGAGTCTGTCTGTCTCCAGTCAGAGCGCCCCCACTCATCATGAATTTGACAAGTCAGGGTTCCTACCCCCTGTCGAGAATTCACCGAATAGGTTACATAATTATCAGAGAAGAGAAAAAAAAAAACACATTTGGTCACTTACAAATATCCATTGCATTTAGCAGAATGCTGTTAGCCCCTCTTAGGGGATTACCCATGCCTCCCAACACCGATGCTCAATCTCCTACAACCCTGGCATGGGGGCGATTGTAGCATCAGCTTCCATCCATGCCACAAGGAGGAAACTGGTGGTATTACTGGACACGAGGTCACCCCAGGGCGGCAGCTACTCCAGGCAAAGTGAAACATAGTGTCAGAACACAGCCTATTAATGACACCCAGCTGTTAAACAAGGCGGGCTGTTCCGCACCAAAAATATGCTCCACAAGTGACTGACGCCCCCTAGAGGGCCCAGCCTCAAACTGCAGAAAGATAAAAAAATGCAATAAACATTTTTTGGGAAAAAAAAATGTGAGGAGTTGGTTTGATATTGCACTTGTGGAGCATATTTTTGGTGCGGAACAGCCCGACTTGTTTAACAGCTGGGTGTCATTAATAGGCTGTGTTCTGACGCTATGTTTCACTTTGCCTGGAGTGACTGCCGCCCTGGGGTGACCTCGTGTCCAGTAATACCACCAGTTTCCTCCTTGTGGCATGGATGGACGCTGATGCTACAATCGCCCCCATGCCAGGGTTGTATGAGATTGAGCATCGGTGTTGGGAGGCATGGGTTATCCCCTAAGAGGGGCTAACAGCATTCTGCTAAATGCAATGCATATTTGTAAGTGACCAAATGTGTTTTGTTTTTTTTTCTTTCCTATGCCCTGTCCCATCCGTTCTCTAGACACTTTGTTAACGCAGGGCAAACAAAGATGAATCGGGGCCAGTATTTTTAAAGTTGCTGTTTCCAGTTCCTGTTCATATGCACACTACAGTGTATGGGAAAATATTTCTCTGAATAAGGGCAGGGTCAGACAGCTGCCGATTCTCTTATCCAACAGAAAAAGGTTGATAATGACACTCTTAATTAAACACTGATCTATGTTTGATCTGAGTATCAGCATAGTGTGATACGATTCTCTTGCATGAGAGAATCAAATCATACTGTGAGGAGAAGAGAGAGAACAAAATTTCTCCATCGTTTCCATTGTGTCAGTTTGTGGAACTCAGACTATACTCAGATGTCATCCGAGAGCAGCCCAATGGTTTCCACATACTCATTGACTTGCATTCATGAGTTCGATCTGAATATTGGGTCAAACTCGGACATAAGTTAATAATAGGTATCAGGTACAACTAGGAGGTAAATTTTATCAGGGTCAAAGTATTTAAATGACCTACTTAGAAACGATATAAAATCAGAATCTTTATACAAATTCTTTAAAAGGTCAAGGGGACCAAGTGCATAAACAGACATATACAACATTAAACATGTAAATTTGTTGCAACGAAACCAAATCACCTATTTTCTCCCTAACACTGTCTCTACCTTGCAATGGAGGTTTAACACCCTAACATTTTTTGGGGCCTCCACTCCACGTAGACTCTCCCTGGGTCTTACCCTAGCGAGAGAATAAGGTGAGTGAAAAGTTGTTTTGTTACAGGGAGAAAATTTTCTGGAGGCAGGACTTAACTCATGATGCAGTCCAGAGTTAGTTGACCATCTGGGGTGCTTGTATACAAAGATGTGGTTGTAGACCCAAGAAGGTTTTGATGAGAGTTCTCCACGCTTGACGCGTTTCGCTTTATCTGATTGTGCAAAGCTCATCAGAAGAAGGAGATTTTGTGTACATATTTGCCTTGTCACATTTTTCTCATTGGAAAATTTTCCCCAAATTGCCACAGGTAATTTCACCAAACAATGGGTGCACGTCCAGGGGATATGAACCAGAGTTCAAAGTGATAGGTCACATTTGACATCCTACACCACAGACTTACTGACTGCTTAACCCAAGTATGATTGAGACAATTGAAGACCAATGTACTGGCCTGCTCCAGTTAACAGTGTTTTGGGCCGCAGAAGGAGCTAAGGATAGCTTAATTGATAGAACAATTGAAGACAAATATCCTGGCCTGCTCCAGTTAATGGTGTTTTTGGACCTCAGTACAGGAGCTAAGGATTGCTTAATTGATGGGACAATTGAAGACAAATATCCTGGACTGCTCCAGTTTGTGATGTTCTAGACCGCAAAAATACAAGGTAAGGATGGCCTATGGACTGTAACAACGTTTGACTCACCTTGTTCTCTCGTTAGGGTAAGACCCAGGGAGAGTCTACGTGGAGTGGGGGCACCAAAAAACCGTTAGGGTGTTAAACCTCCATTGCAAGGTAGAGACAGTGTTAGGGAGAAAATAGGTGATTTGTTTTAGTTGCAACCCATTTACATGTTTAATGTTGTATATGTTTGTTTATGCACTTGGTCCCCTTGACCTTTTAAAGAATTTGAATAAAGATTCTGATTTTATGTCCTTTCTAAGTAGGTAATTTAAATACTTTGACTCAAACTCGGACATGTAGCGAGTTTTGCCTCAGACAGATTGTCCAAGAAAAAAGTATAACGTGCTCATCTCCATAGACTAACATTTGTCCAAGCGCAGTCCAATGTTTTGTCGGATCGCACTCAACTGAAAATACAACCGTCTGAACCTATCTCTATTTCTTTAGCTTAAAGGAACACTAAACACAAAAAATGCATAAAGAAATAAAACACATCCCAACAATCCTCCTTTTATCAAGTTAAAATTAAGAAATATATAACGAGATTTTCCTTATGTCTTAGGAGCCTAGCCATGTCCTCTTCTCCTCACTGCTCTATGTGTGTCTGTAAGACAACTGACTGCAGCAGAAGCCTCCCCCCTCTGTCCAGTTTGCAGTAGTACAAAAAGATTTCTAAGCCAACCCCCTTGCTTTAGGTGGATCATTGTCTGACTATCAGATGTAAAAAGGAACTGATTGGTTAAAGATTAACCCCTTTCTTTACTGCAAACAGTGAGGATAACTATATTTCGGGATATCTGTCAATTTCTGGAGTATTACAGTCTTTTAAAAGGTTTATCTGACAATAACTTGATCACAGATTGTTTTGCTGTTGAGAACTTCTGCGCTGTAAACTGTGGATGATCCCAAATCAGTTGGCTGTCCATGTAATGTATGGATGTGTGTACAGGGTTATGGACTCACCCCACAAAGCCATATTTCTAATTATATTTATTAAAACCAAGTCATCAGTGACCACTTGATTTTCTTGATGTTCCAGGAGGCGCACAAAAGATAGGATAGGTGATATGTGTCTGATTCCTGTAACCTCTGCCAATCACAAGCTCTTGTATTTTAATGAATCAGCTTTATTTCTATCTTTGTAAGTTTCCTAGATTTGGAATATACATGGTAGGTAGCGTGCATGCTCCCTTCGAGTTGGTGTCACGGACTCCCTTCTGTCACGGTTGGTGAGGGTCTCCAGCACTGGAGCACTTGACACATGTTTGCTAGATGGATGATAAGTGTCAATTTAATGAAAACCTCTTTTAAGTAGATATCTAGTGTAAGAACTCTACCCAACTCTAATTCAAATGGCTTCCTCTACCTCTGATGGGGGGGGGGGGGGACTAGACATTAATGATCTTTGATTTCATTCTGAAACGTTTAGATACTAGGTTTGAGTGTACACTTTATATTTATAGCCTAGCAGTAGTCACATTTTTAGCATTTGAAAGCTATATACACTTTTGCACAGATTTATGTTTCAATTGTTTTCTAAATGCAAAGATAAGCAACTTTCTAAATTCTCTTTTTATTTAAAAAAAAAAAAAAGACTACTATTTTGTTGCAACCATCTGTAAGTCCTTTATCCAGCACACCGTGTCTTGCATAAATGTTACAAATCCTTCAGAGCTCCTGCTGATGCTGACTGTTCTCGTTCCCTTCTATTAGTGTTATAGATAACAGCTAGGTTTGTACACAGATTTCCCCACTGTGGACAGGAAGTAAAGCATGCATAGTCTCAGGGAGTTCAGACTATAAATAAGGAAGACATAAGTGCAGTATAGAAGCTGTGCTTATAAATGAGTTAATAAAGACAACTGCACCCTGGATATGCACATTCCTCATATTCAGCTTATATCACTGGGAGGAACACTCCTTCAAGAGCAAAATCTGAAACGTGGAGCTGGTTGCCTTCTGCATATCTGGGGGTCTAAAAATGAATAAAGATTGCAGAGTATACAAGAGGTAACCACAAACATTGTACAAATATTTTTTTCATTGTCAAAGAAAACGACACAACTCATTCTATATGTGATTTACAAAGTCTGTATCCTCCTATTCATATATTCTATAGGCTTCAGAGCCGAAACATCTCGGGCGCCCCTGCTAGCTCAGTGTCTGCCCACAACTTGTGCTTATTTGCATTTTGGATAATGTCCTCTTTACATCAGACATGTTTTTGTAATTTGATGTAGTCGATACTCCCATTGTCTGATGAAAAACTTGTCGCCTCTTTCCAATAACTTCCCACGGAATTTACAAAGTCACTTAACGTTTAATTTGTATATAAAAGGTAAGCTGGTGCTTAACTGTGATCCTACACTTTAATGACCTCTGCTTGTATCCGTTATAGCCACTTATTATTTTAATGTCCTATGATGTTTCGCTATTCCAGGGCGACACCTTGGCTTATTCAGTTTCTGGAAATATAATGAGCAGATCAGCTGCAGGATTTATTGCCCTGTCTAGCATCTTATTATGGAATTGCTAAACTCGGCTCCGCATTATCACTCATGTCCTGAAGGTACGGCACATTATAAGTCTTGCAATTTAACATAAATGATCATTATGTTTTTTGCAATGCTTATTCTTTTCCCTTTAAATTGATATCGCAGGAACTGGTTTGTACATCATTGCTGAAAGACACGCTCTGCTGTATGGATAATGACTGTCTGTACAATTAGCCAATGTAGAGATCCTCTGGTATCCCAGGCATTCAGGTGAATTATTTTAGATTTGTCCGGGAAGTCTATAGAATGTTTCCTTAATTATTGTCACTAACGAGAAGGCTAGAGAACGATGTGCTTGTGTAAGGCTTTGTTCACACACAGATTCTTTTTACGTGATTTTTATGGATGAGTTAATCCACATTCAACTGCTGCAAAATGATGCCTGCTTTTGGTGGAATTTTGTAAAACCATGTGTTTTGTTTATTCTGTTTAGGGGCACTTTTCTTCAGTGCTTTGTAGGAAGATGGGTCCACCAGGGTCTTCTCTGCCATTTTCTTGATAGTATCAAGCCATTGGATTGCTAGTCTTATCCTTGTTCCTTCTATTTTTCCTACCATGATGTCCTTCTTAAGTGATTTGTCTCTTGATATGAGGTGTCCAAAATAGGCAAGTTCTAGCTTGATGATCCTTGCTTCAAGTGACATGTCTGGCTTGATTTATTCTGAAATTGATTTGCTTGTTCTTTTTGCCATCCATGGTATGATAACATCCTTCTCCAGCTCCACATTTCAAAGGTGTTGATTCATCTTCTGTCTTGTTTCTTTATCGCCCACGTTTCACTTCCATATGTTACTACAGAAAAGACCAGACTACATACGAACCGCGTCTTCATCACCAGTGAAATGTTCCTCAATTTAAAGACCTTGTCCAGTGACTTCACTGTTAATTTGTCCATGGCTGTTTTATTGACTTCCAGTGTCGTCACATCATCTTGAGTAATGAACCGTTCATCTTAATGGTTTTGAACCCTACTTGAGCACCATTTCCCCAAAGGTGTCATAATATCTATATTGCATTTACATTCAGCCCCACTGAGTCAATACTTTGTAGGACCACCTTTCTCTGCAATTACTGCTGTGAGTCTTCTGGGGTTTGTCTCTACCAGCTTTGCACATCTAGAGGCTGAAATGTTTGCTCTTTCTTCTTTTCAGAATAGCTCTAGATTAGTGAAATTGGATGGAGGCGTCTGTAAACAGCAATTTTCAAGAAATGTCTGGGCTGTGACTGGGCCATTAACCCACATGAACATGCTTTAATCTAAACCATTCATTGTAGCTCTAGCAGAATGTTTAAGGTTGTTGTTCTGCTGGAAGGTGAACCTTTGCCCCAGTCTAAAGTCTTTTGCAGCCTCTAAGACCACGTGCACACGTTGAGTATTTGGTGAGTTTTTACCTCAGGATTTGTAGTCAAAACCAGGAGTGGAACAATCAGAGGAAAAGTATAATAGAAACACATCACCACTTCTGGATTTATCACCCACTCCGAGTTATGGCTACAAATACTGAGCTAAAAAATTCACCAAATACTCAGCATGTGCACGTGGCCTTACAGGTTTTCATCCAGCATTGTCCTGTATCCCTTCATCCATCTTCTCATTAATTCAGACCAGTCCCTGATGAAGTAGAGCCTAAAATCTGCTCTAAGGTTCTGAGGTTTCCACTGTGCCTGAAAAGTATTTCACAATTACATGTAGAGTATTGGCGCACTCAGAGGAAATTACACAACAAACAGTGTGGTCCATTTTTTTCTTATTAGCTATTATAAACATTAAACATTTGGGGCTACAACAACACTTTATTAAAAATGTAATTTTTTTTCTTCAACCTCCAATGGTATAAAATTCTGTGAGGCACATGTGATGTCAGCATGCTCACTGCACCCCTGGATGACTTTATTGAGGGGTGTACTTTGTAAAGTAGGGTCACTTAAGGGTGGGGCATTCAGCTTTTCCAGCACGTCAAAGGGTTTTGCCAATGTGACATGGCATCCTCAAACCATTCCAGCAAAATCTGCACTATAATATGGTACTTCTTCCCTTTTGAGCTTTGCACTGTGCCTCAAAAGTAGTTCTCAACAACATATGAGTATTTCAGTTCTCAGAAGAAGTTGCGTAACAAATTGTTCTGTTTGTTTTCTGTTACTACCCCATTTGAACATTAAAAACTTGATGCCAAAGCAACATTTTAGTGGTAGAAAAATGTAAGTTCAAGGTGCTCACCATACCACTAAATAAATTCCTTGAGGGGGTGTAGTTACTAAAATGGCATCAATTGTGGGGGGTTTCCACTGTAGGTACATCAGGGGCTCAGCAAACGCAACATGGCAATCGCTATCTACTTAAGCCAATTTTGGACCCCAAAAGTCAAATGACCCTCCTTCTCCTCTGAGCCCTTCTGTGCACGCAAAAAGTAGATTTCCACTACAGTCAGGGTGTGTACTCAGAAGATATTGTACTACAAATTATTTGGTTCATTTTTAGTGATGAGTGAGTAGTAAGATATTTGGGTTCTTCCCAAGAAAGAGCGGCACTCGTGCTTCTTAAACTTATCCGGCTTATTCATCGTCCGAGCATGGAACAGGGAATGTGCTCAAAGGGAGGGAGAGGCTGATGGCAACGGCAACCGTTTCACAGTTATTACCGCTTCTACGGGCTAGGAGAGCCCGTAGAAGCGGTAATAACCGCGAAACGGTTGTCGTCACCATCAGCCTCTCCCTCCCCTTGAGCACATTCCCTGTTCCATGCTTGGACGATGAATAAAGCCGGATAAGTTTAAGAAGCATGAGTGCCGCTCTTTCTTGGGAAGTATGCTTGGTCTTATGCTGTGCAGCTGAGCAACGTGCGCTTATGCTCATCTGATGGTTCCAGGAGGAACATAAGGTCAGTGCCCGATTTTCATGCTCTTTAGATATTTGGGTTCGGATAGCGCTAACCGAATACATTGAACAGTTTCTTTATTTGGATCCGAGTGAGTTCCCCATTGACATGTATTGGATTTGTTACTCATTCTTCGTTCAAAGTATTCGATTAACGCTATCCGAACCCGAACATCTTACTACTTGCTTATTACTATTAATTTTCTCCTGAAACCCTTGTGGATATATAAAATAAAAAAATTGCAGGCAAAAGCAATATTTTAGTGGGAAAAATGTCAATTTCATTTTTTTCCTTCCACATTGCTTTAATACCTGTGAAGCATGTAGGAAGCTCATTGAATGTGGTTTTGAGCACTTTGAGAAGTGCAGTTTTTAAAATGGTGTTACTCTGGGTTATGTTCTTTTGCGTAAACCTGTCAATCACTTCAAATGTGATGTGATCCCTAAAAAAAAGTTTTTTTGTTTTACAGTTTTGTTGGAAAAATTACATATTGGTGATAAACCTTGAACCCTTCTACCTTTCTAACAAAAAAAATATATTTAAAAACGTGCTGATGTAAAGTAGACGTGTGGGAAATGTTAGTTATTCACTGTGTAGTATAACCATCTGATTTGAGCGCATAAAATATTAAAGTTTCCAAACTTTTAAACTTTTTTTTCTCAAATTGTTGATATTTTCATAAATGTACACAAATCAATGTCAAACAAAATATACCACCAATATGAAGGAGGTGTCACAAAAAGACAATCTCAGAAGCACTGAAGCGTTGCAGAGTTATTTCCTTATAAAGTGAGACTGGTCAGAATTGTAAAATTTGACCTTGTCAGGAAGGTGGAAAGGTTTTTTTTTTATGGTAAAGGGGTTAATAGAGATTTAAAGTAGTACTTGCCACTGTGAGGCATAGGAATTGTAAAAATACAAATGGATATCAAAGAGAATATAATGGTAAGGATTTAAAGAAAAACTGCAAAATAGAGAATGGAGTCCAGCGCACTGTGGACAAATAAAGTCAGTTTTTTAAAAAATAAAAATGCTCAAATCAAATAGATCATGAGACATCCAGAGCCAAGGTAAAGGAAAAGGTAAGTGTCCCGTAAAGATGGACACAACCTCCTCTATCAATTCTTTAAATGGGTTTTCAGGTTTGCAGTCATTCTATGTGACTACAAATTTCAGAACCCTTAGAGCATGTGCACCACACGCTGTCATGATTCTCCATGGCTGTAAGTATGGGATTTATCATATTTTTCGCTTTATAAAACATGAAATTATGAGATGCACCTCAAATTTAGAGGAAGAAATTAGAAGAAAAAAATAGATAAAATAGGTTGTTCGTCCAATAATCTAGTGCATCTCAAATGCAGTGTAGCTTACTCAGGAGCGGGGGAGTTGTCCTGCTGCAATGGCCGAAAGGAAAATAGCTGTGGAGTCTGCATAGGCGCAGATGTAGATCTTGGACACCCTTTCTCTGTCTGCGCATGTGCCACCACTGCAGCCATTTTCTTGAAGTCCATCGTGCTAGAGGCATTGCAAGCACATATTGAGCTCTCTGCTTTTTGAGATCTAAATCTGTGCCTGCGCTACCTATGCAGCCATTTACCTGCCGGAACCTGGAAGTATCAATGGTCCCTGCCACATACCATGGCGACACCCCCAGCTTCAGGCCTGTAGCATTGCCCCACTGCCAACATTCACCGCCAACCCTGGCTCCAGTACCTACGCTCAACCACTGCCACCGCAGCCCCATTGATAAGCAAGATTCCCACCAAGAGTTGGATTATAACACCCACCCCCATTTCCCCCCAATTTTGGGGGAGAAAAGTGCATTTTATAATTTGAAAAATACGGTATATGCTTCCGGCCGCATTTCATTTAGATGGGCACTTAAATTGAGCAACGCCGAACACGTCTAGTCAGCATGTGTCCGCATGTATGCAAATCGCACACTTTCAGTCACTCGATTGCCCGTTCTCGATGCTGGGGAAAACCTGTCAGCGCAGGAACAATGGCAACCTATGTATACTGAATGATTTATTACTCATCGTTATGCGTGCTTCTGTAGTGTGGTCCACTTGTAAACAACCAAATATTACTAATTGGCGGATATTTACTTCTACAAAATTGCTATATGTAAATGCATACTACATTTTAAATTCTGATAATCTTGCCAGCTTTACTCAACTTCCTTTTTTCTAGTGACACCTCTCCATAGCGGCTTCCACCCTGGTAGGCCATTAAGGCAACACCACTACTCTTCTTTAATATAAATGTTGAAATAATGAAGGAGCCCAAAGACTCATGTTCGGTTTAGAAGGTCATAGTCAAAGCTTTCCATCTCGAGGTCTCTACCACCACATGCAAAGCAGCTTAAGAAAATATTCACTTAAATTACGATCGGATGAGATGAAAAGAACTTCAGTTACTTGCATTTTACACTAAGTACTGAAAACGTATTTCTCACACTTTTTGGTGTTTAAAATGCCATCATTTGTCTTTCTTGATATGTTTTCTGTCCTAATTACACCTTCTTCATGGTTTGTGTGCTTCACAGATGTTCCCCATTGAACACCTGTCCTCCAAAATGAAGAGTGTAATTACTTTGTGATGTGATATCTTCTTTCTTTTATACAAGATTGTTTTTTTTTAACTTTTCGTCTCAACAGAACAATTGGATAGACTGTGAATGTGTTTGTTTCTTGTACTGTTGTAAGGCAAACCGAAGATATGATAACTTTGTGGGCTTTTTGGAATTGTGTGATGCACATGGTAAATAGGGCTGTGGAGTCGGTATGCCAAACATCCGCCTTCAACTCCGACTCCATAGCCCTGGTGGGAAATGTAGATGTTCTTCACACCAGTCTTAATGAGGAGATGTGCTGGAGTCAGCTACTCTGGTTATAACAGGAGGTGCACTTCTCTTCATGAATCAGTACCGCCAGAGTGGTGATTTGCACCATTCTGTTTTCTTCACGACTTATCTTATTTGAGTAATATTTGTGGCGGAATGATCACTGCTGCTACTCATTAATTTTACAAGTGGCGGTTGCCACATCCCCATCCCACCCCAACTCCTCTTACTTTGTCAGAAGTGAGTGAAAATGGAGTGAAAATGTCAAGTCACAAAGTGTAAATGTAGCCTCGAGTTGCGCCAACATTTTGTAATATTTCAAAGCTTTTTAAACCACAATACTGGTGTAAGTAGCTTTGATGAATCATGCCCATTGTGCCTAAAATCATTATTTGGTCCATTTCAGGCTCAAGCATAAATGTACACAAATCAATGTCAAACAAAATATACCACCAATATGAAGGAGGTGTCGCAAAAAGACAATCTCAGAAGCACTGAAGCGTTACAGAGTTATTACCTTATAAAGTGAGACTGGTCAGAATTGTAAAATTTGACCTTGTCAGGATGGTGGAAATGTTTTTTTTTTTATGGTAAAGGGGTTAATAGAGATTTAAAGTAGTACTTGCCACAGTAAGGTATAGGAATTGTAAAAATACAAATGGATATTAAAGAGAATATAATGGTAAGGATTTAAAGAAAAACTGCAATATGAGAGAGATGGAGTCCAGCGCACTGTGGACAAATAAAGTCAGCTTTTTTAAAAATAAAAATGCTCAAATCAAATAGATCATGAGACATCCAGAGCCAAGGTAAAGGAAAAGGTAAGTGTCCCGTAAAGATGGACACAACCTCCTCTATCAATTCTTTAAATGGGTTTTCAGGTTTGCAGTCATTCTATGTGACTACAAATTTCAGAACCCTTAGAGCATGTGCACCACATGTTGTCATGATTCTCCATGGCTGTAAGTATGGGATTTCTCATATTTTTCATTTTATAAAACATGAAATTATGAGATGCACCTCAAATTTAGAGGAAGAAATTAGGAGAAAAAAATAGATTAAATAGGTTGTTTATCCAATAATCTAGTGCGTCTTATATACAGTGTAGCTTAAGATGGCACAAGTGCAGGCTCATCTGAGTTTGCCAATGAACACCTTGGTGATTCTTAGAGTGATTGGGAGAAGGTGCTGGGGTCAGATGAGACAAAATTTGAGCTCTTTGACATTAACTCAACTTGCCGTGTTTGGAGGAAGAGAAATGCTGCCTATGACCCAAAGAACACCGTCCCCAAAGTGAAGCATGGCAGGGGAAACATTATGTTTTGTTTTTTTTTTCTCTGCTAAGGGCACTGGACTACTTCACCAAATCAATGGGACAATGTATGGAGCCATGTACCATAAAATCCTGAGTGTCAACCTCCTTCCCTTTGCCAGGACCTTAAAAATGTGTAGTGGCTTGGAGTCCCAGCACGATAATGACCCAAAACATATAGCCAAGACAACAAAGGAGTGGTTCAAAAATAAGCACATTAAGGTCATGGAGTGGCCTAGCCTGTCCCCAGACCTTAATCCCATAGAAAACTTATGGAGGGAACTGAATCTCCAAGTTGCCAAGTGACAGCCTCAAAATCTTAATGGTTTAGAGATGATCTGCAAAGAGGAGTGGACCCAAATTCCTCCTGACATGTGTGCAAACCTCATCATCAACTACAAGAAACATCTGACTACTGTGCTTGCCAACAAGAGTTTTGCCACCAAGTATTAAGTCTTGTTTGCCAGAGGGATCAAATACTTATTTATCTGTGCAAAATGCAAACAAATTTATATAATTTAGACAATGTGATTTTCTGGATTTTATTTTTGATATCCTCTCACTCTTAAAATTAACTTACCCTAAAAAGTATAGACTGCTCATGTCTTTGTCTTTGGGCAAACTTACAAAATCAGCAATGGATCAAATACTTATTTCCACCACTGTATATATATGTTTGTATATTATTATTACACACAGCTAAACCTTTCGTGAACAATGGCCATCCTGATTTTATTGAGAGGATAATATCCCAATACCATAAGGCAAAACTGTTCATATAACATAGCTTTACACTCTCTTTATTGCCTTTCATTCTCTCCTGTAGGCTTTTCTTAAAGCATCACTGTGATTACTTTGTGCTCCCTGTATAAAATCTAAATGCCATGAAACCTTTCCAACAGTGCGTTAGGGACAATGATCATTTTGAAATTGTTATGGGTTTCCATAGGAATATATTACTTGCTTTGTATAACTCTTAATATGCCATGTTAACTGTACAGTAATGAGTCTGGTATACAGAACCACTTAAATACTAATGAAGCACAGTTACAAGTGCATTATCACACTCCGCTGTTATCTGCAACACAAGCCAGCTTAGAGTAATGATGGATGATTCATATTACTACAAAGGACAAATACATTTGAGATATTTGTCTACTTCCAAAGCAATTTGAGGTCAGTGTGTATAATAGCATGCTCCAGCAGTGGTGATGTGTTAAAGTGGGTTCTCCATTTTGGACAATCCTTACATATTTGGAGGGTCCCATAACCGTAAATTACAGTGCCGTTTGAACCCTTCAGTATTTTCCATACAGCTGCTAAAATTGTTCCAAAATTGTCATCAGATTTCACAAAAGTTATTAAAATAGAGAACCAAATCAATGAAATTAGTTAAAATATTAGACTTTTGTTTTTTAAATAAGAAAAATTATCAACATCACTTGTCTGTGAGTGGCAAAAGTATATGTACCTTTATGATTAGCAGGTAATTTGAAGGTGAAATTAGAGTTTGATGCTTTCGATCAATGTGAAGACAATCAGCTGTGAGTGGGCCGCCTGTTTAAAGGGATCCTGTCACCTCCAAAACGCCACCTAAGCTTCAAAATCATGTCTCTGCAGCATCCCATCACTAATCTCACACTCCTTCTGTCTCAGAAAAGCATCCTGTGAAAGTGGAGAAAAACGTTTTATAACTTACTCATTAGTGATGTTAATTAGCAGGGGCTATATTCTTTAGCCCCTAGGACGGGCCCTCTTCATCATAAGATCACGCCCTAATAGGCGTGATCTTCTATTCATATTGTATTCAGCGCCTCCCTGCTCTCCACGGCGCTGCCTGGGCTGTAATGGCACGAATCGCGTCATTTCCAGCATCGGGTGACGTCAGTACACCCACGCCGATGTGTACTACTTCAAGCACCGCATGCACAATACGGTGCTTGAAGCCTACAGAGCGGCGCGGGTGTACTGACGTCACCCAATGCCGGAAATGACGCGATTCGCGTCATTACAGCCCAGGCAGCGCCATGGAGAGCAGAGAGGCGCTGAATACAATATGAATAGAAGATCACGCCTATTAGGGCGTGATCTTATGACGAAGAGGGCCCGCCCTAGGGACTAATAAATATAGCCCCTGCTAATTAACATCGCTAATGAGTAAGTTATAAAATGTTTTTCTCCACTTTAACAGGATGCTTTTCTGAGACAGAAGGAGAGTGAGATTAGTGATGGGATACTGCAGGGACATGATTTTGAAGCTTAGGTGGCGTTTTGGAGGTGACAGGATCCCTTTAAAGAGCAATGATTTATCTAGTCTGATTTTCTCAACATGTTTGTGGAAATGTATGATGACATGAGCAAAGTAATTTTTGAGGATGTCAGATAAGAGTTGTTGATGCTTATTAAGCTGGACAAGGTTACAAAATTATATGTAAAGAGTTTGAACCTAAAGGAGTTATCCAGGATTTAGGCAAAAAAAAAAATGTGCCTAAGCACTAACAGGCAGGTTGCTGTCAGCAATCTGCGTGTTGTGCTCAGCGCCGGTCACTACTGTACACCCCCAACATGGAGCTGTCTGAGACTGCTCCTGTCGGCGATTTTTTAGCTTCCGATAACGTCACCTCTATAGAGGGATGGTTTCTCCCCTCTGTAGAAGGGCATCAGAGCTTACATCAGGCTAATTGACAGCTGGGTCCTCCAATCAGGTCACAGGGAGCCGACTGTCAATCAGCAGGAGACCGGCTGTCCTGCTCTTCAACAGAGTTGAGCGGAAAAGAAGCCGCCACTCTGTTTACACGGCCATGCTGTCCCTGGTAAGAGCAGTTTGTTATGGCATTGTGCCCCAAGGTGAATGGCGGCGAACGCTGCCGGGCACAACAGGCAAGTAGATGGCAGTTACCATACCTGTTAGTGCTTAGGCACATTTTTTTTTTTTATAAAAACTTTGTATAACCCCTTTAATCAATCCACCAATAAACAGATTTTGTACAAATGGAGGAAACTTAAGATTATTGTTACCCTCCCCAGGAGAGGTAGACTACCAAATATGACTCCAAGAACAAACTGTATAATTGTCCACTAGGTTACAAAGGAACTCATGGTAATCTGTAAACAACTAAAGGCCTTTCTCACATTAGCTAATGTTAAGGGGGGTTTACACGTTGCGATATCAGCGTCCAATTTCAATGAAAAGTCACGTGGTTCGATCGTTGGAGCCGATATCGTTCCTGCGTTGTATGGAGTGAACGTCCAATACGATGCAGGAACGATGTCAATGCGATATCGGGGATTGAATGAGCATGCTATTCAATGCTCCGATATTGAATGGAGATTGGAGCCGGATCGGGCTGTGTGACAGCCCAACTCCGATGTAAAGTTCAACGTCACCCATTCACTCCCATGTTAAATGGTCGTTCCTGGGTTGGGGGGCGTAGACATCGTATGGACGTTGCATCCAGAAATCGCAACGTCTAAACCTCCGATGCGATGCGGGACAAACATGCACTAAATGCGCGCTCCCGCGCCATTGAATTGCGATAACGCAACGATATTGAAACGTGTAAACCCACCCTTAATGTTCATGAGTCTGCCATCAGGAGGAAAATGTACAACAATGGTGTACTTCGCAGGATTGCAAGGAAAAAGCCACTGCTCTGCAAAAAGAACATTACTGGCGATCTGCAGTTTTCATAAGATCACGTGGACATGCTAAAAGGCTATTGGAACATTGTTTTGAGGACAAATGAGACCAAAATAAAGCTTTTTTGTTTCAATGAGAAGCATTATGTAGGGAGAAAGAAAAACACTCTTATCACCTATATTTAATTATATAATTCTGAATTTTATCAGTAAATTCTAAAGGAAAGTATCAGGACATCTGTCCATAAACTATAACTCAAGAGAGCCTGGATCATGCATTAAGATATCAACCCAAAGCACACAAAAGAATGGTTAAATCTTAATTACGGTAAACTTTTTGTATCATTTAATTATTGATCAGCTTTTGTAATGTTATGAATCTTGGCAATATACTTCATTGCCTTATTTTTGTTCCCTCTATTTTTAACACCATGAAAGTCTGCCTAGCTCATTCTGTCTTAGTAGATGAATTGATCTCCAGATCTAGGAAAGATCAGACAGACAAACCAGGACTTTCATCATGGTGTCTAAGATAGATGGAAGCAAAATAAGGTAATAAAATATATTACAATGATTCATAATTTTACAAAGAATCATCAGTGATAAAAAAAAATGTAATTGCTCCTTAAAAAAAAGAATAAAGTTAAAGTTTAGAATGGCCAAGTCAAAGTCCTGGTGTTATTCTTACGAAAATGTTGTGGAGGAACCTGAAGCGAGCAGGTCCTGGGAGAAATCCCACCAACATCACAACACAATAGTTAAAGAAAGCAGTTTTCTAGGGAGGAATGGGCTTAATTTTCCTCAAGTCGATGTGTTGGACTAGTCAACAATGTTTAGATGCAGTTATTGCTGCACTAGGGGGTTACATCACATACTGTAAGTACTGGTTCATATGCATAGCGTGAGGGAACTGCACCTCACATCTGTGACATCTCTAATACATCGAAGTCCTGCGATATGGTACGACCATTTTCACCAACACATGTCGTTCCATACCCCCAGGGGGTACATAACGATAGATTGGCACAGTTTTACACTGACACTCCCTGTCTACATGGGCACAGGGAGGCAGGAGAGTAAGAGAAGGTGATTCACACAATCTCTGGCGTGACACCACATTCGCTCACAACCCTGACAGGCTGGGATACCCTTTTTACTAGCCTCAGTAGAGTCCTGCCAGTCCAGTAGAGGTGCCACCAGTTCCTTGTTAGATATAAACCCGGTCCGTTAACAGGAGTATCTTGGGCCAGAAACCAGCCCATGTAGTAGGTAATGTTAAACGAGAACACAGATGTTTGAATTTGTGGTTCAATATTAAGGAGCAAACCAGGATTAAATAGTTAATTTAATCGCCGTAAGGGCCCAATAGATAACATATTTACACAATGGAATTACAGATATTTCAGTCAGATATGCAAATGAAGGTTGTAATTTCAAAAGGTATATTCAGACAAATGTAAGTTAATTACCAGTTCCTTGTTGCTGCCTTGCTCGCTGGCTCACCACATAGGAGGTGCTGTGGAGCCAGGAATTTCCTTGGTTACTTTTAGCACATTACACAATGATGTGGCCTCCCCAGAGAAAGAACAATGAAGAAATGCAGTGTTGGCCAAAAGTATTGACACCCCTGCAATTCTGTCAGATAATACTCAGTTTCTTCCTGAAAATGATTGCAATCACAAATTCTTTGATATTATTATCTTCATTTAATTTGTCTTCAATGAAAAAACACAAAAGAGAATGAAGCAAAAAGCAAATCATTGATCATTTCACACAAAACTCCAAAAATGGGCCAGACAAAAGTATTGGCACCCTCAGCCTAATACTTGGTTGCACAACCTTTAGCCAAAATAACTGCGATCAACCGCTTCCGGTAACCATCAATGAGTTTCTTACAATGCTCTGCTGGAATTTTAGACCATTCTTCTTTGGCAAACTGCTCCAGGTCCCTGATACTTGAAGGGTGCCTTCTCCAAACTGCCATTTTTAGATCTCTCCACAGGTGTTCTATGAGATTCAGGTCTGGACTCATTGCTGGCAACCTTAGAAGTCTCCAGTGCTTTCTCTCAAACCATTTTCTAGTGCTTTTTGAAGTGTGTTTTGGGTCATTGTCCTGCTGGAAGACCCATGACCTCTGAGGGAGACCCAGCTTTCTCACACTGGGCCCTACATTATGCTGCAAAATTTGTTGGTAGTCTTCAGACTTCATAATGCCATGCACACGGTCAAGCAGTCCAGTGCCAGAGGCAGCAAAGCAACCCCAAAACATCAGGGAACCTCCGCCATGTTTGACTGTAGGCACCGTGTTCTTTTCTTTGAATGCCTCTTTTTTTCTCCTGTAAACTCTATGTTGAAGCCTTTGCTCAAAAAGAGAGAACATTCTTCCAAAACGTTTTAGGCTTTCTCAGGTAAGTTTTGGCAAACTCCAGCCTGACTTTTTTATGTCTCGGGGTAAGAAGTGGGGTCTTCCTAGGTCTCCTACCATACGGTCCCTTTTCATTCAGACGCCGACGGATAGTACGGGTTGATACTGTTGTACCCTCGGACTGCAGGGCAGCTTGAACTTGTTTGGATGTTAGTCGAGGTTCTTTATCCATTATCCGCACAATCTTGCGTTGAAATCTCTTGTCAATATTTCTTTTCCGTCCACATCTAGGGAGATTAGACACAGTGCCATGGGCTTTAAACTTCTTGATGACACTGCGCACGGTAGACACAGGAACACTCAGGTCTTTGGAGATGGACTTGTAGCCTTGAGATTGCTCATGCTTCCTCACAATTTGGTTTCTGAAGTCTTCAGACAGTTCTTTGGTCTTCTTTCTTTTCTACATGCTCAATGTGGTACACACAAGGACACAGGACAGAGTTGAGTCAACTTTAATCTATGTCAACTGGCTGCAAATGTGATTTAGTTCTTGCCAACACCTGTTAGGTGCCACATGTAAGTTAGAGGTGCTGTTAATTACTCAAATTAGAGAAGCATCACATGATTTTTCTAACAGTGCCAATACTTTTGTCCACCCCTTTTTTATGTTTGGTGTGGAACTATATCCAATTTGGCTTTAGGACAATTCTTTTTGTGTTTTTTTTCATTGAAGACAAATTAAATGAAGATAATAATACCAAAGAATTTGTGATTGCAATCATTTTCAGGAAGAAACTGAGTATTATCTGACAGAATTGCAGGGGTGTCAATACTTTTGGCCAACACTGTATGGTGGATACCATTTAACCCCTTGATTAGTCACTGCCACCCTGCCACCTGGCTGGTTCTAATTCACTTCCCAAACTTTTGAGCAGGACATTTCAAAAACCTCCAATGGTTCATAAGTTCCCACTAAAAGGTCCTAGGGAAATGGTTATGGTGCCATCAGATCCAGCAAGGTCCGTTTTACGTTTGGAGACAAAACACTGCTTCCCTACCTGGCTTCTACTAGCTGTACTTTGTATCTCAGTAACCCAGGATGCTAGGATGAATCAGGACCCAGTTGTGTGTAATACTTGTCCCCATGGTTCCAGAAATATAATTTGTGTAGGGTTTGTATACCCAGTAAATCCATAATTCAGTATGATGTTATGTTGCTTGTCCGACTGCTGTTTTTGTTTCTTGTGCCATTGGATTTGTTCGGGTCCCTTTTACGTTTTGAGACCAAACACGGCTTCCCTACCTAGCTTCTACTAGCCGTTCTCTGTATCTCCCCTCCCTAGAGGTGCTAGAAAGAATTGTGACCCAAGTATGTGTAAGGCTTGTCCTCACGGTTTTGGAAATATAATTTGTGTAGGGGTTGTATATTTGGTAATTCCATAATCCAGTATGATATTACAGTGCGTGGCCGACTACTGGTTTTGTATGAACAATCTTTGGGAATTGTCCACCTCTAAATACACAGAGAAGGATATGAGTATCGCTGAGTGAATCTCTTCCTGCAGTCTTCACATGGCATTGAAGCTTTCAGTGAAGAAGACTTACCGTATATACTCGGGAATAAGCCGAGTTTTTCAGCCCAAAAATTGGGCTGAAAAGTTACCCCCTCGGCTTATACGCGAGTCACTGTATACTGTATATAATGTATACAGTATACAGTGCCCCATCTATATACAGCCCCCCGCCGCAATCCTGTAAAGGAATAGGTTAGTATACTTATCCATCCGCTGCAGCTGCCCCGCCGCCATCGCGATTCAGCATCTTCCGACTTCCAGCGTCTCGCGTCTCCTTCCGATGGTCGCAGGCAATGACGTCATTGCCTGTGCGACCGGGGAGGAAACCGGAAGAAGACGCGAGACGCTGAAGTCGGAAGATGCTGAATCGCGATGGCGGCGGGACAGCTGCAGCGGATGGATAAGTATACTAACCTATTCCTTTACAGGATTGCGGCGGGGGGCTGTATATAGATGACGGGGCACTGTATATACCTCTGGGGCATATACGGTATATGTGGGGCTGCTGTATACTACCACTGGGGCTATATTTACCTGTGGGGCTGCTGTATACTACAACTGGGGCTATATTTACCTGTGGGGCTGCTGTATACTACCACTGGGGCTATTTTACCTGTGGGGCTGCTGTATACTACCACTGGGGCTATATTTACCTGTGGGGCTGCTGTATACTACCACTGGGGCTATATTTACCTGTGGGGCTGCTGTATACTACCACTGGGGCTGTATTTACCTGTGGGGCTGCTGTATACTACCACTGGGGCTGTATTTACCTGTGGGGCTGCTGTATACTACCACTGGGGCTGTATTTACCTGTGGGGCTGCTGTATACTACCACTGGGGCTGTATAATACCTGTGGGGCTGCTGTATACTACCACTGGGGCTGTATATACCTGTGGGGCTGCTGTATACTACACTGGGGCTGTATATACCTGTGGGGCTGCTGTATACTACCACTGGGGCTGTATAATACCTGTGGGGCTGCTGTATACTACCACTGGGGCTGTATATACCTGTGGGGCTGCTGTATACTACACTGGGGCTGTATATACCTGTGGGGCTGCTGTATACTACCACTGGGGCTGTATAATACCTGTGGGGCTGCTGTATACTACCACTGGGGCTGTATATACCTCTGGGGCTGCTGTATACCACACTGTTGAGGGCTGTATACCTGTGCTGGGGTCCACCCTCGGCTTATACACGAGTCAATAGGTTTTTCCAGATTTTTGGGGCAAAAGTAGGGGGGTCGGCTTATACACGGGTCGGCTTATACACGAGTATATACGGTAATTAATTTTGCCACTTACACATCTGCTGGTGGAACCATTTGTTGTTAGGATTTACAGCTGTAGAATTATCTTTTGGAATGTTATGATTTTTCATGACAGTTTTCAAGAGACATTCCCACTAATATCTGTGATGAAGGCTAATATTTTGATTCATTTGTTTTGATTTGATTTTCTTTACTGTTAGGACAAATTTATAGAGAAATATGGAAAATTCTGAAGGATTCACAAACTTTCAAGCACTACTATAATTACAGTGTCCCTCTTAACAGGACTTCAGTGATCAGCTGTAATCTTTGGAGAACCTGACTGTAAGTGTTCAGTTTTCCTGCAGCACCGCCACAGGGGAAATCAATTATGACACAGTTGTCATTCATGACAGGCTGTCTTTATAATGGAGGACAACACAGATCCTACAAAGCGAAATACACTTTTGAGATCCCCATTGAATCAAGTGAATGCAGTTTTTCTATATATAGCTGGTACCAAAGCGGAGTAAAAACAGTACATTTGACAGAGCTATATGGCGCTTATTTGCTTCTCATAATAGTTAGGTTGTCCAAAATTCAACCCTCCCACACTCGTACACTCATACACCAATCATAAATTGAGGACATATAGTAACGTAATTGTCACGCCAGCAGAGACGGAATGGACCGGGGGACCCACTGGACCACAGAATCTGTGGATGCCGATACCAGAAACACTCGGAAGACTGAAAGCAGGTTAAGGGGTTTTATTACAGACAAAAACAAATGTAAAAGATACGACACCCCTGAAGAGGGCCACAGTGTCAGAGCCACCAGAAACCTCCCATGGAGCCCTGCGACAGTGACCCCTATACTGGGATCTGACGCAGACCTGCAGTGAGAGGACCGATGACCCCGGAGCCTGTTAACCGACTCCAAGAGCTCACAGAATACAAGGAAGGAAGGCAAGAGTGGAGAGGGGATCCTCCAGAGAACTGCTGGAGAAGTCTTGGGACCGGAATGGAGATCACGAGAGGCTGGACAGGATCCCTCTGCAAGAATATAAAACACAGGTGTAAATGTCAGTGCATAGGTAGAATACTGCAGCACAGCCAGACTTGGACAGGCACTCGAGGAGCACAGAAGATTGCCCAGGCACTGACTGAATGCACAACCTGAGATTAAGTAGCCACCCCTCAGCAGCGATTGGCTGAGAGGGATGACAGGAAATTGGGCGCACTGGCCCTTTAAGAATGTGCACGAGCGTGGGCGCGCACCCTATGCGACCTACCAGGAGGACAGGGGAGAGCTGGAAGCAGCCGCAGCAGAAGAGGGGACCGGAGGCGTGCGGACAGAGGCAGCACGGCGGAGGCACACAGAGCGGGACCTCCGGAGCGGCCGGTGAGTGAGGGATGCAGAGGCAGGCACCGAGGGAGCAGCTGCAGGCGCGGACCCGGAGGAGACAGTGACAGTAATGCTGCCTTTATATGAAATTGCTACAATGCTTTAAATGGGATCTGTCAGTAGGACCAACCCTCCTAAGATGTCTATATGCGCATGCAGGTCATAGAAAGTTAACTAAAATGATACCTTGATACATGCGATCCAATTTGCTATTCCCAAAAAAATGCGTGCACTTCCAAATATGTAAATTAGCTATTAAGATCTATGTGCTGGACATAGATCTTCCAGAGAATCTGCCTCCAGAGCTTATTTTAAATCTTACCTGTATAAGGTCCCCTTCACACTAGCTTTTTTGTCCGGATCCGGACACAAAAAAAACGCACCTGCCGAGGGTCCCACCTAACGGCAGCACTTGCGGCAAGCCCCATGCATTGTGTATGGGGCTTCCAGCAGGTTCAGCCGCGAAAAAAACTGCGATGATCAGCGTTTTTTTCACGGCCGCAACTGCCCCAACCGCACCTATCGCATTTTAACGCAAGCCCCATACACAATGCATGGGACTTGCCGTAACCGCGTAGCAAGTGCGGATGTTAGGCGGAAAATGCAGCAGATGCATTTTTTTGTCCGGATCTGCCGCATTTTCATAAAAACGCCAGTGTGAAAGCACCCTTAGACATGTGGCTCTGGAGAGCAGACTGTCAGTCATTACATGTCTCACACTGAAAATGCCCCTTTAATTTAAAATGAGCCCTGGAGGCAGATTCTCAAGAAGATCTACCGTATTTTTCGCTTTATAAGACGCACTTTTGTTCCCCCAAATTTTGGGGGAAAGTGGGGGTGCGTCTTATAAAGCGAACCTGGTAGCTGTGGAGTAGGAGGATTGGGGGGGGGGCTGTGGAGCGGTGTCCAGGGGCTGTGGAGAGGCTGGAGGAGGCGGCAGCGGCAGTCCCTGATCACGTGGGGCCGCTCATTATCTCCTCTAATATGCACTGCATCCCGCTGTCAATCACCGCGGGAGCAGCGCATATGACAGGAGCGGTCCGCAGCCCCATGTGAACAGTCAGTGCTTTCCATGCTTTCATTGCATGGAAAGCACTGATTACCCAAAGAATTTCATACTCACCTCTCTTCATATCGTTTCCTGCAGCCCGCGCTATTCCCGCTGTCTCCGCTCAGCTGTGCCGGCCTCCGGTCATGTGAGCGTCGCTCATTGTGACATCATCACCGCGCGCCGCTCACAGGACTGGATTCCGGTATAAGCAGGCAGCGGAGATGGAGGCGGCAGGGAGCGGTGGAGAGAGGTGAGTATGAGATCGTTTGTTATTTTTACAGAGTGCAGCATTGGAGAAAGTGTGCAAGGGTGGGGGCTGTCTGTTCTATGGGGGGATAATGTGCCAGCATAGGGGGCCGTGTGCCAGCATAGGGGGCCGTGTGCCAGCATAGGGGGCCAGTGTGCCAGCATAGGGGCTGTGTGCCAGCATAGGGAGCCAGTGTGCCAGCATAGGGGCCAGTGTGCCAGCATAGGGGCCAGTGTGCCAGCATAGGGGGCCAGTGTGCCAGCATAGGGGGCCGTGTGCCAGCATAGGGGGCCGTGTGCCAGCATAGGGGGCAGGTGTACCAGAATAGGGGGCAGTGTGCCAGCATAGGGGGCAGTGTGCCAGCATAGGGGGCAGTGTGCCAGCATAGGGGGCCAGTGTGCCAGCATAGGGGGCCAGTGTGCCAGCATAGGGGGCCGTGTGCCAGCATAGGGGGCCAGTGTGCCAGCATAGGGGGCCAGTGTGCCAGCATAGGGGGCAGTGTGCCAGCATAGGGGGCCGTGTGCCAGCATAGGGGGCAGTGTGCCAGCATAGGGGGCTCTGTATGCCATCATAGGGGGCTCTGTATGCCAGCATTGGGGCCCTGTGTGCCAGGGTGGGGAACAGTGCATCCGCATGGGAAGGACAGTACACCAGCATGGAGGACATACATACCAGCATGGGGGGGTTAGTGTACGAGGATGGGGACATATATATTGATTATAAGGTGGACACTGGTATTATAAGACGGACCCCACATAACATTAAACATTTTTTTTTCTCTTTTCCTTCACCAAATTTGGGGGTGCGTCTTATAATCAGGTGCGTCTTATAAAGTGAAAAATACGGTATATCCGACCCATAGGTGTTGATAGCTCATTTACTTACAGTATTTAAAAAATTTCTCTGGAATAAAACATCGGATTGAGGATATCAAGGAATCATTTTATTCCACTTTCTATGACCTACGTGCTCTTGTAGATGGTTTAGGAGGGTTGGTTCTATGACAATATTACAATAAACAATATGCAGTAGCACCCCTAGTGATGGCTGTAGACATGCAAGATTTTCATTATTTCGCTAGATGACTGGGTAGTAGATTCACATTTTTATGCATGAAAAAATAAACTTAAACTGCTAAGAAAATATATGAAATAATAAATCTGGACAAAATTGAATGCCTAAAAATAACATTGGGATAAAATATAAAAAAGTAATGATTTACTAGAAGGACAAGATGAGTAGAAATATCATTCTTTTATTTTCCCCATAGGGAAAACTATTCCTCTATTATACTTTTAGCTTTCTAATCTGGAGCACGTAAGGGGTTTACACTTCTGAGAGTGTCACTGCTCTTTTGATCTCCCTGCCCTTAATATATAGTATTAAAACCTTGGCTGCTGTTCCTGCCAGTGAGCTGTCACAAATGATGCTGGAGCATATTCTCTAGTTCTCAGCAACAGAGTATGAAAGCTGCAAATATGCAAATACAGAAACCACATGATTGTATGAGTGTAATAATTATAAATGCAATTAATGTGCATGTCCATCTAAATTTCCCTCCATTGTGTCCAGGACATTTCCGTACACTGCCCCTGTGCCCTTTGTAACCCCAAAACTGGGTACATATAAATGACAGGGATGCAAATATGATAACCATGCCTTTCAAAATATATAAGGAATAGTTTACAGTCAGTAACTATTTCCCACAGCCAGTATATGCAGTGTAGGAAAGGTTGTGCTATTCTGTTGTGTGTCTGTAGTGTAGATTTCCCTATGGAAAATGTCATTCTGTAATGCTTCACCCATAAGAAAGTAAAAAGTTTTTATGTAGATGTGAAAACTAATAAAGCTTCTGACTATTTTAAAGGTGTTGTCTCATTTGGACTCGCGTGTTCTTTTGCTGCATTAGGGGATATGTCATAGAGGGATGTCATAGAGGGATCCTGTGAAAGACCACAAACTGAGCTCCCTTGCCCCATTTGTCCTAATAGCCTTTTGGACTTGGTTTTGTGTCACGTAATTAGTCAGGACCTTGCAGCTCTCCGGTGCCTCCTTATCCTGCTGACCAATCAAGTTATTGATAAGATAAGAAATGAGCCCAGCTGCTCTTATTTATGTTGACTATTGCAGCATGTGATGTGACGGCATGTTTATATACCGCCGGGGTTCTACAAAGACCATATATATATACCTTGATCCAGTTACTATCAGGTCCACAACACCATATAAATACAAAGGTTATGCTGCCACCACCGACCTCTTATAGGTGGATTTATACACCCGTTTGGTAATGTGACTTTGCGGGGAGTATGTTTCAGCACGCTCATAGAACAAAAAGAATGAAACTAGCAAATTTATTATTTTTTACTCCAAAAGAAATGACAGTGATTACAAAAGATATTATAAAAGAGACAAAATACAAATATACAAATATGTATAAACAGTTATGAAAATAAACAGGATAAAAATAAGAAAACTACTAAACCTGTGCCACGTGGTGACATTCGCAGGCCTAGGGAGGGAAGGCTCTCCTGGGATGGGATTCTGCCTCACAGCTACAGGTCTTGCTATGTCCTTCGTCGGAGTCAGAATCACGCCCCCTTTCAGGTACTTGCTCTTATCTTATTGGGATCATCAAAATGGGTCATCACTGGGGAGGAACAACTGATTATGAAAATGATAATTTCCTAGTTTTGTCCATATCTTTGTCCTCAAGGGTCAAAGATATTAGTATCACCTTTTGCCATTTTGATTTTATGTGATTTTTTTGGACCAAATATGGTATGTTTGTGGCTTGCGAAAGGGCCAAAATTCATTTCCCAGGTTTCTGATACTATTCCAGGAATGCAAAAGGAGGATGGGGGTTCCCCACATCATCTGCACTTCAAAAATCAGATTTATGTAATTATGGCATTAATGTGTATTATTAAATTTGACTTAGAGTATTTTTGCTTAGAAGACAAAGAGTTTTTTGGAGGAACTCTTTGTCTCTGCTGATGATGGGTTGCTGAGTTTTTATGACTCTGCCAGGTTGTAAATAGCATAATAAAAATACCTAACTGGAGGGAGAAGCCAGGGGCAAAAGCGAACAGTGTTTTACACAAGCTCACGGGGGGTGGAGTAGTGTGTCAGCTGCCGACACTTAGAACATAGGAGATATTTCATATTTTCCTGACGGCTTTGAAGGGTTTCTTTTCCACCTACATTTACTACTTATCACTTATCACCTCCTATGATCACTTGGGGTCTGACTACTAGTGGGATCTCTACCAATCTTAAGAATGTTTCTCTGTGTGAATGGAGGGGTACTGCACATGTTTGACCCTTTTCTCTATCCATTTCTATAGAATCGATGGAATGGCTTTTTTACCATCAGTACTGGCAAATCCCAATATTGTATTTTAATTTTGTGAGAAATCTGAAAACTTAAAGGGAAACTGTCATGAGGATTGTACCTTACACTAGTGGTGTGTTTGTACGGAGACATTCATGCTGATACAATCCATACTTAAATTGTAGAAACCTGTTTTGCCATTTATAAAAAATTCATAGTTAAAATTATACAGTATGTAAATGAGCCGATAGTGCTATGGGGTCGTACATTGCACTTATAGCCCTCCCTCCCGACTCGCCGCCTATAGTCTACCTCCTGTGTCTGACTGACATATCACTGAAACAGAAATGTCCTATCAGTCAAACACAGGAGGTAGGTGACTGGTGGAAAATAGGGGGGAGGTCTGGGAACTGCAAGTGCATTTTCCCACCATAAAGGACTTGCAGCTCATTTGCATATAAATTCAATGCTTGATTTGTCAGTGATCGCAAAACAGATTTTTACCATCAAAGTATGGTTTGAATCGGCACAAAAGCCCCTATTCATACTGTACATGTCATTAGTTTGAGGTTTCAAATCTTCATGCCAGGTTCCCTTTAACAAAATTGGAGCAGATATATTGTGAGATAATACAATCTTTATGATAATTATGTATTTGCTATATAATGTTATAGTGTGGTTATCAACAGGTAAAGGCAAAAATATACAAATAATCAAACAGTAACCAATTAGCATCTGATATTGATTAGGTTGTTATAAAGAGAAGATAGGTGCTCCTAATAATTTTATATTTATTTACCATCAAAATGTGAGATGGCACAGTTTAAAGAGTTAGTCCTCAGACAGTAATTTATCTTCTATCCCATGGATTGGGGATAACTTACTTATAGCTGAGGACCCAGCTGCTGGGACACCCAAAGATCACAAGATCAAGCCCCTGGAACCCTGGAACCGGGCTCTATAGAGCATGCTCGGCCAACATTCTATGGTACTTCTGGAGACAGCCAATCACAACACTTGGCTATTTCCCACAGTCACATAGACCATGAATGAAGTGGAGGTTGAGCATGATTTGGAGAGCTCAGTTTCAGAACTCTGTTGTGGTGAGTGTTGGTGGTCCCATTAGTGGGACCACCGATGACCAATAAGTTGACACCTATTCTATGGATAGTGGACCACTTACTATTGTTGGAATAACCCTTTAATCGTGATAAATTATATCATGTCCACAATCAAGCCATCGGGTTTTTCACTTACCAATTGATGATCCAGTATGCTTTACAATCCAGCAATGTCCAGGCACATGTATTAACTGTTTTCATACTGAAAAATGAAGCCAGAGTGTTCCCCATATGTTTCCTTTAAGCATATGTTTAAATCTTGGAGAAAATAGCTGTAGGTTTCAAGTACAAAACAATATCCTCATCCCGACCGGAGTGATTATCAATCATATATAATTACGTAATGCAAAATAGATAACTATTCATGGTTCCTAAGTGATATGTTTTGTCCTCCTCTTTATTTCTTCGGCAGTTATACTTCTCATATGTCGTTATATTGGTGCTTGAGATGCAGGTGTCAGCTCAAGAGGTTTAGCTTGCTACGAATTTTGGAAATGAATCCTGTTTGGTGTCACTATCTCCAGCTCTCATCTTCACTCATAAAATACCTTCTTTTCATGAGGTTAAAAGGTTTTTTGAAATAAAGCAGCAAATGTTCCTAATTCCATATGACTGCTTTATCAGTAGACACATAGACATAATAAATAAGTAACCTATTGTCTTCTATTGGCCTCTGATGACATGTTCTGTCACATGTGGCCAAAGTCACCAAATAGGAAGATGGCAGGTAGGAATGTAAGCTTTGTCCTTTGTGGATCATGGATGGTATGGTTATGTGCTACCTGCAGTGACATCCTAGTAGTGCTATCAGGGGAAGGTTCCTCTCTTTGATTTTCTCGGGTATATCACAATCAGTTTTGCTTTCTTTCATTCAGGTGGTCAGCCGACAAAGATTTCTATTATTTTTGCTGTTTAAGAAGTTTGCCTCTTTAAGTTCATTTTAACAAAGTTGTGGAGGACATTAAATTGTGACGTGCTAATATATAAGTATTAGGCTACATTCACACTGTGTGTTTTTAATCCTTTGTTTTGTGCTGCGTTTTTGTTGTAATCTGCTGGAAAACTGGATCCGGTTTTTTTGAGCGATTAAAAAAAACGGATCCATTTTTGACTGCTGCGCATTTTCTCCCATTTTGAAGGGCTTTTATGGGGAAATGCAGGAGAAAAATGCAACAGAAACTGACGTCCTTTTCAAAAACCTAAAGTGAAAATACGGATCACTTTAAAAAAACACAGTCTGAATGGCAAAAATGAAAACCCATAGACTTTGCCAGGGTGTCATTTGAGTGATCCGTTTTCTGCAGTACACTGCAAAAAAAACGGATAAAAAAACACAGTCTGAATGTAGCCTTACAGCTTCTCCGCCTTCCTCACAAACTGCAAAGCTCTCCTGTTCTCAACATGGCGTCTTATGAAGGATCAATGTGACTAGACCTGTCCATCATCCTCCTTCAGTTGAGAATAAAACACTGCACATGGGAAAGCTGTTTTTCAGTCTAGTCTAGTCACATACTCCTCTATCAGTGGCCATGTTGAGAATAGGAGCGCTTTCCAGTTTGTTGAGGAAGGAGGAGAAGCTGTAACACTTATATATTAGCACATATCACAAACAAAGCTGTTTATTCGGAGTCATGGAGTTGGAGTCGGTGTCCATTTTTGCGTGGAGTTGAATGTTTGGCTTACTGATTTCACAGCTATGGTTGTGGAGTAAGTTTCCATTTTGGTGGAGTTGGAGTCGGAGTTGGATTCAGGGATATTGAAGAGTCGGAGTCCAAGTTGGATGTTTGGCTTACTGACTCCACAGCCCTGGCCATAAAGTCATGTCCTTCAAAACTTTTCTAAAATAAAGTTAAAAGGGCAAACTTCTTTGAGAATCGAAGAGCTCTGCGAGGAGAACAGGGGGAGATCCTGTAATACTTAAAAAAAATAAAAATTGTCCCCAAGACATCTGTTAAAACAGTTAAAATAAATATAAAGTGGCCAAACCGTTAAAAACATGGCTATGTTTGAGAGCCACATTCCTGCTCCAGATCAGAAGGGCACAGTAGCTGTTTTATTACCATCCAAATGCCAAGAAAGTACGACACCGCAGGACTTTCAAGACCGCCTACTGGTGCCGTGCTGCAATAATACAGTCTACATGCAGTTTTTTTTCATAGCATAGATAACTTGATAAAATGTATGTAAAAAGAAACCTAAAATATTTTGAATACATGATGCTTTGACGAATCCAGGCTGTAATGTTTCTTTTTCTTACCTGTTTCTTTGACCAATTCAGGACAAACACTGATACGCCTGGTATTTGGGTGCAATCAGAGCTTTAGAATTACTTCTAGCTTAGCATTTCATTTCCACGTTCGACGGAAAAACACCATCCTTAGGCTACCTTCATATTTGCGTTTGTTTCTGCATGCTGATGGCATGCAGACACAAATGCAGTGAAACGCAGGGTCTAATGATGTGTCCGCAGCGGAGAATGTCCGCCTGCAGACACATCACTGTGGAGCCCGGGCAGCCAATCGGTGTTGTCCGGGGGCGGGCCGGAGGCGGAGATCAGCGCCGGAGATCTGCTCCTCCCGGCCGCCGGTATGCTCCGGGACGTGTCGGCGGGGAGAAACAGCTGATTTGACAGCTGTTTGAATCTCCCGCGCTGAAACCGAGAGGAGATGTCAGTGCGGGAAGATTCAAACAGCTGTCACATCAGCTGTTTCTCCTCGCCGACACCGCTATGAGATTACCGGCGGCAGGGAGGAGGAGATCATCAGTGGCTCAGCTGATCTCCCGGTGGCTGTCGGTGATCTCCTGTGACATCACCGGCGGCCATCGGGAGAGATTTCAATGGGTCCGCAGCGTTCTCCTGCGCTGTCAAGCGCAGAACACTGCGGACCCATTGACGCCAATGCATTTTTTGTGCGCTTCGGGAAGCTTGCTGATTTTCCAAGGTCCCCGAGCGCACAAAAAATGCAACATGCTGCGTCCCGGATGCGGACGGGAGACCCTGGAGGGAGCAGAAATCTTCCGCATCCGCACCCGAATGCAGCAAATGCAGGCACTATGCGTTCCTATGTTAAACATAGGAACGCAGTGCGCATGCGTTTGACTGCGTATGGGAACGCAGCATACGCTGCGTTCACATATGCATATGTGAAGGCACCCTTATATGTGGTAAACAGTGAATTACAGGAGTTTTTTGGGTGAAGTTTGAAATGGTTTTGAGAAATGTAGGCCTTTTATAAATGGAATGTATGGTAGACTGCAATGCTATCTGAGGAGGGAAAGCTCCATTTGCAGGAACTCGCAGATAATTGCTGATGTTTACAGCGATAAAGCTGAGGATAGGCGGCCTGGGTTGGAATCCTAAATGAAAAGCTGATGGTAACTGCACTTTAATCTCAAGAATATTGGGAGCAATTTTGCAGATTGATAAAATGAGTCTTGCTGTGTTTATGATGAATTGGAGAAGCCATCTGTGAAGGGTAAAACCAATTACATTGGGGTTGGTATCAGTCGAAGTACAATATTAACGGCTCGCAATGTTTGGCTCATATTGGTGCTTTTATCAGGTGAAAATTTCAATTATTTGCAGCAGATTATTAGCTTTGTCTTTGCAGTGGAGTCTGAGAATTTGAAATGAACATCAGACCTATGCTATGCTATTCCATTCTAATCAAAGCAAAAATGGCCTCCTTAACCATCTATTGCGTTTCATACAATGGATGTAATTCATTTAATTAAAATGGATCCTTAGGAGCTCCCTGTGATTATATTCCTTTGTAACTCATCTACTATGTCCTGATCTTCAATTCCCCAACAGATTGTCCAAAATATATCACTGTCATTGTTACTCAGTAACATTATTATACGCTGAAAAGTTCAAATTTACTACTTCATCCAGTGGCAGGCAATGCATGCACAATGTAGCCAAGGTCTGCTGCCTCCCAGGTCTTCCATCATGTCTTTTGTACAACATTATATTATGCATACATTTGATGGGCACCTTGGAAAGTGTGAGTTGGGGCCTTTAAAATATAGGTATACATTTAAAACTTATTTTTTTTTATTGTTCATTTGCTCCCTAAATACATATTTGAGCAACTTTCCACATAGTCACAATTACACGTTTTCTACCATATTAAGGCTGCCAGGTCTGTATATCCTTTATTCTGATCAGGGCGTTTGTAAAGCTGATACAAATCCATCAGAGCTGTGGCTCCTGACTTCTTTTTCTGCTCACATTGTCCTCTTTCAGTGTTCAGGAGAAAGAGGTTTGTAAAATGATCCGCAGTGGAAAAAAGTACCGTAAATATCTACTTGGTTCGAGTGCCATCCATGTAAAGAACTGTCATTACATGAAGAACACTAGGACCAATGTTATTCAATTGGACTGTTCAGATAACTGTGTTTTTTAGCGCAGAGCAAATGTCCTCATGAAAAATATTGCAGATCTTCCTTTTTTGGATAAGACTTACCCATTTTAGTCTATAGATGTGCAAAAGAAATTCAAATCCCTCTTGGATAAACTGTATAGCATCTGATTTTTATAGATACATTTTAATTATCAACATAGAAATCTGTTTTTCTCCTTCACCTCATGGGGGGACACAGGACCTACACTAAGAGGAATTGAATAAACAGATGGGCTCCTCCCCTGCAGTATACACCCCTGGCTGGCACCAGCCCAAACCAGTTTTCGCTTAGTGTCGTTAGGAGGCAGATGCAGTCCATAGACACATCTGTTTTTTAAGTTTTATTATGTTCTTTTTTGATTTCATACAGGCTTCAAGCAAGACTAGCCTGTCATCCTCCCCAGACCCCACAGTTGGGAATCTGAGTGGCAGTGAAAGACCCTTGGGCTACCTCAGAACCCTCCCCAGACCCCACAGTTGGGACTCTGGATTGTAGTGGGAGAATGGATATTTCTATATCTTACCTCGGACAACCCTCCCCAGACCTCACAGTTGGGGCTCTAGGTTGAGATGGTGAACATTGTGGATTACCCCAGCAAAACTCCCCAGACCCCACAGTTGGGTTATCTGGGTTGAGTATTTCGTGGTCACCCCCAAGAAATCAGTCGCGGCACCAAGGTCGGGTAAGACCCCTTGCTATTCTCCCCACTCCGCTCTGAGGCTGGGGGTAGAGACCTTTTCCAAGCTCCTTCCAGGGTCCCGGCTGTGCTACTAATAGCATCGGCCCAGCGCACAGGGAGCCTGGCACCTGTACGTCCTCTCCCCCCTATCGTGGGGAGGTGGTCTCCCCCCCTGCTGCACCAGCCTCCGGTAGCAGGGTTCCGGTGGGAACCTTTTTCGGCTCCGCGCCGGACCCCTTGCTTTCCTGGGGCCGGTTTTCTAATATAGGCCACGGCTTCAGCCTTTCGCCTGAGTCTCCGCCCCCCGATGATGACGGTCGTGTCATAGAAGGGGGTTTTTTCGGCCCGCCTCCTTCCCTGAATCCAATGCCAGCCTCCATTACAGAGGAGCTCGCATCGAACAGGGGACAGTACACAGTGCTGCACCTCTACTTCAGGCCGCAGCAGGGGGATACAGGAGCCCTGCCAGCTGTCTGTTTCCACAGCAGGGACGCAGTGGTAAGAGGCGCAACAATTTTCTTCATCACTGCTGCAGCCTTTTTTTCCTTTTCCTAATCGCCTGGTTGTCAGGAATAAAGGTGCCTTTTGGGCTCCATAGAGGTGCCTTCTCCCCTGCATTTGTGCACGCTCCTAGAGGCAGTTAGAGTACCTCCTGAAGGTTCATTCTCTCTAGCCATGTCGAGCTCAAGGAGCAAAAATTCTTCCAAGACCTTTACATCCTACTATACTTCCTGTGCTACATGCAGGGTGATGCTACCTAGCGGATGTACTACCACGCACTGCCAGACTTGGATTTGGCAGCACAGCTCTCCCTGGGGAACATCTCTCATCATGCAGCTCTTGACACAGCCAACTGCACAGCCGTGGCCCACCACGATTTGTAGAGCACTCTGGTTATATGAGTGGAAGGCGGATTCCGCCTCTATAAAGCCCCTTACCGGCCTTCCTTATCTTAGGGGCCGTCTTTTTGGGGAAAAGCTGGACAAATTAATATCCGATGCCACGGGGGGAAGAGTACTTCTCTCCCCCAACAAAAACCTAGGCATATTTTTTTCAGACGCCAACAAAAGTGCTTTCGTTCCTTTCGGAACTCGTTTGGTTGGTCAACTTACCGCTCATCGCACCCTACCAGTCGCTCATCGAGGAGGGACAGGAACTCTCAGGCCCCTCAGAAATCGAACACAGCCTGGCAGTCCCGTTCCCGACAGTCTAAACCTAAGGGGTCCAGATCCCATAGGGTCTCTTCCTCATGACTCCTCCTTACTCCCAGAAGACACCTCTCAGGTTGGCGGCCGACTTTTACGCTTTCAACTTGCCTGGCTCGCTGTTACAGATGACAAGTGGGTCAGGGAATTGGTATCTTCCGGGTACAATATCGAATTCCTCATACTACTGCCAAACCGCTTTTTTCCCTCGGTTTCCCCATGGCCCCCGTCAAAGGCACGTGCCTTTACCAGGCCATCGATTCTCTTCTACAAGTAGGAATCATCGTCCCTGTTCCACAAGACCAGTGATTCCAGGGGTTTTACTCCAATTTTTTTTGTAGTCCCCAAAAAGGATGGTTCCGTACGTCCCATCCTGGACTTAAAACCTCAACAAATTTGTTCGAATTCGGCATTTTTGTATGGAATCTCTCTGTTCCATCATATCATCCATGGAGTTAGGAGAATTCCTAGCAACTATAGATATTAAAGGTGCCTATCACCATATTCCAATCTCACAGGCGCATCAAAGATTCCTGTGTTTTGCAATTCACGAGGATCACTTTCAGTTTATCGCCCTCCCCTTCGGCCTTGCCACAGCCCCAAGAGTTTTCACCAAAGTCATGGCTGTGGCCATGACCATTCTCCATTCACGAGGACTAGTCGTCCTTCCCTACCTGGACGATCTTCTCATCAAAGCCCCTTCCTTCAGGGACTGCGAAGAGTGTGTACGAATTACAAGTGGACACCCTCGTTCGTTTGGGGTGGTTGGTCAATTTCTCCAAGTCATCTCCAATTCCAAGCCAGAACCTTACCTTTTTGGGAAAGGTATTCAAAACGTCCCGCAGTTTGGTACTTCTACCTCGGGACAAGTCCCAGGCTCTGCGGAAGGGGGTCCAGACACTGCTTTGCCCCTCCCCTCACTCTCTCCGATTCACGTCGAGAGTCCTGGGCAGAATGGTAGCAGCGATGGAGGTGGTTCCCTTTGCCCAACTACACCTCAGGCCTCTCCATCTAGCTCTCCTCAAGGCATGGGAAAGGAGTCCTACCTAATTTCTTCGACCAAACACTCCCTCCACTGGTGGCTGCGCCCATCCTCTCTCTCGCAGGGCAGGTCCTTCCTTCCGGCTCGCTGGCAAGTGCTGACTACCGATGCCAGCCTACTGGGCTGGGGAGCAGTGTTCCATCGCCACACGAGTCAGGGCAGGTGGTCCCCCGCGGAGGCCACCTTGCCCATCAATCAACCTGGAGATTTGCTCCATTTATCTGGCGCTGCAATCCTTTCATCAGCAGCTAGCGGGTCACCACATCAGAATACAGTCAGACAATGCCACAGCAGTGTCATATGTCAATCATCAGTGAGGGACCGCAGCAGACAAGCGATGCGCGAGGTCGAACCCATTCTCCGTTGGGTCGAGTCGACTCGGTCTGTTCTTTCAGCAGTACACATCCCGGGAGTCGACAACTGGGAGGCGGATTTTCTCAGCCGCCAGGGCATCGCATCAGGCAAGTGGGCCCTGCATCCAGAGGTGTTTCATCAGATATGCCATGTTGGGGGACTCCGGATGTGGATCTCATGGCGTCATGACTGAACGCCCAAGTGCCCAGGTTCATAGCTCGGTCTCACGACCTGCAGTCAATAGGAGCGGATGCTCTAGTACAATCTTTGACTCTATTTCACCTCCCTTACATCTTCCCCCCTCTGCTTCTCATACCCAGGGTGGTGCGGAAGATCAAATCGAGGGCGTGCCAGTCATTCTGGTGACTCCAGACTGGCCCAGGCGTGCCTGGTATGCCGACCTGGTTCAACTCGCCGCCGACGTTCCTTGGCTTCTTCCAGACCCCCTCACTCAGGGTCTAATTTGCCACCAGAACTCAAGGGCCCTGAATTTGATAGTATGGCTGTTGAGACCTGAGTTCTAACACAAGGCCAGTTTTTCACCAGACATCATTCAAACTATGATCAGAGCAAGGAAACCTGCATCTGCTCGTATTTATCACCGCACCTGGAAGGCTTTCTTCTCCTGGTGCAGTGCTCGTCACCTCTCCCCACTTCGCTTTTCTCTCCCGGCCATTTTAGGGTTTCTTCAATCCAGCCTAGATGCCAGCTTCTCACTCTGTTCTCTCAAAGAACAGATCTCGGCTTTGTCAGTACTGTTTCAGTGCCGCCTTGCGTTAAACCTCAGGTTGTGACCTTTATACAGGGTGTCTCCCAATTGGTCCCCCCTTACAGACGACCACTGGAGGCCTGTGACGTTAATCTGGTCCTGCAGTTCTTCAAAAGCCACCCTTCGAGCCCCTCAAGGTGGTGTCTCTCCGACTTCTATCCCAGAAGGTCGTGTGTCTGGTGGCGGTTACCTCCATCTGTCGTGTCTCTGTGCTTCGCACTGTACCATCCTTTCTTCCAAAGCTGGTCTCCTCATTTCATTTGAATGAAGAGATTTGTCTTCCTTCCTTTTGTCCGGCATTGGTGCACCATGTCGAGAGGGATCTTCACACACTGGATCTGGTTCGAGCCCTTCGGCACTATGTTTCTCGGATAGCGCCTTTTCGGAACTCTGATTCTCTATTCATCCTTCCAGAAGGCCACCGAAAAGGCATGGCAGTATTCAAGGTCACTCTGAGCAGATGGATCAGAACAACCATTCAGGAAGCTTATCCGTTACGGAACGTTCCTGTCCCAGTTGGTATAAGGGCACATTGCACTCGGGTGGTGAGGGCTTCCTGGGGCATTTGACATCAGGCTTCGGCAGAACAGGTGTGTAAGGCTGCCACTTGGCCTGCACATGTTTTCAAAGTACTATAGTGTTCATACCCAGTCTTCGGCAGATGCGAGTCTGGGTAGACGCATCCTACAGGCAGCAGTAGCCCACTTGAAGAGTGCTTTATTCTTATTATGTTCCCACCCAAGGACTGCTCCTGTGTCCCCCAATGAGTCGAAGGAGAAAAGGAGATTTTTGTATACCAACTGTAAAATCCTTTTCTCTGAGCCTCTAATTGGGGGACACAGCACCCTCCCTGTTGCCCATTTCGGGCCTTGTTGATGTTTTTTTCTTGGTTCCTTGAGTTTATATTTGGTGGCCTTTTTTACAGCCGCTGGTTTATTATTCCTTCTAATGCTTACTCACGAAACTGCTTTGGGCTGGTGCCAGCCAGGGGTGTATACTGCAGGGGAAGAGCCACTCTGTTTTCTTCAATTCTACTTAGTGTTGCCTCCTAGTGGACAGCAGTGTAACACCCACGGTCCTGTGTCCCCCAATTAGAGGCTTAGAGAAAAGGATTTTACCGTGAGTATACAAAAATCTCCTTTTTGCCTTGTTAGTTTTATTAACTTCTTGTGTATCAAAACGATTACAATGCCAATGAAAAAGCAACCTTTTTTCAGAATTACTTATTTATGCAGATTTGTGAACTTAGCCTTATAGATAGCAGAAATTACTGGCTGTGCAGTATTGGAAAGGTTCAGTTACATGAAAGAAAGTGAAGACATCAGCAACCTATATAAATACACAGATCTTCACATCCAGCCTATATTCTTAGGAGGGAAACTCCCATATGAGAAAGTTATAACATCTAAAACTTGGGTCAGGTTGCACGCTAAAACTTAGTGCAATTTTATTAACTAAATACATTCACTAATAGAGATGAGCGAATTGTTGTGTAGGACCTTGGTTCAGTGGCCATATCAGTAATCCGGACCTGTTGGATGGGAGCTTTGTAAACTACTTTACCCCGACTCCTCTTTTGATTAGGCAGTCTGGCTCCACGACGTGTTCATCCTGCTGCAATAGTGACGTCACGCCACATCGGCTAAATCAATAGAGGTGCCATGGATGCCTGTTTGTGAAAACCATTTAGCTGGACCAGGGTACTGCAGGTTTATTCACTCATCTCTAGTCATTAACATACGTAAAAATAATTTGTTCCATATCAAAGGTGTCAGTACCAGTTGACATTATTGTTATGAAACGTTTGTAATCTCCATCTCAAAGTTCTTTGGGATCTTGTAAAATACATCAGTTCATGGAGCGTTCACCTTTTTCCATGTTTTTCCTGTAACTAATCTCACCGCTTTGTTTTCTCCAGGAACATGCCACAAATTTATTCCTGTGCAATTTGTCATTTTGACTTGTACTTTATGAAATTAAAAAGTTGGGCAATTTATAGCGTAGCACATACCGGTACATCTTATGCATATTAAAAGATCCACCTGCTTATTGTCTGGTTTCATCCATTACAACATCAATTTTTCTGCAACAAGTGTAGCGAGACCTTTACTACCTAATGGAGCAAATACTGCATAAAAATGATTTAGAAAAACAGATTGCATGAGCCCTATGAACCATTTGTTTGTCAAAGCATTTGAGAAAAACAGAAAATGCTGACTATCGATGCACCCATGTACTGAGCACATGCTGCAAGCAAAATTGCTGGTACATTATACATAAATTATCTTGGTTAAGAGATGTGAAGAAAACTATATCTATTTAGTATGCATTGATATTTCAAAGCCATGTAGTTATAACTTACATTTCTGCTAACACTGCTTGTGGTTTCAGGTCAACCCTGAGGCGACCCACTTAAAAGATTAAAATGACATTTACAGTTTACATTTTACCAGTTGTCAAGGTGTAATACAGCAGGTGAAATAAGTATTAGGCCCCACTCCCATCAGTGTTTTTTTTTTCATTTTGGCAGATCCAGCATATTTACCGCATCTGCCGCCTATCGGCCGCACTTGCGGCACACTTGCTGCAAGCCCCATGTATTGTCTATGGGGCTTGCAGTCGAATGCGGTAAAGTATGGTTCTGACCGCTTTTTTTTTCCGCTGCCGCAACTGCCGGGTTTGCTGCATCCGGCAGAACTGCACTTGCCACACCGGACTGCAAGCCCCATAGACAATGCATGCGGCTTGTCACAAGTGTGCCGCAATTACGGCTGTTAGGTGGCAGATGCGGTAAATCTGCCGGATCTACCGCAATTAAAAAAGAAAACACTGATGTGAAAGGGGCCTTACACGTGTCATCAATTTTCTAAGTGAATATATTTCTAAAGGTGCTATTGACATGAATTTCTCACCAGATGTTGATAACAACCTATGCAATCCACACAGACAAAAAAAATAAGCCATAAATGTCCATAAATTTGTGTAATAATGAGAAATGACTCAGTGAAAGTGAAGTATTCCAGATGCTAAAAGCCATAGAAAGTCATAACACCAGCTGATAACTATCAGTAATTAGAATGCATTCTTGCCACTTAGTGAAAAATAATATCAGCTGGTTCAACTGAAACATCTCATGATGGGTAAAATCAGGAAGCTGTCTCAACTCTATTGTTGTAAAACATACTGATGGTATTGGTTACAGAGGAGTTTCTAAACTACTTAAGGTTCCTGTAAGGACTGTTGGGGCATATTCCGGAAATGGAAAGAACATAATTTCACCATAAAACAGTCCATGAACAGGTGCTTCCTACAGGATTTCAGAAAGAAGAGTGAAAATAATTATCAAAAGAGCTATCCAAGAGCCAAGAACCACCTGTGAAAAGCTACAGAAAGACCTGAAAAGAGCAGGTACAATTGTTTCAAATTAAATAATTGATAATGCGCTCAACTTCCATGGCCTGTATGGCCGCTTACCGCGCTAGACTACATTGATGAACAAAAAGCATGTTCAAGTGCATTTAAACTTTTCTAAACAACATTTAGACAAGGTGTGGAATACTGGGAGAATATAGTCTAGTCAGATAAGATTGATCTTTTTGGATGCCATTCCAAGTTTGGAGGCTAAATACCACTGTACATCACCCCAAAAATACCATATCAACAGTGAAGTTTGGGAACATCATGGTACGGGCTGTATTTCAGCATACGTCACTGGCAGACTTCACACGATTAAAGGAAGGATGAATGGACAAATGTACCTAAACATTCTTGATAAAAATCTACTGCCACCTACCAGAATAATGAAGATAAAATGAGGGTAGACATTTCAGCAAGACAGTGATCTTAATCACACAGCTAAGGAAACTCTCAATTTGTTTTAGAGAGAGAAAATAATGCTGCTAGAATGGCATTATCAGACCAAAATCCAATAGAAAATTTATAGTAGGAACTAAAGCTCAGAGTTCATATAAGGAGCTCACGGGACCTTCAGGATTTGAAAAGTGTTTGTGTGGAATAATGGTCCAAAATCACACCTGAGCAATGCATGCCATTTATTCTCCATACAAGCTGCCATAAACTACAAAGTTTTTAGTGTGAAGTATTAAAGGGAAAACGTCAGGTCCCCTGTGCACCCAGAACCACGAGCAGTTCTGGGTGCATAAATGAAATCCCTGCCTGATAGTTCGAGCATCTAGCAGCATACATAAACAGAGCTTTAGAAAAAGTATTTCTAAAGATTGTTTATTATATGCTAATATGGCAGCAACAAGTCGGCGGGGCGTTAGTTTTCCTGACTAGCCAGCCCACATAGCATATTATTCCGCCCTGTGGGCATGATAACATGCTATGCATAGCATTGCACCACTGTGTATTATACTCACCATTCAGTATGTCTGTCTCCAGGTGTATGGAAACCTGGTTTCAGATAGGCTTACTGTGCATGCTCGGAATGCACTGTTTCCAATCATGCACTCTTTAAAACCGGGATACATTCACACATATGCTGAACAGTGAGTATAATTCACAGCAGCACAATGCTATGTACAGGATAATTGTAAACTGAAGCTTAAAAGTGATCAAAAAACTATGTACCCCCAAATAGTACCAATGAATTCTTCCACACTTGCTGCCAAAAAACATGTCCCCACTCTGGTCTGTCATTGGAAAAATAGGTGGTTTTAACCTCACATGCAGCTCAGTAGCTCTCGAAAATCAACGTGGCTCCCACTCCCCCAAATAAAATTCAGTGAATTCTGGCCTCCCAAATGCTGTGGTCCCCATCTACCTCCTACCTTTTGAGCTCTACAGTGTGCCTAAACAACAGTTAATGTTGATATATGGTATATGGCAATCGTTTAACAGGAATGACCTGCTAAATTTATGGGGTGCAAGTCACCAGAAGCATAAGATGGGAATAATCCAATGGACATTAAGCTGGCATATTTGCAGTGTTCATTCTTTATTTTCTGGAAGATGCTTGTCACTGCTTATGTAGATAAATTTACCAATGGGTATTTTTTACAAATAGGCTCACTTTGGCTGTTTTTCTGCTGTTCTGGAACATTAGGAGCTCTGCAAATGGTGCTAGCAAACTATTCAAGCAAAATGTATGCTCTAAAAGTCAAATGATGCTCTTTTGTTCTAAGCCCAGTCTTGTGACTAAACAGTAGTGTCTGACCACATATGAAGTGTCGCCACATTCAGGGAAATTGCACAACAAATTGTATGGTCTGTTTTCACCTTTTACCCCTTGCAAAAATTAAAGATTTGCAGCTCATATAATATTTTAGTAGTGTGGTGCAGCAGCTAGCTGCCTTGCAAATATCTATGCTGGGACTGGTAGTTCAGCATGGTTCAGCAAGGCATTTGCATTTTGCTGGGACTTGACCTTCCACAGGTGCAGATAATGCATTGCATGTGCTGGATTCCAGGTTTGAGAAGCCATGCGAGTGTCTGTTAAACCTGGATCCTCCTGTTGGCGTGACAGATCAAACATAAGCAGGGTCACAGGGGCTGTGAGGTCAGGAAAGGTCCTGCACAACCAGATGTAGAGGAGCCTTGCAACCAGAAGGGTGTTTTCCCAGAGTCCACAATGGGTGAGGGGGCCTTAGGGAACCTGGATCACCCCAGACTCGGGGAGCTTGAACCTGGTCTGAGCCCAGACCAGACAGGAGTCTGTGATCCTGCAGAGCAGGCATCCTCCCCCAACAAAGACTTAGGTCAGTGATCACTATTATGGATTGATTAAGGTCCGATCACTATAACGGACTAACCGGGACATGTGTACATCATCCCGACCATTGGGACAGTCTGACATGATATGCCTGTCCCGTCCATTTATGCACTATATACCATATGCGGTTTTTGAGGCTTGTTAATAAATGTTGGACTTTATGTCACTTTAAACATACAGCTGTTTGTGTCAATTCCGCTACCAAGCGAGTACTCCGTAGTCCCCTCGGTGTACGCTATCTCACAGTGGTAAAAAATTTAGTTCATTTTATCTTACTGATATGAAATTTTATGAGGAGCTTGTGGGTTTTAACCCTTTAATGACCAATGAAAGCTATAACCATCATGGCTTTGAACTGTCACTGCGTGTAAACTTTCTCTTTGGTCAAAGAATGCAGAAAATATCATCCTAAATTTACTACTAACATAAAGATCAATATGGCATGAAAAAACAATTTTGGAATCACTGGGATATGTTGAAGAATTACCAGAGATATTATCTCATAAAGTGACAATGGTCAGAATTGCAAAATAAGGCTCGGTCCTTAAGGGGTTAAATACGATTCTGTTCCTGATGTGACCTCCTTGCTTTGACCCTGCTTGGCGACCTTTCCTGCCTTTGGTTCGCTCTTCGAACACCAGCCCTACTGTGGAAGCAATCCAGGGGACCCATAGAAAAAGGGATCCCTGTAAAGGGCTGAAGGTTGGGGTTTCTCTGGAATCTGCCAGAGTGGCTTGTGCGAAGTCTGTCCAAGGTAGCATTTTTGAGCCTATGACCTATGATGGATGTGACAAATTATTTAAACCTAAGCTTAAAGGACCAGTTTGATATTTTTCCATTCCATCACTTGTTCTCTGGCATCACAAGCTTCATGGTAACACTTTACTTTATAGCTTTTGTTTTCTTGAAAACCTCAATTATCACCTCTCGTCTCTTGCTGGTCGTGTCAGTTTTTTTTGCATCGTTCCTTTTTCTTTTTAGTAGCTGACAGTTGCTATAACTTTGTTCCATGTCTTCTTCCTTCACCTCCGGTCTCCTAATTCTCAGTTGTTTTTTTTCTTCCTTCCATCCCATATTAATACTTTATAGCACCATCCTACCCTATCTCTGTAATCCAATTTTCACATTGTTCTCATTCTAATTACTTCATTTCTTTTTGCTCTGCTGTTACTTGACATTTTTACATTAATTACACAACGAACCTAAAAGCTCTCAAGAAGCTCAAATCATTGTCTACTTATGAAATTATTTAATACATGAAAGAATGTGGTGTGGAGCTGTAACCGACTCATAAAAAGTGAATGGTGAATATTATCTTTTGTAGCCTTTACTGATAGCTTTACACTTTGAAGTATAATGCTATGTATGGACAGGAGAGAACTCCCTGCCGAACTATGGCTTCGTCAACATGTATGAATCGAACATAAGCTTGCCTGTTTAGTTCACCAAAAAGTCACATTCTTTTAAATAATAGGGCTTGTTGAAATTCAACTTTTCTAGTTACCCTTAATCTGTTCTACCATTTAATATAAACAAATCTCATATGTGACTACATATTCTTTACCATTAGGTAAGGCTACATTTACACATCAGTGTGTCATAGTCTGAGCACATACTGTGATGCTTGGACTGGCCTTGGTTCTCCAGAACTGAACTTGACAGTCTCATTTAAGTCTTATGAGAATGTCAATCTTGTGTCAAGAGACCATATCTGGACTATAACACATGTACAGTTGTGGGCAAAAGTATTGACACCCCTGCAATTCTGTCAGATAATTCTCAGTTTCTTCCTGAAAATGATTGCAATCACAAATTCTTTGGTATTATTATCTTCATTTAATTTTTCTTTAATAAAAAAAACACAAACGAGAATGAAGCAAAAAGCAAAACATTGATCATTTCACACAAAACTTCAAAAATGGGCCAGACAAAAGTATTGGTACCCTCAGCCTAATACTTGGTTGCACAACCTTTAGCTAAAATAACTGCGATCAACCGCTTCCGGTAACCATCAATGAGTTTCTTACAATGCTCTGCTGGAATGTTATACCGTTCTTCTTTGGCAAACTGCTCCAGGTCCCTGATATTTGAAGGGTGCCTTCTCCAAACTGCTATTTTTAGATCTCTCCACAGGTGTTCTATGGGATTCAGGTCTGGACTCATTGCTGGCCACCTTAGATGTCTCCAGTGCTTTCTCTCAAACCATTTTCTAGTGCTTTTTGAAGTGTGTTTTGGGTCATTGCTGGAAGACACATGACCTCTGAGGGAGACCCAGCTTTCTCACCCTGGGCCCTACATTATGCTGCAAAATTTGTTGGTAGTCTTCAGACTTCATAATGCCATGCACACGGTCAAGCAGTCCAGTGCCAGAGGCAGCAAAGCAACCCCCAAAATATCAGGGAACCTCCGCCATGTTTGACTGTAGGGACCGTGTTCTTTTCTTTGAATGCCTCTTTTTTTCTCCTGTAAACTCTGTTGATGCATTTGCCCAAAAAGCTCTACTTTTGTCTCATCTGACCAGAGAACATTCTTCCAAAACGTTTTAAGCTTTCTCAGGTACGTTTTGGCAAACTCCAGCCTGGCTTTTTTATGTCTCGGGGTAAGAAGTGGGGTCTTCCTGGGTATCCTACCATACAGTCCCTTTGCATTCAGACGCCGATGGATAGTACGCGTTGACACTGTTGTACCCTCGGACTGCAGGGCAGCTTGACCTTGTTTGGATGTTATTCGAGGTTCTTTATCCACCATCCGCACAATCTTGTATTGAAATCTCTCAGGCAATTTTTTTTTTCCGTCCACATCTAGGGAGGTTAGCCATAGTGCCATGGGCTTTAAACGTCTTGATGACACTGCGCACGGTAGACACAGGAACATTCAGGTCTTTGGAGATGGACTTGTAGCCTTGAGTTTGCTCATGCTTCCTCACAATTTGGTTTCTCAAGTCCTCAGACAGTTCTTTGGTCTTCTGTCTTTTCTCCATGCTCAATGTGGTACACAAGTACACAGGACAATGGTTGAGTCAACTTTAATCCATGTCAACTGGCTGCAAGTGTGATTTAGTTATGGCCAACACCTGTTAGGTGCCACAGGTAAGTTACAGGTGCTGTTAATTACACAAATTAGAGAAGCATCACATGATTTTTCTAAGGGTGCCAATACTTTTGTCCACTCCCTTTTTTATGTTTGGTGTGGAATTATATCCAATTTGGCTTTAGGACAATTCTTTTTGTGTATTTTCATTGAAGACAAATTAAATGAAGATAATAATACCAAAGAATTTGTGATTACAATCATTTTCAGGAAGAAACTGAGTATTATCCGACAGAATTGCAGGGGTGTCAATACTTTTGGCCACAACTTTATGTGTGACTGTGACCTAATACGAAGGTAATAAAGTAAGAGATAATTGAGCCTCTATCATCATTTCTATTTGAGTGATATATGTTACACAGCTGAGTTCACCAGATATAGCTGGCAGAAGGGAATTTCTAGTTGGCAATGAAACTGGACAAAAATGATAGTTTTCTGAAAAGTGTCCATTTTCATTTGTTTTCAATTATTTCATGCTTTGCGAATCGATTAAAACTACCTTTCTGACAAGGGTAATCTCTTGTCAGAATGAAACAATAAAGACACTTGCAGTCCACCTGCTAACAAATTCTGTATGGGACTACATAGAGCTAGCCAAGCACAGCACATGGCTCTTTCTGGCACTCTAAAGAATGACTAGTGCTTTGGTGTACATGCACTCTATTACGATACAGTGTGTACAGTTTATTCTTTTTAGGCTGGAGTCACATGGTTGCATGACACTTGCGAGGATCGCATTGCACTGCCCAGTCTAGTCCAGCGACTCTACTGACCTAAGTGTCACAGCTTCATGTTTTTCTGTGCAACTGTCACACTCAGATCAGGTGGGCCATTGGCTGGTCCGGGCAGTGCAATGCGAACCTCGCATGACTCATATGGCTGTGTGACTCCAGCCTTAATGTTAGGAATCACATACACCCCACTAAAGACTGGCGGAGATAGTTTAAAAAAGACCTTGACTTTTTTGGCAGTCACACAGAGAATGAATGGAGGGGTGTCACGCATGCCCTACGTGACTACATTTCCTCTCTTTAGGCCATAACTTTCAGTGTTGGAAATAACCCTTTAAATCATTAAGCAACTCTTATTATTAAAGGGATTGTCCATAATTGGAAAACAATACCTCTACTGTCATTAAATTCAATGGAGATCAACTGTGTTACCCAACACAATCTATGGATAAAAATAGCTTATTTATTGGGGTGGGGTGGTATACAAGACCTATTTTCTAACCTTTTCAAGCCACCTGATCCCCAGGAGTCTAGCTTCTATAACTCTCAAAGTATCATCTGTTATCAATGACACAATCATAGTTTTGCAGAGAAAATATAATATAAAATGGCTCCATTTACATAAATGGCTGTTCTTGTAATGCATTGATAAACCGGGACCACAAGTGGAGGATCTTGCCTTACATTCTCATAGAGAACATAACCTAATATAAGGAGATACAGTTTATATTATATTTATGATCATATAGTATGAAAACTGCAATAATTGATTGCATTGAGAGCTGAGAGATCACTGCTCAATATGTAGCATAAGTAGTAAAAATTACTACAACAATCTGTAATTTGTTTTGCTGCTTCCCTTGAATAAAGCAGAATTATGAACCATTGTCAGCACATTATCAGCAATAACACTAATGTCCAAGATGAATTTACCTTTTCTGTGCATTTTACCTTTTTCTGTGCATTTAAACAAGAGAAGGATCATACTGTAATGTCCACCATACTGAGCTTGACAGAATCTCCTAAGCTCACTGATCATGTCATCGAGTCAACCAAAGCAGATGGATAATGCACTTCAGTTTGTTTTCTCCTTCTTTGGGGAAGTAAAACAGACATTTTATCCTTTACAAGATGACTTTTCTTTCTTAAAAAATAAGTATTAAAACATCTATGATCCCTACCGAAAGGCTCGCATCTCACTTTTGTGGCTCACAAGAGTATAACTTTCAAGCCTTTTAACTTGGAGATTTCAACTACATTGAAAGTTGAGGAGGCGATGAATAAAAATTAGCATTTTACGGCTCAGACTATACATTGAAATCTATGTTTTATTTTGCTCAGAACATGATTAATTTATAATGTAAAGTAACAAAGTTTCTAGCTGGTAACTTTTACAACATGATTAACTTAACTGAAAGACTTAAAAAAACAAATCAAGGACCTGGAGATCGCCCAAGCTTTCGTTGTAGGTTCTACCTTCTACCTGGAGCTTAAGCCATATCAATAGCCAACATAACAGACTATAGATACAGATAATCACGATCAAACGTCATGTAATTGCAAAAAAAACAATGATTTTTAATGATAGATAAAAACAGAGATTTCAACCACAGAACAAGCAGCAGTATGGCAGGCTGCACCACTGAGGCACAATGGGTTTATACAGAATCACATAGTGCTTATAGGGCTGTTCCAAACAGAATGATAACACATTAGAAGTACATAAGATATTCAATAACCAAATGGCTGTACATATTTGTATTATATACAACTTAGAATCCAGCTGGGCACAATCAGCCCAGGTACAATCAATCCTGGATACATCTATATACATACATGGCTAAATGCATATACAATTCTGATCATAAGTGCTTATTGCACTGCTAGAACCTAGTTACATGCAGCTGCTGCATGGTAACCAGCATTAAACCAACATTCTGGCAGACTGCCCCATTGTAATTACCTATGATAAGGTGCTCTAGTGCTCATGTGCCACAGGACACCTTCAGGGGCACCCCCTGATGAAGGTGGAGCCGTAACGATCGTAGGGGTCGGGTCAGGGGCACCACTGTCCTGTGGCACATGAGCACTAGAGCACCTTATCATAGGTAATTACAATGGGGCAGTCTGCCAGAATGTTGGTTTAATGCTGGTTACCATGCAGCAGCTGCATGTAACTAGGTTCTAGCAGTGCAATAAGCACTTATGATCAGAATTGTATATGCATTTAGCCATGTATGTATATAGATGTATCCAGGATTGATTGTACCTGGGCTGATTGTGCCCAGCTGGATTCTAAGTTGTATATAATACACATATGTACAGCCATTTGGGTATCGAATAGCTTATGTACTTCTAATGTGTTATCATTCTGGTTGGAACAGCCCTATAAAAACTTATGTGATTCTGTATAAACCCATTGTGCCTCAGTGGTGCAGCCTGCCATACTGCTGCTTGTTCTGTGGTTGAAATCTCTGTTTTTATCTATCATTAAAAATCATTGTTTTTTTGCAATTACATGACGTTTGATCGTGATTATCTGTATCTACATCGTGTACCTAAGGTGCGATTAGTCGTGTCCATGAGGGGAATAGTTTGTTTGGATAATTGTGGCAAGAATATAAACTATTCCTAAATGAAGTTGGTTAACATAACAGACTAGTCATTCTACTCTAACACAGGTAAATTTAGACGTATCGTATTAGTAAAACCTATGTGAATTTATTACATTTCCTTTTTTATTTTTTTATTAGATAATTTTTTTTATAAAAAAAAGTTTTTTGAAACATTACAACTTAAACCAGTTATCATGTAATCTGGGCATGTATAATTCCCTAGCAATGAAGCAATGCATCAAACCACTCCTCCCCCTATAGACAGCAGTAACTGTATCTGCTTTCCTGTAAATAATTAACGGCAATAACAGCGATTACATTGATATCTCGTTGGACAATAATTACAGTACTATATAGTCTACTTGTTGCAATTATTCTACCCTAGAGGGAGGCTCAGCCCTGATCCAGCTTGTAGCAATATATTTTCTGGCCATAAACAGTAATCTAACCACTGCTATGTTCTGCAAATTTGTAACCCCAATTTTTTCCACATAACCCCAACACACATACCACCGGACGTTTTGAGTTCCACACATTCATACCGTCCTTCAATTAGATTCAGCAACACCATTTAAAAAGCCTTCAACCTCAGACATTCCCACATCATATGCAAAACTCCTGCACCTTCATACATACATCTCGGACATTCAGAAGTGCTTCTCACACCAATCTTATATTAAAACTCTGGGGACGTGTATACTCTGTGGATAAGATAGAGTTGCGACAACCTACCCAGCTTACTCAAAGACAATTTTGGACAATATTCCCTGACTTCATCATCTATTACCCCCAGTTCGTTCTCCCATATGTCTCGTGTCCGAATAGGGTGTCATAACAAAAAGGTATGCAAGAGATCCTTATACACGGTAGAAATAACCCCTTGTGTGTTCCCCTCCATATGTATATAATCCAAAACAATATCTTTCTGCACCCCAAGATCACTCACCTGCCGCCTATAAGCATGCTGAATCCTGAGGTACTCAAACTTGTCAGTCTCCGGAGTCTGGAATTCTTCCCTTAGGGAATCCAATGACTTCAGTGCCTGATTCACCAAGATTTGTGATACATATCAATTCCCTTACGTAACTATATCTTCTGTTCCTCTAATTTATAGAATTCACCCAAGTTTTCATTCATCCAAATAGGGGTATTTTGTCACTCCAGAAAACTCTCTCAGTTTTTTTTTTTATCTTAGGCCATAACCTAGTCACAAGGTGGAGAACCTCCTACCCAGTCGACCAAAATCCCCAGCCTCTAAACCCTGTACCAAGGGAGCCCTTCGTATTATAAATTCCAATATTGCCTTCGTGGAACTCACCCCCTCCCTTGATGCCCATCCTCTGATATGCTAACCCTGAGATGCCAGGAACTAAAATCCAGGGATTTGGCAGAGCAAGTCCCCCCTTTTCCTTCGGTCTCTGCAAAATTTCCAATTTTATCCTGGGTTGACTCCCGCCCCAAACCAAATCCCAGGACAAAGAATTAAGTCTCTGACATAATCCGCATGGAAGCCAGCGAATTATGGAGCACGTACAGGAGCTTTGGCATAAGTTATTATAGACAGGTTTGCCCTTCCCACCACCGAGAGACGCAACCTACACCAAGCCTGGGCCTTATGTTTCAATTTAACCAAAAGCGGCACCACATTCAATCTGACAAACACTGTAATTGGCAGAGCAATTTGATTTCCCAAGTATTTAAAATGATCAACTACCTTTCATCTAGTACAGCCAGTACTCTTTCGCCATCTACCATCATAAGGTTGGATTTGTCCCAGTTGATCCTTAAACCTGACATTCCCAAACCTCTCAACTATGTCTACTGCCTGCCTTAGGGATTCCAGGGAATCCGAATTTATTACATTTCATTCCGATGAAGAAGCTGAAGGTCATTCCTGGCCTGAGGATGATGTATGCGCGAGGCCGATGTGCGTATGTTTGGTGTGTACAGAATACAGATGCCTCTCCTCACTTTCCAGGGGATAATCCGCATGTCACATGCAAAGTCATCTAACTCCTGACATTCTTTTGAGGAATTATTAAGTCGTCTAAAAACAATTGATTAAACAATGCCTAATTATTTTAATTAAATTCAATCCTCTCATGATAATGTGAGTGGAGTGTTTTATTAATTCCAATTATGGAAGCTTATAAATGGCTTTCGTTTTGCAAATGAACGAAGGAAATGATCCTTATAAATTAGTGAGAGAACATGTTTATAATTTATTAATTAATTTTTACCTCAGTTCCTATCTATTTAGCAGTTGTTAATAATTGTAGTATGTTGTTACCTGTGCTGAAGAATCTGAAGCTCCATGCATTTCCTTTTTTTCCCCTTTCTTCTTATCTTTTACAGAGCCTAGACAAAGTATTCATACCCCGTGAACTTCTCCAATTTTTTTCATATTACACTAAAGGTGCACAACATTTTTTTAGTCCAAGGGCAGATTGTCATATTCAATCAATTAGATGGGCTGCAAAAGAATTTCAAGGGGTACTTGAGGAATACATCAGTAGAACCACTGGCAATACATTAATACATCATCCGAAACAAATATTGAGTATTTGAAAAGGATTTGGACAATTTCTGCTCCAAAATATTGATGTGAACACACCCAAACTTACACTGAGTTTTTGTTGCAAAAACTCAACCAAATCGTCTTCATAATCTCAAAACTAAGTTTTAAGAGTTTTTACATGATCAAAATCACCATCAGTACATGGAATCAGCACCAGACCCACAGTCAGTACATGAATGCAGGGCCAGAATCATTGTCAGTATAGGAATACATCACCAAACTTAGTACAGTGATCAATTGCAGTTTCAGGTCAGCTCCATATACACCTGTATCATGTGAACCTGCAACTCTGAATATGTCCTTAACAATGGTAAGGACATACTGGGAGTTGTTGCTACCGGCCTTTGTCAGACTGCAAACCATAAAGAACAACAGTACTGATGAGACACATGCAGTATGACAAATCAACATTAACATCCAGGTACCTCATAAATTACCGTATATACTCGTGTATAAGCCGACTTTTTCAGCCCAAAAATTGGGCTGAAAAGTCCCCCCCTCGGCTTATACACGAGTCATATACGTGGGGGCTGTGTCCGGGAGCAGGAGGAGGCAGGAGGAGGCTGGAGGAGGTGGGGGGAAGGCTGCAATATGAGCGGCTCGTGACGTGGAGCCGCTCATAACTTATTCATGATATGCACTGCATCCCCCGCCCATCCGCGGGGGGAGCAGTGCATATCGCCTTACAGCCCCCCAGCACGGGGTATACAGCCCCCATCATCCCTCACAGTATGGCGTTCCCCCCTCCATGCTGCCGCTGCTTAGTGTATAATAAATATAGTGTTATTATCTCTCACCAGCCCGGTCTCCGTGCATCCTCCCTCCTCCCTGTGTGTCATGTGACCGGGGCTCACAGCGATGACGTCACCGGCCGGTCACATGACACGCAGCCTCGCAGGGAGGAGGGAGGATTCACTGAGACCGGGCCGGTGAGATAATAACACTGTATTTATTGTACAGCAGTGGCAGCATGGAGCCTGAGGGCCTGTGCCCCCTGAGGCTGGGGGCCTGTGCCCCCTGAGGCTGGGGGCCTGTGCCCCCTGTGGCCCCTGTGGCTGTGCCCCCTGTGGCTGTGCCCCCTGTGCCCCTGTGGCTGTGCCCCCTGTGGCTGGGGGCCTGTTCCCCCTGTGCCCCCTGAGGCTGTGCCCCCGTGCCCCCTAAGGCTGGGGGCGCTGGGGGCCTGTGCCCCCTGAGGCTGGGGGCCTGTGCCCCCTGAGGCTGTGCCCCCTGTGCCCCCTGAGGCTGTGCCCCCTGAGGCTGTGCCCCCTGGGGGCCTGTGCCCCCTGAGGCTGTGCCCCCTGAGACTGTGCCCCCTGAGGCTGTGCCCCCTGAGGCTGGGGGCCTGTGCCCCCTGAGGCTGTGCCCTCTGTGCCCCCTGAGGCTGTGCCCCCTGTGCCCCCTGAGGCTGTGCCCCCTGTGCCCCCTGAGGCTGTGCCCCCTGAGGCTGTGCCCCCTGAGGATGGGGGGCCTGTGCCCCCTGAGGCTGGGGGGCCTGTGCCCCCTGAGGCTGGGGGGCCTGTGCCCCCTGAGGCTGGGGGGCCTGTGCCCCCCTGAGGCTGGGGGGCCTGTGCCCCCCTGAGGCTGGGGGCCTGTGCCCCCCTGAGGCTGGGGGCCTGTGCCCCCTTGAGGCTGGGGGCCTGTGCCCCCCTGAGGCTGGGGGCCTGTGCCCCCCTGAGGCTGGAGTCCACCCTCGGCTTATACGCGAGTCAATAAATTTTCCCAGTTTTTGGGGGCAAAAGTAGGGGGGTCGGCTTATACACGGGTCGGCTTATACACGAGTATATACGGTACATCTTCTCTGATTCAAGTCATTCCCATCTTTTTTGTCTCCAATCCTTTTGTTGTAGTACGGACACCAAAATGAGATTCCACTCACAGAGCTTATCTCTGCACACTTTCCCCTATTCCATCCTTCTGCAGCACTTCCTGACACAGTGCCTTTAAAAACAGAAGGATCATTATACTGCCCCATAAATAAAAATATATCCTATGGTGGGTACCTAAATAAATAATTGCCCCTCTTTGTGCTACCTTTACACAATATCCCTCCTACACTGCCCCTTATAGAATATTTCCCACATTGCCCCTCTTTTTGATGTCCCCAACAAACTACCCCTCTCGTTATGCCCCCCCACACTTCCCTTCTCCATAATATAACCCCCACACTATCCTTCTCTATAATGGACCGCACACTGCCCTTGTCTGTAATGTCTCCTCCACATAGCTTCTCTCCATAATGTCCCCCATACATTGCCGCTCTTCGAAATGTCTTCCTCAAACGGTGCCTCTTAATAATGGCTTCTCCCCCTCGCACACTGCCTTTCTCCATAATTTCCCCTCACACTGCCCCTCTTTGTAAAGTACCCCCACACTTTCTTACTCCATAATGTCCCCCCACTGCCCCACTCAATAATATCCTGTCTACACAGCTCCTCTCTGCAATATCGCACCCATACTTCCCCTCTCCATAATGTCCCCACCCCACTGCCCCTCACCATATTGTCCCCCACACACTATGCCCCTCACCATATTGTCCCCCACACACCCTGCCCCTCTCTATAATGTTCCCAATTCATCCTGCCCCTCCTCATAGTGTGCTTCTTTTGCAATTTCCCTACTGCCCCGCAAGGAGTTCTTATAGTAACACCAACCCCTTCCTACAATAGGATATTTAATCTTCATCTCCTCCATGGAGCACTGACTGTTTCGTGCTGTTTCCTTGCCACCTTTGCCCTGTGCGGCCAGCGACAGAAGCAGTGTGATGACCTTGTCACGCTGCTGCACATTGGGTGGTGATGACAAGTGCTTTTCTGATCTAACCATCCACCACAATGTTCAGCTGTAATACTGCTAAATATACCCCTGAGTTCTCCATGGGCTGTACAACATCCTCCGTCTGGTCATATGTTGTGTAGGTCTGCGTTACACCCAAAAACTTACTGTAAATGTATTTTATGGGGATTTTATGTGATATACCAACAGTAAGTAGCAAGTACTTGTGACGTAAAAGAAAATGAAACAGAAACAAAGAAGCAGGGAGGTGCTCATAGAGTGAAATCTGGTGGTCCAGTGGTGTGTAAACAACTGTAGAGGGCTCGCCTGGCCGGGTTTTGCACCCATGCACAACGCCAGAGAACACTTAGGACGGAGCCACCGAGCTTCGGGGCGTGGACTTCCAATGATCATGTGATCAGGTGATGTCACGTTAGGTCCTTCAACTCCTATGCTCTCCGTGCCTTTGCTGCTCCAGCCGCAGCACTCAAAGAGGGAATGTGATACACGAAAGGAAAAAAATGCGGTCAGATGGAGCGCTAGGCACAAGGGGAGTTGCACAGTGATATAGTGACATAGGGATACAGACCTTTATTAAACACTTCACAACGCGTTGCCAATCTTGGGATCACATGAACAGTAAGTTATCCCTCATCCTTGGGGTAGGCGTGGCACCCCAGTGGTCCGGTTGCCACAGTGACATTGCTTCCTTCACCGGGGGTGATGTTATGCTTGGAAGCAGGAGGAGGTCCCCGCGCTAGGTAACCATCAGCATTCACACACCAATCCTGACTTTGGGCCTGAAGAGGGAGCTCTAGACCTGAGTTCAGGGGAGCTGCCCTGTTTCCGGCACGGAGGAGGTTTTAGAGAGAAAGTCTGAGAAGAGGGAAAGGAAAGGACGAAGAGGAGAGAGGTCTGGGGAGCAGAACTGCGATTGAGCTCACCCCGGAGAGGCGCTACAGAGGCCGCCAGAGTCCTGGATTGTGTGGGTACTGTACGTCCCGACAACCGAATCTGGAGGGCAGGAGGTTTCAAGTCTCCTTGACCGCACCAAAGATCCGGTGGCACAACAGCACATCGAGAGCCCTGAGCCGCCACCAGCCCAGCGATACCTGTGACAGGTTCGTTCTGTCTCCCATACAGAGCAGAAGCAAGGAAACAGGAAAAGGGCTGCAGCATAGCTCATAGACTGCCAGGACCCCGAACTGAGAGTGCATCTGGAAGGCCTCCAATTCCACCTGGGGAGGTGGACCCCTGAATGCTTCCAGGCCGACCAGACCCTTCCAAACCTAGTAACCAGTGCCCTGGACTGCACCACGTTTCACCAAGTAAAAGGTAAAGAAACTGCAGCCTTTGTCGCCTCCTCTTCCCGCACCCTCCGTCCTACACCCCAACTATAATCACCATCGTCCCATAGACCATCACACCAACCCTGAGGCCCCGCTCCACCTTTGGGGAGCGATACCATCCCGGCTGCCACACCATCCACCCCAGAGGCCTAAATAAGTAGCGTCGGGCATCCTTGGCAGAATACCACAGGTGGCGTCATGAAAAGACTATCAATATGCCCTGTAAATAACCCCCATCACTGCGCAGCCAGGGCCACAGAGCTGGGCCACGGTCACTGTGACCTCCCAAAGAATCGACCGGACCCGGCTACTAAGTATCCCCCCGATCCTTGTGGTCGACGCATAGGCTATAACAATTTTGGGAATAACCCTTTAACTTGTTTAATTGGGGCCATTCAGTCATATTTTTTAGTATCATGAGGTGCCCTACTACATTTGACTGTATAACCTTTCAGAACTTTTGCTTACCGTCGTCCATATAATGGAAATCGTAAGCTTCATGGATGACACAAGGTCAGCTGTTGCATTGAAGCCCCCTGACTCTACTCACTCTACGGTGATTTCATATTTTTTCAGCATTGCTTCGGTCCTGCAGTTCCATCTTGTGAATGTAACCTTTGAGTGGCCTGAAGACATAAGTTATGTCACAAGCTGTCAGTGCATCTCTATGAGAGACAGAACAGGGCTCTCATGGACTTGTATTGATTTATGATCTTCGGCACACTCCTATACAAACTGGAGCTGAGGGCAGGTCCAAAGTGCCAGAGATGGTCTGGAGTGACGCTGAAAACAGATGAAGATACCGAAGGGTAAGTATAAGGCAGGAGAAAGGGGACTTACATTAAAAGCACCATTTCAGAAGTGAAATAACATAAAATACTGGGGTGGTGCTTTAAGCTATAAGAATACCTTCATTTGTATACATACAAAACATATATTTCTACAAAACATATAAGGTGGAGGCCAAAAAACTGTTTTATTTGGGGACATTTTTCTTCATTGTAGATTAGGTGGAATATTATTTTATTACATTTACTTATATAGCACCATCATATTCCGCAGATACAGACATTTTACTGTCTTTACAGATATTATCATCACTGTCCGCATTGAAGGCAGAAATTTCCTAAGTATATCTAGACCAGAGAACCTGGAGGAAACCGACGTGAATATACAGACTCCATTTAGATGTTGTCCTGCATGGGACCCCAGCACTCCAAAAGCAACAGTACTAACCATAGCTCCACCGTTCTGACCGTGCTTGGGTGACTTTTGTTACCCAAAATCATATAAGCATATGTTATGCCTAGTAATCAAGGGTTTGACATGACCTTGCAATAAGTGGTAAAGAGAAATATTGATCTGTCATGTGTAAACGGAAGCCCTGAGCTTTCAGTAGACTTACCAGTGATCAATAACATTGATTCTACTAGTTCCAATTAAACAGTCACTTTAGATAATCACACACTTCAATTTAACTTTTGCCAAACTGGCCAACTTAGGTAGAACTCGCAAACTATCTAAAAAGGATGGAGGTATGCCATCTCTCATCAGTGGCAGATGTAGAGATAAAGAAGAACATTTTAGCTTAAAGGGAATTTATTAGCAGGTTTTTGCCAACTCATCTGACAGCAGCATAATGTAGGTAAAGAAATCCTGAATCCAGCGAGGTATCACATAGATTAACTGGCTGAAGCTGTTCTCACACTATCAAAGAATTTATTTTCATGTATCAGGGAGAGCTGCCCTGCCCATATCAGGCTTTCAATAGAGATATTGCATTAACTGTGAGGTGTCAATCTCTGCAGGGGGTATGTTTGACTGCAGTGTGCTTGAATTTCTAGTCCTGTAATGGTAATCACTGGATAATAAACCCTTTAGCTTACGTAAACAATAGCACAAACACAGATAAGATAATCACAGTTGCTTTTTGTTTTTTAACTCTTACATCATGTTGTCCTCAGTTTACATAGCAAAAACTTGCTGACAGATTCCTTTTAAGGGCCATTTATCTCTAAGCAACTCCATATTCATAGGATTGCCCCGTCACTATTTGCATTTCTCCATGCTTTGATTCCGTTTACTACCATATGTTGCCTAACACTTTATGCATAACGAAGCACGTGCTTTGTGTTTTCTTGATTCTATGTCTAATTGTAATTTCTACAGCATTTTAATAATGTTGTAAACACTTATCTGGTAGACAATACTGCAGTCATTAAAATGCATTATTAATTATAAAGTAAAATATGGGTCATAAAGCAAATTCCCAGGCTCCAATACACATTTCATGATTGTTATTCATGCTGTAGACACATTATCTATCGCTGCCTCTTTCATACATTATTTACGTCTCTGAAGTTTTTATTTTTATTACTGACTTAAATTTTTAATATTCTTTTCTTGACACTTACAATAATATATGTTTTACTATTCCTTTGGGAGAGGTTTATCTTATTTTAAAGACACTTTAGTTTTAAAGAAGAAAAATACCAATCCATTATCCAATTATAGAAATATAACAACATCATTAAAATAACACTGAATACATATTGGCTTGTTTTTTTCACTAACTTATTAAATTGAGAGAAAATCTGACAAAGCTGTATGGATCTCTAGTAACTATGGTGATGGATAAAAATGTGTCCACGGATATGGATGTAGAAGAGCTTTCTACCTGATACAAGATTTTATATTGTGGTTGGAACAAGTTATCACCTATCCTTAAGGCCCCGTCACACAAGTCAATGTCGCTAGCGATCTGATCGCTGGTGACATTGACGGCTGATCGCTGGTGAGCTGTCATACAGGCAGACTCACCAGCGATCAGTACCAGCGAGAACATTGGTATCCATGTAAACAAGCGGGTAACTAAGTGCCGCGCGGCGCTTAGTTACCCGCTGTTTACCATGGATACCAGCTCCCAGCGCTTGCTGAGAGGCTCTGGGAGCTGGCTGATCGCGCATCTCCCGGTGTCCACCGGGCAACCATCGCCAGGTTTTCAGACTTTCGGACTTTATGGCTGGTTGATTCACCATGTCACACGCGTCAATATCGCTGCAACGTCACGTGCTGCAGCGACATTGACAGCGATATTGACGCGTGTGATGGCCCCTTTAGGACCAGGGCTGTGGAGTCTGAGTCTGTGTCCATTTTGTTGGAGTTGGGGGGAAATTAAGGAGTCTGAGTCGGATGTTTAGCTTACCAACTCCACAGCCCTGGTCGTGGAGTTGGAGTCGTGGAGTCGGTGTCCATTTTGGGTGAAATCGGAAGTGGATTTAGGGAAATTGAGGATGTTTGGCTTACTGACTTTACAGTCATGGTTGTGGAGTCCATGTCCATTTTGGTGGAAGTGGAGTCAGACTCAGGGAAATTGAAGAGTTGGATGTTTGGCTTACCGACTCCACAGCCCTGCTTAAGACCCCTATTGATTGCCAATGGGGCACCTTTCCCTCTGTTAACCCCTTTACCCCCAGGCGATTTTCCTTTTTCAGGTTTTTGTTTTTCCTCCCCTTTTTCCAAGAGCCATAACTTATTTTTTCATCTATATAGACATATGAAGACTTGTTTTTTGTGGGACGAGTTGTGCTTTTGAATGAAATAATTTATTTTACCTTATAGTGTACAGAAAAATGGGAAAAAAATTCCAAGTGCGGTAAATTCCAAAAAAGCTGCAATTACACGTTTGTATTTTTGTTTTTTTATTCTTCAAGTTCACTATATTGTAAAATTTACATGCCGGTATGATGCCTCAGGTATGTTATATAAGTGGTGAAATTTTTTTTTAGAAAATTCTAAATAGAAAGAACTGCACTTTTGCATCATTTTCTGCAACTCGTAGCGTTCTCATTTTTCAGGATCTGGGGTTTTGTAACGGCTTATTTTTTTTGCATTTTGAGCTGACCATGCTAAATATACCATTTTTTATCACCCGTTATTGCAATGTTCCGGCGGCCAAAAAAATATATTTTTGGTGGTTGGACTCTTTTTTTCCTTTCGCAGTTTACAGATACGATTAATTGATTTTATAGTTTGATAGATCGGGCATTTCTGAACACGGCGATATGAAATATGTGAATTTTTACATTTTTTTTAAATTGTTTTATTTTCAATGAGGCAAAAGGGGGAGATTTGAACTTTTGTGTTTTTTTTCCCATATTTTAAAATTTTTCATATTTTCATATTTTTTTTCTTTATTGTACTTGGCCCCCTAGGGGGCCTCAGTGTTGCACAGACCGATCGCTTCTCCTGTGTACAGATGAGCTGCTGGACATCTGAACACAGGAGAATTTATCACTTTCTGCCGGCGACGGAGCTCAGGGCTCGCTGGCAGGAAATAATTGCAGACAGCTTCTGGGGTGATCACAGGACCCCCCGGGTTGTCAAGGTAGCCATTAGAGGTCCTGTGACTGCTTCTCGAAACCCCCTTATACCGGTGGGAAATGGTGCGATCCCCGCCGCGGTGCTTTGGATCATGCTGTCAGTGATTGACAGCACGATAAAAAGGGTTAACAGCACCGATCTGATCGCTGATTAGATCGGTGCTGTTAGGCTGCTTTCACAGCTGCGTTTTTACGCTGATCGTGGCAGTTGCGGTGAAAAAAACGCAACTGCCGCGATTACCGCATAACGGCGGTAAGTGGCGGCAAGTGTGGTCTCGGCACTTGCGGCAGGTGCGGCCGCGAAAAAAAATACAACGCAGTAATGCTGCCGAAAGCGCACTTGCCGCACCTGCCGCAAGCCCCATAGACATTGTTTGGGGCTTGCCGCAAGTGAACCGCAAGTGCGGCCATTATGCGGTAATCGCGGCAGTTGCGTTTTTTCACCTCAACTGCCGCGATCAGCGCAAAACGCTGATGTGAAAGGGGCCTTAGCTAAACATTCCAGCTGATTAGATCAGCTGAGATGTGGAAGGGGAGATGCAAGTTCAGCCCGTGAGCTCGCATGAAGGGTATAGACACAGCCAAGGGAGTATATAAAATAGAGTGTCAGAGCATATTCTGGACATCCATTCATTCTGTTTGAGACTGTCAAAAGTACTGTGTTTGTTTATTTTAAGCGTGAATCCTTTACTCTTTCAGTTTCTAGCCTATCTATAGTGGCATGCAAAAGTTTGGACACCCCTGTCAAAATTACTGTTATTGTCAACAGTTAAGCAAGTTGATATGACGTGATCACTAAAAGGCATAAAGTTAAAGATGACACATTTCCTATGTATTGTAAGCAAAATATATATTATTTTTTAATCTTTTACATTTTAAAATTACAAAAAAGAATATGGTCCAATGCAAATGTTTGGGCACCCTGCATAGTTAGTACCTAGTAGCAGCCCCTTTTGTAAGTTTCACAGCTTGTAAATGCTTTTTGTAGCCACCAAGAGTCTTTAAATTCTTGTTTTAGAGATTTTCATACATTCTTCCTCAGAAAAGTCTTCCAGTTTTGTGAGATTCCTGGGCCGTCTTGTATGCTCTTGCTCTTTTGAATTCTAGTCACTGATTTGCAGTCATATTCAGATCAAGAAACTATGAGGGCATTGTAAAACCTTCAGCTTGTAGCCTCTTGTGGATTTTGACGTGTGTTTAGGATCATTATTCATTTGTAGAAGTCATCCTCTTTTAACTTCAGCTTTTTTACAGATAGTGTTGTGTTTGCATCAAGAATTTGTTGAAATATGATTGAATCCATTTTTCCTCAACCTGTGAAATGTCTGCAACAAAACCAATCCACCTTCATGTTTAATGGTTGGCGAGGTGTTCTTTTTCTGAAATTTTGTGCCCTTTTTTCTCCACTCATAACTTTGATCATTGTGGCCAAAGACTTCTATTTTAACCTAATCATTCCAAAGGACTTGTTTCCAAAGTACATCAGGCTTGTTTAGATGTTCTATTGCATACTTCTGATGCTCAATTTCATGGTGAGGACACAGGAGGAGAGATTTTCTTCTAATGACTCATCCATGATAGCCAAATTTGTGCAGGTTGCCTCTGAACAGTAAACAATGTACCAAAACTCCTGAGTCCACTAAATATTCATGAAGATCTTTTTCAGTCAAGTCAGGGTTCTGATTTGCCTCTTTAGCAGTCCAACAAGCAACTTTTACTTAAATTTTGTTTTGTTTTCCAGACCTTATCTTGACTTCCACTGTTCTTGTTAGAAAAGCACTATTTAGAAATGCTTTGCCATTTTCTTAAAGCCTTCTGCTTCATGGGCCTCCACTATTTTCATTTTCAGAGTGTTAGGCAATGGCTTAGAAGAACCCATGGCTGCTTTTTTTGGCACAAGGTTAGAGGAGGCTGCGTTTTTATAAAGCTGGGAAATTTGTATCACTCGGCCTTTCCTAATGATGATACAAGCCATAATTCTAACAGGCTAATTAAGGTCTGAAAACCTGGTCAAAGTTATCTAAGCACACAAATCTCCAAGGATGCCCAAACCTTTGCATCAGCCCATTTTACTTTTTGTAATTTTAAAATGTTAAAGATGAAAATTTTTTGTTGTTTTTGTTTGCTTAAAATACAAAGAAAATGCATCATCTTTAACTTTGCGCCTTTTAGAGATAATCTCTTCAACTTGTTTAACTGTTCACATTTGACTTGGGGTGCCCACACTTTTGCATGCCACTGTATATGTGTGTGATGATACCCAGAATATCACTATGTAGTAGAGTTGGTGTTTATCAATTAGCATGATCCAGTCCATAAGTCATGCCAGTAATTTGTCGCTACTAGACAGGAGCTGTGAGAACCGCCTCTTACATGATGGTAGGGGCGTAACTACAATAGACGCAGGGGTTGCGATTGCACCTCGGCCCTGCAGCCTAGGGGGGCTTCAAAAGTCCCTTTTGGCGTATAGAAAAAGAATAATACTATTAAAGATTTGCAATAATTGGGGGCCCCATTGGAGCTTCTGCATCGGGGCCCATGGGCCTGAAGTTACACCACTGGGTATCAGTGGTTCTTCTTTGGTTTGCTGGCCTGGCACTACGTCATTATTGTAATGTGACGCACCTGTATTGTCTTGCCACTTATGTGGTTGATGGACCAGGTAATATGAAGGACCCAGAAAGGACTTTCTAATAATTGCAACTGTAGTGTAAATGGTAACATGTCTGCACCTGTCACAGCAGCCTTAATGTACCTCACTTGATGATACTAGTAGGTTTTAAGCAAACCAACATTTTCAATGATCACAACTATGTTCACTAAGATTTAGAAGCACTGGTATCCCTGCATGACAGTAAGGTGTCAGATACAAGTAACTGGCAAAGTGACTTTACTTCCCAGCTTATTTTTATCTTGTATTCTTGAATGTTATGGACAATGAAGTGCCATATATGTGTTTCTATTCACTGCTCCATGTGACTTCAAAGCACTAAAGCATCATTGTCACATCCAAGTGCTGTTCAAGGACTGAGGACCTTTATTCATCTCTTTCTCTGCAATGACAGATAAAAGCGAAGCGGGGAGAAAACAGATTTTTATGTAGTACAAATTACCCTTTGTCAGTATCAGGTTATGGAGTGAAGAGCCCACCATAGTGTTCTATTGTAGGGACAGAAATTTAGGATCCTTTATTTTTTACATTTAAAGAGGTATATCCCGTTTTAAAATTGCTTTAGTTAATTAGATGGCATGAAAATAAGCAAGTAGCAATTGACTTTTTTTATCTTCTGTCATTTTTGTACTGTGAGAGCTTTCATTTTACATTGTGTTCAGATTTTTTCAAAGGAAATTGATCACCAGAGCCCAGCCAACTATGTTCTATTCCTGGAGAAGATTAAACTCCTAAAATCCAAGTCATCTCTTTCCAGCCCATTGGTTTCTATACACTCTCATGCTCTCCCTCTCAGCTGCATGTGGCCCCATCCTTTACAGCTTGCAGAGCAGTTCTCTTTTCTCAGCTTTCACTTTCTTAGGCTATGTGTTTGCTTGTTCGCAGTCTCTAATACCATGTCCTTCCTCTATCTGAAACTGAATATCTCCAAAACTGAACGTCTTGTATTTCCTCCCTCTACTAATCTACCTACACCCAATATCGCAATTACTCTGGATGGTCCAACCATAACTCCCAAGCAGCATGCTTGCAGTTTTGGGAGCATATTTAACACAGAACTTTGCTTTATTCCAATCACACACTCGCTAATGTCACTCTTAAAAACATCTCCAGACCTTTTCTCACCATCAAAAATGCAAAAACTCATATGGTACCTTTACACGCCGCTACAGCCGGGTGGAAACAACCGGGTGCTTCACGTGCACGAGCACGTAACAACGGTTACAAACGGTACCCGCATCGCCTTTACACGCCGCTATAAGGTGCACTACAGAAGGTTGAATCTATCTCTGGATGCACCGCGGGTGCCACAAGTTACCTTGTGTAGAGCACCTTACCTCATTTACACGCCGTAACAGAAGGTAATATGGGAGGACCTGGTGCAGCAGGGACAACACATAGGCGTGCCAGAATTGTGGATTACGAGAATTTCGTACGCTGATAGGACAAAGCAATAGCATCATGATTGGCCAGCCAGCGCAGGAGGCTGACTAATACATGACGCTCGAGCAATTGTGTAGTGTGACTGGTCAGCTCCTTAAATATGCCACCCTATGCAGCGACTACCAATCGTAACGCAGGAGCTTCCTCCAATGATCGCTGAAGGGGGGTGGTTTCCCGGAGCCTGTGTCACACCCCGGGGAGTTATCTAGGTGACGAATCAACCCTCCTGTTCCTTATTTACACGCCGCGTATCATCGGTTTGAAATCAACCTGTTTTAGAGCACTGCTCTGAAACAGGTGCCGCAAGTGACGGGTGGAAACAACCTTCTTCACACGCCGCTACCTCGGGTTGATTTGGCGGTGCAAGATACATTTCTCTCATCTACCTGGTTGTTTCCACCCGGCTGTATCGGCGTGTAAAGGTACCATTACTGATGCTCTTATTTATTCTTGTTTGGGCTTTTGCATCTCTCTTCTGATCGGTCTCACTGTAACCAAACTTTGTATTCTCCAATCCTTCCTGAATGCGACAGCCATGGCGATATTTTTATCTAGGCGCTTTATAGATGCCTCCACCTTGTGCCAGTCACTACACTGGTTGCCCATCTGCTACAAAATACAATACAAACATCTCTCTCAACCATAAAGCTTTTCACAGTTTCCACCACCCTACCGGTACATCTCCTCCATCATTTCTATAACCCTATCTATGCTCTCCATTCTGGAACTGATCTAAGACTAACTTCGTCCATAATCAAACCTCACACCTCCGTCTCCAAGACTGTGCAGCTCCTGTTTTTTGCTATGCACTACCTCAGACGATCTGACTAATATCTAGCCTCCACATTTTTAAGTGTCCTTTAAAAACACATCTCTTTAGACAAGCCTATCACTTCAATTCTTTAACTTACGGTAACTCTTTCCTGTTCCCTCTTTCTAAAGATTAATCAGAATCTGCTCCCTCTAATTCATCTGTCTCCACATCCTCCATGTATAACAGATACTGCATGATGATCGGCTCATGCAGGTTTATTTGAAGACATTATTTATAATGATGGCTGTACCATACATTAAATAGCATATTTTACCTACTGTGTCCCCTTATTTCCTTATAGTTCAACAGTTACAGAAGGAATGAGGGTCCTGCACCGAAGCTTACAATCTATGTTTAACTTTGTTTTGTCTTTTGTAACATGCAAAGTTGTGTGGATTATGGAAGTCACAAGATCAATAGACATATTAATAGTATTTAACAATATGCAAATGCTGAAAATATGGAAACAATATTTTCAGAACATCTCAATTTATTTAGCAATGAGTATGAGAGCCATGCACAAAAATACACACAGTTAAACATCTTGATGTGCAATCAGGAAAGGTATTATTAATGGTTGTCTCATAAGTGTTTTGCTACTCTGAATGCACTTGGGCAAATCATCAAAATCCGCTTCTGACAGCTTCTTTTGAAATTTCCCATCAATGATCTTCCAGATGAGTGCAATGGGAGACAATATGGAGACACTGCCAGTCTATGGTAGCACATTAAGGCCACCCACTGTGATCACAGTAGTATGAGCAACATGCGGCCTGGTGGAGTTGTGTTGAAAAACTGCTCCTGGGACACTTTCACTTTGCCTCTTGATTGCCTCTTCATGGAAATGCCTTTGTGGTCTCCAGACCAGTCTTCAACTATCATTGCATCTAAGATAAAAGCAGAGCTCATCCATCACTAAAGTGGATAGACCTGTATTTCAGCCTCCATTGCCATCATGCTCTGCACCATGATAGCCTTTGAAACCATGTCATGAGGTCAATGGACCACCTGTATCTTCACATTTGGCTTGTAGCCCAATATCTTGCAAGCATTTTCTGATGATTTGTTTATACTGTTTGACTCCTTAAGGCCACGTCACACGTAACAATATTGTTGCCGATATTGTTCAAAAGTCACGTGTTCTGTGACGCTTGAACGATGTCGAAACGACATTGTTGCGTGTGACACTACAAACGATGAACGATCAGTCGGCTGATCGTTCATCGTTTAATTTGAGGACAGGACCTACACCCGATGTATACCTTGGTTACCAGCCTTTTCCGCTCACCGGCTGTTATCCGAGTTAATCGCAGTTTACCTTGGAGACCAGCCTGCTCCCGCTTACCGCACCCTGGCAGCGGGAGCAAGACATCGTTGAAACGATATTTAACCCCTTCCCGACCCTTGGCCCACCGTTTGGGCCATGAAAACAAGTTCATTCCCGACCTTTGGCCCAAACGGTGGGCCATGAAATGATCGCGCTCCTGCGGCGCGTGTGAGCGGGTTAACTCAGGTGTCACCGTTGCTACTGCAAGGTGACAACTTGAAGTTAACCCCTCAGGGGGTGGATTAACCCCCCCGTGCCCAGGGCCCCTCCGATCTGCAGTTTAAAAGTGAAACTGCAGATCGGAGAAATCAGAGCGATTCCCCCCTCCCAGATCTGATTGGAGCTCTCCAATAAGATCTGGAGGGGCGGATCGGCGGGTGCCCTCCCCCTACTCAGCCCCCCCAGCTCCAGGAAGCATTAGGGGCCCACCATTGTCGTCTATCCGCCCCACCGCCCCTCCGATTATCTTTATCTGTCGGCGGCTGCACCGCTCCTGCAGCCGCCGTCATCCCATCATGCGCCCCCGCCCCCTCCCTTCTCCAGGCCCCCCTGTGTCTTGTCCCCCTCCCTCCAGCCCCCTTATGTCCGGCCTGCACCCCCCCCCGCATCCCCGCCAATCACCCGTCCTCCTCCTTCTGTATACATCTGACCGGCGGACTCATGCGCCCGCCGATCAGCCTGCAGAGGCTCCTCTCCCCCTTCTCATCTCCCCCCCCCCCTTCCCCTGCTCACTCTCCCCCCCCCCCTGCAGCCCCGCTCACCTATTCCGGTCGGCCTCCGTTGCAGCTGCGGTGTGGCCTCTCCTCCTCTCAGGGACTCCTCCTCCTCATGGGTAAGTATGAATGAATAGATGGATGGGTGAATGGATGGATGGATGTGTGCGTCCGTGGATGTGTGTGTGCGACCCTGGATGTGTGCGTGCGTCCGTGGATGTGTGTTAGTGTGTCCGTGGATGTGTGCGTACGTGGATGCGTGCGTGGATGTGCGTACGTGGATGCGTGCATGGATGTGCATATGTGGATGTGCGTGAATTCCAGCGTCCGTGGATGTGTGTGTGCGACCCTGGATGTGTGCGTGCGTCCGTGGATGTGTGTCCGTGGATGTGTGCGTACGTGGATGCGTGCGTGGATGTGCGTATGTGGATGCGTGCGTGGATGTGCATATGTGGATGTGCGTGAATTCCAGCGTCCGTGGATGTGTGTGAGTCCGTGGATGTGTGCGTGAATTCAAGCGTCCATGGATGTGTGCGTGCGTCCATGGATGTGTGTGTGCGTCCGTGGATGTGTGCGTGCGTGGATGTGGATGTGCATGAATTCCAGCGTGCGTGCATGTGTGCGTGCTTCCGTGGATGTGTGCATGTGTGAATGTCAGCGTGCGTGGATGTGTGCATGCGTCTGTGGATGTGTGTGTGCGTCGGTGGACGTGTGCATGCGTGGATGTGTGTATGTGGATGTGCATGAATTCCAGCGTGCGTGCGTCCATCCGTGGATGTGTGCATGTGTGAATGTCAGCGTCCGTGGATGTGTGCGTGCGTCTGTGGATGTGTGCGTGCGTGGATGATGGGTGCATAGGTGGATGGATGGGTGCAAAAAGGGATCAAGTGTCCTCTTGTTGTAGTCTCTGGGATCATAGTCATGGTGCATTGTATGACAGATCATTGTCATACAGTGCACCATAACTCTGACCCTAGAGGCTGTAGGAAGAGGACACTTGATCCCTTGCTGCAGTCTCTGTGGATTGAGCAGAGGCGATCGAGTGTCGTGGGACCTTCATTGTGGACTACGTCGGAGGCGATCGAGCGTCGTGGGACCTTCGTTGTGGACTACGTTGGATCTTTATAATAAAGATGGAGTCCGAATTTTGTTTGTGTTTTTTTTTCAAATAAAAAGATTCTTCTCTGTGTGTATTTTCTGACTATTTACCAGAGATTCCTAATGGCGGGTCTAACATTGGCCCTATATTATGAATCTCGGGCTTAGTGCCAGCTGCCAATAAAAAGCTGGCATTAACCCCTTTATTACCCAGTTTGCCACCGGCACCAGGGCGACTGGAAGAGTCTGGGTACAGCGCCAGAAAATGGTGCTTCAATGAATGCGCCATTTTCTGGGGTGGCTGCGGGCTGCAATTCGCAGCATGGGGGGCCCAGAACGCTTGGGCCTCTCCATGCTGCGGATTCCAGCCCCCAGCTGCCTAGTTGTACCTGGCTGGACCAAAAGTATGGCGGAGCCCCATGCCATTTTTTTTCTAGAATTAGTCCTAGAAAAAAAAAAAAAAGGCTTCGCTGTATTATTTGGTTGCCAGCCAGGTATAACAAGGCAGCTGGGGGTTGCTGGCAGTCCGTAGCTGCTAAGTTGTACCTGGCTGGACCAAAAATATGGCGGAGCCCCACGCCATTTTTTTTCCTAGAATCAGTACTAGAAAAAAAAAAAAAACTGCTTCGCTGTATTTTTGGTTGCCAGCCAGGTACGACAAGGTAGCTGGGGGTTGCTGGCAGTCCGCAGCTGCCAAGTTGTACCTGGCTGGACCAAAAATATGGCGGAGCCCCACGCCATTTTTTTTTCTAGAATCAGTACTAGAAAAAAAAAAAAAACTGCTTCGCTGTATTTTTGGTTGCCAGCGAGGTACGACAAGGTAGCTGGGAGTTGCTGGCAGTCCGTAGCTGCCAAGTTGTACCTGGCTGGACCAAAAATATGGCGAAGCCCCATATCATTTTTTTTATTACTTCTACCAATAAAATAACAAGGAGCTTTGCCATATTTTTGGTTGCCAGCCAGGTACAACTTGGCAGTTGGGGGCTGCAATCCTCATCGTGGAGAGACGCAAATGTTGTGGCCCCCAGGCTGCAAATTGCAACTCACAGCCCCCACAGAAAATAGCACATTAGAGGTGCCATTTTCTGGTGCTGTACCCCAACTCTTCCAGTTGCCCTTGTGCTGGTGGCACACAAGAGCACTCCATACGCGACATGGTGTCCGCTAACAAGTTGAATGGAAAATTAGCTCCAATTATTAGCGGGCACCATGTTGCGTATGGAAAGCCCCTGTGTGCCTAAACATTGAAGCTCCCTCACAAGTGACCCCATTTTGGAAACTAGACCCCCCAAGGAACGTATCTAGATGAATAGTGAGCACTTTGAACCCCTAAGTGCTTCACAAATTGATCCATAAAAATAAAAAAAACTTTTTTTTCCACAAAAAAAATATATTTTTTCATTTTTACGGAACAATTTGTGAAGCACCTGGGGGTTCAAAGTGCACACTATGCATCTATATACATTCCTTGGGGGGTCTAGTTTCCAAAATGGGGTCACTTGTGGGGAGTTCTAATGTTTAGTCACACAGCGGCTCTCCATACGCAACATGGTGTCCGCTAACAATTCCAATTGTTAGCGGACACCATGTCGCATGTGGAGAGCCCCTGTGTGCCTAAACATTGGAGCTCCCCCACAAGTGACCCCATTTTGGAAGCTAGACCCTCCAAGGAATGTATCTAGATGCATAGTGAGCACTTTCAACCCCCAGGTGCTTCACAAATTGATCCGTAAATATGAAAAAGTACTTTTCCGCAAATTTTTATTTTTTTTATTAATTTGTGAAACACCTGAGGGTTCAATATGCTCACTACCCATCTAGATAGGTTCCCTGGGGGGTCTAGTTTCCAAAATGGGGTCACTTGTGGGGAGCACCAATGTTTAGGCACACAGGGGCTCACCAAATGCAACATGGTGACAGCTAACAATTTGAGCTGATTTTTATTCAAATTGTTAGCGGACACCATGTCGCGTTTGGAGGGCCCCTGTGTGCCTAAACATTGGAGCTCCCCCACAAGTGACCCCATTTTGGAAACTAGACCCCCCAGGGAACATATCTAGATGGGTAGTGAGCATATTGAACCCCCAGGTGCATCACAAATTAATGAAAAAAAAAAGATTTTTGCGGAAAAAAAGTACTTTTTCATTTTTACAGATCAATTTGTGAAGCACCTGGGGTTTGAAAGTGCTCACTATGCATCTAGATATGTTCCTTTGGGGGTCTAGTTTCCAAAATGGGGTCACTTGTGGGGGAGCTCCTATGTGGAGACGCACAGGGGCTCTCCAAACGCAACATGGTGTCCGCTAACAATTTGAGCTCATTTTGCATTTAAATTGTTAGCGGACACCATGTCGCGTTTGGAGAGCCCCTGTGCGTCTCCACATTGGAGCTCCCCCACAAGTGACCCCATTTTGGAAACTAGACCCCAAAGGAACGTATCTAGGTGCATAGTGAGCACTTTCAACCCCCAGGTGGGTCACAAATTGATCCGTAATAATGAAAAAAGAAAATTTTTGTGGAAAAAAAAAGTGCTTTTTCATTTTTATGGATAAATTTGTGAAGCACCTGGGGGATCAAAGTGCTCACTATGCATCTAGATACGTTCCCTGGGGGGTCTAGTTTTCAAAATGGGGTCACTTGTGGGGGAGCCCCAATGTTTAGGCACACAGGGGCTCACCAAACGCAACATGGTGACAGCTAACAATTTGAGCTGATTTTTATTCAAATTGTTAGCGGACACCATGTAGAGTTTGGAGGGCCCCTGTGTGCCTAAACATTGGAGCTCCTCCACAAGTGACCCCATTTTGGAAACTAGACCCCCCAGGGAACATATCTAGATGGGTAGTGAGCATATTGAACCCTCAGGTGCTTTACAAATTGATCTGTGAAAATGAAATAGTACTTTTTTTTTTCACAAAAATTTTCTTTTAGCCTAAATTTTTTCGTTTCACATGGCTACAGCATAAAATTCATCCTAAAATTTGTTGGGCAATTTCTCCTGAGTACACCGATACCTCATATGTGGTCATAAACCACTGTTTGGGCGCACGGCAGGGCTCAGAAGGGAAGGAGCGCCATTTCACTTTTTGAATGTAAAATTAGCTAAAAAATTCAAATTGCGCTCCTTCCCTTCTGAGCCCTGCCGTGCGCCCAAACAGTGGTTTATGACCACATATGAGGTATCGATATACTCGGGAGAATGTTTACAACACATTTTAAGATTCATTTTATCCTGTTGCCCATGTGAAAATGAAAGAATTGAGGCTAAAAGAACATTTTTGATAAAAAAAATTAAAATATCCATTTTTTGTTTCCCCTTTGCCTTAGTTCCTGTGAAGCACCTGAAGGGTTAATAATCTTTTTGAATGTAGTTTTGAGTAGCTTGAGGGTGCAGTTTTTGGAATGGTGTCACTTTTGGGTGTTTTCTGTCATGTACACCCCTCAAAAGGACTTCAAATGTGATGTGGTCACTAAAAAAAATGGTTTTGTAAATTCTGGTTGAAAAATGAAATATTGCTCATGAACTTTGAACCCTTATAACGTCCTACCAAAATTTTTCTTTTTTTCCAAAATTGTGCTGATATGAAGTAGACATGTGGGAAATATTATTTAATAACTTTTTTCTGTCACATATCTCTCTTGTTTATCAGAAAAAAAAATTAATAATGTGAAAATTGCAAAATTTTCAACATTTTTGCCATATTTTTTATTTTTTCACAAATAAACGCAAAAATTATCGACTTAAATTTAATACTAGCATGAAGCCCAATATGTCACGAAAAAACAATCTCAGAATCGCTTGGATCGGTTGAAGGGTTCCCGAGTTATAACCTCATAAAGGGACACTGGTCAGAATTGCAAAAAAGGCCAAGGTCTTTAGGGTCAAAATAGGCTGGGTCCTGAAGGGGTTAAATCGTTTCCACGATGTCTCTGGTCCATTGATCGCTGGTGAGTCTGCCTGTGTGACAGCTCACCAGCAATTTGAACGATTTTGTTAGCGATCGCGCGTGCATGTGATCGCTAACAAAATCGTTCATCGCATTGATGCGTGTGACGGCACCTTTAGGCTTGGTATGTGATGACTAATGTCAGTTGAAGGATATAAGCATTCTGTGGAACTGCACTGCGCAGCACATTTCAATATGTAACTGCCCTTGTTGGGTATTGCAGATCAATTCCTATTCTATTGGTGCGCAGGGCAAGCACCTACTCCATGAGTGTGGCACGTTTTGGGAACCATCTTATCTGATATCGATGATCTAAACTTTGGATTGGTCATCAACATCAAATGCCTGGAGACCCTTTTGAGGCATTATTCCTATTTCAGCTGTTCACGGTTGAGATGGGATTAATTTCCTTGTGTTCAAACCACCAGAGGTGGGGCAATCAAATTAGCAGAGAGCAGATGGGCTACTTTTTATGTAACTCCTATAAAAATAAAGGGTCATTAATTACAGAATTGGTGCAGTTCATCTTTTCACGACATTTACTGTAGTTATTACTGTCTAAGGCTCCTTTCACATCAGTGCTTTTCAGCATTTGCGGCAGATCAGGCAGTTTTGCCTGATTTGCCGGAAGCTTGGAACACTTGTGGCAAGTGATCTCCATCCTGATATATATGGGTCCATTCTGCCATATATACGTAGTTCCCATCCTGATATATATACAGGTGCATCTCTATGAATTCTAATCTAATCAAAAGTTAATTTAATTTATTTAATTCAATACAAAAAGTGAAATGCATATATTTTATAGTGTCAAACAGAGTGATCTTTTTCAAGTCAATTTAAGCCATAATCATCAATATTTACAGAAATAAACACTTGAAATAGATCACTCTGTAATATCATTGAATTACTTTTTGTTGATATTGTAATTCAATGAGATGCACCTGTCCCCATCCTGATATATATTGCCCCCATCCTGCTTTATATGTCACCATTCTGTTATGTATGGTACCCATCCTGGTTTTCATGGCCCTTTTTTTGTCTATGATTCCCATCCTGGTTTATATGGTCCATATCCTTGTATATATGATCCCTATTCTGGTTTACATGGCCCCATTTTTGTATATATGATATCCATTCTGTTTTTCATGGCCCCCTCTTTGTAAATATGATCCCCATTCTGTTTTGCATGACCCCATCCTTGTATATATGATCCCTATGCTGGTTTACATGGCCCCATCCTTGTATGTATGATCCCCATTCTGTTTTGCATGGCCCCATCCTTAGATAAATGATCCTCATCCTAGTTTACATGGTCCACATCCTTGTATATATGTCCCTGTTCTGTCCCTAACACATACCGTAATTAAAAATAACATATTACTCACCTTTCCTACCCTCCCACGTCGCCCAGTGTCCTCTGCATCCAGCGCACAGTGGCGGCAGCTAATATCAAAGTGCATGCCAAGGAGGGTGACGTCACTGTCGAGCACCATACCACCGACTTCAGCTGCCACCACTGTTTGGACCTCAGTGAGTATGACAGTGTAGGGGTCGACAAGCCTCTGCGCTACAATGCATTTCACATGGATGTGCATCCTCAGATGCTCATCCAGCTAATGCAGGTACCTGAGTCGGTGGACACCCTGTACCCCCGGTCGCAGTTATTACGTCTGTGAGTCCCATCTGTGTTCTCTTGAAGTTAGTTGAAGTTGGCCATGTGCTTTAACCATAAATTATCGGGTTTTTCATGGATTAAAGGGGTTGTCTGATCTAAATCCACAAGTCTGCAGTCCCTTTTTGTGTCACTCGATGTGACTGCAGACTTGTGCACATTGCGCTGTGAGGATTCTCCAGTGTCAAGAGTCGGGAACGATAGTCATATGGCTGCGAGCATACAATGTGCCTACTCCTGGCCAGAATTTGTCTACATAGGTTCGTGGCCTCTTTCAATAGTATACATGTCGAATACTCATGGCCAGGTGACCACCGTTCTCGGCTCTGACACCGATGCATCCTCACAACACACAGTGCGTGATGTAAGGATTTGTAAGTTTGCAGTCTGAGTGACACACTGTGTAACTGCAGACTTGTGGATTTAGACCGGACAACCTCCTAAAACAAACTATTGATTTGAGTTCAAAATTGCCCAAACTTGGAAACAAGTGAATTGTGGCTATAATGATGTCATTGTTTTGTGTCATTGTGTGCACGGGTGGACAACCGAGGCAGTGGCTCACACAAGACTGCCAGCAGTGGCCATGTATTTACTTATGACTCTTGGCATCAGTGTGACACAACATTTCTGCATGGGGAGGAGATGAGTTTGTGGAGCAATGTTGCTTTCGCTGTATAATAATGCAGATTTCTCTCTGTTTAATATGTTCCTAGATTGCTTTGAGAGACCCTGTCCATGCTGTATCCCTCCAGCAGTTTGTCTATGAAAAACTGACGGCACAGCAGCAATTACTGGGAGATGAAGGATTCCGGTCACTGATGGAAACGGTGGATACAGAAATAGTGAAGCAGCTGCAGGAGTTTTTACAGAGATTCTGAACATTTCCAAATAGAATTTGTTACAAAATCATATGTCAATGGTTTTCTTTAATAAAGGTGACATTTTGCAAAAAAAAAAAATTGTTTTCCTTAACTAGAGAAATGATCCTTGTTATCGTAGACTGTGATATAACCTTGCGTAAGAATGTGGGTATACTTCTTTTTTTAAATTAATTAAAGTTTTAAACAGAATACAGGAAAAATATGTTTGTACTGTGTTAGCCAGTACATCATTAGTAGTTAATAACCTTTAATGGCTACTGTGGTCTCTTCATTAAGGATAATGGTATAAGACAATATCTGAAGTTACATATTTATACACAACTGGACATACAATAGTACAGTAATAAGACAAGTGATGTGAAAAAAAACTATCAATATGAGACGGGGGAGAGACAGTTGTAGCAGTAACTATTGGAACAGGTCATCGTAGATTGGAAGTGTGAAAGTTTTGTTGTCCACTGATTGAGATCTGGTTCGGGGTTGTGATGCCTCCATGAGGTCTGAGGAACACATTCCTTAATTTAAGTAGAACTACATAAATTCATGCAACACATTAATTCCTGCTCTGAGGGTCACAGGTTGTCAAAAGTTTGTATCCCTGACTTTTCTGTCTCAGAGATTTAAAGTTACCCTTGAATAATAGAATTTTCATGTCCATGATGACATGCTCAGGGCTACATGAATATTGATAGTACTTTCTTAAAGGGAACCTGTCACCGGTTTTTGAGCCTATGAACAAATGCCACCACCTTTAACTGTTCCTTTGTGGCATTTAATAAACATGTCTATCAGCTCCTGACTACCACTGTATTCTTCCAAAAATACCATTTGATATGCTCCTGCGCTGTGTGTAATTTAGGTTATTCTGGTAAGATGGGCATCCTCGCTGCGGCAACTGTGCCTCCTCTCTGCAACTAATCAATCATTCTTTGTTCATTGACATAGATGACGCATCCACGTAGTGAACCATGATCTTGTGCTTACGCAGTATTCTCGCAAGGGCACTCTTCTCTGCCATACTGCAGGCAGAACATAAAACATCACTGCACGTTATTGCTATGTCATTCTGATTACATCGCTTGCCGATTGCGCAGTGATGTTCTAGACTCTGCCCTCAGTAGAGCAAAGCAGAGTGAGCCTATGAGGCTACTGTGCAGGCACGAGATCTGAGTTCACTATGTGGATGATGCAGGACGCATCATCCATGTCAATCAAAGCAGGAGGACACAATTAGCAGAAGTTAGTTGTGGCATAGTTGCTGCAGTGATAACCACCCATCGGACCAGATTACCCTGATTTAAATACAGCGCAGGAGCATATCAAATGGTGTTTTGGGAGCTATACAGAGAGAGTTGGGAGCTGATGGACACATTTGTATAATGCAAGATACATCACCAACAAGATCGACCAGATCAGACAAGTCTTTGCTACCCAACCACCACAACTCCCACTAACCCTCCTCCCCTCCATCACTGACCACTCCCCTCCCCCACTAACCCTCCTCCCCTCCATCACTGAAGGAGAACTTGCACACCTCTTCTCCAGATCGCACCTCACCACTTGTGCACTGGACCCCATCCCACCTCATCCCCAACCTCACCACAACACTTATCCCAGCCCTAACCCACCTCTTCAACCTATCTCTAACTTCTGGTACCTTTCCTTCTGCTTTCAAACATGTAACAATTACACCTATCTTAAAGACGCCATCCCTTGACCCCACTTCTACATCCAGCTACCGGCCCATATACCTGCTACCGTTCGCTTCCAAACATCTCGAAAAGCATGTCCACACTGTACTCTCATCCCACCTCTCATCCAACTCTCTCTTTGACGACCTTCAATCTGGCTTCCACCCTCACCACTCCACTGAAACTGCCCTGACCAAAATTACTAACAACTTACAGCAAAAACTAACAGACAGTTCTCCGTGTTCCTCCTTCTAGACCTGTCCGCTGCATTTGACACAGTCGACCACTGACTCTTATTACAGATCCTCTTTTCCATTGGTATTACTGACCTTGCCCTCTCCTGGATCTCCTCCTACTTTTCAACTGCACATTTATTGTCTACCACTCCCACACAACCTCCTCGCCCCATCCCCTCTCTGTTGGGGTCCCTCAAGTCTCTGTCCTCTGGCCCCTCCTTTTTTCAATCTATACTCTTGGTCTAGAGTATAGATTGAAAAAATGACTCATAAAGTCCCATGGCTTCCAGTATCACCTGTATGCCGATGACACTCAGATCTACCTCTCTGGCTCAGACGTCACCTCTCTGCTGTCCAGAATCCCAGAGTGTCTATCAGCCATATCTTCCTTCTCTTCTTGCTTCCTAAAACTCAATGTAGACAAAACTGAACTTATCATCTTTCCTCCATCTCACACACCTCCCTTACCAGATCTATCTATCACAATAAATGACATCATATTTTGCCCTGTACCTGAAGTCCACTGCCTCGGAGTAACCCTTGACTCTGCCTTGTCCTTCAAACCGCACATCTAAGCCCTTGCAATCTTCAGCTGCCTCCAACTCAAAAATATTTCCAGAATCCATCACTTCCTCAACCCTCAATCTGCTAAACTACTAGTGCATGCCCTTATCATCTCCCGTCTCGACTACTGCAACCTCCTCCTCTGTGGCCTCCCTGCTAACACTCTTGCACCTCTCCAATCTGTCCTTAACTCTGCTGCCAGACTAATCCACCTCTCCCCTCGCTATTCCTCCACTTCTCCCCTCTGCAAATCCCACCACTGGCTCCCAATTCACCAGCGTATCCAATTCAAACATTGACTTACAAAGCCGTCCACAATCTGTCCCCCCCATATATCTCTGAACTAATCTCCCGATATCATCCAAGTCGTAATCTTCGATCCTCCCAAGACCTCCTTCTTTCCGCCACTCTTGTACTTTCCTCATCTAACCGCCTGCAAGACTTCGCCCGAGCATCCCCTATTCTCTGGAACTCTGCACCCCAACACATCTGACTGTCCCCTACACTTGGAACTTTCAAGCGGAACCTGAAAACCCATCTGTTCAGAACAGCATACAAGCTGCAATGAGCACAGTGCCACCTCACCACCGCTGGACCTGGCGCTCCACCACCATTGGACCTGGCGCACCACCACCATTGGACCCGACGCTCCACCACCACCAGAGCAGACACAACCTACTGTTTCCCTTCCCACTGCCCTGTAGAATGTAAGCCCGCAAGGGCAGGGTTCTATCTCTCCCCTCTGTATCGGTCTGTCACTGTTAGTTTGTTCATTGTATTTTTAACTTGTTTGTATGTAACCCTTTCTCATGTACAGCACCATGGAATCAATGGTGCTCTATAAATAAATGATAATAATAATAATGCAGTAAAGCTGGGGGTGGGGACTCCAGACCTCGAGGGCCACCAACAGGTTATATTTTCAGGATTTCCTTAGCGTTGTATAGGAGTTGGAATCATCATCTGTGCAGGTGATTCAAGTATGACCTGTGCAATACTAAGGAAATCCTGAAAACATGATTTGTTGGCGGCCCTCGAGGCCTGTAGTTCCCCACCCCTGCAGTAAAGGAACAGTTAAAGGTGGTGGCATTTGTTCATAGGGTCAAATACTGGTGACAGCTTCCCTTTAAGCTGTAATACACTGATGATAGTTAAACATTTTTTTATTGCTTATTAAGGACCAGCAGAAGTCCCTACCACCTGCACAAATGTTTTCATATTTATGTATGTATTCACTTAATTGCCGTTAAGCTGCAGGGAAGAGAAATTGCTAGCTCCAAGACTAATATAAAACTCAAACTTGAAATACCTTATCTTAAAGATACAGGGTACCTGTGGACACCAATAGAGGGAGCCTAGGAGTTAGTCCCTTATTGCTATATATAACACTCTTTAAAGAAGCACTCCCATCAGTTTTTAACCCCTAAATATATAGCAGTCATCATATTATATTGCACTGCATAATTACAATTGCTCATTTTGCCCTTCTACCCAAGTAATTCTTCTTTTTTCCATTAGGTCTATGACATCACGTGATTTAAAACAGTGGGTAGCACTGTTGCTTTGCAGCACTGGGGTCTTGGGTACAAATCCCACCAAGGACAACAAATACAATAAGTTTTTATGTTTTCCCTGCGTTTGCGTGGCTTTACTGCCACACTTCAAAGACATACTAATAGGGAATTTAGGTTGTGAGCCTCAAAGGGGACAGTGTTGCTGATGTATATAAAGCGCTGAGGATTTAATGTCGCTATATAAGTGAATAAATATTATATTATTAAAAACATATGAGCTGAATCCTTCTAAGCTCTATGTAAAACAGGAAGTCTCTCTTCCCTGCGTGAGTCAGGATTATGATTACAAAGTGTTTTCAGTGACCTAGATTTGTAATTCTATTAATGACTATAATTTAAAAAAATAGGCCCCGTCTAGTGGTGGTGTCACGTGTGCACAATAAAGATGTCCTCCGCACGATGTAACACAAACGGACAGCGGGATGGTAAAGGGAAGGAAGGCCTTAACCATAGGGAATAAGGGATGGGGAGACCTCCTGACACTGGCCTTTGTCTGTCTCTTCCTGCCCTGACCCCCTGAGAATGTTGTTTCCCCTGCCATTGTCACGTGCCTCGTCCTTGTCTGTCACCTAAGGAAACCCTGGCTAGTGCGTAGGCCGGTGAGTGTACTATACATCACCTATAACATAATAATACACAGAAATAGGTAGACAGACCAAGGATACACAAAAAGGGTACAAATACTTGAGGAAAGCAGCCCAAATCCAAGGCTTTAAAATGCTCAGCTCCTAGACAGCAGATCTCCAGCAGCAATAAAGAGATCCATACACCAGGATGGTCTTGCATAGAATGAGCTCTATCAACGACATCAGGTGATGGGTCATGTGACTATATAAAGGGTGGGGAAGAAGTCATCAGCCACATCACCTAATTAAGGCAACAGCAACAGCAGCAAGGAAAAAACTGACATTAACCGTTAATGTCCCAAAGGAAATTAACAACATATAAAATAAATAGACTAAAGAGCAGTCAACTCGTAACAGGTGGCAGTAAGAGGACAGTATTGGACATCTTCCCTCCTAATTATTCCTTCATCACCTGTGAGTGATATTATTGAGATGTGGAAGGAGCCGCAGCAACTCAGCCACGAAGTAGTGACAAAGTTACATACCGGTGTCAATACTGAGGAGCAGACGGCATAAACGTCACCAATGCCCTGCCAACTCCATAACTGCAGGGTCCAAATCTCCTCTGGTATTAGCAGCACAAACACTGCACCCTCACTGAGAGCCTTATGGCCGAGCAGTTGCATGCAGCCTTAGGGTACTGTCACACTTGGCGATGCTCCAGCGATCCCTACAACGATATGACCTGGTAAGAATCGCTGGAACGTCGCTATGTGGTCACTGGTGAGATGTCAAACAGTCAGATCTCACCAGCGATGCAGCAACGATACGGTGGTCGTTGGGATCCTGTCGCTTTAGGGCATAGTATTGAGGTTGTTGGTCGTTGTCCCTGTCAAACACATCGATGCACGCTGCCCAGCGGGATCCCGGCAATCAAAAAATGGTCCAGGCCATTCTGACCAGCAATCTCACAGCAGGGGCCTGGTCGCTGCTACGTGTCAAACATAGCGAGATCACTGCTGAGGTCGTTGTTGCGTTACAAAACTTGTGACTCAGCAGCAATCTCGCTAGCGATCTCGCTTAGTGTGACGGGGGCTTTCCTTCACCAAGCAAAATGCCTGGTGGTGTAAAGCCACCGCCACTGGACTCTGGAGGAGTGAAGGATCATACTGCTTTATCTACCTGACTTCATTGTGCCAGTTGTAAAGTTTGGTGAGGGAGCGATAATGCTATGGGCTAGAAAGCTGTACAGTACAAGAATCGACAGTGCAGAACAGAAGGGATCACCACAAGAAATATGTATATGCAAAAAATATGTATAATAATCTTTATTGGACCTGTTGAAGCACATTCAGTGCGAAACGGAGCGCCCGTCGTCCACCTCCGCACCCCCTCCCTCCACCATTGCCTGTAACCTGCACGGATGAAATAAAGAAGCAGAGATTATAACACCACAAGCGGTGAGTGCCGTCTCATACATTCTTATAAATCTTTATTGGAGTATACAGCCAGGACACACAGAGTTAAACATACAAGTGTAAACAAGGCACCCCCAATCAGTCCTCCTTAAAATGGAAGTGAAGGAGAGACCAAACATCAATTTAAGGTATATTGAAATGAAATACAGACTAGTTGCACTTCATATTTAGCCCTTGAGAAAACGACACAGCTGTTGAGTTGTGGAGTTGGTGTCCATTTTGATGGAGTAGGAGTCAAACTCAGGGAAATTGAGAAGTTGGAGTCAAGAGGATTAACTTACTGACTGCACACCATGGCTGCGGAGTCTGAGTCGGTGTCCATTTTGGTAGAGTTGGAGCCATATTCAGTGAAATTGAAGAGTCTGAGTTGTAGTTGGAGGTTTGGCTTACCAACTCCACAGTCCTGATGGCTGGATCTAACAGCCATTGTGCCTTTGTAATGTAAAAGGTCTCATGTATTGCAATACCTGTCTATTGCAATGCATGGGGAATAAACCAATAAAGTACACATATTTGTTACTGCTGCATTGAAGATAACATGATCAATAAAAAAGACACACTGTTTAACCCCTACATTGAACACCATAAAAAAGTGTAAAAAAACAGTTTTTTCATCATAATGCCAAAATAAAAGTGGAATAAAAGACCAATGTAAATCAAAATGGTATAGCTGAAAACATCATCTTGTCCCACAAAAAATATGTTGCCAAGCAACTCTGTCAGTGGAAAATGAAAAAGCTAGCACTCTCAGGGTATCGTCACACGTGGCGATCTCCCGGGCGATGCCATAGGCGACGCTTGGGCGTGGCCTGTCGCCGGTGATATCGCCAATGCGTCGCCTAATGTAAATGGGCAACGGTCACACGTCTGAGTGGTCGCCTGGTTTCACAACAGTGCTGTGAAACCAGGCGACCATTCTTGGGCGATGTGTGCTGATCGCCCTGTGTAACATCTCATGAGCGATGTGAAAGGCGACAGCACACATCGCCTATACCATTCCTGTAGGCGTTTCAGGGCGTATTTACTACCTCTGCCGGTCTGCGTGGATTGGTGGCAGCTGGAGCGCTACGATTGGTTGTCTTGTTCCTCGGCGCCATATTTGATGATGTGTGCGTCCAAAGGTGTATTACCCAGGAGCGTACATACTGTACAGTAGCGCATTAATGTCGCCTCTGTGTTTGCGGCTGTGTTCAAAAGTGCAGAGAGATGTGCCACAAATGTGTGTTTTAACAGAAACACAAATGTCATTACATCCCAACTTAAGGCTACGTTCACGCATTGCGTATTTTGCTGCTTCTCTGCGTTTTTTGCTGCGTTTTCTTTTCTGCGATCACACGCTGCGTATTTGTCGCTTTTTTTACATGCGTTTTTTTAAGGGGAAAAACGTGCGTAAAAAAAACTGCGACAGAACAACTTCAATTGCGCTTTTTTATGCGCGTTTCTTCAGGCTGCGTTCACACGCTGCGTATTTGTCTTGTTTTTTTACGCGCGTATTTGCTCCAAAAATGCATGTGCGTCTGCATTTCCCTGCAAAGTGAATGGACATTCACTTTGTGCCATTCAGACGTCGTGTAATTTTACGCAGCGTTTTTGGAGCAAAAAACGCGTGCGTAAAAAGAATGAACATGTCAATTCTTTCTGCAGTTTTTCTCTGCGTTTTTCCATTGCCCAGATGATAAATTGGCTCTGAAAAAGAGCAGAGAAAAATGCAGAAAAAAACGCAGTGTTTGAAAGGAGCTGCATATTTCACAAAATACGCGCGTAAAAAAGCTCAGCCGCATAAAAATATGCAGTGTGTGAACGTAGCCTGTCTGCATGGAGAAGGAAATGATAGGTGTCTATGTGGAGCCCACTGGGACGGGGTACTCGGTGCCGGACCGGGGTACTGCTGGGGGATGTCACGGCGGTCCTGGTCCGGACCGTGTCCCGGGCCCGCACAATAAAATGGGGGTTATTTACAGGGGATTTGTCACTCGTGACGCCACCCACTATATGCGGCCAGTAATGGGGCCGCCGCTGCTGCAGAACCTCCGGGGATGATGGGATAGCAGTTTGGATAGAATAGTTCCTGTGGGCAGAACTGGGTTCCCCGGGGCAGTGGTAGTAATAGTTAAAGTCTGTGAGGATAGTTATTGATGCTGCAGGAGAGTAGGGGTAGCAGTAGAGATGATGAGAGTAGAGGTAATCGCAGTATATGAGGGCAAGTGGGGCTTCAGTATAAGGATCACACACACTCACGTTTTCTGTTGTTTTCCAAGTCTTTACTTGCAGATGGTATAACACAATATTGTCCACGGAGTCTGTACCAGGTTACTCCCACCCTGACTGGGTCCTTGGCTTCCTACTTAAGCGCTGTGTGTGGCCCTGCTACTGCTTGTAGCTGTACTGCTGGCCCTGTCTCTGCTCACGGTTACCAATATGCTGGGCAACTTAAGTCCTCTGTGTCACTGACTCCTCCGTGTTGCTTTGCTATGGTGCTGTGAAGATGGTGGACCTTCACTATGCCAGTGTTTACTGTCCTGTCTGTCTCAGGCACAGCCTCGGATCCGGTATCCGTCTTAAGCGCCCCTCCGGGGTTAGGTTTTTGGGGTAAGTCTTTATCCCGGGTATGTTCCTCTGTTCCTCTGTCTCCTCTCCTCAGACCTCTCAGGACCTCCACTTCTACTTGGCTCTGCTCCTGAGGTAAACTCCAAACTGAACTAACTGTCACTCCTGCTCTGTGGTAAACAACTTAGCTCCTCCCACTAGTGCAGGTGCCACCTAAGCTCCTCCCACTTTCTAGTGTAGTGTTGTGTGGGGAGTAAACCCATGTTGATGTTTCTGTGGCACTTTAACCCTTGGGGTGCCACATCTATACATCCCATAACTGCAAACACACAAATATCTGTTGCACACACATACTTTCAAGGCTGCAATATTATCCAGACCAAGAAAGCAAGAGTGATTTTATTAGACAACGCAATAGCACAACACACTTAACAAAAGCGCTGTACATATTGACTGTACAAGAAAACGTCACACGAACGTCGTGCTTTGCCTTCTTGGCAACGCCAATGCGTATAGCAATAATCCGCGACACATCACACGAGAGTTGTCTATAAAGCACCGACCCATTTACATGTAACGACACATTAAAATAATGACCAATCACACATCCTCAAGGCGTCACACATTATGTTAACGCCTATCTCCGAGATTTACGCCCACATCGCTAATATGGTGGCTCTGTGTGACGTGGTAGTGACGACCAGCAACTTGATCGCCCCTGGGCCTTGGGCGACGCTCAGGCAATTTCCGTTCGGGTTGTCGCCCGAGCGTCGCCTAATGTAAATGGGCGACGGCGACCTCAGGCAACATGCAAATGCGTGCGCGTGCACGTGCGTCGCCTATGGCAGTGTTTCCCAACTCCAGTCCTCAAAGCACACCAACAGGTCATGTTGTCAGGATTTCCTTATCATTAGACAGATGATGGAATTATTCCCTGTACAAGTGATTCAATTATCACCTATGCAATCCTAAGGAAATCCTGAAAACATGACCTGTTGGTGTGCCTTGAGGACTGGAGTTGGGAAACACTGGCCTATGGCATCGCCCGGGAGATCGCCACGTGTGACGGTACCCTCAGAATTCTGAGATGCAAAAACAATATTTTTTCTATAAAATTGTTTTTATCGTGTAAAAGTGGCAAAACATGAAAAAAAAATATACTAATGTGGTATTGCTGTAGTCATACAGACTCGATGAAGAAAGCTGTCACTACACTTTTACCACACAGTAAATGGCATGAAAAAAACTCTGCAAAAAAACATTTTTGAATTGCTGGTCTTGGTTCATTTTACATAAAAAAAATTGGATAAAAAAATATGTGGCCAAAAATGATCCAATAAAAATTTGAACTTACCTGGCTCTGTCAGCAGAAATATGGAAAAATTATAGCCAAACATAAAATAACTATACAAATATGGTATAATTACACTAACCTGAATAATAAAGCCATCTATTCACTTAGGGTGGCTTCACACTTGCGTTCCCTGACGCTGCGTATTGCGGCGGGCGAGCGCAAGCCCAGCGCAAACACCGTGCGTCCCTATGTTTAACATGGGGACGCACGGTGTATGCGCTCGGGTGCGCATGGCCGTGCGCACCCATTGCCCGCCGTGTGTGATTTGTACACATGCGAATTCTTGCGTACAAATCATACATTCTCGTCCGCACCATGAACGCAACATGTTGCGGTGTATGCGCTCGCCTAGTGCTCGCCCGTCGCAATACGCACTATAAAGCTTGGGAATTATAATTTAATAACTTACATTATCCTATGATAATGAGGGCTCCAGTCTACAGCATAGACTGAGATGGATGGTCTCCATTCTTCCTCGCAGGCTCTTAGCACGCCCCACTGGGCATCATCATTCTTTCCCTTCTCGCCCCCTGTTTTCCTCATATTATGACGCAGAGTCGGATGTCAGTTCCGGTCCTGCGCAGTGTGTGGCTGTATGGGCTGTAAGGTATGGGTCCGGCGCATGCGCAGTGCGCATATTGAAGCCGGGCCATACACCTGATAAACCCTTACAATGCACCGGACTGAAACTGTCATCCAGCTCCGCGTCATAATATGAGGAAAACAGAAGGAATGATGATGTCCAGTGAGGCCTGCTAATAACCTGCGAGGGGTAAAGAATGGAGGCCCGGAGACTGCACATCTCAGTCTATGCCGTAGACTGGAGCCCTCATTATCATAGGAATATGTAAGTTATTTTCAGAAGCTTTATAGTACAGTTTTAGGTCAGAGAGGGAGGATTAGGGATGTGCTAGCAAGGTGCAGGTACAGGTAGTGGTAGGATAGGGGGCTAAAACAAGCTTACAAGTTTCCTTTATTGCAAACACAGCTATAGGCTATGTGCACACAGGGTGTTTTTGCTGCAGCAAAAATGTAGCAAAAGCTGTACAGGATTCTAGTATCTCCAGATTTCCTGGCAGGATATTTGATCCATTTTTGCTGTGTTTTTCTGCATTTTTTGTGCATTTTTACTGCAATTTGATTTTTGCGTTTTTTTCTGCATTTTTGCCATTCAATGCAGAAAGAATTGACCAGCTCATTCTTTTCAAAACGCAGCAAAACCTGTACAAGTCTCAGTTTCTACAAACAAATTAAACCAATGTGTGTACAGAGCTCTTCCTTGATTCCCATCAAATCTAAATCAAATTTTTAATTTTAATCCAAAACACAAATTTAGATTAGCATAAAACCATGGTAAAAACGCAGGACAAAAATGCAGGAAAAACGCACTGTGTGCACATAGTCTAATACTTTTGCATCAGTGTTTGTGTGCCAAAGCCAGGAGTGGAAATTACAGAGATAAGCTATAATTGAAATATTGACACCTGCTCTGTGTTTCGGAGACACTCTTGGTTTTGGCATACATATACTGATGAAATACTGATTAAAAATACTGGTGTGTGAATAAGACCTTAGTAACATCAAAGTAAGCTCAACATATATGGCTTGGGAAAAATGGATGTTAAATGGTGTTAACTAACAACACACTACATTAACACTTTTTAAGTTTTTGTAATTGTAAAAATAGTTTGGAGTGAGATGTCTTGACGTGGCATGAGGATATAGATGCATGTGCTTAGTCAGATGCCCCTGATTCAAGAGGTATTGACCTTGTTATGAATCAGGAGTGTCTGACGTCTGCACACCAACTCATCAAGACCAGCTGAGAAATAACACTGGTGTTGATGAACCAGGCCCATAACGATTTAACAAACCGCTCCAAAACAATCCCATTATTTTGGGAACAGGAACAGTGGGGGCAGGGTTACACAGTTCTCATGAATATGGAAGACTACAAGACAGTTGATTTACTAATTTGCTAATGATAATCACCTGCTGATAAAGTTGTGATATTCTCAAATTTATAACTAGCAGCCCAGTGTAAAATCGCTGCAAACAAGGTCCTTGTTTCTACATTATGCTACTCTCCAACCAAATGGCAAAAAACTAGTTGTACACTATATACAGTGCCTACAAGTAGTATTCAACCCCCCGCAGATATAGGTGGTTTGATAAGATGCCAATAAGTTAGAGCCTTCAAACTGCAAACGAGAGTAGGATTTATTAACAGAAGCATAAATCTTACAAACCAAAAAGTTATGTTGCTCAGTTGAATTTTAATAAATTTTAAACATAAAAGTGTGGGTCAATTATTATTCAACCCCTAGGTTTAATATTTTGTGGAATAACCCTTGTTTGCAATTACAGCTAATAATCGTCTTTTATAAGACCTGATCAGGCCGGCACAGGTCTCTGGAGTTATCTTGGCCCACTCCTCCATGCAGATCTTCTCCAAGTTATCTAGGTTCTTTGGGTGTCTCATGTGGACTTTAATCTTGAGCTCCTTCCACAAGTTTTCAATTGGGTTAAGGTCAGGAGACTGACTAGGCCACTCCATCACCTTGCTTTTTTCATTCTTGAACCAGGCCTTGGTTTTCTTGGCTGTGTGCTTTGGGTCGTTGTCTTGTTGGAAGATGAAATTACGACCCATCTTAAGATCCTTGATGGAGGAGCGGAGGTTCTTGGCCAAAATCTCCAGGTAGGCCGTGCTATCCATCTTCCCATGCATGCGGACCAGATGGCCAGACCCCTTGGCTGAGAAACAGCCCCACAGCATGATGCTGCCACCACCATGCTTGACTGTAGGGATGGTATTCTTGAGGTCGTATGCAGTGCCATCCAGTCTCCAAACGTCACGTGTGTGGTTGGCACCAAAGATCTCGATCTTGGTCTCATCAGACCATAGAACCTTGAACCAGTCTGTCTCAGAGTCCTCCAAGTGATCATGAGCAAACTGTAGACGAGCCTTGACATGACGCTTTGAAAGTAAAGGAACCTTATGGTCTCGTCTGGAACGGAGACCATTGCGGTGGAGTACGTTACTTATGGTATTGACTGAAACCAATGTCCCCACTGCCATGAGATCTTCCCGGAGCTCCTTCCTTGTTGTCCTTGGGTTAGCCTTGACTCTTCGAACAAGCCTGGCCTCGGCACGGGAGGAAACTTTCAAAGGCTGTCCAGGCCGTGGAAAGCTAACAGTAGTTCCATAAGCCTTCCACTTCCGGATGATGCTCCCAACAGTGGAGACAGGTAGGCCCAACTCCTTGGAAAGGGTTTTGTACCCCTTGCCAGCCTTGTGACCCTCCACGATCTTGTCTCTGATGGCCTTGGAATGCTCTTTTGTCTTTCCCATGTTGACCATGTATGAGTGCTGTTCACAAGTTTGGGGAGGGTCTTAAATAGTCAGAAAAGAGATAATTAATCCACACATGTGAAGCTCATTGTTCTTTGTGCCTGAACTACTTCTTAATACTTTAGGGGGACCAAACAGAATGCTGGTGGTTTGAGGGGTTGAATAATAAATGACCCTCTGAATTAACTTTTAATGCTTTAAAAAAAAAAAAAAAAAAAACTTTTTGGCTGCAGTGCATTTCCCACTTCCAGGCTGATCTACAGTCCAAATGTCACAATGCCAAGTTAATTCCGCATGTGTCAACCAACTAAATCTGCAGGGGGTTGAATACTACTTGTAGGCACTGTAAATAACAAATGGTCCCATCTTGGTCTTAAAAAAGAACCAATACTTGCAGTGGTCATATGATGTCCATGACAGAAGAATAAGACATCGGGGATCACATGAATTAGGCACAAGATTGGCAGAGGCTTGGTAGGTACCTGCTTTTTTTATAATTATAAACAATATGATTGTTAGGATTTTTATGGCGTGACCTGAGTTTTTGGGGAAAGTTGGGGGTCTGTTTTATAATCCGAATCTATAGTAATATACTGCAGAAGAGGGTGGGTGTGGTTCTGGAGTGTGTCCGGGGGCTGGAGGAGGCTGGCTGTGGGCTGCAGAGGTGGCGGGAGTTCACGTGCGCCCGCTCATTAGCCTCATGTAATATGCACTGGGCCTGCAGTCTATCACCTCGGTGCTGAAACTGCACTGAGATATGGACTGGGGGAGCAGCTCATATTCCATGTGGCTACACCCCCCCCATGCTGAATATGACCTCCCCATAACTCTGAATGGCCCCCCATGCTGCTGCCCACACTACAATAACAAACACTTTTTACTTACCTCTCCAGCACTCTCCTCCGTGGCTCCCTTCTTGCCACACTTCCCGAGTCCTTCTGCATCTTGGGGAGCTGGTCATGTGATCAGGTGCGTAGTGATAATATCACTCTGCTGTGCCGATCACATGACTGACTCTCCGAGACGCAGAAGGACTCAGGAAGCACGGCAAGCAGGGATCCATGTATGACAGCGCCGGAGAGGTAAGTAAAAAGTGTTTGTTATTTTAGTGTGGGCAGCCGCATGGGGGGCCATACAGAGTGATGGGGAGGCCATATCCAACATGAGGTGGCCATGTGCCATCACAGGGGGCCATAGATCCAGCACATGGGACTATGTGCCATCACAAGGGGCCATGATCCAGCACATGGGGGCTATGTGCCATCACAGGGGGCCTTGATCCAGTATAGGGGGGCGTTGTGACATCACAGGAGGCCATGTGCCATCACTGGGGGACGTGTGCAATCACTGAGGGACATGTACCATCACTGGGGGACATATGCCATCACAGGGGGACTATGTGCCATCACAGGGGGGTTATGTGCCAGCACAAAGAGGCTATATCCAATATAAGGTGGCCATACCCAGATTAAGGGAGCCATTTTGAGGATGGGGGCTATATCCCAGGATGAGGGACCATGTACCATGAGGGGGCTATGAGGGACATATATGTGATTTGTAAGATGGACACTGGCATTATAACTCGGACCCCATTTAACATTAAAAACTATTTTTTTCCTCTTTTTCTTCACCAAATTTGGGGGTGCATTTTCTAATCCTGTGCGTTTTATAAAGGAAAAAATACGGTTATTGAAAAAATGTAAATGTCCCATATAAATTGTTGTGAACAAACACACAAAAACTTCAGGAACTTGAAATGACAATTGCTGCATGTTAAACTTATTAAGGAGCATTTGTACTAAGGATTTCTAACCTAACAAGACTTAATATCACTTATCAATAGTCTTCTAATAATAGCACTACAGACATCACTAACTTACAAATCACATTGGTCCGTTTTACAGCTCAATACAATGATCCTACACGTCATTGATTTTTGTCATGTTGGTTGGAAATAAAAGAAATCCTTAGCAGTAGCTTCATTTATTGATTGCAGAAATATCTTTACATGTCATTTACAATCAGCTGAGATGTATTACTTAATTACCAAAAGAAAATGTCTGTCTTTTATAGTAGAGTTCAGTTGTGTTAATGACTGCAGAATGTTTAAAAAGAGCAAATCACGGGGGGGCGTGGCCAGCTGATGAAGGAGTAGGACGCACGCCTGAGCCGCTCCGCTCCTGACTCCCCACAAACCGCCATAAATACCTCTCCACCACCGGTCCCACTCATATGGGCAAGGCAAGGAAGACGCAGGGAGCCTCCGGCACCGATCTCCCCAGCAACAGCGGTAATCTGGACCGCTTTCTCCCGTTCCTCAGGCTCCGCCAGCCACACTCACAGCGGATCTAAGATGGCGGCGCCCTCACAGCACAGTGGTAATGGAGCGCGGGAATCCAGTGATAGAGGCAGCCGCTTCACTCCCCTGCAACCAGACTCTGATGAAGACTCAGCCCAGATGGAAGACGCTGTAAATCTTCCCCCCACCGAGCTAAGTAAACTCTTGAAACTTCTTCCCACAAAAAGGGACCTAGACAGGCTGGCTAGCAGGCTGGAGGGCTCATACAGGAGAGAACTGCAGTCCCTTAAAACAGAATTTACTGCACGTATAGAAGATGTGGAGGCTGTGCAGGAGGGTGCATTATCTGAGCTACAGGCACACAGAGAGTTACTGGAGATGCATACCACTATGATTGAGGACATTCTTTATGGTCAAGAAGACATAGAGAATAGAAATAGGAGGAATAATATTCGTATAAGGGGCTCCCTGAGTCTATCTCCCCAATAGACTTAAAATCAAAAGTACAACAGTTATTCAACACTATTTTGGGGGAACCCACTGATTCAGAGATCGTTATGGACAGAGTTCATAGAGCCCTGGCCCCTCGGCCATCTGCTGAAGCTAGACCTCGGGATGTAATCTGTCGCCTGCACTATTTTACCACCAAAGAAGCTATTATGCAGGAGGCTAGACAACAAGGTCCCATTAGGTTCCTGGATGCTGAGATCAATCTGTTTCCAGATTTGGCGAGACGCACGCTGCAACAAAGAAGGGGTCTGAGGCCTCTCCTGACTCTCCTTAAGGACAGTGGCATTGTCTACAGATGGGGCTTTCCCTTCCAATTACTAGCCCAAAAGGATGGAAAATCAGCGTCATTCCGTAGAATTGGTGACCTCTCTGCTTTTCTGAAGACTTTTGACCTTCCTCCGATTGAACTACCAGACTGGCCTCCGTCCCATCATCTACCTGCACCCCCTCTTAGATGGCAGGAAAGGCGAAGACCCCGGAACCAGGCGAATCCGAATACTTGAAAGTTTTTGTTGATGTTTCCACATGGCCTTGGCCTGATTTTGCTTGAGTCTTTAATCTGATTGCTCATTCCGGTCCTTCTGATTACAACGGCTCCCCTTCCCTCTGTGCCTCTTCATCCCTGTAGATTAACCCTTCCTCACCCCTCTTCCCTATCACAACCCTCCCTTTCCCTCCCCCCCTGTTTCCCTTCCCTCTCATCTTTCCCTTACCCTTACCCTACTCCCCACTACTGTTGAGCCGTTCTATATATTACAAACCGGCGGTGTTGAATGTTAAATATTAGTTTTTCAGTTAAAGTGGTTTTTTGGGATGTAGCGGGAGGCAGGAGTGGCCACCTCTTTGGCTCCCGAAATCCCCCATGTGTGCAAGACAGATGATGTTCTGTCTTACCCTGCACAAGACGAGTCTCGTGTTTTGTATGACACAGTTGTTATGTGATATGTATATAACTTTTACCCTCACCCTAATTCCTTTCTCTTCTTTCCTACTTGCTTTCTTATCTAATTTCTTCTCTAGGGACAAAGTGAACCTTGCTTTTGTACCAGGCGTTGTGGTAGCTGTTGAATATGGCTGATTTAAAATTTTGCTCATTCAATGTGAGAGGGCTTAATATCCCTCAAAAAAGGCGTCGGGTCCTGTACTCAGCTCACAAAAGACGAGTGCACGTCCTGATGCTCCAGGAAACCCACTTTCGCTCTGGGTCGGTGCCTAAATGCGAATCACCTCTTTATCCCTTGTGGTTCCATAGCACCAATCCAGAGTCGAAATCAAAGGGTGTATCCATTGGATTTCACAAGTCATTTGTCCCCTCTATATTGAAACAAAAAATAGACCCATCAGGTCGTTATATATTTCTCATGGTATCAGTCTCCAATCGCACATATGTAATTGCAAATGTCTACTTCCCAAATAGGAGGATACGACAGTTCGGAGTGGGATTCAAGTCGGAACTACATGGCTTCGCTGACTCGGCCCAGATCATCTTAGGCGGGGATTTCAATTACCCAGCTGACCCTTTCCTAGATGTCTCCAGGGGTAAGTCTAGCCAATCTGTGCCGTCTCTCCACCGCCTTGGGAAACAATGGGAGGGACTCTCATTGGTAGATGCCTGGCGCATACTAAATCCAGAAACCAGAGACTATACATACTTTTCGTCAGTACATTCCAACTATTCTAGAATTGACAGATTCTACATATCCCACTCCCTGTTAGACTCCCACCTGCGTTCAGAAATAGACAACATTATAATGTCGGATCATGCTCCAGTATACCTATCCCTGGGTCTTTGTGCAGACACGCCTAGGGAATACTCCTGGCGTCTAAATGAGAATTTATTACGTGACCCTACATGTGTTGCAGATATCGAAAAAGCAATCACTGAATTCTTTGAGGTCCACAAAACAGACCCTTCCCCGAAATCGACAAAATGGGAGGCCCTCAAGTGTGTCCTCAGGGGGCTCTTCATCTCTCATGGATCGCGTCTTAAAAAATCTAGAGCAAGCGAAATAACTCAACTGTTGAAACAGATCTCTACCCTTGAAGCCCAGCATAAGATAGACTCTTCCTCAGAGACGCTAGCGTCCCTCTCTACCGCCAGACATAAACTCTTAAACATACTTGATGCTAAGGACAGGTTATTCCAAAATAGACTTAATTCCCGTTTTTATTATCTAGGCAACAAAAGGGGTAAACTATTAGCCAGAGCTCTTAACCGCAGAGAGAATAGGACTACGATACTACACATGAGAGACTCTGCAGGGAAGGTGGTTCACAGAACGAGAGACATCCTGACAGGTTTTCGCCAGTTTTACTCTGAATTATATAATCTGAAGGGACCTTACAAGGACATGCCCCTACCTTCTCTAAGACAGAAAATGGCCGAATATCTTGGTGGATGTGGAATGCCTACTTTACCGCAGTCCGCTATAGATGCGTTGGCCAGTAAGTTCTCGATCAATGAAATTGAAGACTGTATTAAATCCTTGAAGGTGGGGAAATGCCCAGGCCCTGATGGATTTTCCGTCAGCTTTTATAAGAGGTTTCAGACGATGTTGGCCCCCAAATATCTGGAGGTCTGCAACGCAGTAGCAGGAGGTGAAACATTTCCGTCACAGGCTCTGATGGCGCACGTGGTTGTCATCCCAAAGCCAGACAAGGATGCCTCTCTTTATGGGAACTACCGCCCTATATCCCTAATCAATATAGACATCAAGATCTACTCTAAAATGCTAGCGAATAGACTAAAAATTTATCTCCCAGACCTGATTAATGCTGACCAGGTGGGGTTTGTCCCTGGGCGTGAGGCGAGGGACAATACCATCAGATCCATTGCCATAATAGATGGAGCCAGGAGACGTGGACTGCCCATGTGTATCCTGTCGTTTGGACGCAGAGAAGGCCTTCGACAGGGTACACTGGGTGTTCATGATGGAGTCTCTGCGTTATCTGGGACTCGCGGACCCCACTCTACATAGTATCAATGCTTTATATACTAATCCCACAGCACGTATCAGAGTCAATGGCTCCCTGTCTGAGCCTTTCACAATTAAGAATGGTACCAGACAGGGATGTCCTCTGTCCCCCTTTCTATACATAATCTGTATGGAGTCGTTGGCCTCATCGCTCAGGGGCAACCCCGTCTATTGGGGAGTGGGTAGGGGAGCAAGAGAGCATAAAGTAGCTCTATTTGCGGATGACCTCCTCCTGTATATTACAAATCCCTTGATCAGCATCCCAAACATTATGTCTGAACTAAGTAATTATGGCCTCTTAAGTAACCTAAAAGTTAACATGTCCAAATCACAGATACTCAACGTTTCACTCCCACACCTGGTATCTCAACTCCTGAAAGAAGATTTTCCATTCAAGTGGTCAGGAGACTCCCTATCCTACCTTGGCATCAAAATAACTCGTGACCCTGCAGAACTTTATAAAATGAATTTCCTCCCAATGATGTCTAAATTGGAGGCAGATCTGTTGAAGTGGAATAAAATATCTCTTTCATGGTTAGGAAGGATCCATGCGGTAGGAATGAACCTCCTCCCACGTATCCTTTACTATTTCCAGACCATCCCCCTTAGGCTCCTGCGGCCTACTTTTCAAGATTAAAATCAAAAATACTGAACTTTATATGGTCTCATAAGAGGCCAAGGATCTCTTTCCGCATTCTATGTAGACCCATAAAAAGGGGGGGTTTGGGATTACCAGACTTCCCAACTTATCACTCAGCTTCCCTGGGGGGGTGTGTTCTGGATTTGTTTAGGCAATCAGAAAAGAAACGATGGGTGGAGGCAGAGTCCCTGTTCTCGGTTGACCCCCCTCAGGCACTGGTGTGGTGGGAGAGCGCGACTATGCCTAGAGGTGCCCCGTTCGTCACCTCCCAATTGCAATTTTTTCTCCATAGTCGCAATCCTCATCTACATCTAACGTCCTGGCCGGGCCCAATGACACCTATTTTTGGGAATCCTCAATTTCCAGTTGAAAAGGGTAGGTCTCTTTTTCTGAACATCCCTAAGGGCACACACCCGACAATTTCCAACTACTTGACGCCCGTTAGTGTTAAAACTCTAAATGCCATGTACCCAGATGAGGAACCGCCACCTGACGCCTGGTTGTTACATGCCAGATTAGTAAGCTATATAAAATCTCTCAAGCAGGACTTAGTATTTCGCCCCTTGACCGCATTTGAGCGGAGATGTAGGGAGGGTATACCCTTGGAGCACACGGTATCAGTTCTATATAACTGGTTTCGAGATACTGAAATAGAAGAAACTTCTAGGGATCCTCCTTTTGTGCGCAGGTGGGAGTCAGACCTGGAGAGACCCCTTGCCCCACATGAGTGGGAAAATGTTTTTACCTTTTCCAACAAAGCTTCTATCTCAGCAGATGCCCAGGATAGAAATTACAGGGTGGTGGCGAGATGGTACAGATGTCCGGCAGACATAAACAGAATTTATCCAGAATCGCCACCTGAGTGTTGGAGAGGATGTGGGGGTGTGGGTTCCTATCTCCATATCTGGTGGAGCTGTCCACTCATTGGGGTGTTCTGGGCCGGGTTGGCGGACCTTTACCAAAGAGTAACATCTGAACATATAACACTGACTCCGGAGCTGGCTTTACTGAACTGTACAAACATGTCTTTATCCAAATTCAAAAAAGGTCTATTGAGGCATTTTCTAACCGGAGCTAGACACCTAATCTCAACCCACTGGAAACAAATGATATGTCCCTCACGTATGGATTTAATGGAGGAGTTGAACAAAGTGTGCAGATTAGAGGAACTTATCAACTTCTCGATGTTTGATCCACAATACATTGACAGACACTGCAAAATCTGGTCCCCTTGGATATTGTACCGAGAGACTCCAGAGATGCGTATATGGCTCACAGGGGACAACAAGAACGATTGAATAAATATACAATATATTCAACAGTATAACCCACTCCAGAGTATGATAGGTTGAGCAGTTTCAGTCTACCCAGGCCTATGTCTACCAAGTCCCTTCAGTCCTTTGCTAATCTTTTCTCTTTCTTACTCTAGTTTTTCATTCTTTATGGATCATGAGTCTTTCTTGCCTTCTTTCTCTTCACTTTTCTTCTTCTGTTCTTCCCCTTTCAGTTTTTCTATGTGTTTAACCCGTTATTTTTGCCAAATAAACAATTAGTGGGATAGTTGACCATTACCCACTCTATTTACTAAGCTCCATCCTACTGTATGTATACAGATATACTGTGATTTGGGAGATGTTTATAAGAAAATTCTTGAATCTGAGGTGTAACCTCAGTGTTGTTATTTGATTATCATATTCTTTCAATAAAAATTGATTTACCAAAAAAAAAAAGAGCAAATCACATGTACAGTTGGGCTCAAAAGTTTCCCCTGCAGATTTTTTTGCATTCTTGGCCTTTTTTCAGAGAATATGAATGATAAACACAAACCTTTTTTCCACTCATGGTTAGTGGTTGGGTGAAGCCATTTATTGTCAAACTACTGTGTTTTCTCTTTTTAAATCATAATGGCAACCAAAAACATCCAAATCACTCTGATCAAAAGTTCATATGCCCTGATAATTTTGGCCTGATAACATGCACAGAAGTTGACACAAATGGGTTTGAATGGCTAATAAAGGTAACCTCCTCACCTCTGACTTGTTTGCTTCTAATCAGTGTGTGTGCTGAGTGAGTTTCTGGGATCCAGACAGACTCACGCATCTTTCATCCACCCACTGACGCTTCTGCATTGTGAGTCATGGGGAAAGCACAAGAATGGTCAACAGATCTACGGGAAAAGATAGTTGAACTGTATAAAACAGGAAAAGGATACAAAAAGATATGGAATGAATTAAAAATGCCAGTCAGCAGTGTTCAAACTGTGATTAACAAATGGAAAATCAGGGACTCTGTAAAAACCAAACCACGATCAGGTAGACCAACAAACATTTCGGCCACAACTGACAGGAAAATTGTTCTGGATGCAAAGAAAAGCCCACAAATAACATCAGCTGAAATACAGGACTCACTGAAAACTAGCAGTGTGGCTGTTTCAAGATGCACAATAAGGAGACACTTGAAGAAAAATGGGCTTAAAGGTGGAGTCACCAGACGAAAGCCATAACTGCGCAAATGCCACAAAGTATCTTGCCTACAATACGCCAAACAGCATGGAGACAAGCCTCCAAACTTCTGGAACAAGGTAATTTGAAGTGATGAGATCAAAATCGAACTTTTTGGCCACAGCCATAAACGTTACATTTGGAGAGGTGTCAACAAGGCCTATGATGAAACGGACACCATTCCTACTGTAAAGCATAGAGGTGGATCACTGATGTGGGGATGTGTGACCTACAAAGGCACAAGAAATTTGGTTAGAGTTGAAGGAAAGATGAATGCAGCAAGTTATCAGCAAATACTGGAGGCAAATCAGCCTGAAAGCTGTGCATTTATATCAGCCACACAGTCAAACATAGCTCATATATTACCCATCCCTGTAACACCTCCACATAAATGTACTGTTCAATTAGGTCACAGTCGTTTGAGTCCTTCAGGAACATGCACATGGTTGCTAATGTTGATGCTCTCCTACAAGTGGTTCTCTTAGGTCCAGAATGGATTGGAGGGTCATGAGTAGTTGCAATGGTTTTCTTCTTCTTGTGGATGGCGTCCAGAAGCAGAAAGTGCATTTTTGCCCTCAAGTAGGCCTTCTCTTCACTTCAGGCGCTGCATAGGCCAGAGATGAACAAGCAGTTTTTTTTGGAAGTGCATGCTGCTTTCTCATGGGCTGGTGCCGTCCTCACTTGGAAGTCTTCCACTAGTTGGATGGTGATCTGCAACTACTTTTCCAAGGCCTTCTCTGCATGCGAACACAACTATTCAATTGGCGACTGAGAATTTTTAGCGATCAAGATGGCTCTGGAGGAGTGGCGATACCTCCTGGAAGGTGCAGTACACCATATTGTCATCTACACCGACCACAAGAATATGGACTTCTTAAAGTTGGCTCAGAAGCTGGATCCGGGCCATGCCCGATTGTCGCTCTTCTTGACCCGATTAAACTTTTGACTTTGTCCTTCATTTCTGACTAGCAGAATAAAATGTCAAGGCGGTTGCACTCTCCACATCCTTTCAGTTGGTCGACCAGGAGGAAGAGCCTTAGCATATCATTGAGCCCTCCAAAATACTTACTGTATCTCTAGTTACCGTATATACTCGTGTATAAGCTGAGTTTTTCAGCCCAAAAATTGGGCTGAAAAGTCCCCCCCTCGGCTTATACACGGGTCATACGGTATGCTGTGGGGGGGGAGCTGTGACCGGGGGCTGGAGGAGGCAGGAGGGGGCCGCGGTGACCGCAGGCGGTCACGTGGGGCCGCCTCATTAGTGCAATGAATATGCACGGCATCCCCCTGTCCATCAGCGGCGGGGGGATGCCGTGCATAGTGCACTAAACAGCCCCCCCTCCTTAATATGCGTCCCCCAGTATTAATAAACAGCCCCCCCCTCCTTATCATGTCCCCCCCGGCTGCAGCAGCTGTGAAAATAACAAACACTTTATACATCACCTTCCGGCGCAGCTCTCCGCTCCTCCCGTCCTCAGCTCCTCCGCTCGCGGCTTCTTCTTCCTTGTTGTGCCGGTGTCATGTGACCGGGCGCAGGAGATGACGTCATTTAATGCGCGCGGTCACAAGCCGGCACATCAAGGAAGAAGAAGCCGCGAGCGGAGACGCTGAGGACCGGAGGAGCGGAGAGCTGCGTCGGAAGGTGATGTATACAGTGTTTGTTATTTTAACAGCTGCCGCAGCCGGGGGGGGACATGATAAGGAGGGGGGGGCTGTTTATTAATACTGGGGGACGCATATTAAGGAGGGGGGGCTGCATACTACCACTGGGCCTGCTGGATACTACACTGGGGCTGTATATACCTCTGGGGCTGCTGTATACTACCACTGGGGCTGTATATACCACTGGGGCTGCTGTATACTACCACTGGGGCTGTATATACCTGTGGGGCTGCTGTATACTACACTGGGGCTGTATATACCTCTGGGGCTGCTGTATACTACCACTGGGGCTGTATATACCTGTGGGGCTGCTGTATACTAACTACTGGGGCTGTATATACCTGTGGGGCTGCTGTATACTACCACTGGGGCTGTATATACCTCTGGGGCTGTATACTACCACTGGGGCTGTATATACCTCTGGGGCTGCTGTATACTACCACTGGGGCTGTATATACCTCTGGGGCTGCTGTATACTACCACTGGGGCTGTATATTCCTCTGGGGCTGCTGTATACTACCACTGGGGCTGTATATACCTGTGGGGCTGCTGTATACTACCACTGGGGCTGTATATACCTGTGGGGCTGCTGTATACTACCACTGGGGCTGTATATACCTGTAGGGCTGCTGTATACTACCACTGGGACTGCTGTATATACCTTTGGGGCTGCTGTATACTACCTCTGGGGCTGCTGTATACTACCTCTGGGGCTGCTGTATACTACCTCTGGGGCTGCTGTATACTACCTGTGGGGATGCTGTATACTACCACTGGGGCTGTATATACCTCTGGGGATGCTGTATACTACCACTGGGGCTGTATATACCTCTGGGGCTGCTGTATACTAACTACTGGAGCTGCTGCTGTATATACCACTGGGGCTGCTGCTGTATACTACCACTGGGGAGGCTGCTGTATACTACCATTGGGGGGCCTATATACCACACTGCTGGGGGCTGTATACCTGTGCTGGAGTCCACCCTCGGCTTATACACGAGTCAATAGGTTTTCCCAGGTTTTGGGGGCAAAAGTAGGGGGGTCGGCTTATACACGGGTCGGCTTATACACGAGTATATACGGTAAGTTGTCCCTGAAGCCACATAGGACAACTTTCATTCCTAATACATAAAGGAAGCATGTGTTGCAGTGGGGTAATTTCTCTAAGCTGACTGGGCACACCTGGGAAAAGAAAGCAACTCTTCACGACTGGTTGCCTTCCCTGTGAAAAGACATGGTGGACTTTGTTTCTACTTGTTTTTCATGTGCTCACAACAAATCCCCTAAGAAACATCCTGCTGGGCATCTACTTCCCCTACTGGTGCTGTCCGCTCTTTGACTAGAGAGATCCAAGCACTCATCGAGTCATGAATAGTTGCTTTTCAAGTGGTTTATTTGAAGACATATACAGGGTGAATGGTGACAGCAGCAAACGTTTCGGTCCCCTATTGGACCTTTATCAATACGTCACTATGTGGTAAAACAAAAAAAATAAATACAGTGAGAATATTTACAGTGAAAAAGTGAGGTATATATCTGTCTACATATATACATTATTTATAGATTAACACTCTTATGGTAGCTGTAATGAACAGGAATTCTTTGTGTTTTATAATTAATCATCACATAAGGCACTGTAAAAGACTGAGAGAGAGAGAAAGGGAAGTATCAAGATGTGAGTGGCAAGGGAAAGGTGGTATTGAATGGCTCAACCGATTACCTGTGGGTCCTGGTGAGAAGGTAAGGCTGGGTTAGATGAATTACTGGCTAGGTATGGTGGTATGTTTGAGAACTTGTTGATCTATGGAAAAATGGGTATCATGTGAAGGAAGGGTATTAATGGTGTATGTTTATCTGTACACTGTCACCATAGGTTTAATTGTACCTTCTGAACTGGTAATTCAGTTGTGCCGTCTGGGATGTTGGTTTCAGTTTACTTAAAGATTTGCCTGGAAATATGTACATGTATTTAGTTAGTTCATGTGAATGCTGTGTGTTCATAATAACGGGTGTGTTATCACCTTATAAGCTGTTAGGGTACCTTTACACGCGGCTACATTTCTAGGGTGGCTACAGGTAACTTACTGGTTGCAGTGAAATCATGGAGAGATTATTCCATTTGTACACAGCAACAAGATAGAACCTTGTCTCCATGATTTCACTGCAACCAGTAAGTTACCTGTAGCCACCCTAGAAATGTAGCCGCGTGTAAAGGTACCCTTAGTGTGTCCAGACTTATGTGTATTATCCTGTTTAGGTAAAATCCTAGTCCCAGTTTACAGTGTTATAGCCTATTCACATGTGTATCCCCTTAGATCTATGTGTCTCATCAGTACCGTGTTTATAGAAATAGAAGCTTAGAGCCTGTCCTCCTCAATGTCAGGTACTGTATTGTCCCTGGGTTTCCTGTTAGATAGACACCTCTCAGCTATATTGTGAAATGAAGAACAGTTTGCTTGTTATCAAAAGGAATGGGTACTTAGCTTGTTGATGCTGAATCATGCTACAGGCAGGGTCTGCTCACCGGTCGGGAGAGTATGTGCCAGCACGGTCCGTGCTTATGGCAGAGGCTGGCGTGCTGTAAGGGCTTCCGCCCTTTTATCGCATGTCCCGCCTGCCCGTAAACCGGAAGTGAACTCCGGAGTTCGCGCCAGCGCAATGATGCAAGCCCCGCGGACCGGAAGTGCCTATACTTTTGTTATACAGTGTTGCCATGACAGCGGGCAGCGCTGTCTGGGGCACATATTAGGTTGAAAGTGATAGGGTCCGGTTTATGGGGCACTATAGACTGTATACACTTGATAAGTACAGTGTTTTGGGGACTATAGTATAATATATGGTTGGACATGGGTATAGATAATGAGTCAAGTCATGTGATGTGTGTGTGTTTTGTTGGTGTATGGTCTGTAACCTATGTGCTGGTTAGGGTGATGTAAATAGAAGCAACATGGAGTAACTCTAGTTATCATTATACATTGTACATATGAAAGGAGTTATATATATCATATTTTGTGTTGAATTAGCATATAACTTATATGACAACCAAACAGAAATATGTAGTTACAACTAATGTCATGACAGTCCATCATAGGTTTATGTCACACACTCCTATAACACAGGCTGTTACGGGGTCCAAGCCGTATAGTATGATAAATGCAAGGGAAAAATAGAGTAATAAATTGAAAAAGGAAACTTGTAGTAATTCTATAGGGGTTATTTTGAGATGTCTTACCACGTTGTTGATCATGCTTTTGAAACGACCAAAGAAAAGTAGGTATTGGTCTGAAACAAGAAATTTAGTTAAGCCACTCAATCTCCCTATTGAGTCCCTTAGGTGTCAGTGTGTCCAATGTATGTATCCAATAGGTTTCCCTTTTCTTAAGCAATCTAATGTGATTATCCCCTCGTCTTGGTCTGGGTACTTGCTCTATAACCTGAAACCTAAGTTGGGCCACATTGTGTTTTGCTTCTACAAAGTGGTGCGGCAATGGCAGCCATGTTTTTTCGGTGCGTATTGTGGATTTATGGCTCTTCATCCTATCCCTGATGGCTTGTGTAGTCTCCCCTACGTAAAGTAGGCCGCAGGGGCACTTAATGAGATAGACCACGAAGTTAGTGTCGCAGGTATAGAAGCCCCTGACCTTGTATGTCTTACCTGTCCGTGGGTGTATAATTTCACTTCCCTTAATGACGTTAGAGCAGCTAAGACAACCTAAACATGGAAATGTACCCGTTCTATGTGCCCCTGTGAGTGTTCTTGTCAAAGGTTGTCTAGATGAACCTATGTCAGCCCTGATGAGTTGATCCCTCATGTTAGTGGGCCTCCTTGTGCACATCAATGGTTGATTTTGGAAAGTTTCTATCTTTGGGTGTGCTTTTGATAGTAAGTTCCAATTTTTTCTGATGAGATGATGTATTCTGGGCATGATGGGATGATATGTATGTACAATAGGTAGTCTAGTCTGTGTTGTTGTTTGTTTAGTTTCAACGTCTCTGTTGCCCATGGCAGTCTCCCAACTATTCATGACTCGATGAGTGCTTGGATCTCTCTAATAATAGACTGAGGATCTCTGATCCTTTCCGCAACAGCACCATCATAACAATAAGGATTGAGTGCTGGTCATTAACGATTACTTGTCCACTCTTTGACAACACATCTTCATGGACTTTATTACGGACCAGCCAGTGTCCTCAGGTTGCTTCATGATCTCAGTAGTCAAGGCCAGATTCTCTAAAATGGCCCACTTCACTCCTCTGTCAGGTCTTCCCTCTGTGCCCGTCCTCACTGAGCACTTTACCCAGCACATCTTCTTCCTGCACTGCACAGTGTCCAGATCGCATCCCGATTCTGGAGGGCCACCTGTAGGCTACTAGATGTCACTTTGGACTTATTGGCCTATCATCCACAATCCAATGGCCAAGTGGAGCCGGTCAATCAAATCTTGACAAACTTCCTGTGACACTTCGTCAACGAACACCACAGTGATAGTGTCATACTTCTAATCCGGGTGGAGTTCTACAATAATCATGTGAGTCCTCTACAAATTCTACATTCTTCATAGTCTATTGGCAGAAGTCCAAAATCCCTTCTCCTGAGGCTATCACTCCCAGCAACTCTGTGCCTGATGCTCTTGTAAAGAGTTTCTACAAGATCTGAGCAGAGGCTAAGACATATCTGGAGCGGTGCTCTGTTTGGATGAAAAGGCATATGGATAGGAGATGCCTGGACCCTCCTTCATTCAGGCTTAGAGACAAGGTATTGCTTGCTTTGAGATATGTCCGCCTCAAGATAACTTCCTACAAGTTGGGTTCTCGCTTCATTGGTCCCAATGGCTGAGAAGCACTGGGTTTTTAAGGCACCTTCCTCATGTGGTAAGTGCCTGAACAATGTGGTCTATGCCTAGAGATATGCTGCTAGTTGTCAGGTCCCCTTTACTCCTGCTGTATCCAGAGTTCTGTGCCTCGTCTAACTCTTGTCTGCTGCTAGTAATGCTGTACTCGTAAGCATCCGTATGTAGCAGCCCTGCTGCTGTACTGTCATCCCAGTCCAGCTGACATACTCTCTGAGCCAGCTTGAAAAAGCCTTTCTGCCGTACCCTCTGCATAGTATGTGTGGCGCCCCTATGGCTAGGCGCCACAGGGTAGTATTACACTTTAACAATAATGTGTTAACCCTGTGAAGTTGTCAGTTCAAGGTTCACCTTATAGAGTCTATTCTTACACCCACCTAAGACCACAACACTTAGAATAGGGGAACCGGTAATTTAGTAGGTCCCAAAAAGGGGGAGTGGCGCCTAGGATAGAGTAGTGGGAGAGAGAGTTTTAGAAAGACAGTTAGTGCTAGGAAGGCAGTCAGTAGTCTTCAAAGGGGGGAACCAGGACAGTGGGCAACGGGCCAGGACTGGTTGGAGCTAGCTGGTCACGTTGGGGAAGCATCGGCAGTGCGGGTAGCCGTAGCGGTCATACGTTTATCTCTGGCCGCAGACCGACGAGCTGTGGACCCCTCACTAACGGGTAGCTGACAGCACCACAAGGTACCTCGCCCCTCAGACCCAAAACTACATCCAAGATCACAGGAGTGTGGCCCGAGTTCTGGTGGCATGGGAAGTAACCGGCCTCGTCAGAACCGGTAAAGGAAACCCGTGCTCCACCATGGGAGATTAGGGGACTGGCAGGAGAGCTCTGCGAGGGTGGTAGAGTTAAGAAGAGTAACTTAGACCCTGAAAGCCACAGAGGGAAGAACATCTAGAGACTCCATAACGGGGAACCTGGAACTGGTGACAGACCCCCGGTAAACCGGTCTGTACCGTATATCATCACCATCTGCTGGTACCCATTAAAGTGGAGTTAAAGTAAAATTGGACTCAGTTATCCTTATTGTGGTGCCCGCAGGGCTCAGCACCATCAGCAGCTCAGCAGAGGGAACCAGCCCTACTGCAGTTCCCACTGTACCTGCATCCAGCCGTCCAGGCTGCACCTGCCTAGAGATTGTCCCTGCCTGCATCCCTAGCTCCCTCGGAGTCAGCTGTCGAAGTAATGTCATCCCCTGGAGTGGCTCCTGGTAGCTACCTACGAGTAGAAGCCTAACCTTATCATCAGAGGCTAAAGTGAAGACAAGGTAATCTAGAGAGAGAGACATGCATTTTTGAGGGGATTTGTTTGTGACTTCAGTCAATGGGTGAAGAATACTGAAGTTTTCTTCTGCACCAAATCTGCACCTAATCTACAAGGAAAAAAAAGCAATATCTGCACAATACGTCAGAATTCTCAGTGACTTTGCTGGCTTCAGGATAGGCATGCAGATTTTGGTGCAGTTGTGTTAAAACAGACCAAAAAATTCCTAAAAATTGTTATGTGTGCACATAGCCGAAGACTTAATTGTGGTTGAATTTTTGTTAGTTAGCACTTTGTAGTCACAACTTTGGCTTTGCTCATAATACTTTGGGGTGTACAAATTTTTATAACATGGCCTTGAATGAATTTGTTTGGAAAATTGCTATTTTGGTGTGCAAAATAACAGATCTTGTTTGTAATCAATCTCCCACATTGGTGGGAGTATTTTGTAGTATGGTATCCCATATAAAAAGTTGATTCTGAAAAGAAACTAAAGGTTTTCTGACAAATCTGTTGGGATGTACTTATTTCTTCTAAGCACTATATATGGCTATGGGTAAACGGATGGTAACTTTTTTTCACCTATGTGCTGTCACATACTATCTGAAATATTTACTCACTTGCATGGAGTTGTCTCCCTATCTTTATTGCTACACTATCCAAATTCACCCCAAAACGGCTGCTGTATTTCCTGCCCCTACTTTTATACTGGCAATGATAGTTTCACCTGATTGGCTGTACTGAATCATATTATGTATCAAGTGTGGGGTTTCAAAGGGAAGCCCTAGGTCATGCTGCAGAGGTCATGTGAGCCTTCTCTGGCTGATGTAATTCTCTGCAATGTGTTACATGGTGCAAATTGAATGGAGCATTAATCTACGGTAATTCAGATGGGTAAGTAAATTCCTAAAAATTTCACACAATCGATTGACATCAAATTTACTTTTCTCATCTCTAGGAGATTGGTCTAATGATCTACGGAAGTGATGACGTCTTTCCTTGAGAAGCAGTTTAACTCCCTTTATAGCGATAGTGATATTCATCATGGCCCACCTATACCTGCACACCCACAGATAGGCAAGAATCTCATGTTCATTTTGTACAATTTCAAAAACATTACAATAATTTACAGAATAAGTTAGTGCGTTGATAAAAACTAAAAAGCAAAACAATATCAAAACTTTTTAGAAAAGGTTTTGAGTATATTTGCCATAGTCTTCTGATATCTGCACATCCCGGGTATAGAGCAATGTCAAGTCAAAGGTCTTCTCTTTAAAGCAATAGGAATCTTTTGTAGTCCTTGACTTGAATTTCTTGGATATGCAAGATGTGATGGCAATTCGGGTTATGAAAGAGTTTTTGACTTGGGAATAAAAGAGATGGAAATGAATTGTTTTCAGATGCCAAGCTTTCATCCCATGTCGAGTGTTCAGTTGGATTCTCTACGTTAGCTTAGAAGAAAGCTATGTCACAGCGGTTCTGTCTTCTTCCTGCTGATTCTGCTCTGTTTTGATGCTGATCAAACCCTTTTATTCTCCACTACAACACTGGATGTAGATTTCTTCTTTTTAATTACCTCCTAAATAAGCATGTGGCTAATGTGCTAATTATTTCCGGCTTTCTATCTTCTAATGACCTACTGACACTTGGCTGTCTTTACTTGGCATCACTTTTAAGGTACTCATTTTAAGTCAGAACTCAAAAAAGGTTACTTACTATGTATATTTGCATGCCCCACATTACAATTTCTGCATTTATGCTAATGTTGCCATATACATTGAAAATACTTTTCTCTCGAATGTACTCGTGCGTAGGACCCGTTGAAGCGGAGAGCCCGCGAAACAGCGTGCCATTGTCCGCCGACTCCTCGGTCCCTCTCCCCGCTTTGATGTCAACACCCCTACTTGAATAAACAAAGAGCTTCATCTATCTGGTGAGTGCCATCTGTTTTTTATCTTCACTTACAAGTACTCATTAGTCAACTTCAATTGTTGGGATTCTCCACCTTGGGATTCCAAATCTTAATATTTTTTAGAAAGATGGTGCTAATCTTTTCCAAAGAAATTTACATTTAAACATTTTTTTTATATATTTTTTGCATAACTTCTTTTTGCCCCAAAATGATGAGATTTGCTTTGGTTTAAAACCAACCAAAAATTAAAGTCAACAAAACAGGGTGTGAATCACAACACTCTATGCAACTGCATACGTTATCCCTGTATTGTGTTTTCACTGTGTGCATTGTTCTATACAGTGATATTACTGTGTTTATTATCTTTGTACTGTGACACTACTATGTGCCTCACTGTATGAAATCCTTGTATTGTGATACTAAATGTACATTATATCTGTCCACTGACATTGTGTCATGCCTCCCAACCATCCTCAATCCACTGGGACATTCCCGGATTTGCAAAGACGTCCAGGAAGGTTGATGATTTGTCACCGCTTCAACTGCATGTGCATCACGAGGACACAGATACAGATGAAGATAATGGTGGAGCAGTGAGCCGTTAGCTCCCATTAACAATAAAGGTGTATATAATAACTGGGATCACTTATCCACTTCCTCACTGAAGTGCAAATTTGCATAATTCCTAGAGGAGGGATGCGGCTTTAAATCTCTTTACCTACTTAGCTGTCTTCTTATGATTGCAGGCAAACTCCTCAGCAAGTTCCCTAGACCTGGGATCACTTAGATAATTTTGTAAACACAATTCTCAAATTTTATTTTATTTACATATGCGATACAAGAAATAACAAGACAGACAATCATTAAAACCAATTAAAAGAGCCATATCTGTACAAATACACTGCTGGTGTGTGGAATAACAACACCAGTCATCCTCACAAAGAGTATTCACCTAACCCCAGGGATTTCACAATAACTGTTGGTGTACCAGTATGGCAGACATGCCCATATGATACTTACTGAGCTTTCCCAATGTGCATCAAAAAACACATAAAATGTGTAAAATAGTAATTACAAGTGCATGTATATGCAAACGTCCATCAAATAGTTAATACACAGGCCCGGCGTCAGCACCCGGCGCACCCGGGCAAGTGCCGGGGCCCGACTGCTTGGAGGGGGCCCACCGGGCCCCTTAGGGCTAGGGTCAAACTTGCATTGTGACCCTAGCCTGATGCAAGTATTGTCCACTACAGCGCATAGTGTTTAATGCTATGCGCTGCCAGCAACGGAGCCCATAGACACCCGATGTTTACATTGTCAACCAGTGGTTGGCAAGGTAAACATCGGGTTTCTATGGGCTCCAGCGACCAGCGCATAGCATTAAACTGCAGCCGAAAATACTTGCAAGTGTGACCCTAGCCTCAGGGGCCCCTGAGCACTGCCCCCACAGCCAGGGCCATTTCCAGGGGACAGCTGGCGGGTCATTTTCAGGGAGGTAATTTTCAGCCTCCTGCAGCGCTGGATGTCTCCCTCCTCCTCCCTCTGTGGGAGCCGACAGAGCCGCACACTCTGTGCTGACAGGACCTGTGATGATGTCAATGGAGGTGGAGTCAGGGGGTCACATGATCAGGTCCTCAGTGTATGCAGGACTCTGCTGTGCTGCCCATCATGAGGCTCAATTAGGTGAAGTTTATGTGTGGGGTCGTCTGGAGGGATTTACAGTGTGAATGTAGCAGAGGTGAGTGTGTACTAGGTGTATGGCAATTAGGTGAAGTTTATGTGTGGGGTGAGGAGGGATTTACAGTGTGAATGTAGCAGAGGTGAGTGTGTACTAAGTGTATGGCAATTAGGTGAAGTTTATGTGTGGGGTGAGGAGGGATTTACAATGTGAATGTAGCAGAGGCGAGTGTGTACTAGGTGTATGGCAATTAGGTGAAGTTTATGTGTGGGGTGAGGAGGGATTTACAGTGTGAATGTAGCAGAGGCGAGTGTGTACTAAGTGTATGGCAATTAGGTGAAGTTTATGTGTGGGGTGAGGAGGGATTTACAGTGTGAATGTAGCAGAGGCGAGTGTGTACTAGGTGTATGGCAATTAGGTGAAGTTTATGTGTGGGGTGAGGAGGGATTTACAGTGTGAATGTAGCAGAGGCGAGTGTGTACTAGGTGTATGGAGCGGAGCCGAGTGGGTACTAGGTGTACGGAGTGGAGCCGTGTGTATACGAGGGGTATGGAGCGGAGCCCTGTGTGTACGAGGTGTACGGAGCGGAGCCATGTGTGTACGAGGGGTATGGAGCGGAGCCATGTGTGTACTAGGTGTGCAGAGCAGTGCTGAGTGTGTACGAGGTGTACGGAGCAGAGCTGAGTGTGTACGAGGTGTACGGAGCAGAGCTGAGTGTGTACGAGGTGTACGGAGCAGAGCTGAGTGTGTACGAGGTGTATGGAGCAGAGCTGAGTGTGTACAAAGTGTACGGAGCAGAGCTGAGTGTGTACAAGGTGTACGGAGCAGAGCTGAGTGTGTACGAGGTGTACGGCGCAGAGCTGAGTGTGTACGAGGTGTACGGAGCAGAGCTGAGTGTGTACGAGGTGTACGGAGCAGAGCTGAGTGTGTACGAGGTGTACGGAGCAGAGCTGAGTGTGTACGAGGTGTACGGAGCAGAGCTGAGTGTGTACGAGGTGTATGGAGCGGAGCTGAGTATGTACGAGGTGTATGGAGTGGAGCTGAGTGTGTACGAGGTGTATGGAGCAGAGCCGCGTGCATACGAGGTATGTGTACCAGTGGTAGCCCCCTGCGGATTCCGCTCCCGCTCCTATAGTCCCAGCTGCCTTTGCCAGCAGCAGTCTTCTCCAGAGTCTCTTCTGCCGCTGTCTGCATTCTGCAGCTCAGCATGGCGGGGCACTATGTTGTCATCACTGTGCCGATATGTGCAGAGCGACCGGAGGAGACCAGAGCAGCGAGAAGAGAGGTGAGGAGAAAGAGAGATCCGGACGGCCAGACACTCCGCTTGGCTGTGGTGCCACCCATATGGCAGTGTGGCTCCATTGAGCTGCTTGCATTATTTGTGTGCTTGAGGATGCTTGCGTATATACCAAGAATCCTCAGACGCACAAAAATGCAACATTTTGCATTTGAAGGGTATTTTTAAAAAGGGCAAGGAACGCAAATGCGTTTTAGCCCTAACAACGTGTAATATACTCACTGTCAGAAACAGCTCTTGCTGGTGTCAGCAGTCACTGTTCCTGTAAGGCTGCCTTCACATAGGCGTTTTTTTAAAAACGTGGCAGTTGCGGTAAAAAACACCCCGCATCTGCCGCATTTTCCGCCTAGCGGCTGCACTTGCTGTGCATTTCCGGCAAGCCCAATGCATTGTCTATGGGGCTTGCGGTAAGTGTGCGGCAATATGTATATTATAGTCCGCGATATGTACTAAAGGGGGCCCACTGAGACTTTTTCGCCCGGGGCCCACAGAAACCTGGAGCCGGCCCTGTTAATACATGTCCTTCTTGAGCCCAAACATTAGTAATCCAGACCAAGTACATATATAGAATGTCTCCTTCTTTCCAATATAGAAAGTGATAGTATTGTAAAAGGAGCAATTAAATTGGATTACTTCCAAGTGCCCATAGAGTTAAAAAAAGGAATAATGCACTTGAGCACAAAGGTGCCTTGTGAACCCAGCAAACCCAAAGCCAACAAATTACCGAGCATAACTACCGTACCTGTTGGAGTGCCTATCCATATCCCTACAGGGGTGGTCACTTTGTGAGGCAGAGAGGAGATACCCCACGCGTATCGCCAAGTGTATTGGCTTCCTCAGGGACTCCCTGCTCCACTATCTACCTGTCACATGCTGTTATGCGCTGACTATCTGCAGTCTGTGTTGAATGCTGCAGTGATTAAATATGTATAAATTTCTTTTGGTACTGCATAAGTTAATGTCAGTTCAGCTGCTGTGTGTTGTGCTAGTTGTTCAGGTATTGGATGAAGTGAAGTTTAAATATGAGTTAGCTGGAGTCTTCACCCCTGGCCTTTAAATAGCTTCTCCCTCCACCTGGTGATGTTACTGTTAGTTTTCACTTTGCCTTTGACCAAGCTATTGTGTGGACGTGGGTGCTTATCCTGTAGTCTCTGAAAGGTTTTTTTTTTGCTGGAGTGGCTGCTGGCTCCAGTCCATGCTGGGTGGAGGTGATGGTTTAAACATAGGGCGTGTCGAGGAGTTGAGGGCAAGGGTGGCGACTCTGACCTCTTCCCCATCAGAGGTACCTCTGAGTACAGGGTAAGACCAGGGCTTCCAGTCTACAGGGTCAGACCAGATACTTAGTTACATCGCCCGCATTTCCATCTTGCATATTATTTCCTCACCATCTATCCCAGCCGTGACATTAACAGCGACCTTACTAATTTTTCATGTGTGTTACCCCTCTGAGCCACTATGTCTCAGACAGCCTCAGCTAATGTATTTGCTCACCTGATGCAGACTATCTCAGAAGAAGTTGCAAGTCTGCAAATTTAATTGGTTCAGCAGTTGACGCAGGTTGTGGGGTACATGGCTTCGGCTCGTGTCCTGGCTGTGCCAGAGCCTGAGGTTGCTCTCCCTCATAGTTTTTTTTGGGGAAAGTGATGGATTTTTGGTTTTTTGGGAGGCCTGCAAGCTTTATTTCAGGCTTTGACCCCATTCCTCTGGGAGTGAGGAACTATGGGTGGGAATTATAATCTCATTTCTAAAGGAAGACCCCCAGATCTGGGCCTTCTCCCTCATGACTGATTCTCTATCCCAGCGGTTGGTGGGCAGGATTTTTGCTGCTTTGGCTCAGGTGTGCGGAGAACCAGATAGGGTGACCCTTTTGTTGAGTCCAATCTCTGCAAACTCAAGCAGGGCACACGGGCTGTGGAGGAGTACTTCTCAGAGTTTCAGAGATGGGTGACTGACACCGAGTGGAATGACCCTGCCCTCAGGAGTCAGTTCTGCCTAGGTTAGTCAGGTAGACTCCAAGACACCCTGGTTCAGTACACCGCACCTGAGTCAATGGAGGCTACGATGTCCTTAGCCATCATGGTTGGCAGACATCTGAGAAAGAAACTGAGACCAATTTTGTCCATGGTGGCTATCCCTACTGAGGAAGCTCCACACGATGAGCCTTTTCAGCTAAGGGTTTTAGGCTCTTGTGTTAAACCTCCTGTGGTTCATCAAAGGGCCGGTTTTTGTTGTTGAAAGACTGACCATTTTATTAAAGTTTCTCCACATTATCCCAATACAGATATGCAGTCTCAACCACAGTCTACCTCAAGTCGTTCGGAAAGAGGAGACCAGAGGGTTTATATTTCTTTCCTAGCTAAATCTCCATTTACACTGTCTACCAGGGTTATGGTGGATAGTAAAACTGAACTGGTTGATAGCAGAACGGGACTCAACCTGATTGATTCACAGGTTGCTCAGGCTCATGGTTTTGCCTGTACCTCTGTGGTGAGGCCCATCCCTATCGCCTCAATTGACTCAGTTCCCCTCAGTCAGAAGGTCCTCAGCCAGATGGTGCAAAATGTGAACTTGAGTATAGGAACTCTCCATCAGAAGGTCCTGTCTGTTACCTTTTAGGGAACCTACCCACTTCTGTTGCTTTGGACCTCCCTTGGCTGAAGAAACACAGCCTGGTTATTGACTAGTGGGGTGATTCCTGGGAGGGAAGTTGCCTAACCACTACTGTTTCTGCTGTGCTTTTTTGCACCTTCCCCTACCCTGTCAGCTGAAATGTCTAGGTATTTGCCAGGGAGTGGTGGTGGAGTCCAGACTACACCTCTGACTGATGGCGGGTCTAGGCACTGTTCTGGGATGACGAGCCGAGGAAGGATGATTGTTCTTACTTTAAACCCAAGGGAGGGGGGACAGGGGGACACCACTTCTGTTTGCCGTATTGAGTGTGTGCCCTCTTACTGTGACCGCCGATGTGGAAATAAATGTGCAGGTCTAGACCTGAGAGTGAACGAGTATGGTTGGGTGTTGCCCAAACAAGTCAGGTGGAGGAGTGCTGCTGGGGCTCCTAGTTCTGGGGTTAAAGGACCGTTTAGCATATTGGCCATTTCTAACCCTGTGCTGTACCGATTTGAACTACACCCAGTGTTGGAGACCCGTAACATCTCTAATATCTCATCACTCAGGAGATGTGAATTTTTTCCGGACGTGTCTGGTCTCTTAAAAGAGAGGGTACTGTCACATGCTGCTATGCACTGACTATCTGCAGTCTATAGTGAATGCAGCTGTAATTAAATGTGTGCAAATTTCCTCTGGAACTGTATGAGTGAATGTCAGTTTTGCTGTTGTGTGCTGTGCTAGTTGTCCAGTTGCTGGATGAAGTGAAGTTTAAGTGTGAGTCATCTGGCCCTGGCCTTTAAATAGCTTCTCCCTCCACCAGGTGGTGTCGTTGTTAGAGTTTTCACTCTGCCTTTGATCAAGCTTCTGTGTGGATGTCAATGCTTGTGCTGTAGTCTCTGGATGTTTTCCTATTGCTGGAGTGGCTGCTGACCCCGGTCTGTGGTGGGAGGAGGTTTAAGCATAGGGCGGGTTGCAGAGTTGATGGCAAGTGTGGTGACTCAGACTTCCTCACCATCAGAGGTACCAGGTCTTCCAGTCTACAGGATCAGACCAGATACTCAGTTTCCTTGCCTGCATTTCCATCTTGTATACTAATCCCTCATCCTCTATCCCAGTCATGACACTACCGTAGTTTCTGTGAGCAATCAAAGATGTCTCAGGTTTGGTTCAAGAGATTTGATGACAGTCGGATGCGGCAAATATTACACAGTATAAAGTGGTTTAGATCTGCTCTGCTCATCGTAAGAAATGATCTGAATATTTTTTTCATTAGCTCATTCTGCCTTGGGTGGCATTATGGAGACATCATACTGTGTGAGGAGCACTATTGGGGAATAATAATGTATGAAGGGTCCAGTGGGAGCATGGAGGCATTATACTTGGTCAGGAAATCCATAGTCACGCTATATTATGGTGTTAGGTGGTAATGTGGAGGCATTATTCTGTAGGAATGCACTGAGGGGGCATTATACTATGTCTTTGTGTGTGGGGTACTTTTTGGCATTATAATGTATTTTGCTAACCTCTTTGGGGCATCATAGTGTGTGGAGGGGCACTGTTGAGGCGATATACTGCACTGCAGTATGTGTCCCATCTTTCAACGTTTGCAGGTAGGCATAACACATTGTGACAATGTGGTCACTGAAAGTAAGGGGGATAATAACTTGGCAGTTAGATTAAGGCACGCAGAACAGTTTCTCATTTAAATAATCCAGCCGCTATATTACACCATACATAGTAACATAGTAACATAGTAACATAGTTTTTAAGGTTGAAGGAAGACTTTAAGTCCATCTAGTTCAACCCATACCCTAACATGTTGATCCAGAGGAAGGCAAAAAAAACCCCATGTGGCAACACTAAGCTCCACATTGGGGGAAAAAATTCCTTCCTGACTCCAGATACGGCAATCAGACTAATTCCCTGGATCAACGCCCTATCAAAGAATCTAGTATGTATAACTGGTAATATTATAGTTTTCAAGAAAGGCATCCAGGCCCTTCTTAAATGTTAGTAGTGACTCACTCATTACAACATCATGTGGCAGAGAGTTCCACAGTCTCACTGCTCTTACAGTAAAGAATCCGCGTCTGTGATTATGATTAAACCTTCTTCCCTCCAGACGTAGAGGATGCCCCCTTGTCCCAGTCTCAGGCCTAAGAGTAAAGAGATCATTAGAAAGGTCTCTGTACTGCCCCCTCATATATTTGTACATTATTATAAGATCACCCCTAAGCCTTCGTTTTTCCAAGCTAAATAACCCCAAGTTTAATAACCTGTCTTGGTATTGCAGACCCCTTAGTCCTCTAATAACTTTTGTCGCTCTTCTCTGGACCCGCTCTAGTTCAGCTATGTCTTTCTTATACACCGGAGACCAGAATTGTACACAGTATTCTAAGTGTGGTCGCACTAGTGACTTGTATAGAGGTAAAATTATGTTCTCCTCATGAGCATCTATGCCTCTTTTAATACATCCCATTATTTTATTTGCCTTTGCAGCAGCTGCCTGACACTGGCCACTAAATGTGAGTTTGTCATCTACCCATACACCCAGGTCTTTTTCAGTGATAGTTTTGCCCAGTGTTTTATAATGAAGCACATAATTATACCCTTTGTTTCCTCTGCCCAAGTGCATGACTTTACATTTATCCCCATTAAAGCGCATTTGCCATTTAGCAGCCCAAGCTTCTAGTTTACATAAATCCTCCTGTAATATAAAATTGTCCTCCTCTGTATTGATTACCCTGCAGAGTTTAGTGTCATCCGCAAATATTGAGATTCTACTCTGTTTGCCCCCTACAAGGTCATTAATAAATATATTAAATAGAAGCGGGCCCAACACTGACCCCTGTGGTACCCCACTGTTAACTGTGACCCATTCTGAGTGTGTTCCATTAATAACCACCCTTTGTTTCCTATCACTAAGCCAGTTCTTAACCCACTTACACATATTTTCCCCTATCCCCATTGCCCTCATTTTATGTATCAACCTTTTGTGTGGCACCGTATCAAAAGCTTTTGAAAAGTCCATATACACCACATCCACTGCATTTCCTTGGTCCAGTCCAGAACTTACTTCTTCATAGAAGCTTATTAGATTAGTTTGACAGGAACGGTCCCTCGTAAAACCATGTTGATAATGGGTCATGAGGTTATTTTTGTTCAGATACTCCAGTATAGCATCTCTTAGAAAACCCTCTAGGATTTTACCCACAGTAGAGGTTAAGCTTACTGGCCTATAATTTCCAAGTTCAGTTTTTGTCCCCTTTTTGAATATTGGCACCACATTTGCTATACGCCAGTCCTGTGGTACAGACCCTGATATTATGGAATCTTTAAATATTAAAAATAATGGTCTATCTATGACAGTACTTAATTCCTGCAGCACTCTGGGGTGTATCCCATCTGGGCCCGGGGATTTGTCAATTTTAGTGATTTTTAGACGATGCCGTACTTCCTCTTGGGTTAAGCAGGTGATGTTTAATTGAGAATTTTTGTTATCACTGATCATATTGTCTGTCATGGGATTTTCTTGTGTAAATACTGTTGAAAAAAAGTCATTTAGCATATTTGCTTTTTCCTCATCCTCATCCACCATTTCACCCAGACTATTTTTAAAGGGGCCAACACCATCATTTTTTAGTTTCTTACTATTTATGTAGTTAAAAAATATTTTGGGATTCTTTTTACTTTCTCTGGCAATGAGTCTCTCTGTCTCAATCTTTGCTGCCTTGATTTGCTTTTTACAAATGTTATTTAATTTTCTGTATTTATTTAATGCTTCATCACTACCTACTTGCTTTAATTCCCTAAATGCTTTCTTTTTGTCACATATTGCACTTCTTACCGCTTTATTTAGCCATAGTGGTTTCCTCCTATTTCTAGCATGCTTATTCCCATAGGGTATATATTGTGCACAGGTCCTATTCAGGATGCTAATAAACATCTCCCATTTGTGTTGTGTACTTTTATGTCTCAGGACATCGTCCCAGTTTATTGCACTAAGATCATCTCTCAACCGTTGGAAATTTGCCTTCCTGAAGTTTAGTGTCCTTGTGGCCCCTCTACTACACGTCTTAGTAAAGGATACTTGAAAGCTTATTAAGTTATGATCACTATTACCCAAGTGACCTCCAACCCGTATATTTGATATGCGGTCTGGCCTGTTGGTTAATATTAGGTCCAGCAGTGCCCCCCTTCTTGTTGGGTCCTGAACCAGTTGTGAAAGGTAATTGTCTCTTATAGTTTTCAAAAACTTATTACCTTTGCTAGAACTGCAGGTTTCTGATCCCCAATGTATTTCAGGGTAGTTGAAGTCCCCCATAATAATGACTTCTCCCTGAGTCGCTGCTTCATCTATTTGCTTTATGAGGATATTCTCCTCCACTTCCATTATTGTTGGGGACTTATAACAAACCCCTATCAGTAATTTATTATTTTTTCCCCCTCCCCTTATCTCCACCCACAGGGACTCTACATTTCCATTAGATTCACCTATATTATCACGCAGGATGGGTTTTAAGGATGATTTTATGTATAAACATACACCTCCTCCTCGCCTATTTGTACGGTCATTTCTGAACAGACAATAGCCCTGTAAATTAACAGCCCAGTCATGACTCTCGTCCAGCCAAGTCTCCGAAATCCCCACCATGTCATAATTATTTTCCAACAAAATCAATTCTAATTCCTCCATTTTGTTGGTGAGGCTTCTGGCATTAGTGAACATGCACTTTATGCATCTCTCTTTACCTCTATTCCTTCCTACTAGATTGACTGTTCTAACCCCACCCCCCATGCCACCCCCACTTTTATTACTTGTGCCCAGGTTACTGTTTACACTATCTTCCCCTCCTATACAATGAATACCCTCCCCCCAATCCCTAGTTTAAACACTCCTCCAACCTTCTAGCCATTTTCTCCCCCAGCACAGCTGCACCCTCCCCATTGAGGTGCAGCCCGTCCCTAGCATAGAACCTGTAGCCAACAGAGAAGTCGGCCCAGTTCTCCAGGAACCCAAACCCCTCCTTCCTACACCAATTCCTGAGCCACTTATTTATCTCCCTAATCTCCCGTTGCCTCTCTGGTGTGGCACGTGGTACAGGCAGTATTTCAGAGAATACTACCTTGGAGGTCCTTGCCTTAAGCTTGCAGCCTAATTCCCTGAAATCATTTTTAAGGACCTTCCACCTACCTCTAACTTTGTCATTTGTGCCAATGTGCACCATGACCGCTGGGTCCTCACCAGCCCCTCCCAGTAATCTGTCAACCCGATCAGCGATGTGCCGGACCCGAGCGCCAGGTAGGCAGCACACTGTTCGACGATCCCTGTCTTTGTGACAGATTGCCCTATCTATTCCCCTAATAATTGAGTCCCCCACTACCAGCACCTGTCTGGCCTGCCCTACTCTCCTGTTTTCCCCCTTACTGGAGCAGACACTCCTCTGGCTTTCAGAGGTCATGCCCTGCTGCAGCAGTGCTGTACCTGAACTCACACCCCCCTCATCTGCCAACATAGCAAATTTATTGGGGTGTGCCAGATCAGGGCTAGCCTCCCTGGCACCCTTCCCTCTACCCCGCCTTCTAACTGTCACCCAGCTAGCTACCTCATGGTCCTGAGGCTCCATAGTACCATCCTCCCCCACATCTATCCCATTGAGCAGCTGTTCAGTGAGCAGCAGACTCCTTTCCATATTGTCTATGGATCTCAGCGTTGTCAGTCGTTCATTTAGATCCAGTATCTGGGCTTCCAAATGCACAACGTACTCACATCTCACACAGCAGTATGCACCCTCGGCCGGCTGGTCAAGGAATGCATACATGTGGCAAGATGTACACTGGATGGCATTGCCAATCATGGAGCTCATTTCCTAATGGGGATTGCACCAGACAGAAATGATAAGTAAAAAGAAATGCAAAGTATTAATAAAATACAATCAGCAATTCAGTAAGTCCTCCCTTCCAAACTCCCTGAATCCAAAGTCACTGAATCACAAGTCACACACTTACTTCTGTCGCACTTGCTCTGTCACACAAAGCTCGCGGTCACACTCGCTAGAGAATCAGATATAAAGAGGTTTTTTTTTTTTTCTTTTTTTCCCTTAGCAGCAAATCAGCCTGTATCTCAGTGCACTTCCAAAGGACTGGAAGCCCCAACCAGCTGCTTCTTATAAACCCTTAATTATGCACCCCCACCCTTAATTAACCCCTTGTAAGTATAGCTACACCACAGGTTTTAAGTGCAAGTAGTTAACCCTTTAACTTACAGGTAGTAAAATAAGAGACTATAAACTTGTAGAGAGAAAAGAAAGATAAGAAAGCCCAATAAAATTAAAAGGTGAAAAAAAACAAAAACAAACAGTCAGCAATTCACACAGGTATTTGTTGCAGGATTCCCAAACACCTCCTCACTGAATCACAAGTCACACACTTACTTCTGTCGCACTTGCTCTGTCACACAAAGCTCGCGGTCACACTCGCTAGAGAATCAGATATAAAGAGGTTTTTTTTTTCTTTTTTTCCCTTAGCAGCAAATCAGCCTGTATCTCAGTGCACTTCCAAAGGTAAACCACTTGCCAACAAACACATAAACCACTTGCCAACAAATAAACAAGAGCCTTCCTTTCGCGTTACAGTAAAAATATGAAATACATAGTCGATTTCAATTGCGGATATGCCTGCAGGGCTTTGGATACATCCCTTGCATCTGTATCCCAGTGAAGGTATAGCAAACTTCACTCTCTGACCTCAGTCAGAACACAACCCCTTTTTCTTGTTCTTGAGGTTACTTTTCCAGAGCTCTGGCACACTCAACACACATGGTCTCTCCACCATGTGCTTTCCAGCAGGTGTGATTCTTCCAGGACCTTACAAGGCAGACCATCTGATCCAGAAAGTCACGTGATATACTACCTGAGACACACTCACACCCAGCGGCTGGCTGCCAAATTTCTGCCTGGGGGGAAAGCACACAGCGGTGGCCCATGAGCAGTGAGCTTCTGGGGCAGAGCGGCCTCCAAGACCAACATGACAGATGGCTGGGCGGTCCCAAAACTACTGCATGACCACTGGCCTGGGGGGCATCTGCCCCCCTGCCCCCTGGGCCAGTCAGCCCCTGCTCACACCTCTCTCAGGACACAAACCTGTATTTACCCTTTGTGGGATTACACAGTAACTCTCAAGTTCACACCACATTCATATTGAAGAAAACAACCACCTCTGCGATACATTTTGGCTATTTACAATACAGCTGATCGCCCCATCGAAATTTGTACTGTGATTTAAATGTGTGCATTATCCTTTACAGTGACACTACTATGTACTTTATTCCTACATTTTCAGCAATATTTATGTTTTATCTGTGCCGCAAACTTCTATTATGCATTATCCCTATACTGTGACATCACTGTGTACATTATACCTGTATCGTGCCATTACTGTGTATCTTGTCGCTGTAATGTGACATCACTTTGTGCATTTTTTTGTACTGTGACATAAGTCTAAATTGTTTCAGTATTTTGACACCACTGTGGGCATTTTTCCTGCACTGTCGCATCACTTTGTGCATTATCCTTTTGCTTTTACCTTACTATGTTACTCTATTGAAGCACCACTCAAGCATTTTTCCTATTTCAGCACTAACGTGGTGCCTTAAATCTAAGTCCCCTGCTCTCTGTCATATACTCACCTACCAGCGACTTCACCTTTTACTGATGCTGCTCCGGTTCTGTGGTGCCATCTTGTGACTGTAATTTTTGACTGTTTGCCAGTCAAAATTTATATCACAAGCTCCTAATACAACTCTATGGGAGTCAGCACGAGGCCAGAACGAGGCTCCCATAGACATGTATTGAGTTGTGACATCCGCCACGCTGAAGCAAACTGGCAGATCACAAATTACAGCACGTGCTGTAGCTCTCTCCTCTCTTCAATCTATCCTGAATGCAGCAGCCAGGATCATATTCCTCTCCAACCATTTTACCGATGCCTCTACCCTGTGCCAGTCATTGCAGTGGTTGCCCATCCACTATAGAATACAATATAAAATTATAGCTCTCACTCACAAAGCCCTCCACAGTCCTGCTCCGCCCTACATCTCCTCTCTGTCTATCGCTCTACACGTGCCCTCCGTTCTGCAAGTGACCTAAGACTGACATCAGCTACAATGCGAACCTCCCACTCTTGTCTCCAGGACTTCTCATGAGCTGCACCAATTCTCTGGAATGGATTACCAAGAACAATTAAATTAATTCCAAATATCCATTGTTTTAAGCAAGCGTTAAAAACGCATTTCTTTAGGTTAGTCTATCACCTCACCTATTTAACTATTACCACTCTGAGGTTTCCAAATCTGGCCCCTTATATCATCTATCTACACCCTGCATGTACTTAATAGCAGTTTATCTGCACTTGTACAGTTCCTGGCTGGTAACCGGTTCATGCAGTGTTATATGAATCCCCTATTTATTATATTGATGGCAGGACCATATATGACAGCACTTTTCACCATTAACCTTTTGTGTCCCCCTATTTCCTCATAGATTGAAGCTGGTGAGCAGGACCCGCACTTCACATGGCATCTGTTGAATTGTGTTACTCTGTATTGTCTGAATTTTTCTGTACATGTCCCCTTTAAATTGTAAAGTGCTGTGGAATATGTTGGCGCTATATAAATGAATTATTATTATTATGATTACTAATGACTGTATATTAGGAAAAGATTGCTCACAGAAAAAATTGATTTAGTAGTTTGTGAGTGGCTGTTTCATCAGTATTTTGCATATATGGCTGCCCCCACCTTTATCGTAGGAGTCTGCTACAACCAGTTAGTGCATTGGTAATCTGACTTGTAAGAAATGGTTGTTTTTTTGTTCTGTGATTTTTTTATTTTAGGAAAAGACACATACCGCGCCAATTGGGACCGCAGTAATCCTACCATTTTCATGTTTTGACCTTGCTACTAAGTGCTACTTGTAATTTTCTTTGGTTGTGATATGCATGATTGGTTACTACATAACAGCAATGACAAGATTTTTTTGGGAGTATAGAATTATCCTAGGATTATGCTACTCTAACAGTATGAAATTTCATATTTTATTAAATTTCCATTTTCTCATTATTTTGTTTACTGATTTTGTGTTCCGAATATTTTGTGTGCCAACCACATTACATGTACTGTAATAAGGTATTTGTGTCAGAGGGTGATCTATGGTTGTGTAACTCCTGAAGACTTCAATGTGAGATATGTCGTTTTATTGCTAAAGTATTGAAAAGTAATGAATTCCCTTTCCTACCGCAGAACTGCCAATGGTCACAAGATGTCACTTTTCCTATTCTCTCCTGTAGAATTCAGAGTTAGAGTTTAGTTTTGTCTAGCAGCAAAAACAGAGATGGTCTTGTCAGGGTTAACTGACAATCTGGCCCACGTTGGGGTGGAGTAAGATATATATTGGAAATGTAGTTATTGTTTTAGTGTGAGTTAAGTAGTGGAAGCTAAAGGGTGAAGACAGGTGCAGGAGGTGGAAGAGTTGACCAAGCTTGGAGTGCAGATGTAGGTCTACAGAGGCAGACTGAGAAAAAGGGGTATCCTACTAGGCAAGCTGAGTGAAGATGTGCAGCTACAGTGTGGACCAGTGTGATGGGGACCTGTAGAGAGAAAGGATTGCCTGGCTGAAGGACATTGCCACGGGGGCAGTGGCTCTATGAGTGACCTCTGAAAAGTAGCATAGCAGTGCCATGTATAGTAGCCACAGTGAAACACCCGTGGTGGACCCGTGTGGTTAGACATTGGTGGGATGCAGATGAACCTGTCTCCCCTTCCTACTTGTCAGTGTTTGTGGAAGGAGTTAATATCATGTTTCCAACCATCCTGAAAAAGCTGGTCTATGTTAAAGTGAAAAATGGACAATGTTATAATAGTTATTCTAATTGTGTGAAGTTGCCTAAAAACAAAGAAGTTGAAGCTGTTGAAATCTGTGTGAGACTCTTTAGGCTACGTTCAGACACGGCATAATTCCAGCGTGATTTTGCAGTAGTGCTTTTTTGCGTACATTTTGCCCAAAAAGCGCGACTGCATTCAGACGACGCGCGTTCCCAAGCCCTGAAAAAGGCGCAAAGAAGTGTCATGTTCATTCTTTTAGCAGACGCGTTTTTCAGTGAAAGCGCGTCCACCAAAAGATGCCAGAACACGCGGCTTCTGAATGCCTTTCAACAAAAGCCATAGCTTTTGCTGGAAGGCGTATCCAGCTTTGTTTTGTGCTGCATTTATGCGAGCGCTCATAAATGCGGGATTACGCAGGAATTGCGCCGTGTCTGAACATAGCCTTAATGTGAATGCAGGATGCAGCAGTGCTGCACTATGTGCAGCAGTGGATAAGAAAAAGGTTTCTGGCTTAGAGATACTGGTCCACAGGGGTAATGCTACAACACACACCACCATTGTCTGTTTTGTGCCGAGGGCAGGAGGGTGAAGCTCTCGTCCATGACTACCGCCATGCATGCATTATATTTGCATAATATAATGTGTTTATTGCATTCCTCTGTCTTCTTTTCTATCATTCTTCATTATGATTAGAAAGGTCATTAAAATGATAAAATAACAGAAACCTGAGTGTAATGAGCTAAAAACCACAGAAAAAGTAATTGCAAATGTAGGAATTCTCAACATGCCTCATCGTCCCATGAACTAAACACCAATTCAATGAACATTTCCTATAAATGGAAAAATCAGTAAAACCAGAAAACAGAGTCACGATTAAAGGAAAATGACAAGACCTTGGATGTACGAGAAATGAAGAGTTGACATAAGTTCTACAAATTGTTACAAATTGAACTAATTAATTATCACTGGCAAAGAGGGAATTGAAATGTGATATAATACTGAACAAGGTGACCCAAGTGCTACAGGACAGATCACAATAACGAATTTCTGGTCAAATGTGAACTCAATCAATAGTCCATATAATGCTGAAATTGCTGCTCTGTAGATACAAATAGTCTTAAAATAACCAATTCAAGGGAAGAAATACAGCCACAAGTGAACCTGGTAAAGCTGGATCATAGATAATAACATATATCGATTGTCAGACGTATCACTCTATGAGTGGGTACTACCACAGGTTCCATCATCTGTGTACCATATGAAAGAAAAAAAAATCTGTGGCTACATATACATCATACAGTTGTTACACATAGTACACATGTAAATAAGCAACTTTGTAAAATACCTAATCAGAGAAATCTGCTTCTTTCATCTCCTGAATTGATCTTTCTCTCTGAATTAATTTGTAAATCTGCAATGTATCCAATGAACACAGAATTACCTATTACTGGTACTGTTTGTTGGTGCTTTTAAATTTTTATGGAGAGTGGAGAAGAGGCAGACACAGACATTTTGCAATGACCGTTACAGTCCTACATAGAACTTCATACTCACCAAGTACTATCTCCCATCTCACTAATCGGAAAGTGTGTAGTCACTGAATACAAATTTTAATAATAATAATCTCTTATTATTTATATAGCAACATATTCTGAAGCATTTAACAAATCAGAGATTAATATACAAACAATCATAAGAAACAGTTGTGGAAATAGATAAGAGTGGAGTTAGTGGCCACCAGCCAGTCTGTGTAGAGCTTTTGGATCTGGTGGAGTTTGACAGTTATGTTCAAGGAAGTAGTGGATAATATATGTCTAAATGTCTTTGATTAGGGAGAATGATAGGCCTCTCTGAAAAGATGTGTTTTTAGGGAGCGCCTAAAACTATTTAAATTGTGGTTAGTCCTAATTTCTTGAGGTAGAGTATTCCAGAGGATTAGTACAGCTCAGGAGAAGTCTTGGAGCCGGGAATAGGAGGTTTGGATTAGTGCAGATGTTAGTCTAAAGTCACTCCCAGAGCGAAGAGAACGGGTGGGGTGATAGAGATGAGGGTAGAGAGGTAGGGAGGTGCTGCACCGTGAAGAGCTTTGTGGGTGAGAACAAGCAGTTTGAATGGGATCCTATAATGTATAAGTAGCCAGTGCAATGACTGGCACAGAGCGGAAGCATACGAGTAATGGTTAGCTAGATAGGTGACCCTGGCTGCTGCATTAAGGATGGACTGGAGAGGGGAAAGTCTAGTGAGGGGAAGGCCAATTAATAGAGAGTTGCAGTAATCAGGGCGGGAGTGGATCAGGGCCACTGTGAGGGTTTTAGTTGTTTCCATGGTGAGGAAGAGGCGAATTCTTGAGATGTTCTTCAGTTGAAAGTGCCAAGAGCGGGTGAGAGATTGTATATAGGAAGTGAATGAAAGATCAGCATAAAACATAACACCCAGACAGTGAGCTTGCTGCCTAGGTGTTATCGTGGTGCCGCCAACCGAGAGGGAGGTGTCAGATTTAGGGAGGTTAGTGGAGGGCGGGATTATAAGAAGTTCAGTTTTGGAAAGGTTGAGTTTCAGGTAGAGAGTGAACATGGTATTGGAAACTGTGGTTAGACAGTCATTGGCATTCTGAAATACAGTGGAGTAAGGTCAGGGGGATGATCTGTATAGTTGTGTGTCATCAGCATAAAGATGGTACTGGAAGCCGAATCTGCTGATGGTCTGTCCAATAGAGGCGGTGTAGAGAGATAAGAGAAGAGGGCCAAGGACTGAACCCTGAGGGACCCTAATAGTGAGAGGAAGGGGAGAAGAAGTGGAGCCAGCAAATGATACACTGAAAGAGTGGTTGGAAAGATAAGAAGAAAATCAGGAGAGAGCGGTGTCCTTTATGCCAATGGAGTGCAGCATAGCGAGTAGGAGATGGTGGTCAACAGTGTCAAAGGCTGCAGAAAGGTCAAGAAGGATAAGCAGAGAGTGGTCACCATTACATTTTGCCATCAGTAGGTCATTGGTCACTTTGATGAGGGCAGTTTCTGTAGAATGTCGGGGCGGAAACCACACTGTAATGGTTCTAGTAGAGAGTGAGTAGAGAGATAATGGGTGAGGTGGGAGTAGACCAGGTGTTCCAAGAGTTTAGAGATGAATGGGAGATTGGAGACTGGTCTGTAGTTTTTTGTGCAGGACATGCCAAGAGAATTTTTCTTTAATAATGGAGTAATGATAGAATGTTTGAAGGAGGAGGGGAAGATACTAGAAGAGAGGGAGAGATTGAAGATTTTGGTTAGGTGAGTAGTGATGACCGGAGAGAGAGATTGGAGTAGGTTGTGATGGAATGGGTTCAGTAGTGCATGTAGTAGGATGAGAGGAGGAGAGGAGCCTGGAGACTTCTTCTTCTGTGACTGGGTCAAATGTGGAAAGTGAGTCAGAGGACATGTGGGGAGGGATAGGAATAATAGCGCTTTAAGGTTGGGAATTGATTTCCTGATGGATGTTTTCTATTTTCTTAGTTAAATAAAAAGCAAGATCATCAGCACAGAGGTCAGTGATAGGGGCCTGCACTTTAGGATTGAGGAGAGAGTGAAAAGTGTCAAAGAGTTTCTTTGGCTTGTTGGACACTGAGGAGATTAGGGCGGTAAAGTAAGTCTGTTTGGTGAGGTGAAAGGCAGAATTATAGGTTCTTAGCATAAATTTATAGTGGATAAAGTTTTATGGTGTGCGAGTTTTCCTCCATAGGTGTTCAGCACTCTTAGAGCATTGCTGGAGGAATTAAGTTTGTGATGTTTGCTGGGGCTGTTTTTCTCTGTGTTTGGAAATTTTGATGGTGAGGAGTGCTACTTCGTCCAGGGTGCTTCTGAGAGTTTTGTTATAGTGATTCACTGCCAGATCGGGACAGGAGAAGGAGGAGATTGGGAAAAGTGATGAGTGTAGAAAGTCTGTGAGTGTTTGAGGGTTAATGGCCTGAAGGTTTTTGAATGTGTGATAGGTAGGCGTGTGCTGGGGTGGGCAAGGATTTGTTAGCGTGAAGGAGAGAATTTTGTGGTCAGAGAAAGGAAGGGGTAAGTTATCTGAGGAGGAAGTTGAACAAAGCCGGACAAACACCAGGTCAAGGGTGTTACCATCTTTGGGTGTCTCAGAGGTTGAGAGTTGTGAGAAGCCAAGAGAGGTGGTTAGAGATAGGAATTGGGATGCAGATGGGGAGATGAGGCTGTTTATTGGGATGTTAAAGTCTCCCAGAATATGGGTTGGTAATTCTGAGGACATGAAGTACCTCAAAATAAGGGAATGAGAGTGATGGAGCTGGGGGGATGACCTTGAAAGTACATTGTGGGGACAGGAGTAGGCCGACTCCACCACAATGTCTGTTCCCAGGTCTCGGGGAATGGGAGAAATGTAAGCCGCCATGAGAAATAGCGGCTGGGGAAACCGTCTCTGAGTCCTAGATCCAGGTTTCAGTGATGGACAGCTGATTAAGAGAGTGAGAAAGTAGTTATGGATAAAGGGAAGCTTGTTGCATACAGGTTATGGATTCCAGAGAGCACAATTAAAAGAGGGAGATGAAGGTGTGCAAGTACTGTTAATGAGGTTAGTAGGGTTTCATGTGAGGTTAGGGAGGGGTTAAAGTAGGTAGAGGGTGGACCATGATTGGGAGAGATATCACCTGACAGGAGCAGCAGTAAAAAGAGAAAGAGCAAATAGTTTTTCGATTTAGGACATTGTTTCTGATGCAATACCCTGGAATATGATGGTCTGAGATTTTTCAGTAAGATTAAGAGAGCATGGGAGCTGAACATAGTAGAGGGAAGGAGAGAAGGGCTGATGTGGATGAGGCATGATGGAGGGAAGATAGGGCAGTAAAAATGAATGGCAAAAGCATATATGAAAATAGATATTGAAATAAAGGACATAGTTGAAAGGGAGAGTGAAAGAGTGTGGGTTACCTGACTCCTGCCCTGACTATCTGCTATATACAATCAAACTGGTGACTGTTCAATAGATGACACATAGAGTTTACAGCAAATGCAGATATTGTACCATGAGAGGGGTTGAAATAGTATGTGAGCTCAGTAGAAAGATATCATCATAGCAAGCAGAATTCTAGTACCTTCTACTTCCAGTCAATTCCAGTTGAATTCTACCCAAATTCATTTCTATCCTCTTTAACACCAACATCATATTCTGAACATTCTTCTCACAAATTGGACATTCTGTTGTGCTACATAGGTTCTCTGGAATGTGCTATCGTGGACAATCAGATAAATTTCCAATGACCACAATTTAAGGGTGTCTTAAAAGGGAGTCTGTCTGAAGAAAATGGCTGTTCAAGCCAAGCACTGCCTCTATCTATCTATCTATCTATCTATCTATCTATCTATCTATCTATCTATGTTTAGTTTGTATAGTTATTTTGTAATGACAGATTCCCTTTAAAGAACACATTTTATAGGCAAGCTTATCACATTCCTTAATTTGATTCCTTTCCTTTTAGGATCCTTCTAAATAATTCCTCAAAATCTTGTATCTTCTGTGAGAAACAGAATCCATTTTATGCCTGTGGTATCAATCTTGTCCTATGCCTTGTGATGTCATGGTGATCAAGTAACACTGATTGTAAGGTTCACATTTCATTTCACGCTGCTACTTTTCCTATTGGCTCATAGTTCAGAAACTTTTTCTCTGTCTGTGACCCTAATTAAAATGGTTACATGTGCAAATGAAGAATGTCCTGAGTACATAATACAATTGTGTGCTGTATTGATTATTGAAGTGCTTGTACAACAAATCTTATTGTTTGAAGCGCAAAAGGCATCGTTCATACTTTATACAAAAATATCTCTTTGACTCCCATTAGCACCTAATTTCACTTCATATTTAATCATGCATAGGTTCTGGCTCATTCAGATTGTTGTGTTTTCCCAGTTTTGTATGAAAAATATCTAGGTCATTAGACATATTTGCTTGTAGATTGTAAGCTTTTGTGCGCAGGCCCTTCATTCTTGTCAATTACTAGTCACTCTGGAAAATCAGATTTTTGAATGTACTCATGTACCATGTGAATTGCATGTAACACACTATGACATAGTAGTATTATGTACAATTATTATTTACCCATTTAGGCCTGACCTATTTTGGGCATTATGGACAAAGCATTTTTTTTTTCACCGTTGCATTCAAACAGCCATAACATTCTAATTTTTCTTTTGATGTACCTTGTTTTTTGAGGCATTTGGATTTCTGACACCATTTTGAGGTACATATAACTTATTAAACAACTTTTAGAAATTGAAGAAATGGAATAAAACATCAATTTTGCCAATATTTTTGTTTTTTAAACATTGCTAATCATTCTAGCTAATTGACGTATTAAACTGTTCTACAGCCAAATTGGTTCAGAGATGAAAACAGTTGAACTCAATAAAGTAAGTGGCGCTCAAAACTAATATGATGCTTACATTTGCTGATTTGCTCTATTTTTTAAGATCCGGTGGAGGTTATAATTACTTAATACACCTTTCATGCAGACTTAAATAAAAATGGCTTCTTTATTATATAATCATCATTATTGCATTTTTAGTAGCTAATGTATTACATGATCTATTTAGTCCATTGAGCTATCAGTATTCTATCATCTAAAAGCCCCGTAACACGGCACGATATTGTTAACGATGTCGCTTAAACGTCACGGGTTCAAGTGACATCGTTAGGATGTCGTTGCGTGTAACACAGAGAATCAACTACGATAAGTCATGTTCTCAAACCACACGATCCACGATCAGCCAACCTCGTATATTGTTGTGTGTGACACCGCGATAACAATGTCGTTTACAACTTCGCCCATTCACAGCAATGAGCAGGGATCGGTCGCTGGGTTGTGCGAACGATACCTGCTCACAACATCGTTGGTGCGTCGTCCACGATATCTAGACTTGTGACATCTCACCAACGATGTCAAAATGATGTCAGAAAAGACTGTGTGGCCACGAGATAATTGCCGACATCGTTCCAACATCGTGCCATGTAATGGGGCTTTTAGGGTGACCATTTAAAAAAACACCAACTCAGCTGCAATCTCCTGTAAAAACTGGAAAAAAAGCAAACGCAATATTGTAGTACCTGACAGATAATAATGCCCGAAAAAGTGATATACAGGCTCACCTGAAGGTTGTGAGACATCACAACCACAATTGAAGCATTTGATATCCACGATATTAATAGTATCTGGAATGCTGCAGTCTTCCCACGTGTAGTAATCCAAGAAAAAAAATGTAGAGAAGAAAGTGAACCTCAGACTGCGCTCCCTCTCCAATAGGACAATGGATCCAATTCAGTTAGAATTCATCTGGTGGTTTATTCATTGCGTTTCAGGGCTTAAAATCTCCTTCTTCAGGAATACCATGCATAAAAGGTGGTATTCCTGATGAAGGGGATTTTAAGCCCTAAAACACATTGAATAAACCACCAGATGAATTCTAACTGAATTGGATCCATTGTCTTATTGGAGAGAGAGCGCAGTCTGAGGTTCACTTTCTTTACATTTCTTTTCCTGAACTCAGCTGCAATGACATAATTCTAATTACAGTTGCATCACCTACTTTTATAAATGTTCTTTGTGTAAAGTATACTGTTTTAGGATTTCTTAGCATATTGACATGTTTCTATATATTTTTTAAGATATGCCTCATTCTTGCATTAAAAAGCAGATATTTTTTGTTAAATATGTGAAGTCTCTTTTGCATCACGAATGCAAAATTTGAATACTGAAACTCTCACAGGGGCGAAGCATGGGGGAGTAAACCCACTGGGCGGCAACCTGGAGGAGCGTAACTAAACAGTTACCTCATCTTTGCTAGAGCCTATGATGGGGAGGTTAGGCTTATGCTGAAAGGTATCCACAAGTTGCTACTTAAGGGGATCTTGATACCTCGATAACTGACTTCAAGTGATTCAAGAATGTAGGCATGTACAGTCTCTGCTGAGGGAAAGTCCTGGGCCTGACACTTTCCATAGACTATGACGAATGAAGAATTAGTGGAGGACTCATTTACATGATTACCGTAATATATGAGAACTCCACCCATGACAGAAGCTTGACCCAGTTGCTGTGGTATTTGTTGACGAAGTGCCGCAGAAGGTTCATCAAGATTTGATTGACCTGCTCCACTTGGCCATTGGACTGCAGATGATAGGCTGATGAGTTCAATGTGACATCTTGTAGCTTAAAGGTTACTCTCCAGAATCAGGACGTGAACTGGTCACCACTATCAGACACAATGTGGAGCCACAGACCATTTACATACATACATACATTTACATATGTGTATAATAATAATAATAATAAAAAATCTTTATTTATATAGCGCCAACATATTCCGCAGCGCTTCACAATACAGTGGTTAATAAACATAAAATACACAATACAATACAGCAATTCCAGTAGAGAAAGAATAAAGTACAATAATTTGATACAATACAATAAGCACAGAATCAATGTAAAAAATACAATAAAATAAATAAAACAAAAATAAAGGTGACCCTGCTCAAAAGAGCTTATAATCTACAACAGGATAGGGGTTACACAAAGTACAGGGACTTATTACACTGATGGTCCAGGCATCTTGAGGAAATGGGGGATAGAAATAAAGTTACGTGAATGGTCACCAGCCAATCTGTGTAGAGCTTTTGGGTTTGGTGGAGTTTGAAGAAGTGTAATATGAAGAGAGATAGTGAATGGGCTATATACAGTACAAATGAATTTTGTTAGGGAGCATGATAGGTCTCCTTAAAAAGATGTGTTTTTAGGGAGCGTCTGAAACCATGCAAGTTGTTGATGGTACTGATTTCTTGGGGTAGAGCATTCCAGAGAATTGGTTCAGCTCGGTAGAAGTCTTGGAGGCGGGAGTGGGAGGATCGGATTAGTGCAGATGTTAGTCAAAGGTCATTTGTAGAACGTAGAGAACGGGTGGGGTGATAGACAGAGATGAGGGAGGAGATGTAGGGGGGTGCTGCATTGTGAAGAGCTTTGTGGGTGAGAACAAGCAATTTGAATTTGATCCTGTAGTGTACGGGTAGCCAGTGCAGTGACTGGCACAGAGCGGAGGCATCTGAGCAACGATTAGCCAGATGGGTGATCCTGGCTGCTGCACTAAAGATGGACTGTAGAGGGGAAAGTTTAAAGAGGGGGAGGCCAATTAATAGAGAATTACAGTAATCAAGGTGAGAGTCATTTAGGGCCATGGTGAGGGTTTTTGTTGTCTCCATGGTGAGAAAGGGGTGGACTCTCTATGTATGTGTGTATATGTACATGTATGTATGTATATGCGAGTAGGTGTATGTAAGTATGTATATGTGAGTGTATGTATATGTATGTATGTGGGTGTATATGTAGAGTATGTCTGTGTGTATGTATGTGTGTGTGTGTATGTACATGTATATGTGTACATATATATGTGTTATGTACATGCATGTGTGTAGATCTGTGTAGATCTGTGTGTTTATGTACATGTATGTGTGTATATGTGTGTAGATGTATATATGTGTGTATGTATCTGTGTGTAGGTATGTGTGTATGTATGTACATGTGAATATGTACATGTATATGTGTAAATGTGTGTATGTATATGTGTATATTTGTGTATGCATATGTGTGTGTATGTGTATGTATGTCTATGTGTGTATATGTATATGTATATGTTTGTGACTGTCTTGTGTGTATGTATGTTGTGTATATGTATATGTGTGTATGTACATGTGTGTATATGTACTTGTATGTGTGTAGGTCTATGTGTGTATATGTATGTCTATGTGTATGTGTGTGTGTATATATTTACACATACATATGCACACATAGATATACTATACACACACACATAGACATACACATATACATATGTATATGTGTGTATACAATATGTATTGTGTGTATATGTATATGTGTGGGTATGTATTGTGTATATACAGATACTCACCCCCGGGTCCTCCTCTGCCATCGTCTCCACCTCCTCAATTGCCTCCACTGCTGTGCTTCTTGTGTGTGGGGACCCGCGGCTCACGTTACCTGGTGCATCACTCAGGTCCTATTCCTATCAGCGCAAGGATCTAATGTCCTTGCACTGAAGGATCTGTGTGACGCAGTGGCTCACATGACTCAGCAGCTCGTGACCTGGTGCTTTACGCAGGTCTTATTCCTATCAGCGCAAGGATCTAAGGTCCCTGCACTGACGGATCTGTGTGACACAGCGGCTCACATGACTCAGCAGCTCATGTGACCTGGCGCTTCCCGCAGGTTTTATTCCTATCGGCGCAAAGACCTATGTCCTTGTGCTGACAGTACCTGGGTGACACGCCGGCTCACTTGACCTGCCGCTCACTTGACGCTGCAGCTTCCCACACACAGAGGCGGGTGGATGTGGCCAGCGCTGAAGCTGCGCAACAGTGGGGGTGACAGAGGAGGTGGAAACGGCGACGTGGAGGACCCGGGTTGAGTTTCTGTGTGCGGCCGACATACTGGCACCTCACTGGGATGTGCTAATATGGTGGACGTTTTTTTTTCTGTTGAGCCGGACGGTCACATGGACCAATCAGATAGCGAAGAAAAGGAGTCATCTCGACAAGGCAATTATATAAGTAGATTTGCTGTTTTTCTCAGTTTTTATGTTGATCCAATACACACAAAATAAATAATGTGCATGACATAAATATATGTAATTGCAATAATTGTCTAGGAGAAATATTTCATTTCTGGAACAATTTCAAGGATGCCAACATTGTAGGCCATGACTGTAGATAAATGACCTGAAATTGAACATGATAAAGTAATAAATTAAAATAGTACTGCCATTTAATCATAAGTTTTAGATATTAATGCATTGAATAATTTGATTTATGAGCTATATAGGGAATATCAAAAATGGAAGAAAGAAATATACTAGGTCAAATCTAAGAAATTTCATCAAGACCTTAATGATATCTGACTGTATATATAAATGGAGAAATAGAATGGATAATTCATGATCCATATTTCATTCTCGATTGGGATCAATAGTCTTATATAGGTCTGTTGATGAATAGGAATAGACGAGATCTCAAAAAAATCGCATGTCTTAGATGTTCGTGTGCTTAGGCGAAATAAAGAGAGACAAGCTGTTAAATGTAAAATACCCCCTACTAATCATCAAGGGAAAAAGATAAAAATAGCCTGTAGATAATTAATGTATCCTCTCATACAATCTCTGATACACAGTATGAACTATTCAGTAAAGGATTAACCTTTTCACCTCTAACTCTTGACTACAGAAAGTCTTCATTTTTAAAGTTATTTTCCCTACAAGCCACTGGAAGCATCTGTACATTTTTCAAAAAGATTGATTTAAAGTAACCGCACAATAAAGTAGGTCATGTGCACACCTGGACAGCGAGCTGAGAATGCCTTACAGTACTGTTAGAAGTGCAAAGGAATAGCATATGAAGTTACATGGATTCTCTCATATCTTAAAACCTATATCCTATGAAGTGTTACACCTATCTATTGTGTCCCACTCTCGAGATCTTTCCAATGGTTTTAGAGACTTCAAAGTTCTGATGTGAGCAGGAAGAAGAATACCTGATTTGCTGCCCACATTATGTCCTGAGAAATTATGATCCATGATGATGGCATGAATCAGGCGCAATTTGATTCTCTCACCACTATGTTTCATCGTGGACCGTGATGCTGTTCATTGGCCCTCCGAGTTCTCTGTGATGTGGCTTAGCTGTGAACTTAGATGACTTCTCACGGCACCGGTTTCAGTGCAGCCTGCTAGTCACTGTGAGCAGAGTGTGTCTGCTCACAGAGATCTATACATTAAATATATGTGGTCAGTTTAATGTTAGCCCAAAGAAGCTCACAACAGGGGCTTATTCACAGACTGTTTATACTGTTCACAGTTTCACTACGTTCGACACAGTTCACTGTCTTCCTCAGTGGGAGTTAAGTTCCAGGCAGGACGACCTACCACCAAAGCACAACAAATAATCAGTGCAGCTTCCTTGGGCTAGCGCGCCAAAACTGACCATATATATTTAATTTTATTGATTGCATTATCCCCTTCGGGGGATTGTGGCTGGAACTGCTTACAGCGCGAGGTGCTTACTACAGCCTTCCAGGACCTGATCTGATGTAATTTTCTGTGATGCGTGGTCAGCTGACCGGATCACGTGACCGTTCCAGGAAGCTGGGAATGGAGGAGCCATTCCACAGCGGTCTCGCTGCACCCTGACACACTGCTGGATACTGGAGTTGTGCAGAGCATGCACAACCCTTAAAGGTGAAAGGCCAATACCCCAACCTCACGATCGTATATCCCACTAGACCACCGGGTGCTTTCACATTGCGCTTCTCTCTTCCTTGTTTTCCATGGTCACAGAGATCTATCTTAGCTGAACATGTTAGTCTTTAGATTTATCCTCGGAGGGTTTGTTTTGGGGTAATTAAAGATGAGAACTAGGGATGTGTTTTGTGTTTTATTTCAATAAAATATATTTTTCACTATGTTGTTATTTATTTATGTTTACTAGAAATTAATATTGGCCTGACACTATGCCAATACAAAGCTGGCATTAACCCCTTTATTACCCAGCATGCCACACCCACCAGGGAAGCTGGAAGAGTTGGGTAAAGCACCTGAAAATGGCACTACAAAAGAATGCCCCATTTTCAGGGGTGACTACGGGCTGTGATTTTCAGCGTGGGGGGCCCAGAACACTTGGGCATTACCATGCTGAGAATCCCAGCCCCCAGCTGCCTGGGTTTAACCTTGGCTGGCAATAAAAATAGGGCAAAGCCCATGCATATTATTTATTGAAATAATTTAAAAAAATTATGGACTTCCCTGTATTTTGATTGACAGGCATGTTAAAGCCAGACAGCTGGGAGAGGCAGCCCGTAGCTCTTTGCTTTATCTGCACTAAGAATCAAAAATACAGCGATGCCCTACCCAAAATTATTTTAATTATTTATTTATTTTTACAGTACTATGATGTCAGTTAATGGGTGAGTGGCACAACAGACAATCACAGACACTGTCACAGAGAATAGCAGGCTCCATTCTCCCTCGTCGCTTGCTCTCCGCACGCCCCGCTAGGTGTCATCAGTCTTTTTTCTGTGGCACCGGCGCATGCGCAGTGCGCATATTGAAGCTGGCCCGTACCATGTGATCAGCCACCACAATGCACTGGGCAGGATATGACGCTCCGTCCGGGCATCACAGTAGCAGCAGAGGCGGGAATTTCAAACAGAAGGTGGAACAGAAGAAAGACTGACGATGCCCAGTTGGGAGTGCGGAGAGCAAGCGAGGAGGGAGAGTGGAGACCGCCTTTCCAGTCTCCGAATGGAGACTGTATGTAAGTATATAAGTCATTTTTCTCAATCTTTATAGGGCACTTTTAAAGCAGACAGGGATAGTTAGGGTTCAGCTAGCAAGGTGCAGGGACAGATATTGATAGCAGCGGGGGGTAGAATGAGCTGACAGGTTCCCTTTAATTACTCAACTTGCTACTATTGCAGGCTAGATACTGGTATTGTTATACCTAGTCTACGTTCACACTGTGCGCTTTTTTACGCTGTGCTTTTCCACTAAAGTGCACCTGCGTCTGCGTCTGCCGGCTAGATGGATGGACTTTCACTTTTTCCGTGCAGACACTACTTAAATATACGCCGCGCTTTTATGGGAGAAAGCGCGGGTGTAAAAAGAATCAACATGTCAATTGTTGACGCTTTTTTGCGCGCACTTTCTCCCATAGGGGCCATTATAGCTGCTGGAATTACGCATCGCTGTTCAGACAATGTGCAATTCCACTGCGTATAATCCCGGGCGCTGCAGGATGTGATGTCACACGGAGGAGGAAGAATCCTGTGTTTCTCCCCCATGTGACATGTGTGACAGGCCTTTTTAATATACACTGTGAAAGCTAAATAAAAGTAAACAAAAGGCATTAAAAATAAAAAATCAATACCTATCTCCCCGCCTGCTGTTCCCGCTTACCAGGAGCCGAGAAATCCACTTCTGATCTGCTTGCAAGACCTTCCAGCTGTGATTGGCCAGTAGCGGTCATGTGGTATGCACGTCACATACCACATGATTGCTACCGGCCAATCACAGATCTGAAAGGTCCTGGCAGCACAGTAGACGTGAATGTCTCAGCTCCCGGTAACTGGAACAGCCGCCGGAGAGGTTATTTTTAATGCCTTTTGCTTACTTTTATTTAGCTTTCGCAGTGTATATTAATACACTGTGAAAGCCAAAAGGCCTGTCACACATGTCACATAGGGGAGGAACACAGGATTCTTCCTCCCCTGGGTGATATCACTTCCCCCCTGCGCTTTTGGGGGACGAATGCCGCAGGAAAAAAACGTGGTGTGTGAATGCACCACATGTTTTTACCTGCGCTTAACAGCACGGCCTCAAAACGCGGCAAAAAATGCGCACCCCAAAAGCACAGGAAATGAACATAGTCTTATAATCTGAATTTTTGTAGTGTGCATCACAATTGTGCATTTTCTATTCTTATTTATTCATCTATATCACATTACTTTGCACATTGCTCCAACTGATCAGCCAGAGACTATTGTAGGCTGCATATTAGTATTATCATAGCACACAGGGTAATCTTTTATTTGTAACTTATATTCATACATTTTCTATGGTAATCTGATTCTTTTGCACATTGCTTCAATTGCTTAGCATGTTAATATTCTAGGTTTTATACCAGTATTGTTATATTTATAGCCTGACCATAGCTCATTGCTGCATACAGGGGAATTATTGAATTGCAACTTTTACCTATGGGTCCATTTTATCTTGCACATTGTCAGAGATTATATAGCATTAACTGCTGATATCTCATTATATACCCCTGCTGTTTACTTATAGTATACACTAGATATACCTGGTAATTGTTGTACTGTACAAATAGCATTTGCTGTGTAATTGATATTTTTATAAATTCTGTACACCTTTACCTGTCCTATCTGTACCATGTTACTCTCCGTGTATACTTATCCGTATATATCATCATCTCTCATTCTGTTTTAAAAATATATAATACACTTGATATTTTATGAGTTACCTCTGATTAGAGGGATGCTTTGTCACCTACCCTTTCCTGGGTAGGATATTAGGATAAGTGTAATACAGAATTAAACACCAGACCTTTTCAAGACAGTCTATGAAGAGGTTTTTGCTATGTAATATGACATCACCTCAACTAAAGGCTAAAGGCCCTGAGTCACATAATGATATCGTTAGCGACATCGTTGTAACTGTGACGTTACAGCGATCTGTCCAGCGATCTCGTTATGTGTGACACTTACCAGCGATCAGGCCCCTGCTGTGAGGTCGCTGATCGCTGCAAAGTGCTCTGGGTCATTTTTTGATGGTTGGTTTCCCGCTGGTCAGCACGCATTGCTGTGTGTGACTGCGAGAAACCAGCGATCAGTGACCTCACTGGCTGGTAACCATGGTAAACACCGGGAATCCAGGCAGCGCGCGCTGCCTGGATACCTGATGTTTATCATAGTTACCAGCGTCCTCCCTGCTTAGCGCCTGTAAGCAGAGAGGACGCTGGTAAGTATGATAAACAGCCAGTATCCGGGCAGCACACGCTGCCTAGATACCCGGTGTTTATGATAGTTACCAGCGTCCTCCCTGCTTAGCGCTGCCTGTAAGCAGGGAGGACGCTGGTAACTATGATAAATACCGTGTATCTAGGCAGCATAGACTGCCTGGATACCCGCTGTTTATCATAGTTACCAGCGTCCTCCCTGCTTACAGGCAGCGCTATGCAGGGAGGACGCTGGTAACATCGCCTTCAGCGATGTGGGAGGTGGCTCCCAGGTCCCTGATCGCTGAGGAGATCTGCCTGTTTGACAGCTCCCAAGTGACCAGGTAACGACGCTCCAGCGATCCCGGCAGGTCGTTATCGCTGTCGGGATCGCTGGAGCATTGTTGTCTGTGACAGGGCCTTTAGAGCTTTGTTACAATGAAGTATCACTTAGTTTACTTGGTGCAGCAGTTATGATAAAGTCTAATAGATAATCTCCTGCTAATAAAATGCTGATTGTATTGAAACAGCTAAAACACCCTAGTAAGGTATGCATTGCTGTAATCAGGGTCTCTGCTCCTACATTACGGCACTCTCAAATTACATAGCAAAAACCTACTTACAGATTTCCTTTTATACTACACTCCTTTATATAAATAAGATCTATGTTAGGGCCCTTTCACATCAGCGGTATTTTCAAATCGCCGCATCTGCCGCGATTTGAAAATACCGCTGATGTGAAAGGGCCCTAATGGTACCTTTACACGCCGCGACGAAAGGCTGGATACATCGCGCTACAGGCTACAAATGTAGCTTGTAGCGTCAATGTAGCCCGTCGTAGCGGCGTCTGAAGACGCGACGCTACAGCCGGCGACAGATACATCTGTTTATGGGCTCTGCTCGAAAACAGATGGCTATATCGCCGATGGTAGCGAGCTGTATCGGCGTGTAAAGAAGCAACGGAAGGGAACTCTGGACACCCTGCGCTGTAGCTGCAATGTAGCTAAGGCGTGACCTCGGCTCCGTCTTACCGCGCCCCATGTGCGATCATTGGTGGAAGCTTCTGCGTGCCGATTGGCCCTTGCCGCACAGCCCTCCATCTTGGATGAGCTGTCCCCTCAGCACTACACATACGCGCCGTATGCACGATCATACCTTAGTACAATTACGCGGCCCACAACTTACAGGAAACCAAACCAAATGGTCCATGATTCTCATATACAGTGTGCACATCCTGTAAACACATAATGAATTATGCTGGACACAGCGGTGAAGTATGTTACAGACTGCCATGCCTTATTGAAATGCAGATGACTGCTAAAAGTGTCCCTTCAGTGCCTGCGCGCAACTCACACAGTGATGCACGTATACCCACACCGCATCGAAGAACATCACTCACTACACAGCGCACAGGCTTGCTGTACGCATCGCTATATGGGTGTTGTTTAGTAGGTGCCGCCGAAGTGGTTCGCCCGTGTCTGCGCGTAGGTCTCGTTCAAAATGTGCGTGACCCCGAACGAAGCCGTAATGACGTCATTACGATAGTTTCAGTTTCACTCTGCCTGCACGGAGCAGCTCAAAACTCTGCACAGACCTTTTGCAGGCATGGCGGCCGGTACCCGCGCTGCAACTTGGGGCATGGCGGAGTTGATAATCCTGATAGATTATTGTGACCGTTGGGACTATTGGGGCCACCATCACCACCGTCACCCCAGGTTGCGCAATCGGTGCACCGTCCGCCGGATCCAGCGGGCCCTGATCCGCAAACTGGGGGTAGAGCGGAAAGTCAAGCAGATCCAGAAGAAGATCGCTGACTTGAAACAAAAGAGCCCGGGTCGCATACTGGACATCCGTGCCAGGATTGCCAGGCTGCGTGGTGAGTAATAGTTGGGGTCAAACACACACCGCCACATGTGCATGTCCCACAATACTCAAAAATGGATGGCAACATATGACAAGGGACAGTGTGGCCTACACAATCCTAAACATCTTCAGAGTGTTGTGGTCCTCCAGTCAGCGCACTCAATTTTACACACGCACAGTACATGCATACAACGTCAGGGTATGCATCCAGCATCACCTGGTTGAGGCTAAGTTAGCTGTCAAATACATAGCCACATGACATATATGTATGGGAACAATGTGTTTGTACGAGTTTAGCACTTTTTTCTTTTTTCTTCGGGAATAGCTTCAGAATCATCATCTGAAGAAGGGCCCCATGCCCCACCCCCAGGTGGCCCATCCACAACACCCCCACATCTGCCTGAAGTGGCACCCTTGGCCACAAGCTCCACACATTCCCCCGGGCCTCAGGAGCAAGACCTGCCGTCACCTACCGGGACAGAGGACCTGGAGGAGCAGTCAGCACCTGGCAGCCCGCTTGAGTGTGACGAGGTGTCGTCATGTGGTTGGCTGGAGGAGGACGAGATCACCTCCCCACAGGAGGGCCAGAGGAGGGTGTGCCTTGTAGTCCAGGATCCCTGTTACCATCAAACCACGTAATGTGGCCACGGAGCCCCAGGCAGGGAGTAACACCACCTCCCACTGTCTCCAGCTCAGTGGCGAGTCCTGGGGTGACCATGTCCCCACACAGTGACTATGGTGGTAAGTGTGTTATGTTGCCACATACACCCTGCACACTGATCCATTAATTTCATCTTGCACAACACGATTTCAGTCCACAAAGTTAACAATGTGGTTTAACTATTCATGCAGATGGTGAACGTGCGGGTTCATCTGGATGGAGCTTGAGCCCATCTCTGTCCCCGTCTGATGTTGATGTGGATTTAGAGGAACAGGGTAAGTGGATGGTTGTGTGCAGTCCTGCCTACCCATCACCAGCGACTGCTGTGTCCTAAAGTGTGTGTTTACTCCCAATACAGGTGCCCCTACCATGGAGGAATTTGTCGTTGCCCATCAGGCGTTTGTGTCCCGCATGACCAGGGCTTTGCAGCGTGGCCTGCAGGACCTTGCACGGCTGGGTCAAATGCTGGAGGGCCTATGTCCAGAACATGGATCCCAGCCATGAAGTTGCTGCCTGCATTTTATTCAGGCCAAACATGGCCACAAAAAACTGTTGTCCTAGTTGGACGCTAACAAATTACCCAAGTTGCCTTGTTGGCTTAAAAATGTGGTAATGTGTATTTTTTTTTTTTTTTGCCCCCGTTGGGCTATTTTCTTATAGTGTCCCACATTGGGACCATGAGGAGTGTGGACTGCCCATCCCTTTGGCTTCTGTACCTATACTGTCCCACATTGGGACCATGAGGAGTGTGGACTGCCCATCCCTTTGGCTTCTGTACCTATACTGTCCCACATTGGGACCATGAGGAGTGTGGACTGCCCATCCCTTTGGCTTCTGTACCTATACTGTCCCACATTGGGACCATGAGGAGTGTGGACTGCCCATCCCTTTGGCTTCTGTACCTATACTGTCCCACATTGGGACCATGAGGAGTGTGGACTGCCCATCCCTTTGGCTTCTGTACCTATACTGTCCCACATTGGGACCATGAGGAGTCTTGGATGGGTACACCTATGTGGAAGCTGCATTATGTGTATTGTGGCATATGGCTTACACACATGTCTGTAGCGAATAAAATTTTTGTTTACCTTTGTATTTTGGCTGCTCATGTCATCATTGGGTGGAAAACATGTTCTACAGGTAAATATCTCACACACATTACCACACCTCTTTGTGAAAGTGCTAACACAGTACAAAGGAACCTATGGTCGTCCTACTCTGAGGCCATTGGCCCATATTGTGTGGGCTGGCCCAAGCTATATTGTGCACAACACCATTCACCCACGCTGCCCCCCCAACCCATATACCAAAAAGACCACACAATTGAGTATCCTCCAAAATTTAATAAAGTAAAAAAGGTAAAGTAACAAAGAAATCATATTAAGCAAGTCTGCTAAAAATTAAACCAAAATAAACAGGTAGAAACAAAATTAGCTTCCTACAGATGCAAAAGTCCAGAGTGCCAATTTGGTGCATTGGCTACTAGTGTCCAAATTATTCATCTTCTGTCGGCTCTGACAATGCCGCATCCCCCCTCCTCTCAGGGCAGCCCCGACCTGCCTGAGAACGTCTTGTTGTACGACGACGTGTTGGGGGGGATGGGGTGACTGTGGCGGGGCCGGTCTTCTCACGGGCCGAGATGGGGCAGCTGGGGAAAGGGGCCACAAGGTGTGTTGCATGGGGGGGGGGACGTGGCAGCCCCATTGAAGGGCCCCATCATCGGCAGCATCAGCGGCATTGTTGAAGACCCTCAGAAGGATCTTTTTCTGGAGCGGCTCCATCCCTCGCATTCTGTCGCTCATGTAGAGGGCGTTGCTGTCGATGTGGGTCCGCTGTTCATCCAAAAGCACGCGTCGGGCCCAGGCGCCCAGCTCCGTCTCGGGTGGTGCAGGACGTCGGCGACGACGGATCCTGGAGCTGGGCCCTGGGCCCGGACCCACATCCTTGCCCCGCCCTCCTGCTCAGCCCCAGATGTCATGGGCTGAGCATCATCAGCGACAGAATGCTCCGCAATGGAGCCGTCCTCTTCTGGGGCCTGTGGGGCGGAGAGGAAACAAAAGAAAACATTAGTGACGGCAAGGACCACACCATACCATGGACACAGGACACAATATACCACTCCCACTAAAGTAAAGGCACTAACAAAATATATGGAAGGAATCTACAAACAGCAACCCACCAAACTTTTACAACCACAAAACCTGTATTGCGCCTGGACACTCACCTCTACGATTCCCGGTACTCAGCACAATACAGATTTAGGTGTCAGTCACAGAGAGCCGTAACCCAATGAGTACATGTCACCACAACACCTTGATACTGGGGGCTGGGCTGGCCAAACACAGAAGGTGGCCACCTTCCCATTTGTAATACAAATATGATGTCAAACCACCAAACCTTAAAAGAACTAAAACCCACTTGCACCAGAGCCAACACACATGTGTGGCAGCAAAATTTTGTACATGGCAGTATGTGCCTCTTTCATTTTAATCCAATAATAATTAAAACCACCTTACACATGTCATTTTTCCAGTACCGATATTTGGTGGTAATGCTATTTTGGAATGCGGCTCTCTGCGTAAAAATCATATAATCCCCAATCATGGAAGGAGGGCAGATTCACAGACAGAAAAAGGTTTCCCACACCAAGGCCGAAAATGTGTCAAAAGTGTGCTAGTTCTTGTTTGGGCAAAACACACATGTGAAGGCAACATTGTGGGACAACACTGTAACACGATTACCCACCTCCTGTGGCGCAGATGGTGATTCATCCGGGCCTACATGGGACGCAGCAACGGGGCGGTTGGTGGTCGTTCGACGCGAGCTCCCCTCGCCCAGGATGAAGGTGAAGAGGGGATAGTACCATAGGGTAGGTGATGGTACCTCCTCAGCTCCAGCTCCTGAGCGACGGCGCAGGTAGTCATTGTGAGCCCGCATGAACGACTGCCGCATGTTTTTGATTTTTAAGGCCACCGCATGCTGGTCCCAACTCTTGCCTACCCTTGACTCCAAGCGATTGGCTAGAGCCACAAGAGTCCTGTAGGCCTCGGACCTCGCTGCCTGGTTTTTATATTGAGGCAGCGAGCTGCGCCACAAACATTCGTGCCGCTGATACTCCGTGAGAAGCTGGGTTTCAAATTCCACAGTACACCTCGGCATCTGGGGAAGACAAAACACAGCCAATCCAGACCGTCACGACACAAGCCATATGGATCTGTCAAAACCTTGTGATCATTATTTACATGCTCATGAGGTTCTCATATGTACATTATAGGCAGCAATAACTGTTATTACAACTTGGCCTATGTGTGCCATTTGCACAATGTCACACCGGTCCTAAGTAAAACACATATGTGACACAATTACACATGTCAGGTACTCTGTGGCCCCTAAACATGTATGAAACCTCATGTAACACCCCACTGTCCATATGAAAACAACACCTGGAGACGGTGTGTGCGTACCAACCTGTAGGCCAACATGTGAGCAAACACATTGTGTGGTAGCTACTACCTTTGTAATGAGCAAAATGGTTAACATTAAGCAGATGACAAAGGAGGGCGTGGTTTGTGCCAAGACTGCACATACTACATGTAATGTGCAAACACATCATCATGTAGTTGTGTGGCCATCCATGGGACTACAATTGTAACAGAGGTCACAAGAATCCCAGCTATGAAGGGACCAATAATTGCAGGCATCAAATGCTGATGTGCCTGCCGTTCTAAATCTCTACTTTATATGTTTGACTCACAAATTACATCAAAGGCCAAATGTATACGCACACAATACCAGGTGAGGCTATACCTGGCTATTACCATACACTAGAAAAACTGACCCATCTGTCTAATTAGAGGGCCACAATTAAAGGCCGTATCAAAGATGCCCATACACACAATGCCTAAGCGGCCGCCAATACAAGCATCAGCGTCCCGTGCACTTTCATACAAACCGCTAAAGAGGCTTACCGTCAGAGCAGCAGAAGACAGGCAGGACACTAGTAGCTCAATGCACATGGACCTCTGGACAAGGTGTAGTGGCCATTGGCCTGCCTTTATAGTCCGCTAAACCAATCACAACGGACACAATGACGCACAGCGTAATGGGACACCTGGGGCCGCAATTAACCTCCGCTAATTGGTGGAGATCGCTGAATCGTGATTGGTTGGCGGCCCTTTAAAAGGTCCGCATGCCGGCAAACATTACGCTTGCTGGCCAGACCCATTAAGTAAGTATCTGTGGACACACATGGAAATGGCGGGGTGTGGGTGCATATGTTGTTATTTGCGACCGCAGGACACTGTTTTAGCGTAGTGTATAGGGGTCTGTATTGCTGGGGAATATATAGTGTACTGTGTGGACTTGGAGTAGGCATTTGGTTTGGTGCTTATGAATCTTTGAACATATACATTGCTGTGTTTGTTTCCAGACACCATACAGGAGTTTGGCTGCAGGACTGTAGACAGAAATGTGTGACTCCTGTCACCTGGATCAATTTCTGCATACTGGTTGTGGCCAATGGAGACTGGGTCGAACGGGGATAGGATGAGACATGGCTTGGAGGTGTGGCACTCAAGACATAACATAGATGTTTCGGACAAATGCCACCAGCAAAAACATATGTAACCATGGGTACCCAACCTCACTCATGTGCTAAATTGTTGGCTTCTTGTAAGCTTACTTGACCAGCCTATCGGGGTACGTATTGTTTGTTTTACCTCCCAGAATAGTAAATGGCCACATTTTCATTATGGTCTGTGTAATGGCATCTGCAAATTTGTTATCATCCATTATTGGTGACACATGTCCCTTTCTAACTCACCTAGGTGCAGATGTTTTACTTTGACAAACTCCCATAGAAGTTGATGTAGAGGAGGCCACTATCATTGGGCGTCTTCCATTTTGATTGGGGTGACTACTGGGTGTTTGCCTTTCCTGGCTTCAGGGATGTGTTTCGGGGCCTGACGCAAGTTCCCCTCCAGTTGGCTATAGTGTGTCATCCAAAATAGGTGTGGCTTGCTTAACCTGCTGACATTGGCACATATTGTTCTATGTACTCATGTTGTGGTTTCTCATCTACAGGTGCTGATATTGAGGATGCAGAATATCCATGACCGCAATGTTATCGTGGCTCTTGCGTTGGTGGAAGAGCAAATGTGGTATCAGGATCGGTATGAAAGGTTGATGAGGCGCAGACAGCGGTGGTTGTGGACCCGTGATTGGCTTCTCAGGCGGGAAACCCGGGGCCACATGCAGCTGTTGCGGGAGCTGGAGATTAACTGTCCTGATGATTACCGAAACTATCTGCGTATGCCCGAGGACTGTTTCACCTTCCTATTGGAGCGTGTTGGGCCACTGATAGCGCGTCAGGACACTATAATGCGCCCATCAGTATCACCTGCTGAGCGGTTGGCGATCACTTTGCGGTTCCTGGCTACAGGGCAGTCCATGACATCACGCACATACATGTCACGTGTCTCCCTGCCCCTGCTGAGCCGCCTGATCCCTGAAACGTGTTGGGCCATCTGGAGAGCTCTGCAGCCAGCCTACATGAAAATGCCAGAAACAGCCGCAGAATGGCTGGAAGTAGCCCGAGGGTTTGAAACCCGGTGGAACTTCCCCAACTGTGGCGGGGCATTGGATGGTAAGCACGTGAGGATTACCAAACCTGCCAACTCTGGCTCTTTGTTTTTCAATTACAAAGGGTATTGTAGTATAATCCTCATGGCTGTAGTCGATGCCAACTATGAGTTCCTCTACGTGGATGTTGGAATGAACGGTCGCAACTCAGATGGGGGTGTGTTTGCCCGAAGCTCCTTGGCAACACTACTAGGGAATGGTGGGCTAAACTTACCCTCAAATGACCACACGACCGAACATCTCAACTTTGCGTTTGTGGCGGATGAAGCATTCCCACTTCAGGAGCACCTACTGCGGCCATATCCCCAGAGGGCCCTTACTTCTGAGAGACGCATTTTCAACTACCGGCTATCCCGGGCCCGCCGTGTAGTTGAAAATGCGTTTGGGATAATGGCGAATAGATTCCGGATTTTTCATATGGCTATGCATATGAAACCGGAGTCTATTGACGCGGTAGTGGTGGCCTGCTGTGTGCTACATAACTTCCTGCGTCGTAGGGATAGGGCATCATACACGCCAGGAGGTTATGTAGATAATGCAGACGCTACAACAGGGGAGCTCCGTCCAGGGTCTTGGCGTGATGATGGCCATGTGATTCTGCCACTCCAGCCGCAGAGCCATGGCTGCACTCGGCAGGAGGCCAGGGACAGTAGAGACGCTTACTGCTCCTACTTCAATGGGTCTGGTGCAGTGAGCTGGCAGGACCAGGCCATGTAGTGTGGCTGGTTCTGGGAGGTTTATTTAACTTTGCAATGGAGGTGACAGCAGGGTGGCTGCACCCCATTTCTTTTGTGTTCTGCATGTTTTTTGTTTTTTGTTTTTTTTTCCTAATGTGCATGATGTTTAGTTAGTTAGTTAGTTTATGTTGTTTTTATTTTTTTTTGATGCTCCACAGGTTCCAATGTGGGTTCAATTTGCTCTCTCTGCAATGTGTTGGCAGATTGTGACATGCACTTTATTTGTTGGTTTTATTTGGATGTATTTTTGGTTACAATTTGTAATCCAAGGTCACGATGAATGATTTTGATGTATTAAATACTTTTTTGGATCCAAACAAATGTGTGAGCCTGTTTACTTGGTGGAGGAGGGAAATGTGATGAAGTTTATGGTGGGGGGCCTGGGATGTCATAGCCACCTATTGGCTGGGATTGTGCAGACAATATGTGTGGGTAGCCATGTTTTTTTCCCAGTCTTTTGGCTAACAGTGTTTGTGGCCATTGTGCGTACATGAGCCTTTAATTTGTCCTATCCAGAGGGTCACCTGCAGACAGCACATTGATGCAGGACATATTCTTCTCAGGTGTTTCCTAATACACTGTCACACAGATCTTTCACAGGTTTGCTACGGAGCAGTTCCAGTACAATCACATCTGTTGCCAGAGATAGATACATACAGTGTACACAGAGAACGCACATACTGTGTGTTGTAAGCCGCTCATGTGTGTTGCAGAAACGCACCTCGCCGCTATCTACACACGCCGCTGTCACAAGCGCTGATCGTGCGTGACAGGGCAATCACTTGTACTACGTACACATAGCCCCGGGCCCGCTACTTTTATGCACACTGGGTAGATGACTTGCCAGCGCTCCTGGGTGACGCTTTACCATCGGTTTAGATGCATTCGCCACACTCCGCCATGTCACAACCGCTTATTCCGTGCTTCACTCCCCTCACTGGTACGTCACGTCTCGGCCATCCGCCCTTTCCATCGTGCCCAATCACAACTCCGTAGTGTTGGCCAATGGTTGTGGTTTGGGCGCGGCGTACAGGACTGTGGCACGCCTATTGTGTTTTACGTCCTGCCTTTGTTGCTCCCACTCACCCTGTGGTGGCGGCGTGTGAAGCGGGTACGCTAAGCTACAGCTGGCTACTTGAGACACCCGGCGATGTAGCTAGCTATAGATGTAGCGTGGCGTAGCGCACCTTGTCGCGGCGTGTAAAGGAGATGCGTTCACCGTTTGTAGCCGTTTGAGCGTGCTCGTGCACGTGAAGTAGCGCGATGTATCCAGCCTGCCGTCGCGGCGTGTAAAGGTACCATAACTTATAACTTATTTTTCCACTTTTACTTTGGTCTAGTGTGCCCAATGAGAATTGCCTTAAAAGTGTGAATATACCGTATTTTTCGGATTATAAGACACACTTTTGTTCCCGTAAATTTTGGGGAAAGTGGGGGTGCGTTTTTTAATCCGAATCTACTGATCACTGTATGCTGTAGGGGTAGGGGAGTGGCTTTAGAGCAGTGTCCAGGGACAGGAGGAGGCTGGATCAGGCTGCAGCTATGGCCCATGGTCACGTACCCTGGCTCATTAGTCTAATGTACTATGCATTGCATCACCCTGTCCATCATTTCTCAGCACTGAGAAGTGGGTGGGGAAGCGGCGAATATGATATGAGCCTAACGCAGCTGCAGCCCTGTACAATCCTGTGTGGATAGTCATGGTCTCCCATGCTTTCATTGCGTGGAAAGCAGTGACTATCTCGGGAACGGACTCCATCACCCCCTGCAGCCTCCATGACCGAAAGTCCGTGCTGACATCCAGTCATGTGAGCGGCACAGCACGGTGATGTCATCACTGCAGCGTGGATGGCATGGGCTGCAGGGAGTAATGGAGAGAGGTGAGTATGATTGTTTATTATTTTTGAACTGTGCGCCAGCATGGAGGGCAATATCCAGGATGGTGGCTATAAACAGGATAGGAGGCCATAACCAGGATGGGGGGCATATCCAGGATGGGGAGTATATCCAGGATGAAGGCTATAACCGGAGAGGGGGGCCATAACCAGGAAGAGGGCTATATCCAGGATGTGGGCCATAACCAGGATGGGGGGCATATACAGGATGGGGGGCCATACCAGGATGGGGGCTAAATCCAGCAAGGGGACAATGTACCATTATGAGGGCTATATCAAGCATGCGGGCTATATCCAGCATAGCAGTAGATAAAGTAACAGTTTAGAGGATAGAATGAAGTTGATGACATTGATAAGGATACCTCGTTGCCTGTTTGGCAGAATACTCACTTTATATGATGGAATAGAAAAGCTGATCCCCTGGAAGAAGAAATGCCAAGATGTGGTATGATAATGATGGTGATAAGACTTCTCAACTATATTAGGGATGGGTGAATCTACTCGCTAGGACTCGTTACTCTGCGAGTAATAGTGGAATCGCAGGACTCGGTACTCTGCGAGTTTCCAAGCTATTACTCGCACAGTAACGAGTCCACCATCCCTCTGTCTCCCCCGCAGCCTCCCCACCCGATCCTAAGTTAGGACCGGGTGGGGGGAGCAGGTGCAGGGACTCAGGCGGGGAAGCCGGCGGTGAAATTTGCTCACTGCCACTTCCCCCACTGAGTCCTGACCAGGGGTGGGCTTGGGAGGGGAAAGGGTGTGAGTGTGCCGGACCGGCCGGCTACTTACCCCTGCCTCCGCCGGCAGCAGACTCACTCCCCGAGTCTCTCTGCTTCTGTTTCCGGAGATTCCCGAACGGTGACAGAGCAGTGAATAAATTAACTTCTGTGACCGCTCGGGAATCCCCGGAGGCAGAGCGAGTCGGGTTGACAGCAGGGTTCAGCTCAGGTCATAATGACCTGAGCTTAACCCTGACTGTTTAGTCAGTTCTCAGCTCTGCTACATCCCTGTGTCTATGCACAGGGATGTAGCAGAGCAGAGATTACGTTTTGGACTACGTCGGACGGAAGAGGATTTTTTAAATAAAGATGGAGTCCCTAATTGTCTTCTGTTTTATTTCTAATAAAATTATTTTTCTCTGTGTTGTGTTTTTTTTTTATATTGATTACTGGAAATTCATGGCGGTCATGTCTAATATTGGCGTGACTGCCAAAAATTTCAGGCTTAGGGCCAGCTGATAATACAAAGCTGGCCCTAACCCCTTTATTACCCAGTGAGCCACCCGCCACCAGGGCCACTGGAAGAGCGGGGTTCAGCGCCAGAGGATGGCGCTTCAATGAACGCACCATCTTCTGGGGCAGCTGCGTGCTGCAATTTGCAGCGGGGGGTGCCCAGAAAGCTTGGGCCTCCCTGCGCTGCAGATAGCAGCCCCCAGCTGCCTAGCTGTACCTGGCTGGACATAGAATTTGCGCGGAGCCCCACGCATTTTTTTTTTATTATTTCATAAAATTCATGAAATAAAAAAAGGGGGTTCACCTGTATTCTTGTGTCCGGCCAGGTATAAATAGGCACCTGGGGGTTGGGGGCAGCCCGTCGCTGCCTGCTGGATCCGGCTGGTTACAGAAATACGGCGAAGCCGACGTCATTTTTTTTTCTCAAAAATCCATAAAACAATATAAATAAAAGGGACTGCATCTTTATTAACCCCTGGACCATGGTCGAGGGGTTAATAAAGATGCAGTCCCTTTTTTAGGATTGTTTTATTGATTTTTCAGAAAAAAAATGACGTGGGCTTCGCCGTATTTCTGTGACCAGCCGGATCCATCAGGCAGCGACGGGCTGCCCCCAACCCCCAGGTGGCTATTTGTCACCGTTCAGGAATCTCTGAACAGAAGCAGAGAGACTCGGGGAGCGAGTCTGCGGCGGCGGAGGCAGGGGTAAGGAGCCGGCCGGTCCAGTGCACCCCCCCTCTCCACGCTAGAGAAATTCTGGCCAAAGGATGTGCAAATTATTTGTACTACGTGTTATTACTTATTTTGGGCACATTGTAAACTATTCCTAATTATCTGTGAATTGACTTCATATTTCTCTGTGCACTCTATTCCATTACCTGGACATGCTCATCGGGAACTGGGTTGCATATTTGGACATGTTTTGGGCACCATACGGCATTGTCTGGACACGTTTTGTTGCAGTGATCTGGTTAGCAGATGGCATCATTTTTTAGACATTTTTTGATAAATATTTTATACACTCCTCAGCATTGAAATTGCAACAACAAAAAGCAAAAGTTGTTTAATTACAGAAATCACAAGATCTAGAAAGTGTTAATGATATAAAAATGCTGAAAAATTATAAACAATAATTTAAAAATATTTTGATTTATTCAGTATAGGAGTGCGAAATACAAGCATGTGTGTGCCTTGGCTGCTATCAGCAAGCTTATTAATTGTTGTCTGAGCATTGTTCTGCCACACAGAATGCATTTGGGCGCAAATCATTAAGATGCTGTGCTGGCAGCTCTATTATCCATTGCCGACCAATGACTTCCCAGATGTGCTCAGTGGAGACAAGTCCAGAGATGCTGCAGGCCATTTTAGCAGATGTAAGCCATGGAAGCTGCTCATAATAAAGGCAGGCATAAAGGGTGTGGGCATACTGGACAATTGTCCAGGACCCTCGCTACCTTGTGGGCCCCTCAGGGTCTACAGCAGGTGCTCTACTGATAAAAGCATTAAAACAATTAAAAACTTAAAACTACACATATTTGGCATCACTGTGCTTGTCAAAGTCTGCTCCATCAACATATAAATCAAATTGATCTGATTGGCCTTAAAATTGTATCATTAAAAAAATCAGCTCATAGAGCAAATAATAAGCCCTCACATAGCTTCATATCCCAAAAATGAAAATATTACGCGTTTCGGAAAATGGCAGCAAATGGTATTTTTTTTTAACAAATGTTTTAATTTTTTTCACCATTTATATAACAACAAAAAAACATGTTTGGTATCGGTGCACTTGTACTGAACTGAGTCATTATCTTGTGAAGGCAGTTTTTGCATACAGTTAACATGGTTAATAAAAAACTCAAAAAACCTTTGTGGAATTGCATGTTTTTTTTCAATGTCAACACACTTGGAATTTATTTCGCCCTTTCCGGTACACTATGTGGTAGAATGAATTGTTTAATAATTAGAGATGAGCAAAATTTCCTCGAACATGTTTGCAAATTTTTGAGCTTTGAAAAAAAATGTTAAGCTCCCCGAAGTTTGCAGATGATTTTGACACCTGCAGTGTGTGAATTTTGGAAACAGTGTTAGATGTGGCAGCAGCTGTGAAGTCCAGGAACCTTACAATGTCCTTTGCACATCCGTTTAAGACAGCTTAATATTTTTTTTATTTTTTTTTGTATTTATTTCTTTTTTATTATTATTTAAAATATTTTTTGGAGAGCAAACCTTTATTATTGCAGAAAGTCAGCAGCATGCGAGGAGATCTCTTCTACACTTATGTGATAGCAATTCATATAAAAATCTTGTTTTGACATTACTAACCTCTGACCTTGCCACCAGCTGACATTCCTCAACTGGCATCAACACCAAATACCATTGTCCTGTTTGCCAATGCATCTGGGCAGCAAGAAAGTTGGGGCAAAGTACCAAGAGTGGCGCATCTAACGGGAGCACCACTCCTGGGGCAGCTGCTGCCTGCTAATTTGTTTCAAGACATTAAAATCTTTTAAGATTTTAAAGATTACTCAACTTTTCAGCTGTTCTTTTGGGTAGATGGATGTAAAGTAGAAATAGATTTATAGATAGATAGACAAAATAAATAGATTTACAGATAAAGGAAAAAAAACTGACTCTATTGCTGGACTCTGCACTCCTCCCTTCCCATTAATCCACAGGGTGCCATCTGATGTGTGTGTATCCTACTGCAGCCCAAACTTTAGTCAAGCTGTATCACAGCTTCTAGGGGAGAGAATGGAAAAAGGAACAGCGCAGATCTAAGTGCAGTATCTCTATTAGGATATATAGTTAGGGGTGAGGTAACTGAAAAGTGCTCACCTTTGAGATTTTTTGAAGTTTAGCATTTGGTAAGGGTTGGACTCTTGTGGCTTGCAGCACGCTTTACCGGACAGATCAGGTCCTCGTAGTGGAAGATCTTGTTTGCTCAATTGATCAGTTCAGTTCAATGCTATGCTTTTCTCAGATATAATCTGCTAACAAGTGAATGATAGCAGAAAGAGATCTTTATATACGCTATAATAAACTTTAATAGAAAAAGTGTATCTCCAACAGAGAAAGGGCTCCTGATACTATCTAAAATTATTAATAGAAAAATGACTCATGTACAGTATAATAATAATAATAATAATAATAAAGCTTTATTTATATAGCGCCAACATATTGGTGGGTGAGTATAAAAATAATATATATAATCCATGTATTGAAAACTGTTTTCTGGGCACTCTGTATGTAACTCTATAGGTACATTCTTGTATCCTTTTATTATAATTTATTTATAACAAAGATGTGGATTCAATTCCTCCATTATATCTATTTAAATAAGAAAGTAGTTGCCTTTCTTTTTATATACAACTTCTTTTTAGTAGACACAATTTTAGATTGCAAGACTAATTAATCACATGAGGTAACTAACTCAATTAACATGATTAATTAAGTGGGTGAGTCATGACCCTGACTAACCAGACCAGAGCTTTATATAATGAAGAGACTCTCTATATACATGACTATGAAACTGTACCTAATGAAGACTCTGTAATGAGTTGAAACACGTTGTACCTTGCTATTTTATATCTTTATGAATAAATTCCGAATGAAAATATCCACTGGGTTCTATTTGGAAGCGCCGCAATATACAAACTGGAATTCACTGAACTGATCTACTGCAGCTCAGGTAACAAGAGACCTCACGGGGTCTAAGGGAGGTTTTATTGTAGTTAGGGACCCATCAGATTTAAGGTCACCTTGCCACGGTTGATGGGCAGGCATCTATTGGCCAATACATGCGCTAAGAATCTTATAAGATTCGTGTTTTTAAACAAAAAAAAATGTAATCTGAGTTGTTTTGAAAAAACTTTTTTGTTGTTATTTTTTTTCAGACAAAAGACATTTTGTATTCCATCTGACACTTGCATTTGCAAATGTTGGCATTAGCATATCTTCACTACAGCGTGTAGTTTTTCTATATCATAGATTTACAGATAGATAGATGCCAAAGTGCTATATAATGTTCACCACCCTATATATTGTAAGCTTGCACCCTTTACTGCCTTTCATGTAGCACTAAAGGGTGTTTTAGTCTGGTAGCTTTAAAAACTGAATTAAAAAAAAAAGCCATGGGTATCCCCTATTTTTCTTTAGCAGCTATTATACAGTAGACAGCTGCAGCCTGAAGACCACAGCTGATAGCTTTATCTGGGTTGTTATTAAAATTGGCGGAGGGACCCCACAACAATTTTTTTCAATTGTTTATTTAAAGCTAACAGACAGTTCTCCATCCTCCTTCTAGACCTGTCCTCTGCATTCGACACAGTCGACTACTCCCTCTTATTACAGATCCTCTCTTCCATTGGTATCGCTGACCTTGCCCTCTCCTGTATCTCCTCCCACCTTTGCAACTGCACATTTAGTGTCTCCCACTCCCACACGACCTCCTTGCCCCATTCCCTCACTGTTGGGGTCCCTCAAGGCTCTGTCCTGGGGCCCCTCCTCTTTTCAATAAATACTCCTGGTCTGGGACAACTCAAAGTCCCATGGCTTCCAATATCACCTGTACGCTGATGACACTCATATCCACCTCTCTGGCCTAGACGTCACCTCTCTGCTGTCCAGAATTCCAGAGTGTCTATCAGCCATATCCTCCTTCTCCTCTTGCTTCCTAAAACTCAATGTAGACAAAACCGAACTCATCATCTTTCCTCCATCTCACACACCTTCCTTACCAGACCTATCTATCACAATAAATGACATCATACTTTGCCCTGTACCTGAAGTCAGCTGTCTCAGAGTAACCCTTGACTTTGCCTTGTCCTTCAAACCACAGATCCAAGCCCTCGCCACCTTCTGCCGCTGTCACGGTTTAGTGAGAATGCTGATGAGGGAATGGCAGTTACTGGCAGGGTGACCAGGGAAGACCAGTCTGACCCTAGTCTAGGAACCTTGAATGGTCCTGATCCCAAAGGTATCTCTGATGGTGAGAGGGTTGGGGCTTCCAGCCTCTCCCTAAAACTCCTCCACCAGCCCTGCGCTATTTCCCCCTCACCTCCCTCCACACAACCGGGATACAGCAACTCCAAAGGAAAGGACTTCAGCTACACAAACATACAGGACTGCACAGCACGGCTTCCAGGCATAGAGTGAAACTCTATCAGCAGCACCACCTGGTGGAAGGAGAGGCTACTTAAAGGCTAAGGGGAGAGGAGTTCAGGTGAGTCACATATTAACCCCTCAACCAGCAGTTGAACCTAATAGTAAATGCAGTTCTGGAGCACAACACAGGAGGCAAAGACCTTCACAACTATCACCCATGCAGCTCTTAAAGACAAACACATATACAGCAACATCCAGCAATGTCAGCGCCATCTAAGTGTGTGACAGCCGCCTCCAACTCAAAAATATTTCCAGAATCCGTCACTTCCTCAACCCTCAATCTGCTAAACTACTAGTGCATGCCCTCATCATCTCCCGTCTCGACTACTGCAACCTTCTCCTCTGTGGCCTCCCTGCTAACACTCTTGCACCTCTCCAATCTGTACTTAACTCTGCTGCCCAACTAATCCACCTCTCTCCTCGCTATTCCTTCACTTCTCTCCTCTGCAAATCTCTCCACTGGCTCCTAATTCACCAGCGTATCCAATTCAAACTTTGACTTACAAAGCCATCCACAATCTGTCCCCCTTATATCTTTGAACTAATCTCCCGATATCATCCAACTCATAATTTTCGATCCTGCCAAGACCTCCTTTTTTCCTCCACACGTGTACTTTCCTCATCTAACCACCTGCAAGACTTCGCCCGAGCATCCCCAATTCTCTGGAATTCTGCACCCCAAAATGTTCGACTGTCCCCTACACTCGGAACCTTCAAGCGGAACCTGAAAACCCATCTCTTCAGAACAGCCTACAGCCTGCAATGACCACAGTGCCACCTCTCCACCGCTGGACCTGGCACTGGCGCTCCACCACCATGGACCTGGCGCTGCAAAACCATTGGACCCGGCACTCCACCACCACCAGAGCAGGACTAACCTACTGTCTCCCTTCCCACTGCCCTGTAGAATGTAAGCCCGCAAGGGCAGGATCCTCTCCCCTCTCTGTACCAGTCTGTCACTGTTAGTTTGTTCATTGTATTTTTAACTTGTTTGTATGTAACCCCTTGTCATGTACAGCACCATGAAATCAATGGTGCTCTATAAATAAATAATAATAATAATAATAATAATTTTTACTATAATTTGACATCAGTTTGGTTGCCAAACTGACGAACAATCACAGATGCCAGCAGAGAAGGTGGGAAGGCCTAACTCTGTCTTTAACCATTCAGGGGAGGGGGAAGCATTGAATATGTCTGAGGTTCATGAGAGGGCCAGGAAGGAGGGTGACAGCGGTGCTGAAGCTTTCTATGAAGTTTGCTAAATAATAGTGTAGGAAGATAATGTCTGTGCCAAAACAGTGGCATACTGTAAAATGAATTGAGCTGTGTTTGGCAGCTTTTTAAAATTTTGCCTTTTCATTGATTTCAATGGGATTCGGAATTTCATCAAACAGTTCATCAACCGATTCGACAAACATATGCTTATTTGGGGAACCAAACCAAACCTGAACTTCAAAAGGGTCGCTTATCACTATTGGTACCTTTACACGCCGCGACGGCAGGCTGGATACATCGCGCTACTTCGCGTGCACGAGCACGCTCAAACGGCTACAAACGGTCAACGCACCCTCTTTACACGCCGCGACAAGGTGCGCTACGCCACGCTACATCTATAGCTAGCTACATCGCCGGGTGTCTCAAGTAGCCAGCTGTAGCGTAGCGTACCATGTTTACACACCGCTCCAACAAGCTACTATGGGCGGACCCGGTGCAGCAGGGATAGCACATAGGCGTGCAACAATCTTGGATTACGAGCCGTCCGTACGATGATAGGACAGCGCAATATCATCAGGATTGGCCAGGCATCGCAGGAGGCTGAGACATCCAGCACGCTCGAGTAATTGTGTAGTGTGACTGGTCAGCTCCTTAAATATCCCGCCCTATGCTGCGACTACCAATCATAAAGCAGGAGCGATCTCCAATGATCGAAGATGGGGCGCGGTAACATGGCGACTGTGTCACGCCTTAGATACATGGCAGCCACATCGCCGGGTGTCCAGAGTTGCCTTCCGTTGCTTCTTTACACGCCGATACAGCTCGCTACAATCGGCGATGTTGCCTTAAGTTTATGAGCAGAGACCATAAACAGATGTATCTGTCGCCGGCTGTAGCGTCGCCTCTTCAGACGCCGCTACTACAGGCGATATGGACGCTACAAGCTACAATTGTAGCTTGTAGCGCGATGTATCCAGCCTGCCGTCGCGGCGTGTAAAGGTACCATATAAGTCCCACAAGAATCAATAGTCTTCATCAAGATAATAGGGCCAAGTCCATTAAAGTCACAGTTTTTTTTCAATGAAGCTAACGGTAAATGAATTCTGAATTAGAAATACACTCTATACGTTGTTAATGTTGTAAATGACTATTCTAGCTACAAACGTCTGGTTTTTAATGCAATATCTACATAGGTGTATAGAGGCCCATTTCCAACAACCACCTCTCCAGTGTTTTAATGGTACATTGTGTTTGCTAACTGTGTAAGAATGCTAATGGATGTGTAGGAAACCCTAGAAATCCCTTGCACAAGTATGTTAGCACATCTGAAAAAGGTTTGGCTGTTTAGAGAAGCTATAAAATTGACCTTCCTTTGAGCTAGTTGAGAATGTGGAGCATTACATTTGCTTGTTCTATGTAACTCTCAAAATGACCACAATAAGAGAACTTTCATGTGAAACTCGACAGTCTATTCTTGTTCTTAGAAATGAAGGCTATTCCATGCAAGAATTTGCCAAGAAACGGAAGATTTCCTACAACGGTGCGTACTACTCCCTTCAGGGGAGAGCACAAACAGTCCATCACAGAGTAGAAAGAGAAGTGGGAGCCCCTGAGCAACAAGATAAGTACATTTGAGTCTCTAGTTTTAGAAATCGACGCCTCAAAGTTCCTCAACTGGCATCTTCATTAAATAGTACCCACAAAATGTCAGTGTCAACGTCTACAGTGAAGAAGCGATTCCGGGATGCTGGCCTTCAGGGCAGAGTGGCAAAGAAAAAGCCATATCTGAGACTGGCTAATAAAAGGAAAAGAATAATAATTAATATGGGGAAAAGATCACAGACTTTGGACAGAGGAAGATTGGAAAAAAGTTTTATGGACAGACGAGTCAAAGTTTGAGGTGTTTGGATCACACAGAAGAACATTTGTGAGATGCAGAACAACTGAAAAGATGCTGGAAGAGGCCTGACGCCATCTGTGAAGCATGGTGGAGGTAATGTGATGGTCTGGGGTTGCTTTGGTGCTAGTAAAGTGGAAGATTTGTTCAAGGAAAAAGGGATTTTGAACAAGAAAGGCTATCACTCCATTATGCAACGCCATGCCATGCTGTATTTGCTGCAAAGGGAGCATTCTTTGATGAAAGCAAAGTTTGAAGGAGAAAATTATTTTTTCAACTTCTAACCTTGTCAATGTCTGGACTATATCTTCTATTCATTTTGCAACTCATTTGATAAATAACAGTATGAGTTTTCATGGAAAACAGAAAATTGTCTGGGTGACCGCAAACTTTTGAACGGTAGTGTATATCCAACCAAGTTCCTCAACTCCTTGGAACCACAAGGACTTCCTCCGCATAACCTCTTTCTAAATCCTGGGGCACCTTTTCTACCTATTTTGCCGTTGAGAAATTTAGATTCATCAAAGCTGTATAATGGAATAAGATTTTTGATTAAGAACCAATTTCAATGTGTAATTGAAGCAACCAATTTGACAGGTTGTGTCAAGGGAGAGGATGTTTTTCATTCCAACAATTCCGATCATTCCATCTAATTTGCCTTTTGATTTTGAATGCCTCCAGTTTCCAGTATGACTGGCATTTGCAATGTCTGTTAATAAGGCTCAGGGACCGTCCTTGAAAGTAGGAGGAATTGATTTGCAATCTCCATGCTTTTCTCATGGTCAACTTTATGTGGCCTGTTCAAGAGTTGGAACTGCCAAAAATGTGTTCATCTTTGCACCAGATGGAAAAACCAAGACTTGCTCAAAAATCTTGCTTCTTTTGTGATTTTTATGCAACTACAAGTTTTTAAATAATTTGCGACATTACAGTTTTATAACTGAATTATACAAAAACTTTGATGAATCAGTTCGTTTGGCAAGACATAAAAGTATCTGGGACTATAAATTACATTATTTAGGTGTGAACTGAAGTTCTGCAGCTGCCATATGGTAAATAGGAATGGCGTCAGTGGAAGCACTGGAGCAACCATAAATCTGTCAGGTAAAGAAAACTTTTGCTCCCATTGAGACAATTTTTTCAGATATAAAATTCAAGATTTTACATGCGGAGTGAATAAAGCATCAGATTATATTCGGCAACTTTACACTCATTTGCAGAAAGCTGCTCATTTTATCTCCTCATATACAGTTTCCGATATCAGACAAGCTGCAGTTCTGTTAAGAGATGATTGGACTGAAGGTAAGCCAAGGAAGGAATGAAGTAATGGGGCAATTAGGAAAAACATTTCTACATCTTGCTGTTATTTACATTTGACAAGTCTTTTCATATGTGAGTGGCGTCTTAAAAAGGTCAAAGCTTAATGTTGACAAGATGTTTATAGCAGTGTCTAGGTCCTAGCTCGAGGTTCACATTGTATTTCGAGGCTGATATACTCATCTTTTGAAATCCAACATCCAGCAGTTGCATAACGAGATATGAAACCCAAGCCTGTTTATCATGCGCTACCTTTCCGATAGATGGGCTCATTTTCTGTCACTGGTAAAGAAGTAAAGACCTCAGACAGGTTTTCCAAGAAAAGCATTGAGTGATATTGATCGGACAATATATATGTCATTCTGAGTTTCAGTAATACACGTAATTATGCTCATAAAAACACAGCACATAGAAGCACATGTCACAAGCTCTTACCTGGAGTAGTTCTACTAGAGAATTTTAACACAGTGCTTCAAATTTGACTTCATTTAATTTCTTGTGGAATGATATTATTTATTGGAATTCTTAATGCATGTTGTAACTACAGTGTATACATTACTAATAAACTTCTGTATCTACCTAGCAATGTGTCTTGAAAATAAATACAAAAATGCAAATCTGTAGTGCACAAATTATACTGAATTACTACTTTGGCTGGGTGAAGTAAAGTTTACAGTTGGAGCAAAACTAAGTTTTTCTTTTATAACAAATCATCATGATAACAACATACCATGATATTTTGATGTATTGTACTAGGACCATTATATAAAATGTACACATCCCTGTTAAAATGACAAGTTTTAATCATCTATAAATATCATACAAAGAGTAATTGCAGAACTTTTTCCACCTCTAATATCATTCATAGTCTGTACAAATCCATTGAGAAACATATTGAAATTATTTTGAGGAAAGAAATAAAAATACCGTATATACTCGTGTATAAGCCGACCCGTGTATAAGCCGACCCCCCTACTTTTGCCCCCAAAATCTGGGAAAACCTATTGACTCGTGTATAAGCCGAGGGTGGACCCCAGCACAGGTATACAGCCCCCAGCAGTGTGGTTTACAGTAGCCTCCCCAGTGGTATATACAGCCCCAGTGGTAGTATCCAGCAGCCCCAGAGGTATATACAGCCCCAGTGGCAGTATCCAGCAGCCCCAGAAGTATATACAGCCCCAGTGGTAGTATCCAGTAGCCCCAGAGGTATATACAGCCCCAGTGGCAGTATCCAGCAGCCCCAGAAGTATATACAGCCCCAGTGGTAGTATCCAGTAGCCCCAGAGGTATATACAGCCCCAGTGGTAGTATACAGTAGCCATAGAGGTATATACAGCCCCAGTGGTAGTATCCAGTAGCCCCAGAGGTATATACAGCCACAGTGGTAGTATACAGTAGCCATAGAGGTATATACAGCCCAAGTGGTAGTATACAGTAGCCCCAGAGGTATATAAAGCCCAAGTGGTAGTATCCAGCAGCCCCAGAAGTATATACAGCAGCCCCAGAGGTATGGCTTATATTGGCAGCCAGCCTACTTACATACACATACCCATACATACACACATATACACACACACACACACACACACACACACACACACACACATATATATACACATACACACACACACATACACACAGCTTCCTACCTTGTCCTCCCGTTCTGCAGTGCGTTCAGAGCAGGCCGCGCTGTGATTGGCTAGCACCCGTGACATGTGATCACCTGCTCTGACATCACTGGCCGGGGGCGGAGAGAAGAATCAAGAGGGCAGCCCCCATGATGGAACCGAAGGAGGAGGAACCAGGAGGAACCACAAGGCCCAGCAGAGTGGGAACGGAGCACGGAAGACACCGGAACGCACTGCAGAACAGGGGACAAGGTAAGAAATACTGCGCAGCGCCCCCCCCATCCCCCGCGCGCCCTCCCACCATAGGATTACTGTATTGACCCGTGTATAAGCCGAGGGGGGACTTTTCAGCCCATTTTTTGGGCTGAAAAACTCGGCTTATACACGAGTATATACGGTAACTAAATGAACAGAGTGTTAATGGTGGACATCATACTATGTGGGGGAAATAATGCTATGTTGGGGCTGTGGTGGACATAATGCTATAAGGAGGCTGTAGTGATCATCATACCATTTGGGGGGCTATGGTACCCGTTGTTTTGCCTTCTTGCACATTATATGCATTGTGCAATCTAGCATAAATCTTAAACCTTTTCTGTGCACACAGGATTGAGTGCTGCAGATTTTTTCTAATTTGCATTATGGGATCACATCCTATGTATTGCACCTTTACCTTCCGATATTGGCCTGTGATGCTATTGTCCTCTGGTAGCAGGTATCTACTCACCCATGAAATAGGAGGTTTTTGATCCAGATAGAGGCTTAGACTGAGTGTAGTAACTTAGACTAAGTGTGGGAACCCAGTATAAGAGACATGCCTCGATGTGGCTACTGGGCGGTTTATCAATATGGCCATATTTATAAAGCTAAATGTAATGTAAATTTTTCACCTTTTTTTGTTAGCTGAAATTTTGCTCTATTTTTCTATTATATATCCTAGCAGAGTGCTGCTGTTTTGTCTGCTTAAAATCCTGTCTTAAGATGGCTGCTGCCACCCAGGAGTGCTTTGTAGGTGACCCACAATGCACTAGGATCTTAAAGGAGAAGGCACTGAATATTGCAGGTAATACTGCCAGATGGTGCTAATCACATTAAATGTTACAACATGTCACATTACAGATTATAACATGTGGCAAATTTAGCGTCACCTCCTACTAAATCAGTCTAAATGGGCACTCCCCGCTTGGCGTCAACTGATATCACTATTTTTGGCGAAAACAACAAAACTAATACTGCTACTGGCATGAGGAATAGTTTTACTCTCACCAAGCTTAGAGATTGATTTTGTGCACATTTTTTCATCCTTGCTTGTGAACATTTTGGTGACTAGACTAAGTGGCTACTCATTTCTGTGCAACTGGTTGTCTTTCATGAGTAAAACATCATGAGGTCTGATGTTCGGGTGGTCCTTCTGCCACTTCGTTCTGGTTTGTAAGGTGGAGAGGTACCACTTTCCCCATCTGTCGCAGAAAATGTTAGAGACACTTCATACTTGCTTCCATTGTCTGTAAAGGTCTCTGTCACTGACTCCTATTGATGGCATGGGTGCATATGGTTGTTTCACATGAAGGATGGTCACGGCTTCAAGAGACTTCCTCCAATCTGCTCACTGGTCTCTATTCTCTACTGGAAGCATTGGATTATCCCAATTGGACGTCTCTTGGATAAAGCCTCGTAACATCATTTTACCTTTGATTGTTACCTAATCTACGAATCCAAGAGGATCATACAAACATTTTATGAAGAAAGGACAGCTCTACGTGAGAAGGGTTTTTCTTCTTTGCTGATCTGGAAGGTGAATGCATCTGTGTTTAATCCCCATACCAACCAAGGCTCCACTGTATGGGAAGGAAGTCAATGCTTAAATCTTTTAGATCTCTTGAATATTCTTGAGAGGGAAAAGCTTCCATTAATTCTTGGCTGTCTGAAGAAATTTTGTGCAACCTCAAATTAGACAGAGCAAACATTTCTTGAGGCCTGATTGCAGCCTCGTTTGTGGACGTGGATTTAAAAAAATCGTCCACCTAAAAATCTTTTTCCATAAAGGATCTAACATCTGACCCATAGTTTGCTTCACCCTTTTGGTGGAATTTCTGAGACCATAGATGGCAACTGCAGGGGAAGGACTGTTCCCTAACATGTGCACCCCCATTCGGGACTCTGCAATGTCTTTCTCAGGGTCATTATCACGGTATCAAAAGAACCTCAAGTAGTTTCTGTGTTCCTCTTGGACAAGAAAGCAGTGAAACATCTGTTGCATGTCAGCCAGAAATACCTCCTTATCTTTGCGGATACACAGTAGTACTTCCAGAAATCTGTTACTGGGGTCCGTAAGACATCTGGTGCTTGAGTCAAATACTACTCTTATTTGACCTGGCTTTTTAGGATGATACACACCGAAATTGAATAAGTACCAACATTCCACTGAGTCTTGAAGTGCGGGTGCTGCATGGTTATTCTGAAATATCTTCTACATAAAGGTAAAGAAATGTTCTCTTGTCTGTGGTGACCTCTGAAGCTTATGTTTGAGGGAGAGAAATCAACTGCAGACAAGTTCTCTGTTGTTGGGTAAGTGATGTCTTCGGGGTCTGAGTGGTAGCTTTTTGACTTATCCTTTACTATTTTTTGATCCATGATATTCCAGAACAGTTTGTCTGATTATACAACAAGAACAAGATGGATACTTACATGGAACACATACTTTCCTAACAGACATAATAACTATGTAAAAATAATTGTAATTCACCCAACAACAGTTCTAAACACAACTTCATAGACAGAAGTAATACTCTCACCAGACTTGCTTTTGGCAATGATGATGGAGGATTTAAGAACAAGCTGGAACAAGAAACACAATTGCTCTGCATAAAATTCTGTCTTAAGATGGCTGCTGCTACCTAGGAATGTTTAGGGCAGGGGTCTCAAACTCGGCTGGGTTGGTGGGCCGCACATAGAAAAACATTTATAGCGGGGGCCGCATCCCTTGTAGGACTAAGTGATATTTTTAGTAATACCAGGATTTTTTGCTCAGTGTAGTAAAGTACAAATCCTAATCCTCTTCTTGTAGTAATGTCCCCATTCAGTAGTAATGTCCTTTTCTACTGATGTCCCCCATCCTGATCCCCTTTTCTAGTGATGTTCCCCATCCTGATCCCTTTTTCTAGTGATGTCCCCCATCCTGATCCCTTTTTCTAGTGATGTCCCCCATCCTGATCCCCTCTTCTACTGATGTCCCCCATCCCAATCCCCTTTTCTAGTGATGTCCCCCATCCCAAACCCCTTTTTCTAGTGATATCCCCTATCCTGATCCCCTTTAGTAGTGATGTCCCCATCCCGATCCCCTTTAGTAGTGATGTCCCGCATCCTGGTCCCCTTTTGTAGGGATGTCCCCCATCCTGATCCCCTTTTCTAGGTATGTCCACCATCCTGATCGACTTTTATAGTGATGCCCCCCATCCTGTTTTACCTTCTTTTTACACACTCACATACACACACACACACACACACACACTCACACACAAACCCACACACACATACACACTCTCACACATCCCCAAATCCCCATACACACTCTCACTCTCACATACACCCTCACACACACCCTCACACACATACTTTCTTATACACACATCCTCACTCATATACACACACCCTCTCACACACACTTACACTTTTCTCACTTTAATGATGCATCGCTACAGTGCAGGTGGCCGCCGCAGTCCCCGCTACGCTGACGTCTGGCCTCCACTGTGCTATGACTTCCACCAGACGGCACTCAGATAAGCTCTGTTGCTCAGGAAGATTAATGCAATCTGCCAGCCTGAGGCCCACAGGTGACGCCATATTCCGCCGTCAGCTGCGGGCCTCTCATTGGCTGGCAGCTTGCATTGATCTTGCTGAGTGGCAGAGTTTGTTAGTGCCGTGACGGAGGTCCTCACTCAGCGGGGACTGCAGCAGCCCCCTGCACTGGGGCGATGCATCATTAAGTTGTCCAAGGTGCCGCGGGCCGCATAGTGAGGCCCCAGGGGCCGCATGCGGCCCTCGGGCCACGTGTTTGAGACCCCTGGTTTAGGGGATGATCGACAATGCTCTAGGGTCTTAAAGGAGAAAACACTGAATAATGCAGGTAATACTATCAGATGGTGCTAATCACATTAAATATCACAACAATATAATATGTTACATTACACAGAATATGACATGTGGCAAATTTAGCATCACCTTCTCCAACTAAGTCTAAATGGGCAGAACACCCGTACTTTATGGGGTCAATGGTGATCATACTTTGTTGGATGCTGTAGTGTACAACATACTGTTTTGTGGGCTGTGGTGATCATCATACTGTAAGCGGGGTTGTGAAGAACCATGGTATTAAATCAAATAATATGGATCCAAAAAGATGGTGAAATAAATTGTGTTTTAGTCTTAGTGTTTCGAAGCGTGCTTCTTCATCACGAAATACACTGGCCCTGGTAAGTAATCCATGAAGGAGCTGAAGACTAAACATTTTATTTGTAGTATTATGAAGGGGGGCACAGTATAGTAAGGGGCAGTGGGGCAAGGGCATTATGGAAAGGGGCAGTGTGTGTGGGGTGGTGATGTTATGCAGTGGCTCAATGTCAGGGGGTCAGTATGGAGAAGAGCTGTGTTGGAGGCAGCCTGTATATGTAGGATACTATTGAGAGGGGCACTGTGGCAGGGTATTATGGAGAGGGGCAGTCTGTATATGTGGGATATTTTTGATATAGGCAGTGTGTGGGGGGGTATTATGGAGAGGGGCAGTGTGGGGAGATATTATGGAGAGGGGCAATGTGTGGGGGTATTATGGAGAGGGGCATTATATAGGGGGTATTATGGAGAGAAGCAGTGTCTGCATGGGGGTGTATTATGTAGAAAGGTAGTTTGTGTGAGGGATATTATGGAGAAGGGCAGTGCGTGTGTGGGGTAATGGGTGATAACAACAACTCCCAACATCTCCATAACATTGTTACTGGGAATGGTAGGTTCAAGCGATATAATTGCATATGGGGCTGACCTGACATTGCAATTTATCAATGCACTCATGTACTGATGGTGGTTCTGATCTTCTACACATGTAACAATCCATTTAATGCTTCATTGTTATGTTAAAACTTAGACATAAATCTCTACGTTTTGAGTATTGTTATCAGGAGGATTTGGTGAGTTTCTGCTCCAAGAACACAATTCATATTACAGTTTTTCACATAAATATTTTTGGAGCAGAAAATGAGCAGAAACTCTCTAAATCCCCCTCAAATACTTAAATTAATATATCACTAGAAGCACGTTTTAAGTACCACTTTTAATTTTTTCGCGGCCCTTGGGATTGATTCAATATGGCCCCTAAGCTCCCACTCCACCCCTAAGCGGGTCCTTCACCTGCCGCAGTCACATGCCTAGTTTCTCATCTGTCATTTCACTCACCTGGGCTAGTGCAAAGGCAGGTGAGTGAACTAGACTTTACTTCTAATGTAGTGGGACACAGGGGATGGTAGACAGACAGGGGAACAAAGACAATAAAGGATATAAAACCAACTTGACTGCTGCCACAAGAACTCCAGGCAACAGGGCTCCAGCAGCTTCACCAAGCTTGCTTCCTTCCACTGTGGTGGTATGTAAAGAAAGAATCTGTTACCTGCAGCAGATGATAGATCATGTCACTATTTAAAGTGATCCTAAACCCACAAACTGACCCCCCCTTATCTTTAGACCTGTCCCTGCACCCCCTCTTATCATTTCTAGCCATCCCTTTTGCAGAAAAAAATCGATTTTGTAAAGTAAGAGAAAAAGTTATATTACTTTGTCCTGTGAGTTCTCTGTTTCTAACAAGCCGCAAATAGGCGTGCCTGTCTGCTGCTGCCTTGTAATTATGCACGCCCCTCTCTGCTTCTAAGAGCCTGGCCGCGTCATGAAAGGGGGCGCTGCTCCGGTATGACGCGATTTAGCCCCGCCCCTTTCGCGACGCGGCCAGGCTCTTAGAAGCAGAGAGGGGCGTGCATAATTACAAGGCAGCAGCACACAGGCCCCGCCCATTGCGGCTTACTCAGAAACAGAGAACTCACACAGGACATAGTAATAACCTTTTCTCTTACGTTACAAAAGCGATTTTTTTTCTGCAAAAGGGATGGCTAGAAATGATAAGAGGGGGTGCAGGGACAGGTCTAAAGATACGGGGGGATCAGTTTCTGGGTTTAGGATCACTTTAAAGGAAGTGTTCACAAACCGGCAGCAGCTGAGGTGAATTACACATAAGCTACGGCAAAGAAAATGTCATTAAGCCTGGCTTTTCCAAAAGAGAGCAATCACATTAAAAATCCAAAAGTCTCACAAGTTCTTGTAAAGCTCAGATCCCAGAGCTGTCACAAATCTCCCAATGATGGGAGATACTTGTGACAATACTTCTTTCCTACGAGCAGCCTCAGGACTTGACAGAATATGATCTATGGAAGGGACGCAACAACTCACTTGCGTTCACCTTCGCAGTCGCCTGGCCTTCAAGGTCATCATAAACACAAACCAAAGGCGATGGTAGTAAAGAAGGCTCCAGAGACACAAAAAAATCTCCTGAGCGATGACTTGTGTAACAATTGTGGATATTCAGTACTGGGGTGGATCCAACTGAAAGGTCATAATGTTAATAATGGTTGCCACTTTGTTCAGACTGATAACTCTAGAGCTCAGAATCACAGATGAACCCTTCCACCTGATGTCTTTAGTGGACACCCATACATAGTCATTCACACACTGGTTCAGACCTGAATGTTTATTACAACACATGCATTTGGTATACGAAAGTAATTCTCTAGAAGGACGGACAACAGAGGCATCCCCCCGTACCTTAAAACCCTTACCCTCAGGATACTTGGTGGGAAAGGCCACCGTCTATCGACCATCTCTTCTGGGATGCCTCCGAGGCTTAGTATTAGCCTAGGGTGATGGTAGAATCTCACCTCTATTGTCTGGCAGCACCTTAGATACAATGGCCGGAAAAGAGGGTATAGATTTGACCAAAATAGAAGAGATAGTTGCACACAAGCAATTGTCTTCACAAACGCTGCCCCGATTGAAAACATCTCTAGACGGCACTCCATTCCCCTGGCTGAGAATAATGTCATGCGCAGGCTAGGAGAAGTCCAGCACACAGAGCAACACAGATGTGTAATGTTAGTAGAACAAGATAGATAGTGTCCTGGTATGGGTACACCTTGACATGGTGGGATGGCTTCTTAACATTTTGATCAAAAATATATCTATTAAGTACCCTGTTATTTATTAGCACTTGCTTTTTTACTTATTTATTTATGGCAGGGTATCTTTTCATACAGGTTTTTAGTAGGTTTTGTCAGTCTTATGGCTATTATTAACTTGCGTGATATAGCAACTAGTTATAACATGAGAGACAAGTATGTATCGCACAGACAGAGGTCTGCTGCAATCTGAATCCAGGACAGTGTGCTGGACTTGTTGTCCGACAAGCCTGTATATTTGTTTTATGTTGGATTTAAGGATGGTCAGATGTGTTGGAGGGGCTGGCCATCTACATACCACCTACTCCTCCAGTGATGTGGTCAAGGCTGATATCATGTAATACTCGCCATAGAAATAAGGACGGTGTATCTCATTGCTGGTGATGACTTGTTTTGGCCTGTACCATATGTGGTTTATGCAGCCTGTTAATAAACCAGAAAAAAGACTTATTTAATAGAGAAACCATTGCTGTGTGCATATTCAGTGCAAAACGGAGCATCCGTCATCCACCTCCACACCCCCTCCCTCCACCTCTGCCTGTAACCCGCACAAATGAAATAAAAGGAGCCAAAACTATATCATAATGCGGTGAGTGCCGTATTATTCTTTTTGATTATTTATGTTCTGATCATTGCTAAGACGTATGCTGCCTTGAAGTGTGGCAGCAGGCGTGAAGTTGCCTTGTCTGTCTCTCCTCCCCCTCTTGTCTTGTTTATTGCAGTGGTTTGGACCAGTGCTCCCACTGGCCATCTCCCTATTGAGGGTTTACTTCAGGGCCAGCAAGGGCATAGGTATCCTGCTCGGTGAATGGGTGAAATAACCCATATAGGGTTGGTAGGGAGAACAGGGCACAGTTGCAGGAGAGCACAGGAGTTGTCCTTTCCCCTGTTCCCTATGAGCATGGCCCTCCTTTGTATTTGTTCCCATTTTACACCAAGACACCTTTTCCGTCACCATTGTGACAAAGTACAAGGGCTTAACATGTGACCTTTTAAAACACTGAACTCATAATTCATTGGCTAATTCATGTCACATGTGCACCAACAAGTTATCACAGGTGATTCATTTGTGATTTACTATAGGGGAGTCAAAATGTGTTTCCATACTAATTTAATGTAAAAGGAGCCAATACCAGTTTGTTTACAATTGTTGCTTATCATTTGCTCTTTTGTATGTGACATACGTGTTCTATACAAAAAAGCTGTGTCACTTGAATCATTTTTTTCAGGAGATACCGTATTCCACATTATGTACTTATACTTCATGGATGCCAATAACAATGAGCAGGACTGTACATATATGAATGATCTCTTCTACAGCATCCTCCACAATTTTCCCCTCAAATCTACACTGTGCTAGATGAAAAGTGCAATAGTACTGCCCTGGTGCTCAGCATAGAGACAGTGCTTCCCTTTTGCTCCCTCCATGGTAACAGTATCTGCTAAAATGAAATATATTACTACCGTAGAAATGTCCCCTTTTATGGCCCCAAACAATAATCTAATTCCTATTTATGTCCCTATACAGTAGTAAAGTCTGTCTTTGTGCTGAAATACAACATTAATGCCCTCCAAAGGTCTTTTAAAGTTTATGGGAAGTAAATTGTGAAAAATAAATGAAAAAAAAAAGAAAGAAAAATCAAATCTTAAGAAATTACTCCTTTGACTTGTTGGACAGTGGAAATTGCAAGGAATTGACTCATAATGATCAAATATTGATGGTTTCTGTTAACTACACGCTAGAGATCTTTTCGAAGATGAATTGACAACTCTATGTAAGACTAGAGATGAGCGAACCTTTTGAAGTTTGGATTCAGCTTGGTTTGCTGAATGGGCATATGTTCACCGAACATCTGAACCCCATTCAGATCAAGGACCTAGAAAACACCTTCAATGGTTACACAGCTGGTATCATGCAGCAGAGAATCCTGCTGTGTGACCTGAGATAACCACAGTGGCATCAGCGCTCGTAACACTAGCTGTCTTGTGAGAGCTGCGAATCTTCAATATCTCGGCGATATCATGAGACAGTACGTTTGAGTAGTAGTGATGTCTGGAAGTGCAGCGCAATCAAACTTGTTAAAGTGTTTGTGATGGCACGAATTGTTACACTCTCACTAGTGCCTGCGTGCCTGCTCTCACAGCAAATGGGGGATGCTTTCTGTGAATGTGAGCCTTCCATATGCTTGTAAGACCCCATGCTAATGGTACGTTGTTTGATGCTTCTTTTTAACACAGATTTTGATAATCTGCATCAAAATCTGCTTGTCTGTCCTGAAGCCAGCAAAGTCTGAGAGTTCAGTAGTGCTGTGCCAACATGTCTTTTTTTCTTGCAGATTTGATTCAGATTTTAGGGCAGAAAAAAGAAATCTGAACCACATCTGCAAGGAAAAAAATAGCAACGTCGGCATAGTACTTCTCACCTGTCTAGACTTTGCTGATCTCACGAGAGACATGCAGATTTTGATGCAGATTCTCAAACTCTGCATCAAAAAAACAATCAAGCAATGCACCATGTTTACAGGTCCAGGGAGAGCTGCAGTTATAATCAAAGGGCTGGACAATTCGTCTTGCCCCCTGGCTACTTCCACAGGGAATTCTAGGGCAGGTGTGGGCCACTACAGTCCTCAAGGTCTGAAAATAGTCCAGGTTTTCAGGATTTCCTTTAAGAAAAATAATGAAGAGAGGTTCTTGAAGCAAAATTTTTTAATTTTATTCTTGCTTATTTTGCATATTGTAAATAAATAGTCCCTATTTATTTACAATATGCAAAATAAGCAAGAATAAAATTTAAAAATTTTGCTTCAAGAACCTCTCTTCATTATTTTTCTTAAAGTGTGTGCCATCTTTACGATTAACGTTGCTATTAATTTTTTGAGCACCACACAATCGGGTGAGCCAAGATCTTACTAAAAATTCAGGATTTCCTTAGCATTGCACAGCTGCAGAGCTGATGATTCCAGTACCCTGTGCAGTGCTGAGTAAATCCTAAAAACCTGCACTCTTTGCTGCCCTTTGAACACTGCACTTGGCGAGCCCTACTGGAGTGGGTGTAGTGTTGTGCAGATTCATACCTCACACCTTCAGTCCAGAGGTCAATGGCTTGGTCACCAGTCTCTATAGGGCTGTATCAAAGCACCTGTTTGCAGAAAAAGTCCAGCACACAAGGAGTGAAGTACAATAAACTTTACTCTAACACAGACTATAAGTCTCTAGCAAACATATATGACTATACATATTCATAAATATATTTATATAGTATATAGTAGTTTCCAGTAGGGGAAAGCACAAATGGTGCAAAATGTGGGAGGGGGAAATATAACATTAACAAAAACACAAGCCTTAGCCAAGGAACAACTGAAAACCAACTCAAAAAAGTTCTTCTCTGGACAAATGCCAACAAAGAGAAGGGTCATCAGCCAAATATAAGATCCTTTTTTTTTTTTTTAGGAAAGTCTACTTTGCTCGCTGTTAAAACTGTGCTCCAGCATTTTCAGCACTGCCCGGGCTGAAGGTAACTGTGATGGTACTCCGCTGCCGGACAATGTTGGAGGGTTTAACGGGCGGTACTCCTGCAGGGACATAATCCGCCACCACCTTCTCCCCAGCACACTCCATCATGGCCACTGCTGTAGAAGACTATGGATGAACTAGGGGATGACCACCCACCTTTAGGAGAGACAGGAGCAACTTGTGGAACACTGATATGCCCTGTGGGTTTGGGTGCAGCTGGCTGGCTAAGCAAGAGAGACCTGTCCTCTACTCACATTTGCTCCCGAATGATTCTCCTGCCACTTCTCAAATTCGGTGGTATTGGCAACCTGACATAAGCCTGCGAACCACCCCTTACTGCCCATCACCTTCATGAAGGTGACCTCCTCCCTAACAAAGATGGTGCACAATATTTTGGGAAGATGATCACGCAGCAGGATAGACCTCTGGCGGTGGTGATACACATGGCAGGGAAACTGGGTTTTTTGCCTCTTCTACCTCAGCCCCATGTTTTTTTGCATGTCGCTTTAATAAGAGAAGTTAGGTATTGTGTGCAGCCTGAGGAAGGAGTCGGGTCTGACTCTGAAACGCATCGGCTGAAATAAAGCCACTTGCCAGCAACAACCTCTTGACCGTCTCCTCCATTAGCAGTGTGGGTCTGGGGAACACAGTCCTATTTGCCTTTTTTTACCACAGTTTCTGTTGATGTGTGGGCCCTGCAGCAGCCATATTACTTGGATGCTGGTTGTGTGCTACACAACTTGTCCAGGTGAGCAGTGACCATCTGCACTTTGTGTTTGTCACTGAGGCAAAAGGGAGAGACAGGCTTTTGATGTGTAGTGCCCGGAATCTCTCTTCAAAGACTTTTATATGTACATATGTGTGACGCATATATTGGCCATATGCTATTTTTATATGAATTGCTATCACATAAGTGTAGAAGAGATGGCCTCGCATGCTGCTGACCCTCTGCAATAATAAAGGTTTGCTCTTCAAAAAATACCAAAATAATAAAATAAATAAATATTTTTTTTAAATGACTGTAAAAATATTAAAGGAAATCTGTCAGGCCAAAAATCAATATATAACGTGTATAATTTTCTAATTCCTTTCTCTAAGGTCTCTCTATTCATGTATATCTATTATTTATATTCTCCTCCTACCTTCTGTAAACTTCAAATAAAGAGAAACATTCCATCTGTCAATCACAGTTAGTGATCCACTTAGTTCACTGCTGTCCCCTCCCCATAGGATGAATATGCATGTCTCATCACAGCACGGAAGATCGAGGGGGGGGGGCTGTATCCTACTCTCTACTTTCTTTGCAGCAAAAGCAAGAGATCAGAAAAACACAGGATCAGCTCGGCCTCTGGCTGCATCATCATCTCACCCTTGGCTGCTTCGTCTCATCCCCTGGCTGCTTCGTCTCATCCCCTGTCGGCTTCGTCTCATCCCCTGTCGGCTTCGTCTCATCCCCTGGCTGCTTCGTCTCATCCCCTGCCTGCTTCGTCTCATCCCCTGCCTGCTTCATCCCATCCCCCGCCTGCTTCAGCTCACCCCCTGGCAGCATCATCTCCTCCTGGGCTACATCATCTCACCCTGGCTGCTCCACCCCAGCCCGGCTGCTTCACTTCACCCCGGCTGCATCACCTCATCCACGGCTGCACCACCTCATCCTCGGCTGCTTCACCTGTGCCAAATCGTCCTGGCCGCAACGTCCTCGACTGCTTCACCTCTTCATCGAACTGCACCTCACCCCTGAACCGCACCTCCTCCCCTGGACTGCATCTCATCACCTGGCCGCACCTCAAACGCAGCTAACCACCCACCATTTTGAACTCACCCTTGCTACACCAGATCCCCGGCTACCTCTGACCCCAGCCACCTCTCCTACCCTCTCCCTACAGCATGTTCCCGCTTCGCCTAACCTTCACTCCCATCTTTCTCCATTTCCTACTACCCCCACCCATCCCCCCACTGAGCGAAGGAATTCTGCTCTCATCCTCCATCCTTACAACCCACCTCACCCTATCCTCCGAACTATTCCCCAACTTTCAACCCACCATCTCTAGATGTACACGTCCACCACGCAAGCTCCCCTGCTCCCACCTCCTAACCCTCTCCCTGCTCCTTCTACTCTCTGGTGACATCTCCCCTAATCCTGGCCCACCCCACCACACCACCTCACTCCCCTCCATCCCACTCCGACGACCCATCACCAACCCTCGTAACCCCCTTAACCTCCGACCCATTCCCCCAACCCTGCCTTCCCTGTCCCCCTACCCGACGCACTCTGGAACGCCCGCTCAGTCCATAACAAACTCACACTTATCCAAGACCATCTCCAAAAAACTCTCCTTCCTCGGCCTCACAGAGACCTGGCTTACCCCCGTTCATCTCCATACTTTGTTTTATATCCTTTGCTGGCAATGACAGAGGTCAAACGTTTTCTGTAAGTCTTCACTAGGTTGGCACACACTGTTGCTGATATGTTGGTCCATTCCTCCATGCAGATCTCCTCTAGAGAAGTGATGGTTTTGGGCTGTCGCTGGACAACATGGACTTTCAACTCCCTCCAAAGGTTTTCTGCAGGGTTGAGATCTAGAGACTGGTTAGCCCACTCCAGGACCTTGAAATGTTTCCTGCGAAGCCACTCCTTCGTTACCCTTGCGGCGTGCTTGGGATCATTGTCATGCTGAAAGACCCAGCCACGTTTCATCTTCAATGCCCTTGTAGATGGAAGAAGGTTTGCACTCAAAATCTCACGATACATGTCCCCATTCATTCTTTCATGTACATGGATCTGTCTTCCTGGTCCCTTGGCAGAGAAATAGCCCCAAAGCATGATGTTGCTGCCCCCATGTTTCACAGTAGGTATGGTGATCTTTGGATGCAACTCAGCATTGTTTCTCCTCCAAACATGGCTAGTTGTGTTTCTACCAAACAGTTCTACTTTGGTTTCATCTGACCATATAACATTCTCACAATACTCTTCTGGATTATTTAAATGCTCTCTAGCAAACTTCAGATGGGCCCGGAGATATAATGGCTTAAGCAGGGGGACACATCTGGCACTGCAGGATCTAAGTCCCTGGCGATATAGTGTGTTACTGATGGTAGCCTGTATTACATTGGTCCCAGCTCACTGCAGGTCATTCACAAGCTCACCCCGTGTGGTTCTGGGATTTTTGCTCACCTTTCTTTAAATCATTTTGACCCACAGGGTGAGATCTCGCGTGGAGCCCCAGATCGATGGAGATTATCAGTGGACTTGTAGTTTGAAGAGTACGGTAACTATGTGAGGTTACAGACAGGTGTCTTTTATACTGATAAGTTCAAACAGATGCCAGTACTACAGGTAAAGAGTGGAGGACAGAGGAGCCTCTTAAAGAAGAAGTCACATGTCTGTGAAAGCCAGAAATCTTGCTTGTTTGTAGGGACCAGATACTTGTTTTACACCAAAATTTTAAAAAAATTATTTCCAAATAAGATCATATGATTTTCAGGATTTGTTTTCTCATTTTGTCTCTCACAGTTGAGGTCACCTATGATGTCAAATACAGGCCTCTCTCACCTTTTTAAGTGGGAGAACTTGCAGATTTGGTTGCTGACTAAATACTTTTTTCCCCACTGTAGCTGTGAGGCAGTCGACAGGGTATGGGGTACTCGGGTACCGGGGCTGATGGCGGATTTGGTGGGGGGATCACGGCTGGTCGATCCACGGTCTCGTGCCCTGGACCCTCAATGGTGGGGAACAGTGGGGGATAAGGGGATATTTACAATTGAACATGATGCCGCCTGTAGTTCCCGGTAATATGGTACCGGCGCTGCAAGCCGGCCACTGAGGTGATGGTGGGTGCAGCAGAAAATGGAACAGCTCCCCACAGGTGGAGCTTTACCTCAGGGCAGCGGGGATGGATGAGGGGAGTAGTAGTTGAGTCTTTGCTGACACAGCGGTGAATTGTGGCGCTTAGACAGGCACACAGACACACAGGGATTGTTGTTTCGGTACCTTTTACTGGTGACAGAGTAACAGGTACAGTCCAGAGTATTAACCAGGTCTCCGGTGCAACTTGGGACTTCCACCTTAGAAAGTTATGAGGCCTCCTCTGTGTCTGTGCTCTGTGGTGTGGGATGAGCCTGCCTGAGTCTGAACCCACCGCTTCTTCTCCCTCTATGGGCATTGTCCTAAACTGACAATGAGGTCCTTCTGCGGGGTCCCTGTTTCTCCTATGGCACCTGGTCCTGTACTTGGTCAGTTTAGTGTCTGTTACTCACTGTCCTCATGGCTGAACTCCTCCTGAGTGTGCTGGGCTTTTTGCTGTAGCTCTGTGTGCTGGCAGCAACGGACTCCAGTGTCCGGGTGTACTAAAGGGCTGTATTATCTTGTTCCCTTTTCTTAGTTCCCTACTTCTCCACTTGCCTCCGACCCTTTCCCTAGGGTGCGCACAGCGATCAGTCGTCCCTGGTGCTGGGCCTGAATATTCCCCAGCGACCAGTTCCTCCGTCTCCTCTCTCTTCCTTCACACACACTAGACTGAACTGAAACTACTGGGACTGACTAACTCCTCCCCTCAGGCCTGGGTGTTCTGAAAGGGGAATTGGCTTAATGCAGCCAGTAGAGCTCCCCCTTCAGGTCTGGGGTGGAAGGAGGTGTGTGCTGTGCTAACCAAGGTGTAATTCCCTCCTTGCACTGGTGGAACCTGTGGCAATCCCCCGCAGGGGTGCCACAGCTGAATTTTGGCTCCATTATTATGGTTGTAACATTGGACCCTCCCTAAAATGGAGTATGGTATAATAGACAGTCCAGCAGACGCCTGCAAGATCTGGCCTTAGAAGAATCCATAATGTACAGGAAGGGTCCTGAACCTGTGGCTAGGGGGTCAAATGTGGCTCGCAGACCTGTGATGTGTGTCTCGTGACGGTCTTCCAGTTTGATTCATAAACACCAGGTCTAGCAAACAGCTATGAAGAGCAGGTCTGCAGGAGGTGACTTTTATGAGTAGAAAAGGAGATATGATTTGGGTAAGGTAGAAGCCCCTGGATCTTGGTATATTGTCTCAGTGAGATTGTTTTAGGAAAGCTTTGTCTGTCATTATACCAGTAATGGGGGCTCTGGGTATCACTACTGTTTGGGAACAAGAGCTGAATGTAGCTTGCGACCCTCTCTTGGAGTTCAATGTGGGTCACGACCATCTGTCAGAGCTGAATGAGGCTCACATGGTCAGAAAGGTTGGGGACATCTTATGTACAGTATACATACTCTGTATATCCATAAGAACAGGACCTGCTCCAAAACCCATTTTTCCTTCTTTTTCTTTGTACCCTGGATAATCACCAGACCAAATTATTTCCAAGCCAAGGGGATAGCGGGCAGCAGATTATCAAACTACGACTGTTTCTATGTCAGAGTGCCATCTCTCTTTTTTTATTTTTAGGGATTTATCTGGTCTTAGACAAAGACTCCTTTGCGGATATAATGTACGGTACATATTTTTCAAGTTTCCGCAATCTGCATTTATTTTATTTATTATTCTAAATAATACCTGATTAAATGTTTCAATATTCTACTGAAGAGTTGGATGAGGCATCAGCAACACTTAATTTGTATTCCTGTCACTGGCACTAATGCTTTTATTACTGAGACATTTTAAACCTAAGAGGAAATAAGTAACTCGGAGTCGTCTCCCACTCCTTCACCTATTACCTGACAATGAGAATGTCAGCTGTCACCCAACCGAACAAAACACACTTTACCGCTTTAATCAGTTTTTGATGGAGCTGAAAAACTCAGGCTGAACTTTTATTATGTAATAATTTACACAATTCAATGTATTTGTTTTTTCTTCCATAAGTTCTCTTGCTACTAAGAATGTAAATCTTGGAACATAAGAACAATTAGAATTTTCTCCAAAACTAATATTTAATTAAAATCATCTTGTTTCTGGTCTGTCATCCCCTTGTCATATAAAGTAATTACCGTATATACTCGTGTATAAGCCGACCCGTGTATAAGCCGACCCCCCTACTTTTGCCCCAAAAATCTGGAAAAACCTATTGACTCGTGTATAAGCCGAGGGTGGACCCCAGCACAGGTATACAGCCCCCAGCAGTGTGGTATACAGCAGCCCCAGAGGTATATACAGCAGCCCCAGTGGTAGTATACAGCAGCCCCAGTGATAGTATCCAGCAGCCCCAGAGGTATACACAGCCCCAGTGGTAGTATACAGCAGCCCCAGAGGTATATACAGCCCCAGTGGTAGTATACAGCAGCCCCAGAGGTATATACAGCCCCAGTGGTAGTATACAGCAGCCCCAGAGGTATATACAGCCCCAGTGGTAGTATACAGCAGCCCCAGAGGTATATACAGCCCCAGTGTAGTATACAGCAGCCCCAGAGATATATACAGCCCCAGTGGTAGTATACAGCAGCCCCACAGGTATATACAGCCCCAGTGGTAGTATACAGCAGCCCCACAGGTATATAGAGCCCCAGTGGTAGTATACAGCAGCCCCACAGGTATATAGAGCCCCAGTGGTAGTATACAGCAGCCCCACAGGTATATACAGCCCCAGTGGTAGTATACAGCAGCCCCACAGGTAAATACAGCCCCAGTGGTAGTATACAGCAGCCCCAGAGGTATATACATACAGCCCCAGTGGTAGTATACAGCAGCCCCAGAGGTATATACAGCCCCAGTGTAGTATACAGCAGCCCCAGAGGTATATACAGCCCCAGTGGTAGTATACAGCAGCCCCACAGGTATATACAGCCCCAGTGGTAGTATACAGCAGCCCCACAGGTATATAGAGCCCCAGTGGTAGTATACAGCAGCCCCACAGGTATATAGAGCCCCAGTGGTAGTATACAGCAGCCCCACAGGTATATACAGCCCCAGTGGTAGTATACAGCAGCCCCACAGGTAAATACAGCCCCAGTGGTAGTATACAGCAGCCCCACAGGTAAATACAGCCCCAGTGGTAGTATACAGCAGCCCCACAGGTAAATACAGCCCCAGTGGTAGTATACAGCAGCCCCACAGGTAAATATAGCCCCAGTGGTAGTATACAGCAGCCCCACAGGTAAATATAGCCCCAGTGGTAGTATACAGCAGCCCCAGTGGTAGTATACAGCAGCCCCAGAGGTATATACAGCCCCAGTGGTAGTATCCAGCAGCCCCAGGGGCTGTATACAGCAGCAGCCCCAGGGGCTGTATACAGCAGCAGCCCCAGGGGCTGTATACAGCAGCAGCCCCAGGGGCTGTATACAGCAGCAGCCCCAGGGGCTCTATACAGCAGCAGCCCCAGGGGCTGTATACAGCAGCAGCCCCAGGGGCTCTATACAGCAGCAGCCCCAGGGGCTCTATACAGCAGCAGCCCCAGGGGCTCTATACAGCAGCAGCCCCGGAGGTATACAGGCCCCCATCAAGCTCCACGGACCCCCCACCCCCTTGCGCGGCAGCCTGTAAGGGAAAATTATACTTATCAGTGTCCCGCGCTGTCCCGCCGCTGCCGACATCACGATCCCGGGCTTCAATCCGCGACTTCCGGCTTCCGGCGGTCGCGGGCAATGACGTTATTCCCGCGACCACAGGAAGTGCGGAAGACGCGGAATGAAGCCCGGAATCGTGATGTCGGCAGCGGCGGGACAGCGCGGGACACTGATAAGTATAATTTTCCCTTACAGGCTGCCGCGCAAGGGGGGGGGGGTCCGTGGAGCTTGATGGGGGGGCCTGTATACCTCCGGCGGCTGCTGCTGCACATACTACCGTATATACTCGCATATAAGCCGAGGGGGGACTTTTCAGCCCAAAATTTGGGCTGAAAAACTCGGCTTATACGCGAGTATATACGGTATCTAAACCTTCATCATGTATGATTCCTTTACAGTTTGATATCTTAGGGGAATGTGTTATGACCAAGTAAAATATTGACCAGCTAACTTTTTTAATGGAAGGCTAAAATTAGGAAAAAAACAACAGCAAATAAAATTAACAAAAAAACAACAATTGACATCTTTTAATGACATGGTGAAAAATATTAATAGAGAGGGTCTGATCTTTAAGAATATGCTGCCCTTAATCACCTTCTTCTTTGCTTCTCTAGTATATATTCAGTATATACCGGAATCACTCCTGAAACATTCACTCCTAGAAGTCGATGTTAATTATTTAGAAGTCAACAAGCCAACCGATGCTCGTCAGCTTCCTGACAGATGATTATACCATGGGAAAATAATGATAAAATAGTGTATATCATAGGTCCCCCATGGGTTTATATATCATCTCCAGTTTAGGTCCTAGTATTGACAGCAATTTCAAGTATTGATATGTTTGTCACCCTTTCAATTTTAGAGATGAGTAGTTACAGATTGAAAGGCTAGAATTGATCCTTTATACCTCTTCCTTGCATTTTAAAATATTTATGCATTTCTATTATTGAGTTTTCTCTGGATTTATCTTTCGACTTCATCTGGTTATATTAAAAATGTCATTTTAAGATGCCCACTAATGATAAATAAATAAGAGAAACTTATGTTGGATATTCTGGAGTCTATATCTACAGTATATATAATGGGGTAAGACAGAGATTCAATATTGTGATATAAAAATAAACAAGAAGGAAGCAATATATAGGGGGCCACAAAATTAAAATTAAAACAAAAGACCCTCCCTGGTGCTGGATAACTCTATTACACCCCAAACAGTTTGGACACAAGAACTTGGTATTCTTTATCCCACATCTATTTTCCATAAGGGCCACTTTACACACACCAACTTATCTATCCAACTTCTGAACAACTTACTGGTTGCAGTGAAATCATGGACACATTGCTCCATTTTGTGGCTGTGTACAAATGGAACAATGTGTCCATGATTTCACTGCAACCAGTAAGTTGTTCAGAAGTTGGACAGATACGTTGGTGTGTGTAAAGTGTCCATAAGACTTAGGGCCACGTCACACACACAGATATTTGTGCAGATATTGTTCACAGATCTCTGGTTGCAGTGAAATCATGGACACATTGTTCCATTTTGTGGCCATATACAAAATGAACAATGTGTCCATGATTTCACTGCAACCAGAGATCTGTGAACAATATCTGCACAAATATCTGTGTGTGTGACGTGGGCCTTAGGTTAATTCATTCCTCAGATTTGAAGATCATAAAACCTACAAAAACCAACCAAATAATATGTTGTGCACCAAATCAATGATATCAAGTGATTAGAACCAGTCAAACCCTATAAAGTATAATACAATAAAAAATGTAATAAATGATTGATAAAAAATATAAACATCCCCAAAACATCCGATTACTCACCACGCGCGGATCCTTCAAATGGGACTTGAAATCCATCTCTTCAGGAAAGCTTACAGTTTGCAATGACCAGCTGTCACCTCACTACCACAGGAGCGGTCTCCTCACCACCAACCCCAATGGTGCCACCTCACCACCATCAATGCTGCCACCTCACTACTACCACCGTAGCAGCCACCTCACCAAAACCACCGGAGCGTTCACCTCACCGTATATCACCATAGCGGCCACCTCACCCAGGACCTGCTCCATATTTTTGTGGGCCCCAGGCGAAGGAGTCTCAGTGGGCCCCTTTAACAATCTGTCCCCGACTATCCACTGCTGACCACCTGCACCATGAGCCGCACGCCAGGTTTACACAGCTGAAAATAGGAAAATAAATCTTCCTATTAATTAAAGCTTCCCTACCAGTGAAAAGGGAGGGGTCATTAGCACTAAGTTTAATGTACTAGGGTAGAACATGGAGGAAAGAAATCTATAGTGTCTTTCTGCAAATTGCATATGACACACACAGCTCTGCTATATGCCATAGAAATATATGGCTCATCTACATGCTAATGTAGAGACACACAGCTCTGCTACATGAACATAAAAACGCACAGCTCTGATACATACACCCTACACACACAGCTCTGCTACATGGACACTACATGCACACTACATACCCAGCTCTGCTACATGTACATTACATGTATAAACAGGTACACACACAGCTCTGCTGTGGCACCCCAAGGCCTTAGTGCCACTGTGTCATCACTGCCCCCGGGTGGTGGTGATGTCACGATGAGAGCAACAAAAGGGTCTTCTCATCAGGCAGGAATACCACAAACAACTTCTGCCTCCAGGCCAGAAGGGAGAGACAAAACTCGAGTTCAGGGTGAGCTCCCCTATAAATTCTGGTCTGGGGCGGAGCCAGTGAGTTAAATTCCCAAGAGGACTGTGAAGAGTACCTGGAGGATCAAGCTGTGCTAAGCTCATCCCAGGTACAGCAGTTTAGTTCCTAGAAGGACTTAGGAAGACATCCTGGTGGATTGGAGGCCGCTTAGGCTCATCACAGGATCACTGACCCGGTGCCAGGCCTAGGGCTAGGGTCTGAGGAGTGTCGCAAGAACACCTGGGGAGCCGAGCGACACCGTGCTCACCCCAGAAAAAAGCGCAGAGAACGGACACCGGGTCCAAGACTGTGCAGGGCTAATGTCCTGGCAGGCAACACCGGAAGGTGGGAAATTCCAGGTTCCTCAGCCATACCATGCCCAGAGACACAGCAACAAAGAGAGCTCAGGAACCATCACCCTAGACAAGGGTTAGAAAGGACTCAAGTTGCCTGTCATACCGGCACCTCGCAGGAAGAGATAGGGCTGGCAACTTAGGCTGGTTTCACACTACAAATTTTTCAGTTCCGATGCTGTCCGATAAAAATCGGACAGCATCGGACCGATTTTGGCCCCTATGCAGCCCTATGGGCATCGAACCGAATCAGATGTGCACTAAATGATTTGGTCCGATCCGATTCTGTCCGATTTTATCCGATTTTATTATTGGTGCAAAAATCGGAGCACGCTCCGATTTTTGCACCGAAAATAAAATCGGACAAAATCGGATTGGACCAAATCGGATGGCATTTAGTGCACATCCGACCCAACCCGATGTTTTTAACATGGGGCCCTATGGAGCAGGGTCCGAGGAAACATCTGATGTGTCCTTGGACCCGATTTTACTGTACTGAGCATGCTCAGTACAATAAAACTGCTCCTAATAGGATGGCAGGGGTTAAAAAAATAAAAATAAAATAAATATATATATATATATATATATATATCTTTTCTTTCTCTTTTCTCTCTTCTCTCTCTTATATATATATGCTCACCTGTCCCCGAGGCCCCCTTCGTCTCCCGCACGGTCCCGCAGGCTCCCAATGTCTTCGCGGTGTCCTCCCGGTGTCTCCAGAGGTCTTCTTCTTCTGAACAGGACCTGCCGTGACGTCACAGTCACGTGACCATCGGTTACAGAATGTTATCATGTGGTCAAGTGATTGTGACATCACAGCAGGTCCTTTTCATAAGAAGAAGACCTCTGCAGACACCGGGAGGACACCGCGAGTACACCGGGAGCCTGCGGGACCGTGCGGGAGACGACGGGGGCCTAGGGGACAGGTGAGCATATATATACATTTTTTTTTTTTAATCAGCCCAGAGCGAGCGATTTTTTGCCGGAATCGGATGCCTATGCATCCGATTCCAGGCATCAGAAGGGAGCATCGGCTCCCTCCAAAATCGTTATGTGAAAGTAGCCTTAGCTGATGTAGCAGCAGGAGCCAATACACAGAGCGCAGAAAGGGAGCTAAACACCCGGCTGGGTGAGGAGAAACCCTGAATTGCTCTCAGCAAAGACTCTGTGGACAACTGCCTGAATTCAGCAGCTCCAGTAAAGGACTGAATGACCAACAAAACAGTGAGTATGCCTATTGCTTATGCCCGTCATCCTGCACCTTACACCTAAACCTCCCTCACTGCCCCAGGGATCTGCTCTGCCCATGGAAAGCCACTTCATCCCAGCTGCCTGTCCATCACCCTGGAGGTTCTGCAGCAGTGGTGGCCCACTATAGCCACACACCATGGGTGGCGTCACGAACAATCTCCCTATTCACCATTCCCTTTCCTTATGAAGCCAGAAGTAACCCTCCCTTTCAGCTGCACCCAGGGTCACAAAAATTGGGCCGAGACCCCCGTGGATCCCCAGAGACAGTATAGCCCGGTTCCGAGTACCCCACGGCCCTGGGGTCCGACACTGCTACATGTATATAGAAACACACAGCTCTGTTAAATGGACAATATATGCATATACAGACACACACAGCTCTGCTACTTGGACAGTATATGCATATACAGATACACACAGCTAGGTTACATGCACAAAGAAACACACACAGCTTTGCTACATGGACAATACATGATGCTATACAGATACACACAGCTCTACATTTACACACAGAGATATACACAGCTCTGCATTTACACACACAGCTCTTAATTTACCCACACAATAATACACAGCTCTGCATTTACACACAGTTGTGCATTTACACACATGCACAGATCTGCATTTACACACAGCTCTGCATTTACACACACACAGATACACCGAGCTCTGCATTTACACACACCACACACAGCTCAGCATTTACACACACACACAGCTCTGCATTTACACACACACACAGCTCTGCATTTACACACCACACACAGATCTGCATTTACACACACACACAGCTCTGCATTTAGGTACACACACAAACAGCTTTGCATTTACACACCACACACACACAGCTTTGTATTTACAGATACCACATACAGCTCTGCATTTACACATATCTCACACATAGCTCTGCATTTACACACACACACACTATGCATTACCTCATCTTGAAGTTGAGCAGAAAAGAGAGGGCACTGGCTGCTGCACAGAAGCTGCAGAAGTTAAGTAGCTGATTTCAGTCCTATGATCAGTCACATGACTGGAATGTCCTTCATCTTCCCTCTAGCTCCCATTAAGCTTTCTCTCCTGCTGTGTACAGATCACATAGATCAGTGCAGAGCAGGAGAGAAGAGAGGGAGGAAGGACAGCTGTGTGTGAGCGGGTCTGCTCACTGCTTCTGCTTACAGACAGCGAGTGCAGCCCCCTCACTTCAGTTCCCCAGCACCTGCCCGGGTACGCTGTGTGTTGGGGCAGGGCCTGACCTCACCACCGCTGGAGTTGCTACCTTACCATGTCTGGGGTGGCCATTTCACCACCACCACCCCTGGAGTGGTCACCTCACCAACCTTGGAGCTGTCGCCTCACCACCCTCAGAACTGCCGCGACCCCCAACCTACTATCTCCTCCCCATTGTAATGTAGACTGTAAGCCCATGAGGGCAGGGTCCTCTCCCCTCTGTATCAGTCTGTCAAAGTTAATTTGTTCACTGTAACCTATATTTGTATTTTGTATGAAACCCCTTCTCATGCACAGCACTATGGAATTAATAGTGCTAAATAAATAATAATAATAATAATAATATAAATGTCATCACAAAAACATTTTAAAAGTGTAAGAAAATCCTAATATAGATTACAGGAAAGTCCCATAATAAATATGTAAACACAAAAGGAATGAATGAGGAAGAGATATAACACAAACTGTTATAATAGTCAGGTATACAAAGATTGTAATAAAAAATAAATACAGTATATCTTTGCTTTATAAGACGCACTGGATTTGGTGAAGGAAAAGAGAAAAAATATTTGAATGTTAAATGGTGTCCGTTTTATAATCCCAGTGTCTGTCTTACAATCAGTATATACAGTATATGTCCCTCATCCTGGTACATGACCCCCTATCATGGTGTATATGTATTCTATCTTGGTATATAAGGCACCCATCAAGGTATATATGTCCCCCATCCTGGTAGATGTGTCCCCCATCTTGGTACATGGGCCCCCATCCTGGGTATGGCCCCCTTGTTCTGGCACATATAGCCCCCCCCTGTGCTGGCACATATAGCCCACCCAGTGCTGGCACCTAAAGCACCCCTGTGCTGCTGCCTATAGCCCCCCCTGTGTGCTGGCACATATCCTCCTGTGACGGCACATATAGCACCCCTGTGATGGCACACATCCCCCTGTCATGGCATGCATCTCCCTGTGCTGGCACACATTCCCCTGTGGTTGCACATATCCCCCTGTCATGGCCCACATCTCCCTGTAATGGCACACATCACCCAGTGCTGGCACATATCCCCCTGTGATGGTACATAGCCCCCTTTGCTGGATATGCCCCCCCCGTCACTCTTTATGCCCCCCTGCTAGCACGCGCACAGTAAAATAATAAACACTGTTACTCACCTTCTGTCAATCACTCCCAGCTGAGCGGTGACTTCCTGCATCGGTCCTGTGTATCGGATCTGTGGCACCCTGTTGCTACAGGTAACCACAGACTCACCTACAGCACAGATGGGTTTCCACAGTGGGTACACAGACACGAACAACACCTTCCACCCCAGCACAGTAGGGGGAGCTAAACTTGCTGGTCTTAAGGCAAGATCCACTATAAATACTGATGCTGGGGGCAGAGTTAGTTATAGTGTGCAGACGCTAGAAGAGCTGTGAAGACGTTCTAGTGATCGGTGCCGCGCTAGGTCCGAGCCAGTGACCCTAAACAGCCTTCAGAGTAGTCATGCAGGGCCCAAGAGTGGGGTTGGAAGGCGAGGAGAGAACGGAGAAAGATCAAATTGGGGACCGAGGAGAGGAATACCGGCAGTCCATCGTGGGTTTCACAACAACAACACAGGTGATAGGAGAGCAGAGGCCAGCCAAGTTTCACACGGGGAAGGGGCTTCACACATACAGGAAAAGAGACAAGGAGGCCTTAAACCCACTCACTGTGGAGATCCTGAAGTGCTTCTTGACCACTCGACAGTACCTGGACCTTTACCTGCCAAACCATCAGTAAAAGGTAAAGAAACAACCTGTGGTGTGTGTGTGTCAATTCCTCAGTCTTTGCCCCTGCCATCCACAGAGACTGTCCCGTTACCTAACAGCCCGGCCAAATCCTTACTCCATCCCTGATCATCATATCAAACTCCTTAGGGATCCAGCTCCACCTGTGGGGAGTTTCAACACCTAGCTTCCCATTCATCATCCCTGGAGGCCCCACGCAGTGTTGGTGCAGTCACCAGAAACCACAGGTGGCGTCACAACAAACTATTCCAATTTCAATTTAATTCCCTTTTTTAAAGCTGACCACCAGGGCCACAGGTCTGGGCCGGCCACCAGTGACATCCCAACCGCAGCTGAGGGCCCAGATACCCGAGTCCACATAACCCTGGGGCGCGTCAGATGATGTGAATGGGGCGCACATTGATGTTGTTACTGTGCAGTGCCGATCACGTGACCAGATGCCGGCACAGACACAGGAAGTCACCGCTCAGCTGGGAGCACAGAGCGAGTGATGGAAGGTGAGTAACAGAGTTTATTATTTTACTGTGTGCGCACCAGCAGGAGGGCATAGAGAGTGACGGGGGGCATATCCAGCACAGGAGGCGTGTCCGCAGGTACATGTAATATGCACCACTCACCCTGTCCACATCTTGGTGCTGGCATCAGCACCAAGGTGATGGACAGCAGGTGTAGTGCATATTTCATGAGGCTAATGAGCGGGAGCACTTGACCTCTCCCTGCCTCCTGCTGCCCGCAGCCAGACCGCTCCAGCCCCCAGACACCTCTCCAAAGCACCCCCCATACAGTACAAAACACTAGATTTGGATTATAAGAAGCACCCCCCACTTTCCTCCAAAATTTTGGTGAACAAAAGTGTGATTTATAATCCTAAAAATATGGTGTATATATATATATATATTTGGAAACTCCTGTCAGGCATCATAGCCACCAAGCTACAGAACCATATGAATCAGTACATGAATATATGATAGATGTGGCAGTGCCAAATGACACCAACACCAGAAAGAAGGAATATGGTAAGCTGGAGAAATACCAGGGCCTCATAGAAGAACTGGAGAAGATGTGGAGGGTGAAGACAACAGTGATTCCAGTGATTATAGGAGCATTTGGAGCAGTGACCCCTACGTTGGTAAAATGGCTGCAACTGATTCCAGGAGCAACATCTAAGCTGTCTGTCCAGAAATGGATGGGAACAACTAAGATCCTGCGCAGAATCCTCAAACTCTCAGGTCTGAGAATGAGGAAGGACATAACCATCCCACAGGGGTGGGAACCTGAAGGAAGTTTTTATACACACACTGGTAATCAAAATTAGAATAACACACAATATCCTTAATGTTAAGGTCATTGTGTTATCCTATGTGAAAATATCCTAACATGAGTAAAATAGTAGCATTTTAAAGAGGAACTCCATGGAGATAACATTTTTTTGTAATGTCACTGCTCTCCTTTATGATGAAGCTGAGCTGCCCACTGCAGTTCTAGGATGTATAGATCATTTCAGGGTCGGACTGGGGTGTCTGGGGCCCACCAGGGAAATTGATTTCAGGGGCCCATGCACCTTTCAGCTATATGTAAATACCTGGTAGTTTTTTCCCCATTATATTGGCGGCTCCTGCACATCACTCTGCGCTCAGCAGAACTGCGATGTACAATTATTGTACTTTATATTAACTTGTTTTCACCAAAGAATCTCTTTATCAGTGATCCACAGGTTCAATAGGTGATCACTTATTTATTGGTGGAATCCGACCTGTGGAAACCGTATCATCAGACGAATGTGGGACTTATATCCCAATTATTAAAGGGGTTTTCCCATGAACAAAATTAATTTTAAAGTTCATTTTAATCAATAGATTTTGGAATAATAATTTCCATAATTTGAGGTGTTGATAATGTTCCTGTGTCGAGAGAATCCCTGTACGGTCAGACACATCCATTACACAGTACACAGCAGGGACACATATGGACACATATATAAGTTTATCTCAGCCCAGGAACATTTTCTTTTAAACACATCCACTTGTGGAAATTATCATTACAGGGTCTACTTATTATTAAGATGAACTTTAAATTAACCTTGTTCGTGGGAAAGGCCTTTAAAATGCAACTGCTGGTAATGATGTAAGTATTGCGCATGCGTGAGGTGTACTTTACCGCAGCTCATCACATGAGCTGCCGTAAAGTATACCTCACGCATGCGCAATGCGCAGCTTGAGGTCTGTCGATACACCGAAACGGTGCATCGACGTCAGCAGCGCCTGAAATGCCGCGATTAGCGTCATATCTGCTGATCCGCCCATGGAGGAGGGCGAGGAGGATTCAAATGGTTTATCACGCCCATCGGAGCGAGAACACAAGTACTAAAGGCGGCGAAAAGAAGTTACAGGGAACACCCTGTGCGACTTCTCAGGAGACAAGAAGCCGTAGTTGTAGAGGCATCAAAATCACTTTTTGAAAGTTTCAAACTGCACAATTTTTACACAAAGGGATAGGTAGAATAGCATACTGATGGTGCAGGGACAGGTATTAATAGGATGGGGGGTGATTTTTAGGGGTCAGGTTCCCTTTAAAGATTACAGCATCCACATTACTACATCACCAGAACCACTGTCAATACAATTACATATCACTAGAACCACTCTCAATACAATAATACCTCACCCACCAGAACCACTGTCAGTATATCACCAGAACCATTGTCAATACAGTAATACATCACCAAAAACAATCAATACATCACCAGAAACCCCATCAATACAATAATACATTACTATAACCCCTGTCAGTACATAACCAGAACCATCAGCAATACAATAATACATAATCAGAACCACCGTCACTACATCACCAGAACAGTACATTTCCTATATAAATGTGTATGCAGATTAAATGTCCCATACTGTGCAGCCTCTCCCCTCCCTTGTTCCACGCGGCCTCTCCCCATCCATGTAGCTTCTCCCCTCTCCCATCCATCCATGTACCTTCTCCCCCATCCACCAAACCATCCATGTACCTTCTCCCCATCCCCCCTCCATCCATGTACTTTCTCCCCCATCCATCCATTTTCTCCCCGTTTTTCCATGCTGGCCCCCATCCATCCATCCAGCTACTCCCCCCTTTCTATGCCGCCCCTATCCATTCATCCATCCCATTCTCCCCCCTTTTCTATGCCGCCCCCCCTATCCATTCATCATGTTCTCTCCCCTTTTCCATAATGCCCCCCACACATCCATCCCATTCTGCCCCCTCTTCTAGGCCACACCATCCATCTATCCATCCATCTATCCCACTCTGTCCCCCCCCAGGCTACTATCTTTGGCTGTAACAGCACCTTACCTGACTCCACATTCCTTATCCCGGATCCCGGCAGCTTCTTCCTCTGCAGCGCTCGGTCTCTCGGTCACCGGCACCAGGAACCCGGCACCAGGCAGCTTCTTCCTCTGCAGCTCCCGGTCTCTGGCACCAGGCTGCTTCTTCCTCTGTGACTCTCGGTCTTCCGCTCGCCGGCACCAGGCAGCTTCTTCCTCTGTAAAGTGGAAACCACCGGTGCTTGTCTTCATAAAATTTTGTTCTGTTCAAGCAATCCATCACTGACTTCAAGACGGCACTCGCTACCGCCAAGCAAGTGTTCTTCTCATCCCTTATAACCTCTCTGTCCCGCAACCCCAAACAGCTCTTCAAAACTTTCAACTCCTTACTTCGCCCACCTGCTCCTCCCCCTTCTCCCCTCATCTCTGCTGAAGACTTTGCGACCTTCTTCAAGGAGAAGATCGACAAGATCAGAAGCAGCTTCGGTCCACTATCCCCACAACTCCCCTTCCCACCTACACTGCCCTCCTCCTCCATCAGCCACTTCCCCCCCATAACTGAAGACCAACTCTCCTCCCTCCTGTCAAAATCACACCTCACCACCAGCGCCCACGACCCGCTCCCATCCCACCTCATTCCCAACCACACCTCCATTTTCATCCCAGCCCTCACCCACCTCTTTAACCTTTCACTTAGCACTGGTACCTTCCCCTCGGCCTTCAAACACGCCCTAATCACGCCCATCCTAAAAAAACCCTCACTTGACCCTACCTCTGTCTCTAACTATCGCCCCATATCTCTTCTCCCATTCGCCTCTAAGCTACTTGAACAACACGTCCACTCCGAACTGTCCTCTCACCTCTCCTCATGCTCCCACTTCGACCGCCTACAGTCCGGCTTCCGACCCCTCCATTCCACCGAAACAGACCTGACCAAAGTCACCAACGACCTACTGACCGCCAAGAACAAACACCACTACTCCATCCTGCTACTCCTTGACCTGTCTGCCGCTTTCGACACGGTTGACCACTCCCTTCTTTCCCGGATCCTGGAATCCCTTGGCATCACCCACCTTGCCCTCTCCTGGATCTCCTCATACCTAGCAGACCGGACCTTCAGCGTCTCCCACTCCCACACCTCCTCCTCACCCTACCCCCTTTCTGTCGGAGTCCCCCAAGGTTCGGTCCTGGGACCCCTACTTTTCTCCATTTACACTCTCGGCCTAGGGCAACTCATCGAGTCCCATGGCCTCCAGTACCACCTCTACGCCGACGACACCCAAATCTACCTGTCCGGCCCTGACATCACCTCCCTACTCTCGAAAATCCCTCAATGCCTTTCCGCCATCTCATCCTTCTTCTCTGCCCGCTTCCTTAAACTCAACATGGACAAAACTGAATTCATAGTCTTCCCCCCAAGAAATTCCACCCCACCTCCCAACCTATCCATCTGCATCAACGACTGCGCCCTCTCCCCAGTCCCCCAAGCCAAGTGCCTCGGGGTAATCCTCGACTCCTCCCTATCCTTCAAACCCCACATCGAGGCCCTCACCACATCCCTCCGGCTCCAGCTCAAGAACATCTCACGGATCCGCTCCTTCCTCACCCACGACACCGCTAAAACACTCATCCATGCTCTTATCATCTCCCGCCTTGACTACTGCAACCTCCTTCTCAATGGCCTCCCGGCTAACTCCCTCACACCTCTCCAGTCTATCCTCAACTCCGCTGCCCGACTCATCTATATGTCCTCCCGCTACTCCCCTGTCTCCCCCCTCTGCCAAGCCCTTCACTGGCTCCCCGTCTCCAAGAGATCCCAATTCAAAACACTAACCATGACGTACAAAGCCATACACAACCTGGCCCCACCATACATCTCCGACCTGGTCTCCCGATACCTACCCTCACGCAACCTCCGCTCCTCCCAAGAACTCCTCCTCTGCTCCCCCCTCATCACCTCTTCACACAACCGAGTCCAGGACTTCTCCCGGGCATCTGCCTTACTCTGGAACTCCCTGCCCGAACACGTCAGACACTCTCCTACCCTGAGTAACTTCAAGTGTCACCTGAAGACTCACCTGTTCCGTCAAGCCTACAACCTGCCATGAGACCCAGGCGAACGCCCCATACCTGACATTCCCCCATCCTACTGTATCCTAACCCACCCCTCATAGACTGTGAGCCCTCGTGGACAGGGTCCCTGCCCCTCCTGTACCTGTACGTCCTGATCGCCTAGATTTAGTGTACTTGTTCTTGTCTCCCTCATCCTCATGTAAAGCGCCATGGAACCCAATGGCGCTATATAAATAAATAATAATAATAATAATAATAATAATAATTATTGTTAAATGAAAATTATAAAATCATTCAGCGTGCTAGCTGGGCGCTAGACGCGTTTCGGAAGACACAACTTCCTTAATCATTAGCTTCTTCCTCTGCGGCTCCAAGTCTCCCACTCGCTGGCACCTGGAACCCGGCACCAGGCACCCGGCAGCCTCTTCCTCTGCAGCTCCTGGTCTCCGGCACCAGGTACCTGGCAGCTTCTTCCTCTGCAGCTCCCGGTCTCCGGCACCAGGTACCCAGCAGCTTCTTCCTTTGCGGCTCCTGGTCTCTGGCACCAGGCAGCCGACAGCTTTTTCCTCTGCGGCTCCTGGTCTCCGGCACCAGGTACCCAGCAGTTTCTTCCTCTTTGGCTCCCGGTCTCCGGCACCAGGCAGCTTCTTCCTCTGTGGCTCCTAGTCTCTGGCACCAGGTACCCGGCACCAGGCAGCTTCTTCCTCTGCAGCTCCCGGTGTCCGGCACCAGGAACCCGGCAGCTTCTTCCTCTGCGACTCCCGGTCTCCGGCACCCGGCTATGGGGGCAAAAACACACTGCTGTTATGGGGGGTCACAGACATACTGCTACTGCTGGGGGTGGGGGAGCACAGACACACTGTTACTGTTGGGGGGCACACACATATTGCTGGGGGCACACATTTTGCTGCTGCTGGGCGGGCACACATTTTGCTGCTGCTGGGCGGGCACACATTTTGCTGCTGCTGGGCGGGCACACATATTGCTGCTGCTGGGCGGGCACACATATTGCTGCTGCTGGGAGGGCACACTTCATGCTGTTGCTGGTGGAGACATATTGCTGCTGGGGGACACACACATTGCTGCTGCTTGGGGTCAAACATACACACATATTGCTGCTGCTGGGGGACACATATTGCTAATGGGAGGGACATATTGCTGCTTCTCGGGGGGGACACATATTGCTGCTGCTGGGGGGCACATAGCTGCAGCTGGGGGGGCACACTGATTGTTGCAGCTGGGGGGCACATATATTATTGCTGCTGGGGACACATATTGCTGCAACTGGAGGGTGACATATTGCTGCAGCTGAGGGGGCACACTGATTGCTGCTGCTACGGGGACGGAGCACATATTGCTGCTGCTGGGGGGGGTGAGACATATTGCTGCAGCTGAGGGGGCACACTACTGCTGCTACGGGGGAGCATATGTTGCTGCTGCTACGGGGGGGCACTGATTGCTGCTGCTACTGGGGGGCACACAAACCTAATCTGCTTCCACACTGATTGCTGCAACTCTGCCTGACCCTCTTCATCTGCAGGACGGAGGACTTCATGTGCTGTCGCCGCCCACAGACCACAATACATCCTTGCTGCTCTGGCACTTGCCTATGTGAGGAAGTCCCTGTATGTGCAGACAGTGCTCCGCTTCTTTACAGCTTGTGCGCTGGCTTAAAGGGCCAGCAGCCACACAATGCAGCTGCCAGCCGAGCACTGCGGTCTCTAGCCGGGAAAAAGGTCTTCACGGCCGGACGTTCCCCACCGCTGCAGCACCCGTCCCTAAGTGACTGACAGACTGTCAGTCACTTAGGGACGGGTGCAGACTGTCTGCAGGCGGCTGTGTTGTGTGCAGGGCCGGCTCCAGGTTTTCGCGGGCCCCGGGCGAAAAAGTCTTAGTGGGCCCCCTTTTACACATACAGACATGTCTCTCCGCTCTCTTTGTATGTCTCCCCGCTGTATGTAGTCTCCTCTCTCTGTGTATGTCTCCCCCCTATGCACTGTCTCTCCCCTCTCTTTGTATGTCTACCCCCTGTGTGCAGTCTACTCTCTGTGTGTGCTTTCTCCCCCCTGTGCGCCTGTCTCTCCGACCTGTGCTCCTGTCTCTCTCTCCTGTGCTCCTGTCTCTCTCTCCTGTGCTCCTGTCTCTCCCCCTGTGCTCCTGTCTCTCCCCTGTGCTCCTGTCTCTCTCCCTTGGGCTCCTGTCTCTCTCCCCTGGGCTCCTGTCTCTCTCCCCTGGGCTCCTGTCTCTCTCCCCTGGGCTCCTGTCTCTCTCCCCTGGGCTCCTGTCTCTCTCCCCTGGGCTCCTGTCTCTCTCCCCTGGGCTCCTGTCTCTCCCCCCTGTGTTCCTGTCTCTCCCCCCCTGGGTGCCTGTATAATTTGCACATTACACACTACATACTACATATTGCACACCCACACCACACATTACACACCACACATTACACATTACATACCACACACTAAACACCACAAACTACACATTGCACATTACACATTACATACCACACACTAAACTCCACAAGCTACACATTGCACACCGCACATTACACATTACATACCACACACTAAACACCACAAACTACACATTGCACATTACACGCTGCACATTACACACCACACACTAAACACCACAAACTACACATTGCACACCGCACATTACACGCCGCACATTACACACCGCACATTACACATTACACCACACACTAAACACCACAAACTACACATTGCACACCGCACATTACACGCCACACATTACACACCACACATTACACACCACACACTAAACACCACAAACTACACATTGCACACCGCACATTACACGCCGCACATTACACACCACACACTAAACACCACAAACTACACATTGCACATTACATACCACACACTAAACACCACAAACTACACATTGCACACCGCACATTACACACCGCACATTACACATTACATACCACACACTAAACACCACAAACTACACATTGCACATTACACACTGCACATTACACATTACATACCACACACTAAACACCACAAACTACACATTGCACACTGCACATTACACACCGCACATTACACATTACATACCACACACTAAATACCACAAACTACACATTGCACACCGCACATTACACACCACACATTACACATTACATACCACACACTAAACATCACAAACTACACATTGCACACCGCACATTACACATTACACCACACACTAAATACCACACACTACACATTGCACATTACATACCACACGCTAAACACCACACACTACACATTGCACATTACACATTACATACCACACACTAAACACCACAAACTACACATTGCACACCGCACATTACACGCCGCACATTACACATTACACACCACACACTAAACACCACAAACTACACATTGCACATTACACATTACATACCACACACTAAACTCCACAAGCTACACATTGCACACCGCACATTACACATTACATACCACACACTAAACACCACAAACTACACATTGCACATTACACGCTGCACATTACACACCACACACTAAACACCACAAACTACACATTGCACACCGCACATTACACGCCGCACATTACACACCGCACATTACACATTACACCACACACTAAACACCACAAACTACACATTGCACACCGCACATTACACGCCACACATTACACACCACACATTACACACCACACACTAAACACCACAAACTACACATTGCACACCGCACATTACACGCCGCACATTACACACCACACACTAAACACCACAAACTACACATTGCACATTACATACCACACACTAAACACCACAAACTACACATTGCACACCGCACATTACACACCGCACATTACACATTACATACCACACACTAAACACCACAAACTACACATTGCACATTACACACTGCACATTACACATTACATACCACACACTAAACACCACAAACTACACATTGCACACTGCACATTACACACCGCACATTACACATTACATACCACACACTAAATACCACAAACTACACATTGCACACCGCACATTACACACCACACATTACACATTACATACCACACACTAAACATCACAAACTACACATTGCACACCGCACATTACACATTACACCACACACTAAATACCACACACTACACATTGCACATTACATACCACACGCTAAACACCACACACTACACATTGCACATTACACATTACATACCACACACTAAACACCACAAACTACACATTGCACACCGCACATTACACGCCGCACATTACACATTACACACCACACACTAAACACCACAAACTACACATTGCACATTACATACCACACACTAAACACCACACACTACACATTGCACATTACACGCTGCACATTACACATTACACACCACACACTAAACACCACACACTACACATTGCACATTACACGCTGCACATTACACATTACACACCACACACTAAATACCACACACTACAGATTGCACACCGCACATTACATATTACATACCACACACTAAACACCACACACTAAACATTGCACATTACACATTACATACCACACACTAAACACCCACACTACACATTGCACATTACACGCTGCACATTACACATTACATACCACACACTAAACACCACACACTACACATTGCACAGTGCACATTATACTCATCTGTGTGGAGGTCTTTTTCTTTTCCTTCCTGGTCTCCAGATCAGCACTTCATCTTTTATGTAGTCGGAGCAGTGCAGGCACCCCTCCCCCTTCTCTGACGCTGCTGAGAACATAGGACAGATAGGAGAACACAGAGGAGGGGTAGCTGGGGCCCCTGCAGTCTTCTTGGGAGGGGGAGCTGGGGGCCCCTGCAGTCTTCTTGGGAGGGGGAGCTGGGGGCCCCTGCAGGATAATGACACTACACTGGGGGACTCTGCTGGCTGGACATGGATGGACCCCAAAATGACCCCTAGGCCCCCCCCAGCACTTGCTTTACTTACATACAGGCAGAGGCAGTTCTTGTTCAAGAGATGCCCATGCCAGCCCTGCAGCACTGCCCATCCAACTCCAGTCACTTGCAGCCGCCACCCGGGGGTCCTCTTGTAAAAAATGACGTCCAGCCAGGAGCCAGCCCCTCCTGTCTTCTTTCTAAGCTCCGCTGTGGAGTGTAGGAAGGTGGGCTATTCATGCAGCAGCAGCAGCACAGCACGCATGTGTGAGCTGCTGCTGAACGCTCGATGACCTAGCTGGCGGCAATAGACTGTCACTGTCTGTGAGTTAGACAGTGACTCACTCATCACATAATGTCCTCCTCACCTGGCCTGGGGGTTGGGACTGGGGGGCGACACAGTATCGCCGGGCGCCGGCTGCAAAGTGCAGTGCACTATTGTGTGAGTCTCACTCTGTCTCTTGATTCTTTCTTGCCCAGTCAGTCACAGGCTGTGGCTCAGCAGGGTCAGGTGCAGCCGTGCAGGGCAGGGAACGGCGCTATGGCGGCGCTGTCTGTATAGTGTAATGTTATCAGAGAGCAGACAGTACAGTATGATCAATGAATGATATTGATGATCATTGTCAATGATCATCAATATCACCAGGAGCAGCAGCCAGCAGGACAGGAGTACTGAGTGAGTGTGTGTCTGTGAGTCTGTGATTGGAGTGACAGATTGGGCCCGCTCGGTCCGCTCTGTTCAGTAGGGGGTAGTGAGAGGCGGGGCTAGGTGGGCGGGGCCTCTAGACCTGAGGGCCTCCCATAACTTTTACCCGGTTACCCGGCAGAGCAGTCCAAGCCTGGATCATTTATAAATCAATAAAATCATATCTGCTCTTCAGCACTCTCCCCTTCCCTTATGGGACAATAGATCACAGAGCAGATTCAGAAGGGCGCGTGGTGGATGTGCATCCACCAGATCTGATGCTCACACTATATTCCACCTCCCATTCTATGCCACCCATACACTATATGCCTTCTGTATGTATCGCTGACAGATGGACAAACATACACTGTCACTCAGCTCAGGAGAGTTGTGCGATACATATAGCAAGCATATAGAGTAGTGGTTCTTAACCGGGGTTTGATCGAACCCTAGGGGTCATGCACAGTTTATTTTGTGTACCAGTAAAAAAACATATATCTATATATAATTTGGAACAACAACATATTTACAGTGGAAACAAATAGGCAAAGCATTATATCACAGTGAACATGGGTATAAATTGCACATATCCCCTACATACTGATTTTCCCCATATGCAAAAGTATACATATATCATATAAAGTGCATTGACATAGTCAAAAATTCATTATGCACAGAGGGATATATCACATGAACATAACATTAACAAACAAGGTAAGTGCATTACCAAGTGAACACAGCTTGGGGATATGTGCAATTTATACCGATGTTCACATTGATATAATGCTTTGCCTATTTGTATCCACTGTATCTTTCAGCCAATTTTACACCTGATTTTACGTGGGGTGCACTTGTAATAAATTTGTTAATATTTGGTGAAGCAGATAAAAACTCTTTTTGCCTCCTTTTTTACATTGATGATTTAGAGTTTGCTGTGGGCTAATTATGAGGTTAGCTCCTCAGGGCCATAAGAGTTATTTATTAGACCATATGGAATTTTATTCAACTGTAGAGCCCAGCTCAGCTTCATCATGTAGGAAGGCAGGGACAACACTAAAAAATTCTCTCTCCCCAGAGTTCCCCTTTAAGCTTATTTTATGAAATGAATATATTCTAAAGCTCAGAATAAAAATGTAAATGAGATGAATGAAAAAAAGACACTGATCAAAATTAGGGAACACTTTCAGATACCTGCAAGCTATTGGTGCTAATCTGGCACCTGGTGCTAATTTCCTTAATTATCTGACAAACCCTAGTTAACTGGCAGTCCAATTGTCCAGTTTGCGCTCACTTTGCAACAATAGTGGGCTATTCCAAAGTGACTGAAACCCTCCAGCAGCAGGTTGTCGAGATGAAGGCCAAAGGGGTCACTCTATCAGCCATAGCAACAGAAGTTGGTAGTTCCAAATCAGTGATTTCTAGAACATTGCATCTACAACATCACAAACTCTTTCAAGTCCCCCAAGAAGGCTGGTCTCCCTCGAAAAATGAATTCAAGAGAGAACAGGATAATGCAGAGGATCTTCATGGCTAATCATTTCAACACTGCAGCTGGAATAGCTCGCTAGTGCAGACTGAACAGGGTAAGGACATGGCTCGTCATACAGTGTCACGACGTTTAAGAACATTTAGACTGAAAGACCAGTCTGCAGTGACCAAACTTCTCATTAGTAGAATCATAAGGCTAGACTCACCTTTGGTGAGGAGCATGTTGTGTGGGCAGAGAAGTGGCCCACAGATCATTGTACGGATGAAAGCAAGTTTTAGTTTATTTGGGTCTGATAGGAAACATTATATTCACCGACAAACTGGGGAAAGACTGGAACCAAAGTGTGTAAAGATGTCAGTGAAAGGTGGTGGAGGAAGTGTCATGGTTTGGGGAATGTTTTCTGCTGCAGGGGTTGGACCTCTCATACAGCTACATGGCGGAGTGAATATAAGAGAGTATCAAAACCTTCTTCAACAACATGTGGCTCCTTGCTTGCGTTCAGCACTCAGTCAGCAATTTTCATGGAGGACAAGGCCCCCTGTCACACAGCAAAATGGGTAAAGATGTTCCTTGAAACTGAAAACATTGAAACAATGAAATTGTTCACCCAGATTTCTGATCTAAACCCAATAGAAAACCTCTGGAAAATCATTGGTGACAAAGTTATGGCCAAGAAACCTGCAACAGTCACAGAACTGTGGAATAGACTGGAGGAAGAGTGGAGCAAAATCCCCCCAGAGCAGTGTGAGACTAGTGATGTCCTGTGGCTGCAGATGTGCTGAAGTCACTCAAAGCAAAGCCCTGGACAAAGCAAAGGCCTGTACACTCCCTACTGATTGGTGACTGTTGTAACCTTCACAACATTTAGTTTTAGGCCCCCTTCACACTGCGTTTTTTGCACATCTGTGTGGATTCTTGAATTTCAAGGACCATACGGACAAGCACGGATCTGTGCCAACAGATGACAACTGATGTCCACGGACCGTTTTTTAACGGATCCGTCATCAGTTAGTAGAGATAGGGCTGAAAGGAGATTTACCTTGCTTGTAAGCATGCTCAGTACAGCAAAACGGATCCGTTTTATGGATCCATTTTATTATGGATCCGTCTCCATAGACCCCCATGATATTTGATGTGGACCACAATGGATCTGTTTCTGTCTGTTTGTGTCCGCTTTTTTGAAGGCAGCAGTCACACACACATGGATCCCTGACAAAATGACACAAACGGATGACCACTTTGGACCAATACGTGCCCATAGGAATACATAGGGATACACAGAAGGCCAGATCCGTGGCTATCCGTTACAAAATGGATAGACAGGGATCCCCAAAAATGCAGTGTGAAGGGGCCTTACTCTTTCTCTGTGCTACAGTTATTGCTGTTCTCTATGATCATCACTTTTTGTGTAAAATAAAGGTTTTCAGTTGATAAACTTTGGTTATTTTGGAAAACACTGTCCTAGTGGTATAGTGCACCCCTTACACAAAAACCGCCAAATGTTCATCAATGTACAGCTGCAGCTCAATGAATTAGAATATCATTAAAAAGTTTATTTATTTCAGTAATTGAATATAACGAGTGAAACACATATATTATATAGAGTCATTACACACAGAGTGAAATTCACCCTTTGATGTTTTGTGGAATATGGCAGTGCGGTTTTTAACCCTTCATCCTCCCTACTTTAGTTTTCTGAAACAATGACCTTTGGGTTTTCATTGGCTGTAAGCCATAATCATCAACATTAGCAGAAATAAACACTTGAAATAGATCACTGCTTGTAATGACTCTATATAATATGTGTTTCACTTTTGTATTGAATTACTGAAATAAATTAACTTGTTGATGATATTCTAATTCATTGAGATACTCCTGTAGATTACATTCTGTCTGAAAAAATCAAGTAATCGTACATTGTTCTCTAATTTGATCGCTAGTGTATATTAATCCATACCATAAGTTTAAAATCATAATATGGAATGTAGAATATAATCAATGTCTTCATTGACTATAAGTACTAAACAAGGAATCAGGAGATCAATAGATATGGTACCAAACAAATAGCTTTCACTGATAACAATCAGTTGTAAACACATAATATAATTTAATTGTATACTTATTACATGGTCAACCAAAGAGATAGACATCTATAATCATGATATAGTAAACAATATATCAATAATTATTTAATTGGAATCACATAATGACATGATGATCTTATATTTATCCCACAGGTGAAACTTCGCCCTTTAAATACAAAACACCTTGACGCCCATATCACAATCTTCACCAGGTCTGGCATACATTTAAAGATGTCTTGTGCAGTACTTTGTACAGAAATCCTATACTGTTATAGGGTGTCACATAGTACGCAAAGAATACAGTGATACAGCCAAAAGATGCTAAAATAACAATGCTATTGACTGTTCTATATAGCATTTTCAAATAAAAAATGGTTCATCTTGTTGTGTCCTGCAAAACTGCTGTTACATCTGTTAGAGTCCACAGGCTCATAAAGACTATAGGTACCATTACACTGCACGACGTTGAAACGATATCACTAACGATCTCGTGGGTGCGCGGTCGTTAGGACATCATTTTGACATCGTTGGTGAGATGTCACAGGTATAGATATCGTGCACGACGTACCAACGATCCAACGAGCAGGTATCGTTCGCACAACCCAGCAAACGATACTTGTTCACTGTTGTGAATAGGCAAAGTCGTTAACGACATAGTTATCGCGGTGTCACACTGAACGATGCAGCAGGTTGGCTGATCAAGGATCGTCTGATTTGAGAACATGTTCTCAAATCTGCGAGCAACGATCCGACGAATTATCATAATCAAATCTCAGTGTTACACGAAACGACGTCCTAACGATGTTGTTTGAACGACTCCAAACCCGTGACGTTTGAACAATATCGTTAAGGATAACGGGGCCTTAACTTGGCCAGAGTTGGCACGAGCCACTCCATCTAACAGATTTCAGAGGTATACCGACCTTCACTCTTCAACCCTGTACCCGTGTCTGGTCATACAACTGCACTCAATGGATTGCTTCCATGGAAGGACTGGAGACCGGAGGAGTGAACCAAAGGAAAGACGGATCATCATTAGTGATTAGTGGTCAATACTCAGAAGTAACGTCAGTGACCAAAGCAGAGGACAAATAGCACACAGGAGCAAAGTAACAGTGAGACAAGGTCTAGTTTAACTAAATAACTAGCAGCTAAGGGTTGGTTGAATTTATATTAGGGATGGGCGAATCTACTCGCTAGGACTCGTTACTCGGCGAGTAGTAAGGGACTCGCAGGACTCGGTACTCGGCGAGTTTCCCAGTGATGACTCGCACGAGTCCAATGCAAATCAATATCAATCCTAGTTTTGTCAGAAACGCTGACATAGGATTGCCATTGTTTGCATTAGACTCCTGCGAGTAATCACTGGCTACTGTGCCAGTGATAGCAGGGAAACTCGCAAAGTAACTGCTGTTTCTTTGCGAGCCGAGTCCAGCTGTCTTCTCTGTGCAGCTCCAGGGTCCTAGAGCCCGCCTGCTCACAGAGATGATGTAGCAGTGCTGAGATTATTCTCAGTCTGCTCATTCCCTGTGCATGTAGCAGAGAGGACATCGCGTTTTGGACTACGTCGGACGGAAGAGGATTTTTTTAATTAAAGATGGAGTCCCTAATGGCTTTTTTTTTTATTTCAAATAAAAAATTTTCTCTGTGTTTTTTTAACCCTTTATTGGAGATTCTTAGTGGCTGGGTCAAACGTGGCCTGACATTAAGAATCTCGGGCTTAATACCAGCTTGTATAACAAAGCTGGTATTAACCCCTTTATTACCCAGCGTGCTACCGCCACCAGGGCCGCTGGAAGAGCGGGGTTCAGCGCCAGAGGATGGCGCTTCAATGAACGCGCCATCTTCTGGGGCGGCTGCGGGCTGCAATTTGCAGCGGGGGGTGCCCAGAAAGCTTGGGCATCCCTGCGCTGCGGATTCCAGCCCTCAGCTGCTTAGCTGTACCTGGCTAGACATAGAAATTGCGCGGAGCCCCACGCATTTTTTTAAAATTATTTAATGAATTTCAGAGTCAGAGTCTCAGAGTCAGAATCTCAGAATTTCATGAAATAATTTAAAAAAAATGCGTGGGGCTCCGCGCAATTTCTATGTCTAGCCAGGTACAGCTAAGCAGCTGGGGGCTGGAATCCGCAGCGCAGGGATGCCCAAGCTTTCTGGGCACCCCCCGCTGCAAATTGCAGCCCGCAGCCGCCGAAGAAGATGGCGCGTTCATTGAAGTGCCATCCTCTGACGCTGAACCCCGCTCTTCCAGCGGCCCTGGTAGCGGTGGCACGCTGGGTAATAAAGAGGTTAGGGCCAGCTTTGTATTATCAGCTGGCCCTAAGCCCGAAATTTATGGTGGTCACGCCAATATTAGACATGACCGCCATGAATTTCTATTAAATTGTTTTAAAAAAAACACAACACAAAGAAAATTTTTTATTAGAAATAAAAAAAAAAGCCATTAGAGACTCCATCTTTAATTAAAAAAATCCTCTTCCGTCCGACGCAGTCCAAAACGCGATGTCCTCTCTGCTACATCCCCTGTGTATAGATATAGATCTCTATGCACAGGGAATGAGCAGACTGAGAACAATCTCAGCTCTGCTACATCATCTCTGTGCACAGACATTCATGTCTGTACATAGGGAATGAGCAGACTGAGAACAATTTCAGCTCTGCTACATCAGGCAGCAGGCGGGCTCTAGGACCCTGGAGCTGGCAGCCAACACAGAGGAGACAGGACTCTTATCTGTGCGAGTCAGCGATTACTTACAAAGTAAACGAGCAATGCAAATAAATGACAAAACTAGGATTGCTTCAGGCTGAAGCTTCCGAGACACATCTGCGAGTTGTAAATCTCACACTACTCGCTATTACTCGCTTCCCCATTCATTAACATTGGACTCGCTAGACTCGCAACGAGTAGCGAGTCCTGGGCTCGGACTCGCTAGAGTCAAGCGATTCCGAGTAATTTAGGATTCGCCCATCACTAATTTATATAGAAGGGAGCCACACACATGGCCTCCCTGCCGAGAGCTAATTACATACCAGCTCACTGCAGCAAAGCACATGTGGACAGGAAAGGGCAACTAGTCACAGCAGCAGTCCACAAGCTAAACTCTCAAACCCTGACAGCATCCAGCAGTAATCCTGTATGAGTGCGGCCCTCCTAGCGACCAGGACAATGGTTGCAGCAGTGTGTTCAGACACGCATTTGTGACAGCTGAATTCCATAGGGTTAGCGGCAAGTAGAGGATCAGGACCATTGACCCCTTCTTAAGTGATAAGTGATGTGGCCTTTATGAGTGTGCAGACTGCAGAATGCCTGAGGACAGCCTTTGGGTAATGCCATAACCTTATTGATAGAAGCTATGAAAATGACTCGCTGAGCTGGGCATCACATTAAAATAGGCGACGCAACTAGACTAGTGTTTATCCCAATGGATCAGGTGCTTGAAACAAGAAGATTGTCTGTTTTCTTTTTTATTTTGCAGAAATCTGAAAAAGAAACCAGACGCTACCATAGGGCGTTACCAACACAAATGAGACTTTTTCCTTTTAAAGGAATAGGCTCACCTGGTATGGTTGTGAAAGTCACAACCACTATAATCATCAATACTTTTACTTTGGCTGCTGCAGTCTCCCCTTTAATAAAACGATTTTCATAAAAATATAAAAGTTGGGGTTTTTACACCGTGCTGTCAATCATTCCAATAATATTCAAATTCAAAGAGTTGGCATGAAGGTGATTTTTATACTATGCGTTTCAGGGTTCACAGACCTCTTCATCAGGAAAACCACCGACCTTTACTGGCCAGCCATACTGTGGAGTAGTTGGATGCATGTGATGGAGCATTGTCCTGCATGAAAATCATGTTTTTCTTGAACGATGCCGAATTCTTCCTGTACCACTGCTTGAAGAAGTTGTCTTCCAGAAACTGGCAGTAGGTCCAGGAGTTGAGCTTCACTCCATCCTCAACCAGAAAAGGTCCTGTGACGAAATGGACCCCTTTAATGTATGATGATTTGAGGATTTCTTATTTATCCAGACAATATTGTATTTTGGTTTGCAAACTTGTGGGTTACACAAGATTTGTAGGAGCCTGCTAGTATTTAAAGTGGGTAATGTAAATATCTTCCTTGTGATGGCTCACTCATTGTTCCTACAAGTCTTGTAGATGACTGTTAGGCTGCTTTCACATTACAATTGTCTTGGATCTGTGACTGTCCGTTGTAAAACGGACAGCCACGGATCCGATTTGGCCCCCATGTATCTCTATGGGCCACAGATCACTTCGGATTTGCCCTTAATGGCATCCAATTTTTGTCAGATCCGATTCTGTCCGATTTTTAGCTGTACCCAAAATCGGAGACTGCTCCGATTTTGGGCACAGCGGATCAAATTGGACAGAATCTAATATGACATAATCCGTGTACTGACCATGCTCAGTACACTAAAATTGCTCCTTACCATCTAATTTCACTTCCGCAATGTGTATACAGACATTGCGGAAGTAAAATTTTGTTAAAGAAAGGCTTAAAAATAAAAAACAAACATGCTCACCGCAAAAATTGACCGGCGGGCGGGAGATTTAAACCGCGCGGTCATGTGACAACCCGATCAGCTGATCGGTCATATGACCGCTCAGCTGATCGGGTTGCCAGGCAACCACAGGCCCTTCAGTCCCAGGAGGGAGCGAGACACCGTCAGAGAGGTGAGCATGTTTTTTTTAATTTTAATCCTTTCTTCACTCCTGCAATGTATATATATAGTATGGTTGTGAAAGTCACAACCACTATAATGCGTGAGTGAAAGTGCCCGGCTTGCCTGCACTTTGCAGGCTCGGGCTTTCTGTGTCCGGACCCATGAAAATCACAGACCCGGACACAGAAATGGCATCTAGAGGTCTCCTCCGATGCCATCCGTTCCTATCCGTGGGATCCTACAAAAAGTAGGATCCCACGGACAGGAAAAAATATGTGATGTGAAAGCACCCTTAGTGTTTAACATGTGTAATGTAATTATCTCACTTGTTTGTCATAGAAGGTCAGAAGAACTTAAATGGTATTACTATGTGGATTGTTGACTCTATGTAAATGGCCTCAGCCACCATTGTTTAATGTCATGGTTTACAGACTAAGGGTACCGTCACAGTTGGCGACGCACCAGCGATCCCGACAATGATACGTCCTGGTAGGGATCGCTGTTGTGTCGCTATGTGGTTGCTGGTGAGATGTCAAACAGTAAGATCTCACCAGTGACGCAGCAACGATCCGGAATGATACGGAGGTTGTTGGGACCTTGTTTCTCAGACCTGTAGCATTGTGGTCGTTGGTCATTGTCCCTGTCAAACACACTGATGCATGCAGCCCAGCGGGACCCCAACGATCAAAAAATGGTCCAGGCGACTGACACGACCAGCGATCTCACAGCAGGGGCGTGGTCGCTGCTATGTGTCAAACATAGCAAGATCGCTGGCGAGGTCGCTGTTGCGTCACCAAATTTGAGACTTAGCAGCAATCTCGCTAGCGATCTCGCTTAGTGTGATGGGGACTTAAATGTATCCTGCTAGGTTCTATGTCAATCAGTATGTGGCTCTCCCTTGACAGGACTGCAATACTACTAGAAATGTTTTAGGCTTGAGATCTAGCCAATGAGAAGACAGTTTTATTCCACCAATCGTGAAGTCCCCAATATCCTGCAATGAGGGCTAAGGGTATATAAGAAGACCAGTTGATTAACCAGGGTGATTTTGATTCTGTCTAGTGACCTCAGCCTAGGGATTTCGGTCCCAGCTAGAGGTGCACTGGACTTGATACAGGCAGCTAATCTAGGTTCTACAGACCCGATTAACTAGCCATAACCCCAGGCCTAGGCATTACGGTGCCGACCGAGAGGATCAGAACCTGGATTATAATTCTATAAGGACTTCAGCATCGAATGTTTGGATTCGGCTGGGATAACAAAGATTGCATAAGGACGCAACCCAGGTTGGGACAATCCAGTCACCTGGCTACAGACTTTGCTGTGCTATATTCTAAACCCTGGTGAGCCAGCGGAAGGGTGAGACTCTGTTGCTTGTTTCATTTTGTGTTTTGCTGGTTATGTGTTATATGCTGTTAACTGTTTGGGGAACAAATAAAGCCTTAATATTGTGGTTCCCTCACCCTGCGTTGTCTGAGTAGTGTTCTGCCCACAGTTAAGGAGCTCGGGCGTTCAGTTTGGGGATGAGCCCTGGTCCAGGCTGTCTTGCTAATGGCGGCTGGGCCTGTGGACGAGAGCACCCACTGACTGCTGGGTCTTCACAGGTTCCACAAGTTCATCTTTGATGATACCAGCCCATACCAGTACCCCACCTCCACCTTGCTGGCGTCTGAGTCAGAGTGGAGCTCTCTGCCCTTTACTGATCCAGCCTCTGGCCCATCAAGAGTCACTCTCATTTCTTCAGTTCATAAAACCTTTGAAAATATTTCTTGGCCCTGTCTTGATGTTTTATCTTATGTTTCTTGTTCAAAGGTAGTCTTTTTCAGCCTTTCTTACCTTGGCCATGTCCCTGAGTATCGCACACCTTGTGCTTTTTGATACTCCAGTAACGTTACAGCTCTGAAATATGGCAAAACTGGTGGCAAATGGCATCTTGGCAGCTTCACGCTTGATTTTCCTCAATTCATGGGCAGTTATTTTGCGCCTTTTTTGCCCAACACGCTTCTTGTGAACCTGTTGGCTATTTGCCATGAAACGCTTGATTGTTTGGTGATCACGCTTCAAAAGTTTGGCAATTTCAAAACTGCTGCATCCCACTGCAAGACATCTAACAATTTTGGACTTTTCAGAGCCCATAAAATCTCTGTTCTGACCCACTTTGCCAAAGGAGAGGAAGTTGCCTAATAATTAAGCACACCTTATGTACAGTGTTGATGTCATTACACCACACCCCTCCTCATTACAGAGATGCCCATCCCCTGATTTACTTAATTGGTAGTTGGATCTCAAGCAGTGGCGGAACTTGAGCCTGGTGGGTCCCGGTGCGGCACTTAAACAGGGGCTCCACTTGGGAGTGTATTCATCGCTCAATTCCTAGGTGAGGAGCGGGGGGGGAAATGCGTGCTATCCTAGTTGAGGAGCGGGGAAGGGGAGGTGCTAGTTGCTGTCCTAGGTGAGGAGCGGAGGGTGTGTGTGCGAACTGCTGCTACCTGTGTCGAGCCGCACATTACAGGCCAGGGAGCCGGGGCAGCAGATGAAAGGAGAGGAGGGGCGGGATCAGCCGCGGGAAGCAGGAAGCTTCCCTCACTTCACCTCCTCTCCTCTGACACACAGGGAGGTGCGGGGCCCCCTACAGGTGCTTGAGGGGCCCCCTAGCCGGTCGGGGCCCTGGTGCAGCTGAACCAGCTGCACCACGGTAGGTCCGCCCCTGCGCTCAAGCCTATACAGCTTGGAGCAGGACAGCATGTATAAAAGGTATCATGTGGTCAAAATACTCATTTGCCTAATAATTCTGCACACAGTGTAGCTCTATGGCCAGGGTCACACATCCCAATCCACTTTTTTAAGCCCTTAGAAAAACGGGTCCGTTTTATTTAGGGCTGCCAATAGTGCCCCCTGAGGTCATGGACATTTTTTGGATTTTTTTAGACTTAGTCAAAAGCGCATATGCGTTAACGCATGGTGCCTCTATGTACCATGTGTTAACGCATGCGTCTCCCATAGGGTCCCAAGTTAAAAAAAGCATGCTTTTTTGGGATGCTGCATAGAAACGCATGCATTTTTGAAAAACGCAAACACACATGCGTTAACGCATATGCGTTTTTGGACTTTGAAAAAAAAATTACCAAAATGATCCCAAAAGCGGTTGGTATGTGTTACCCGGGCCTTTCAGAAAGCATCATGTTCTTATCTCTAAAACCACGTGTACAAGAGAAAAGTGGTAGTCCAAGCTTTCGGTCCAAAGATCTTCAGTCAAGCAGATTTTATTGTATCAACGCGTTTTGTGGGCAAGCTGCTCACTTCTTCCTGAAGATACAATAAAATCTGCTTGACTGAAGATTTTTGGACCCTATTGGTCTGGATTGACTCGAATCGGCAGCGCGAACTTAGACTACTCACTTCTGTCTTCTACGCATGGTTTCTCCTTTAGGGTATGTGCCCACATAGTGGTTTAGTGACGTTCAAACTGTCAGAAAACCGGTGGAAATTTGCAGGAGCCTAGAGTTCTGAGCTCTGAAGTCTCCAGCTGTTTCCCAGCGGTTTCCCAGCGGTTTTTTCAGCGTGTGCACAGTGTTTTTCAGTCGGTTTTCCAAGCGGTTTTAAAAGCGGTTTTCTATGGAGGATTTTGTTCATGGAAACGATCAAAAACCGCTGAGAAGAAATGACATATTGTATGCTCCTAAACCGCTAGGAAACCGCTCAACCTCTGGCAGATCCGCTCACATAAACCCACTATGTGTGCACAGCGTTTTCTAAATTACATAGGGTTACTTGTAAGTCCTAACGCTGCTTAGGATTTACATAAATTTAAATAAAACCTATGCTAAACCGCCGGCGGTTTTCGCTACTAAACCAACGTTAAACCACTATGTGGACACATACCCTTACATGGATGGTTTGCAGCAGCCAAAAATGCTCCGATAGTGGTTGTGTCTCACACAAACCGACAAGGTGAGTAGTTTTGATACCATGTACTTTTATTTAGAAAGTTAAAATCCTATATATGCTTTTCTTCCATTATAGGCCACGTGCAAACGCTGAATAGTTTTTTACCTCAGGGATTTGTAGACAAAACCAGGAGTGCAGCAATCAGAGGAAAAGTGTAATAGAAACACCTGCACCACTTCTGGATTTATCACCCACTCCTGGTTTTGGCTACAAATCCTGAGGTAAAAAACTCATCAAATACTGAACATGTGCACGTGCCCTAACTTTTATACTTATACTCTAAAAAGCATAAACGAGACCCATATTAATATGAGAGAAAGATCTGCCGAGTTGCAGAATGATACAGTATTTAAATCAAAATTGAGGTCACAGCCATGACGTTTCTTTGTATGATCCTAGACAATCATGAAGAATTAGTTCTCAAGGAAAATGACTGGTTCCTGTGAATAAATTTTATCTATGAAACAACGTCTTACAGGATATTTTAACAATATTTGAAGACTTAACCTTTATTTCTTTTACAGAAAGAAAACATGGTTTATAAAGCTAATATATATCTGACCTTTAACAAGTATATTGGGGGCGCACCTTCCCATATGTCCATGGACCACCCTTACGGACGTGGCGATGGGTTGACATGATGGCTGGGGGGCACCCGAAGACTTGCCATTATGTCTGATGACTGTCGTTCATAAGAGATTATGATTTTCATTATATATTGCAAAATTATAATATTAAAACATATTGTATAAGTGATTGGACATTGACATATTGAAGTCCCCTAAGCAAATTAATAAATGACATCTCAAAGAATCGAGGTCTTAACCCCTTCTGGAAATATGATGTACTATTCCATCATTTCTTAGGGCCAGCATTGGACGCAGACAGGAGAGGGCCCCTGTGCAAGAGCAATATATGGTCCCTTTGCAAATACATAGTTCATCAACATACACAATTATACCTGCAATGAAGGCAGATGTGGGCCCCCTTACCTGTTGGGCTCATGTGCAGCTGCAAAGATTGCCCCAATAGTATGGTCAGGATCCAGTTTTTGATGCAAGCTCAGAATGAAACTGAGCTTGCATCAATGCCTGTGGACAATGTCCTCTAACAGTAGTGAATGGAGCCAAGCACAACCCCCTGCTGTTAACTCCTTAAAGCATAACCACTGTTAACATTTTTATTCAATAATAATGTAGAGCAAGTGATTATAATAAACTTTCAAATATTAATAAAATCTGGAAGGAAACCGTTCAAAATCCTTCCACAAGATGTCCCCACTAGACTGTGTCTGAAGTGCATTCTGAGATCCATCCTTATTTCTCACACAGACTGAATAAGGCCAGATAACCATACAAGGGAGGGGGCATGGCCTACACAGTGTCACTGTATAACATGGCTACATCTGATCTGTATTGGGGTCATTCCATGTCAAGTGAACCAATGATTATTACCTCTATATTTTTAATTCTTTTGAGATTTTGTTATTTGATAATAGCATGTCAGACAATGCAAAATGTGAAGAGAAAAATTTTTTAAAAAATGTATTTTTTTTAAAAATGATTTTCAAAGTTCGGAAAAAGTGCGAATTTCGCTGTTGCCTGCCTTTACATTTCTCCTCATAACTAAGGATAGGAATAAGATAGAGAGACAAATTAAACACCATTCTACTCAGAACTATACAGGCTTTCACCAGATATGTCACAAGAGGATCTTTGTTAATATTTTACCCATGTGATCGCAAGCGCAAAACTTTAAAACGCATTTCCGAAAAATCAGCGCGCTTTAAATATTTCAAAAACTGCCCATGTGTCTGCTTTGCTCTTAGCCACATCTCTACCAAATTTAAAGTTGGGATCATATTTTAAAATATTTTAATATTAATAGCGTCAATGGGTCATTCCATATCAAGTGATCTAAATATGAATATTTTTTTTTACCTGACGTCTTTAGATTTTTTTAATTTTTTTTCCTTTATGAAGTACTACTTTAGTTAATTACAAATTAAAAGTTTAGAATTTTTTTCTTCATCAGTTAATTTTTTACAGATTTTTAAAGTTTAAAAAAAGTGTGAATTTTGGCCTGGTATGACTTTACATTTTTTTTATCTTGTGCTAGAAATAAGATAGAGAAACAAAATAAACACCATTCTACTCAGAACTGTCCAGGCTTTCACCAGATATGTCACAAGAGTATATTTGTTAATTTTAATTTTTTACCCATGCGAACGCAAACGCAACATTTTGAAACGCATTTCCGAAAAAACGTTTTAATAAAAATTTTCCAAAACTGCCCATGTGTCTTTTATGCTCTTAGCCACATCTGTACCAAATTTCAAGTTGGGATCGTGATGGGATCATATTTTAATATATTGAACTATTATAGTGTCAATTCAAAATCTTGAATTCAGATCTGTTCAACCTGTGGTCTAAAAGCGTGGGGTCTATATTTATCAAATCCATTATTTTTAGACATTACTGTATTATTTTGATATGTTACAGCTTAGAAGCAGGAGAGGACTTCTAGGAAAAAGCTTTGTTAGGGCTCAACCTGAGAAAGCACAGGGATAGACAGTGAATGCAGAGCAGATGATAGGCCAGCTGCTCTGTCAATCATGTTAAGTGTCTACCCACTGCATTCAGGAAGTAAGACAGCTCGTTCAGACCTTTCATGTCCTGACATGTCTGGACATCTTCACTCCTGAACAAACAATAGTCTGTACAAAGCCATCAAGGCTGTGTACTAAAATATGGGTGAGTAAATATATTAATAGTTTAATGCTTTTATTATTAAGGGCCAATGCACACAGTGCTATTCTTAGGGATCATCATTCAGAAAAACAGCCCCATTGATTTCTATGGGGTTCACCACATGCAGTGTTTTTGGAAACACTCAAGAGTGAGTAAATCACTGCTTGAACTACTTTTTAATCGCTGCAATAAACGCAGCATTTATCATTTATATAAAAAAAGCTGCCATTTTTTTCACTAGTGATTAAAAAAACTAACGCATATGTGGTAAAAACTTGGTAGAAAAACAAGCTGCCAAAACTGCAGCGTGTATCTGCAGACAGAAGAAACTGTGCGCGCTAGCCCTAAAACTCACTTTATAGTAATACAGTTCTATCTCAAGTGTACTGTAAATCTTTATTTTTATTACCTATCTTCCTTACTTAATATTAACTGTATTTTTCCCACACAGCAATGGCTGCTACTTCTCAAGAAACAGCATTTTATCATAGACACTGTTGCAATCCTCTTGAAAAAATATGAATATGATTGGTGCTGGTGGCTGGCTACTGTACTCTCCAAAGATTGTGAAAATGAAGAAGTAGAATTGACTTTATTGCATCCTTCTGGTCCAGCGCCATCCTTTGTGTATCCAAGAAAGCCAGACATTTTAAAAGTGCACAAAAATCAGATATTAACTCAGGCGGAGCCTAACACCGTGACAGGCCGGACATACTCTTTGACACACAAGGAAATGGCGATTGCTAGTAAGCGTTTATGGACAAGATTACATTTCACCCACTAGAAGGGACAAATTGATAAAATGCCACTTTAAAAACATACTATTCATTGTTTGATTAGTTCATAATTTATAGAACGATGATTTAACTACTGTACTATTCTTATTAAACATTTCATAAATCACATGTTTAGTGATAGAATAGAAAACAAATTTATATGTATAAATAGGGGTTAACATTTTTGGTTCTTTTAATCTTGTTTAATCAAACTTGAGGATATGATCACCTTTCTTCTTTTGGTTTGTTCAATACATTCAAGTTGAAAATGCTGAGCGTTGTGTTCTGATGATTAAGATTTATTTATCCTGGCACTTATGCGATTTGTTTTTTGTGTTTCTTTACTGTTGCATATAAATGTTTTATTCAATAAGTTGTGATAACTCATACAACCATAAAATAAAAAATATATAAATTTGACAGGTCCCAAGTTGAATCTCTGCACAAATATAACCAAGAACATAATCAGTCATTTTTTCACAATTGCCCGTCAATAGTTTGAATTTGATATAAAGAAACATAGTCTTGTAACATATCAAATGAAAGCTGTTACCGTTCTGAGTAAAATGATGCCTTTCCCACTTCATTATCTTATTTCTAGCCTGAGATAAAAAAATTTAAAGTCGTACCAGGCCAAAATTCACCCTTTTTTTAAACTTTAAAAATCTGTAAAAAATTAACTGATGAAGAAAAAAATTCTAAACTTTTAATTTGAAATTAACTAAAGTTGTACTTCATAAAGGAAAAAAAATAAAAAAAAATCTAAAGACGTCAGGTAAAAAAAAATATTCATATTTAGATCACTTGATATGGAATGACCCATTGACGCTATTAATATTAAAATATTTTAAAATATGATCCCATCGCGATCCCAACTTGAAATTTGGTACAGATGTGGATAAGAGCACAGCAGACACATGGGCAGTTTTTGAAATATTTAAAGCGCGCCGATTTCTCGGAAATGCATTTTAAAGTTTTGCACTTGCGATCACATGGGTAAAATATTAACAAAGATCCTCTTGTGACATATCTGGTGAAAGCCGGCACAGTTCTGAGTAGATTGGTGTTTATTTTGTTTCTCTATCTTATTTCTAGCCTGAGATATGATAGAAAATGTAAAGCCATACCAGGCCAAAATTCACACTTTTTTAAAACTTTAAAAATCTGTAAAAAATTAACTGATAAAGAAAAAAATTCAAAACTTTTTTTTTGTAATTAACTAAAGTTGTTCTTCATATAGAAAAAAAATTAAAAAAATCTGAGGACGTCAGGGAAAAAAAATATTCATTTTTGGATCACTTGACATGGAATGACCCATTGTCAGTATACTTCATGCTGGGACAGTGCTAGACTCAGGCTACTCAGCACACAGCTACTGGCTATGAGATCTTATCTGATTCCTCCACTGTATAACGGCCCTATCACACATAATGAGATCGCTAACGAGATCGCTGTGGCGTCACAGATTTTGTGACGCAACAGCGATCCCGTCAGCGATCTCGTTATGTGTGACACACATTAACGATCTGGCCCCTGCTGTGAGATCGTTGATCGTTACACACTGCTCTGGATCATTTCTATGTCGTTGTGCTCCCACTGGGAACGCTACATCGTTGTGTTTGACAGGGACAATGACCAACGATCTCAATGCTACGCTATGGAGTGACAATTCCCAGCGACCTCGGTATAATTTTGGATCGCTGGTGCATCGTTTCTTACATCGTTGGTGAGATACCTGTTTGACATCTTACCAGCGATGTGAAAACCGACGCACCAGCGATCTCTGCACATTGTTATCGTTATCGGGATCGCTGGTGCGTTGTTATGTGTGACTGGGCTCTCCTCCACCATGTAATTAGCTGATAACACGGGGTAGAGTGATGTGAATGGATGACTCAGATAAGATCTAACAGGACTTGAGTGCCCACAGCTTGAGATCAGCACCTGTATGAGGTAAATTGATACACTGATAAGCTGTGACTGTTTAGCCTGTGCTTCCCCCACCCAGCATATGTCAGGTTTAGATATAAATACAATATAATACAATAGAACTGTGGATAAAAAAAGAACACAAAAAGGATTTTATCCCAATGATAAATTGGAGGTAATTTATTGAATTTGCTCACCTGGGCAGGTTGTGTGACACACAACCAGTTTAAATCACATGTATGGCTACTGCAGAATTCACAAGCCACATGTCCCATGCGGCAACAATCAGAAACAATGGGTGTACAAGTGGATGTAATCTGCGCTGTCAAAGAATAGATGAATCAGGAGGTGTATATGTAAAAGTGGTGGCTTTATTCTTCAATGCGTTTCGGAGTGTGTTTCTCATTCCTTCCTCAGAACATCAACCATGCGGTTGGATTCCTGAGGAACACCCCTCCGATTCATCTATCCTTTGGCAGGGTGGATTATGTCCACTTGTACATCCAAGGTTTAGAAATACGGTAGCCCAGTGGGGACATCTTCTGGAAGGGTTTTGAATGGTTTTATTCCAGATTCTCTTATAAAGTATATTTGAAAGTTTATTATAATCACTTGCTTTACATTATTAAATAAAACTAAACGGTGGTTACATTTTAAATTCCCCTGTCATTCTCTGATATGGGCATATTAAGCAATGGGTTGCATGTCATGCCACATACCCATTGCCCCCACTCATAACACAGGTTGCCACTACAGTCAAGTGTCTGCCGAATATAGTATAAGTTATTGGATGATCACACATTCAAGTTCAAGTAAAAAAGAATATATATAGTGGTGGTACCTCAACTTAGAGCGCACCAACATACCATTTGTTTTAGCTAAGATTGTGAGCCCCAAATGGGACAATATTACTGATGTATGTAAATAGAGCTATATAAGTGAACAAATATTATTATTACAGGGCTGCTTGCTGTAGTTTTGGTAAAGTCACAGTATTATCAGCAGATTATCACTAGTGAACTAGAACAAACCCAATGCCATGTGTTCTAAATGTTCATACATTAGGAATAATCCTGCACTGACCACTGATGCACAGTGCACAAAGAAATCTGCCAATAGGTGGTGTGGGCAGGGTTTTACAGAGCTCAGCATTCAGCAAACTAGAATTTGTAAAGCAATTTTACAAAAATTGCAGCAAGCAGACCAGTGAGTGAAACATCACTGGAATCGGGTTCTCTGCCCCTTCATCTAGCTGCTATCAGATGGAGTTGGAAAAACCTGATGATAGATTCCCTTTAAGTTAAAGAGATGCTAAGGTTTGGATATAAATAGAAGAAAATAGTGAAATTATTTAGCATTCTAGTAGTAAGTACGGTATACTTTTTACAAGCTGTAATGTTTCTTGTGTCCATTTAAAGCTAATCAAACTTTTCAGCAGTAGTCAATGTTTGGAAATTTTTATTTAAAATCCCATAGTTTTTGCAAAAATCCTCATCTGCTCCAAGTTCTCATTTACTAATATGTGGTTATTTATTGTTTTGAGCAGAAATCCTCTTTAATAATTTACTATCTAAAGAGATGTTTGAAGGTTTTTTCTTCCCAATTTCCCTAACAATATTTCCGAGTTTTTCCAGCTCTGGACTTATCACAAGGTTACTAGATCTGTGCGTAACACTTCATTTTTAAGTTGGTTTATTGGGTTAGATAGGGTCACTGAACCTTCCTTTTCTATAAGAAAAGGTTATTTTAAGATCATATTGATTATTTGATGGATGAGATGTAATGTTCATACTAGATTAAGTGCAGCTCTTTTGTAATGTCATTAGATACTTCTGTGCGTTCTACACATCAGGTTACAATGGGAGTGATTTATACAAGGTTCAACTTACAAAATAATTACCGTATATTGCTATGTAGATATTAGAGATGAGTCAATAATACTGATTATTTTTGACCATGTATAGTCAGTCAACGAAAGATCTTCATAGTTTTTAATGCTGCCCACATACGAGGCAATGGCTTGCCTTGTACATGGTGTTCTAACAAACCTTTTTCAATTTAGGCCAGCTTCACACCACGGTGTGATCGATCCAGTCCGAGGCAGTCCGATGTGAATCGGACAGTCCAAGACCCGATTTGCAAACAGAACCAGAGGTCAAATATGCCCTCTGGTCCGGTTTGCAGACGGATGCCTCAGATCGCAGCCGCAGCTGCTGACATTTCAAGATCGCGGCTAGCGGGGAGCTAGCTATGGTCCTGAAATCTCAGCAGGGAACAGCTGATGGAGCTGAAGTTTAGCAGCGCTCACTGCTAAGCTCCAGCACCCGGCGTCCGGCTCCTGCACCCGATTTTATGTCGGTTGCGGTGCAATCCGCCGCCATAGACCCCCATGTTTGGGGCGCCGGATCGCGCCAGATCCGGGAGGATCCAATTTGTTCTCATTTTTCCCCTAGACACAAAATCTGAATTCTCCCGGATCCTCCCGGACAGATGGAAACCGGGGCCAAATACTATGGGGCCAAAATCGGATCCGGGGCTGTCTGGTTAACACTGGATAGCCCTGGATCCACAAAACCGTGATGTGAAACCGGCCTTAAAGTGAACCTGACACCAGTTTTTTTTTGCATATAAGTTGTGGCCACCATCAGTAAGCCCTTATATACAACATTCTAGAATACTGTATATAAGACCCCTGGTCAATCTGTATTATGTAAAATACAGCTTTTATTATACTCACCTGGGGGAGCAGTCCGGTCCGATGGGTGACTCCGGTGCATACTTTCATCTAGTGATTGCCATCCCCCTCTTTTCTAGTGGGTGACACATCTCATGTCACCCACACACAGCCTTCTACATTATGCTCTTGTGCACACATACGTCTTTCTTCTCTACTGTGGGCAGAGCAGAGTACCTTAATGCACAGACGCTGGGAAAGGTCAAAGAACGGCCGTGCATATGCACTTCTTTTTTTACCTTTCCCAGCGACTACGCATTACAATACTTTCCTCTGCCCTCAGCAGGGCACATTTCTGGTATAAGTCACGCCACTATAATCGTGTGACATCTGATGAAGCTGACTGGCTGAAACTGGCATAAAATAGCAACATTTTTAAGCAACTTCAAGTTGTACAAAGAATGTTGCAAAATTTCAAGGTGTTTAATGCCAGAAGTCAGGCGTGTACACGTTAACGAATCAGCCCCTTGATGTTTACAAGTAAAGATAAGTTGATTTGACAAACTTCAAGTTCTTTAAGTCGGGAAGATTTTTCAAGAATGTTTGACTCACAGCTTAGTTCTTTTCTGTGAATTCAGTGTCTTCTATAAGGCTATGGGGTCTCTCCAGCCTTTGTAGCATATTAAAAGTAACATGTAAAAAAAATGTAAAAATCACCAAAACTACTAATTACTCAACTTCAACAATCCCAGCATCCAAGCTGTCTCTTATGCTTGCCAATCTGGTCTTCATGTCTTCTTCTTTCAAAGATAACAAATGATTGTCTGTGATAAAGAGCAGAAAGCTGTCAGAATATCCTCACGTACCTCAATAAGGCTCATGTCGATTGCGCTCCCTCCATATGTAAGAGTGGGCATTAAAGATGCAAGTTCCTATCTTTAGATTAAATGAGCAGTGGAGAATGTTCAACATCTGAGTGATATATTGTCAATCATGAATAATTGCCTAGAAGAAAAATGTAATTTTTAATCCATATTCTTGCAGTGTTTGAATGGCTCGCACTGGGGGTGAAATCAGCATTATCGAATGTAGTGTCTACAAAAAAAAAGAAAATGACAAAACCTTGCCCCCCCGGAAGTGCTTTGTTTATGGATGGCTGTATGTGGGTGGAGATCCAAAATGCCCAATTAGTTACTTCCAATGATTTTCGTGTCACGTTTGGGTCCAGAATAGAACTTTTTATAAAGTCCCCAGAACCCGAACTTCTGCGGGTCCACTCAACTTTACTAAAATTCTTCAGAATATGGATTTTTTGTGTCACTACATAAATGTTGTTAAATTCTAGTTGAATTCAATCACAGCTAATTAAATTTGCCCATCTCTTCTTACAATTACGGATGATTGAACCCAAACTGTGCAGTGCGGGGTCTTTTCTGGACACCTCTTGTCCATGCTCGAACCCCAACATTCATTTCTCACAGAAGTCCATGGTCCTGTTC